>CM069140.1:28871126-29576126 GCA_035221665.1 Okamejei kenojei | reverse complement strand
CCATAGAACAGGGGTGTCGTACAGGGGTGTTGTGATGAGTGATTATCAATGAGCGAACATGACTTAGCTGCTTATTATTGCCGAGATCTTACGGCAAGCTTGTTGTGGCTCTGGCTCCTGGTCACCATGTTGGAAATCGCTTTGAGCACCTTGCGTGTGCTTTAAATATATATTGATTTGTCTTCTTTATGAACTCAAATGCTAAAGGTGAAATGACTCAAAGTGGAAAGGGTGGGGGAATTCAAATGGGAGGGGTGAACAGATTGCGAGACACACAGTCAACCACATGGCGGGAAGTATGATTTGGAGAAGTGCTGGGGTGGACTGGGTGGAGGAGATGCTTCCGTTTTCCCTGCAGATCCTGTCCAAGGCCACTACCGGCTGTTTGGTCCTTCCCCCTTTGCAGTACTCCAGAAAGTTTCCTGGAAGAAAACAAAAATGAGAGATAGAAAAAAACCCCGTGAATCCAATGAGTGGGAGAAGTATTAGTATTAATGTACAGCTCAGCCTCCGACTTGCTCTGTGAAGCAGTAAGGGTACACGAAAGGCTGGAGAAACTCAGCGGGTGCAGCAGCATCTAAGGAGCGAAGGAGATAGGCGACGTTTCGGGTCGAGACCCTGTGAAGCAGTAATATAGTCAATATCTTTATCTAACACGCACGACACTCGCTCTTCATGGCATGCTTCCTACCACACTTTATTCACAACTTTAAAAGGTATAGGTTTAGGTTCATTATTGTCACATGTACCGAGATACAAGAAACCCTTTTGTTTGTGTTATATCCAATCAAATCAGACAATACTATACATGAAAGCAATCAAGCCAAACGCGTCCAAAAGATAAAGTGAAGAGAAAAATACAAGAGAGCAGAATATAGTTCCCAACATTATAGCGTAACAGTTCCAGAGCGAAACTCCAATGAAGTAGGAAGGAGCATTGGGACCACACTCCAGTTTATGAAAGGACTGTTCAGAAGTCAGAATACATAAGGAAAGAAGTTCTTCCTGAGTCTGCTGATGTGCTCTTTCAAACGTCTGTATCTTCTCCTGACGGGAGTGGGGAGAGAAGGGATGTCCGCGGTGGGAAAGGTCGTTGATTATGTTGACTGCTTTTCTGAGGGAGCATGTAGTCTGAAGTAGAGTTCCAACCCGAACCATCACCTATCCATGTTCCCCAGATATGCTGCCTGACCCGCTGAGTTACTCCAGCAATTTGTGTATTTTTGTGTGAGCCAGCATCTACAGTTCCTTGTGTCTGCATAAAAAAAGATTGCAAGCCTCAGCTAGGCTCAATAAATCTCAACATTTTTCTCCAAACTCAAAACCGGATAAACTAAAACAGGGTTGAGGAATGTACTGGCTGTCAAAGAACATACATGCACAATATGACCATGTGCAGATCATGAGATTGGAAGGTAGGATTTCAGGCAATACCCTAATTTAAGGATCAAATTCTTCAACATAAGTACAGTGGATGTTTGCACAAAATATAAATTATATGGAAGGTTTGCTTCAACAAGTCCTCCGACTCTGGAACAATTGCATTATCAAAGGTGTGAGTCAGACAGCGAGCACTGCTGATTGCTGATTATGGCAGGCCTCAGATCAATGTCATGATTACCCGCAGTTAACAAACTTGCTCAAGAGCATCAATCAAAATTGACGAGATTGTACGGCTGAATACAAAATAGTATTTCAGGTAGGAGTCAAAGAGTCAGAGAGCCATACACCGTGGAAACAGGCCCTTCAGCCCAACTTGCCCACACCGACCAACCTGTCCCATCTACATTAGTCCCACCTGTCTGCATTTGGCCCATATCCCTCTGAACCTATCCTATCCATGCATATGTCTAAATGTTTCCTAACTGTTGCAATAGTGCCTGGCTCAACGATCTCCTCCGGCTGCTCATTCCATACACCCTCCATTCTTTGTATGAAAAAGTTACCCATCAGGTTCCTGTTAAATCTTTCCCCCCTCACCTTAAACCAATGTCCTCTAGTTCTCGATTCCCCTATCATGGTTAAGAGACTATGTGCATTTACATAATCTATTCCTCTCATTATTTTTTGCATGATGTTTTTTTTTTGTAAGATATTTTTATTAGAAGTAATTACATATTAAGAAGAAATATAAAATTCAATTAAAACAAAGGAAAATATTAACGTCACATACATTCTTAATATTTTTAAAATTAACAGTCAATCTTATTTGTACTTCTTGTACTTCTTTTTCTTTTTTATTTTATAGCAGTTGAGAAAAAGAAAAGAAAAAAAAATGCATGAATGGATGAAGAATTATAGACAATAGTTCATAAATATATCTCCATTGAAGAATATCTTGTTTAATATTCCACTCAATCAGTTTATCTCTCTTATTTTTCAAATTATTGTTGACCAATGAATTACTGAAATTAATATTTGCCATGTTGTTTTTACTTTTATGTATTTCCCTTGAATGAGCGTTGTCGTAAGAGATGAGATATGGTACAATTTTCCCTCGGTGGATTGACTGTCTGTGCCTGATTCAAGGGAATCCTTCATATGAAGGACCATGGAACACCCAAGTTAACTAGATTTCTGACATTAACTCAGAAAATTGTGATGATATTCTTTGTTCAAATCAACTCGACCACGTAATCAAATAAGCATCCAGCAAAATACCATGCAGTTTGCATTGGAGCACCATTTGTGAGAATATCAAAGTACAGCACATGGACAGCCCACTGCTGAACATGATGCCAAGATACCGAGGCTCAGCGGTAGACTCACTCACTGCCTTATAGCATCAGAGACCCAGGATTAATCCTGACTACGGGTGCTGTTTGGACAGAGTTTGGACATTCTTCCTGTAACCGCATGGATTTTCTCCGGTTCCCTCCAACATTCCAAAGATGTGCAGGTTTGTAGGTTAATTGGCCGGTAAATTGCCTTTAGTGTGTAGGATGCAAAACTGGGATAACATAGAACTAGTGTAGGGGTGATCGCTGGTTGGTGTTGACGGGCCTATTTCCACATTGTATCCCTAAACTAAACTAAATTAAACTATATACTGGGGCAACAGGAATATCGACCACCTCAGGACATAGGAAGATGGAAGTTAAGGGACCTTGCAGACTGGTGTGAAAAACAGGAAAGTGATTGCAGACTGGGCTGATGATGACCAAACATCTAATGTCGTCAGCAAGGAGTCACAATCAGAACCAAGGAAGAGTACACAATTGTTCCTTGCAGCCAGGAATTGGTTCATTGCAATTTCTTTCTGTGTAGTTATGCTTTCATTACAAACACTGAGGGAATTCCTCCACCATTTCACCCACAGGAGAGGGCTCTAGTGAACACTGGAGACCAATACCTGCTGGTTGAGAACTTGTGGAAAGAAGCAGTATTGTTGTGATTTAAAATGTATTCGACCAACACCCTCTGATGGTGCTACTTTCCTGAGCTTCATGAGTCGGAAGATTCATGACTCTTCAGATGAATACGGTCTGGCCCATTTGTGGAGATAACCTCTTCTCCCTGTTCTCCAGGGCTGAATGTTACCACACAGCTGTCATTGAGATTGGAGCAACATTAATGTGCAATGCCCATTACTCTGCCAAAACTTTTTCTACCTGTTGCTGTAGTTATCTCATTTACCTCTGTCCCTGTCTGCATATAGATTGGAGTAGCGTTTACTACCAAGAAAGTAACTTGGACCATAGGATCACGATTCATAGAGGATTATACGAATAACATCCTAGAGAGTGATGAGTGCGTGTGTTCACGTGACACAATATAATTCATTGAATGGAATCAATTTCTCCATGAACCCTCTGTGGGAACTCTCTAACTAAAGCAGTTGCCGTGAGTGTTTTTTGAGGAGTGGTAGAGAGGGAACACTGTTGGGGAATGCTATGAATGGAGTGTAGGATCCTGAGATCCCGGCTGGCACTGACCTGGAAACGGAGCGGGAATCATGTGGGACAACATGGCAGCAAAGACAAGTAGTGTCTGACTCACACCTTGGACAATGTTCCAGAGTCTGAGGACTTATTGAAGCAAACCTCGCAATACCTTATATGTTGCATGAAACGCACTGTACTTAGGCTGAAGCACTTGATTCTTAAACAATGTAATCTGAAGAAGAGACCCGACCTGAAACATTTCCCTCGACAGATGCGACCTGACACGATTCCTTTGAACACACTGCTTTTTAGCCATGAGGTAGCATTATATTATATGATATATTGTTAGTGACAGATTTTGAACAGTACAGCACAAGAACAGACCCTTTGGCCCATAATGTCCATGGTGATCATGGAGTCAAATTAAGTTAATCTCTCCTGCCTGCATGTGACCCATATCCCTCCAATCCCTGCATATCCATGTGCTCATCTAAAAGCCTATTAAATACCACTATTGTATCTGCCTCAATCACCACCCCTTGCAGTGCTCCATGCATTCGCCACCCTCTGTGTGTCCCGCATATCTCCGCTAAACTTTGCCCCTCTCACCATAAAGCTATGCCTCCTAGTACGCCCACCACTGATTTTCTGGCAAATGAGGGTTCACCTGAAATCTCCCCCAGAAGTGCCCCTGATTACTGTGTGTTAGTGTCACCTTATGTACAATATGTTATGTAGTCTAGTGGAAGGCATACCATGATTGTCTTTCGCACTCCCTGTGAGGCGAGTATGTCCACTGTATATCACCGGATATGCCTTGGGGCCCAATGAGTCCATGTCAGACAGACACATGCCCATCAACTTGACCATTCTCTGCATCACCAGATGGGATCATTGTATAACCTAGCTGCACCAGTCAGGGAAGTATTCACTCCGTCTCTCGCTCTGCGCTCCATTAGATAATCGTACTGGAGGACAAAAGGGTTGAAGAAAGTTACCATTATATTAAACTACTGGTGAGACCTTATTTAGACTCTTGTGTTCAGGTCTGGGTCCACACCTCAGGAAGAATAAATAAGTCATGTGGAAGAACTCAGAACAATGCAACACAGAGACAGGCTCTTTGACCCACCATGTTGGCATTGCCACGATCCAATTTAACAAATACCATCTGCCTCAACATGGTGCAAACCCCTCTATTCCTCGTCTTTTCATGTATCTGCCTAAGTGCCTCTTAAGGTTGCTATCAAATCGGCTTCCAACACCAGCCCTGCCCGCATGTTCCAGGAACCTTCCACATTCTGAGTAAAAACTTATCTTACACATGTCCATTAAATTGTTCCCCTCTCACCTTCAATTCTTCCCTCAAGTATTTGACATTTTCACCCTGGCAAGACAACTCTGATTACCTACATTTCGTAACTTTATTAATTTCTAACAGGTCGCCCCTCAGTCTCTGGCACTCCAGGGAAAACAATCCAAGTTTGTCCAATCTCAATCTGGATCATGTGTCCTGCCCAAAGATTCATATTAATTGTTCGGTCCTGCCTTATACTTCTCTGAGAGTAGAAGATTACGTGATGACCTTAAGAGCAGGGTTTAAGCTAATCCATGGAGGTGATAAATTTGGAAGTGTGGGATCATCTAAGAAGTTCAAAAGCAAGGCTGATCAATAATTGTTGGAAAATTGAATTTATGGAGAGGAAGATTGAGTTAGAATGGATAGAGGAGAAGAGAGAGAGAGAGAGAGAGAGAGAGAGAGAGAGAGAGAGAGAGAGAGAGAGAGAGAGAGAGAGGGAGAGGGAGAGGGAGAGAGTGTGCATTCTATTGATTCTGATTGTCACTGTAATTGTTGCCAGTTATTGGCAAATTAAGTATCGTCACAGTTTTTGCGCAGCTCTTTACTGTTGAGAATTTGCTTAGATTTTCAAACCAAATTCAGTGGGAGGAGCAGGTATGAATGTAACTGTGTGTAACAGTTGTGTACACAATGCGGTCTTCTGTTTAATGATGCCCCTGTATGTCTATGTCTTGCGTGAGCTTTTACCTGAAATTTACATGCACATGTTTGATTGTGGAGCTGCTGAAAGATCCACAAAATTGTTTGCACTGCAGAATAAACATGAGTGATTTTCCAACTGCTAGAGCTGGCTTCGAATCTAACCCACTCGCTCAAAGCCTTCCCCCTAAGCAATTCGGGTATGTTTAATATCTGACAGTCCCAACACAAAGCTGTCTTCATTGTAGTAGAAGTATATTTTGCATGCTTTCTCCGCAAAAGCCTGAAGGACAATTTCCCCATTTGACTATAATACCTCTCAACTCACCCTAACTCAATCCCGTTTTATTGTGAGATTGTGCCGTGCATACTGGTTTCTGCATTGTGATCAAGGCTGCTCTTGCAAAAATGTTTAATTGGCTATGAAGCTTCTTCCTCTCTGTTAGAAAGGTTCCTGAACGGTCTTCCTTTAGCTGTGGTACAGTCTGGTTCACTTCTGCCCCAGTGCGGTCATTGGACTTTGTTTCTGGAACTGGTGCACTACAATGCTGAGACCTATATTCTGTCCTCTGTATCTTCCCCTTTCCTCTATCTGTTGTACCTGTGTTTGACTGGATTGTAATTTGTATATGGTATTAACTGATCTAATTGGATCGCTTACAAAACAAAGTTTTACTCTGCACCTTGGGACACGTGACAATAATAAACCTTCTTCTACTCAGTGGTGAATGAAGCTGGTGTCGGGCATGAAGTGCGCAGGAGAGGCCCAGCTCCCGAGCCTCTTCTTCCTCTTCTTGCGTGTGCCGTGCACAGCATAAAGTTGAAGGACAACGTGTTCTATTTGATTGTGCACGCTGGGTTGATTGCATTCGTTGAAACAGGGCGGACCACGTGAAGGTTGCAATCTCCCACCCCAGCGCCTGATCAAAGGGAATGAAGTAAAGGGGCTTTCAATGTGCACTTTCTCAGAATAGAGGGAGTTTCATCTACATTGTGTCTCAGCTCACAACTGAATGATATATCCCAGTGTTTCAATTTTATTGATGTATTTTTTATCACTATACGGTATTCTCAAAATAATTCAATGTTTACGTGGTGAATGCATATTAAATATATTATACACCCCCCCCCCCTCTCCTCTGGGAATGAGATGTCTACCCATCCCACCATTTCAAACTGCTCGCCACCATTCCTCAAACTCTCTTTTCCTTTCAGTCATTTCATGCATCAATAGCTCCATCTATGAAAGTGTGTGCCTCAACCCTGGCTCCCCTTCAACCCTTGATCCCCTTGCTTTCTCCATTGCCATTTCTTTCTTTTTCTCTCTCTCTCTCTCTCTCTCTCTCTCTCTCTCTCTCTCTCTCTCTCTCTCTCTCTCTCTCTCTCTCTCTCTCTCTCTCTCTCTCTCTCCATCAATGTAATCTATCTATCTATATAATCTATATTTCAGTCTATCTGAATGTATATCTGTCCTATATAATCCATCTGTTGAGCTCTCTGTCTGCCTATCTATATCTCCCTGCCTGTTTATCTATAGTTGTGTAATATATTCAATCTAGATTCTATCTATCTATCTATCTATCTATCTATCTATCTATCTATCTATCTATCTATCTATCTATCTATCTATCTATCTATCTATCTATCTATCTATCTATCTATCTATCTATCTATCTATCTATCTATCTATCTATCTATCTATCTATCTATCTATCTATCTATCTCCTCAGCTCATACTTTCATTCTGGCCTTTGTCATCCCTACCTACACAACCCTTCCACCCTGGTTAGGTTTGGATATATTGACATGAAGTAATCCAGTGAAAATGGTATCTGAGACATATTACCTGACAGATGGCGGGGCTTGCGGTATAAACAGCTTCACGGATTCCTCCTGTCTTTTCTCTCCAGGGCCCGGTGGAAAGGAGAGGGCAGTGTGCGAAGGCTGTGATAGGGTGATCTTAGACCGGTTTCTGCTGAGGGTGAATGACAGCTTTTGGCACGAGCAGTGTGTGCAATGTGTTGGGTGCAGGGAGCCCCTCACTACCACTTGCTACTACAGAGACAAGAAGCTTTACTGCAAACATGACTACGAAAAGTAAGTGAGAAACAATCTGCTGGTTAAATAAAGGAAAACGTACAAAACCCCCACCCGTTAGCAAGACTAATGTTCCCATGTTTCTGTGTGTCCCATCTCCATGTACTGTTATCACATCAAGCAAAGTAGGCAGACCAGCTGTTGCTTGCTCTCCATCAGTGGCTCGCCTGCACCACGACTGACAGCAAACTCAAAGGGAGTGACTCCTCTCCCACTGTGCCTCTCTCTCTGGGAGGGAAGTGGGATGACACGCCTGAGAGGGAGTACATTGTGGGCATCTAGTGTATGCCACCACTCACTCTCTCTCTATGTATTTCATACAGTGTCTTGAAACGTGACAGGCAGTGCACAGAATCAAACCTGTCCATGTGAAGGAATTACTCCCCTGTTTAACGTTCTGAACAGCAGCAGCAGCTTCCAGCACCACTTGTTCACTGTTTTATGCTTGTTGTTGTGTTCTCTACTGAGGTGTTTGAGATGTTTTGTGTTTGTATCAAAAACCCTGATTCGGATAAATCTACTGCGAAAGATTCACCAAAACTAATGTGCAGTCGATCCATTTGATGGGTTTGTGGAAGCAGCAATAATGATGACTTGCGATGTTGTGAACAGAATAGTAGGTGTGAATTATTAATAACGTTTACCAGCATGGTGAAGAGAACCCACAGCAACTGTGAACTAATATCAGCGTTGGTGCACTACTTGTTCATAACATCTTGGGCAGAATGGCAGCAATTGCTGATATTGTTCCTTGCTGGGATAGTGAATGAAAGAGGCAATGGTAGATAAACTCAAAACTGACGGATTTACTCAGCGAAGCCGTGACAACATTGTGATGTGTGAAGCACTGTATACTTTCAAGATTAAAGCAGGGCATGTGTGTTAATGTGGATGCAGATTATTAATAGGTGGCTAATTTGATCATATGCTTCAAGTGCTGTAGGAGCAGGGAGACTCAGTGTGGGGCGACAGTAACAGGGGCAGGGATGTTGATCTATGAGCAGTTTGACCACTCATTGTATGGTGAGCAGTTGTAAAATGGATGATAATCTTCACGTTTCTCAGTATTCCTCCGTGCTAGCTGTTAATGTCAAATGCTGTAACCACACACATATGCGTCACTAGCAGATACTCCCATGGCATTGTATATTGTAATTCAGGTAATAGTAGGGATATTCCACGACACACCTGTATTATTGTGCTGCTAAGGAAGGAGTGCTTAAATTGACCATTAAAAAGCCACAAAGCCTAATTGCTGTGCTTAAGATCAATTCAAGGCTAATTGCTACTGAGGGAAATCTGTGCATTGGCAGCTGTTTGTAAATTCCTGACCATGATTGAGTGGAAGCATGAAGTGACTCTCATCCTTTCACACTCTGGAGCACCCTTGTCCCATGGATTCACCGCTCATCTGTGACCACTGGAGTTGTGGCAAGTTAAAACTGTGGTGAGTGAATGCTGAACATATATGGGGTGGTATTAGTCCAGGCATAATGGCCAATCAGCGGCATGCTTTATACCGCGCACAATCTTTGAGCTTGATGGTGAAAAGTAAAAGCAAGTGGAATATTAAAAATATATATTTTTAGGATCTGGGCATTGCTGGCACGTCCAGTATTTATTGTCCAACCCTAATTGCTCTCTCTGTGTGTGTGTGTAAGGCTTGCTTCCTCTCTCCGAGGTCATTTAAAGCCCCATTAATGGGTCTGGAGTCTTACATGGATGGAATTTCATGGATGGAATTTCACATGGATAGGAAAGGTTTAGAGTAATGGGCCATATGTGGGCAAATGGGACTAACTTAGATGGGGCATTTTGGTCAGCATGCTCATGACTCTATGAGCCACATATGGAAGAGACTGGATAAGAGGCTGGAATTATTTCTTTAAGACCATTAGTCTGCAGCCAAGTTTTTATACTGGTCTAATAGTTTTGTGTTCATCCTTACCAAGAACTTGTTTTTTTTTAAATGTCAAGCTGAATGTGGGTCTGAATTTGAGGTCCACAGATGCCTTGGTAGGATTTGAATGTGGATCTTTGGGTTGCTCAGTATCGAAGGCCATAATCAGGGCTATTGATTTTCAGTTCTCTTAGCATGGTAGTAGCAACAATGGTTTCGCCTCTGGTATTCACTTGAAATGCAGTTATAGAACCCAGTTCTTGTTGGAATGGAACTGGAAGCTAATCCTCCTCATAAACAATGCCCTAACCAATCAGGTGAATATATAAGGATGTACCAGGGGATGTGGCAAGGAATATAAAGTGGTGGGCTTGCATGCAAGGAATGTAAGGTGGTGGGCTCGCATTCCTTGCCACCTCCCCTGGGTACATCCCTTATATACTCAAAGATTCAACAAGACAAGAAGCAAAGTAAAATACAAAGTGCTGGAGGAACTCAACATGTCAGGCAGCATCTGCAGAGGGAATGGACAAACGATGATTCCTTCATCAGACTGATTGAAGTCGGGTGGAGGAAGGTGGAGGCAGGACAGAGCCTGGCAAGTGCTAGGAAGTGTAGTCTGGGAATTACATTTGGCCTGATTGGTCTGTGCTCCACACAAACCTCCTCGCTTTCTATCACATTGGCCTGTCCACCGTGCATTGTTCCCTTATCCTGTCCTTTCTCCACTATGCTCCTTCCCCCCCGGTTTCTTGCTTGGGCTATTTCCAGAATTAAAACAAGCAATGAGTGGCGTTTCAAACTGCGTCCCCATTGTTCATGACTTTGACAAGAGCTGTAGGAATACCAGTGCCTGTTCTGGGATAGAGGCAGGAATGGAGAGATGAAAGAAGGAACGGGGTGTGCTTGCATCCCACACTACACTACGTGGGCGGCATGGTAGTGCAGGGATCGAGTTACTGTCTTAGAGTGCCAAACACTCGGGTTGGATCCTGACTACGGTTGCTGTCTGTACAGAGTTTGTACATTCTCCCTCTGACCGTGTGGGTTTTCCCTGGGAGCTCTGGTTTCCTCCCACATGCCAAAGTTGTTCAACTTTGTAGGTTAATTTGTTTGGTAAAATTGTAAATTGTCCCTAGTGTGTGGGGGTTGCTGGTCGGTGCTGACTCGATGGGCTGAAGGGCCTATTTCCACCCTGTATCTCTAAACTGAACTAAACTACTTGAAATTGCCACACCCTTGGGTAGTGTGGGATACAAGTCTGCATCCCACACGACCAAAAACCTCCTTATTCCCAACGGGAGCTGGGAGTGGAAGTTACCTGACTACACCTGTTTTCCCGGGGGAAGCTATCTGACTTTGATTGTGCAGCAGTAGAGTTGCTGCCTTGCAGCACCAGAGACCCGGGTTTGATCTTGATAGTGCTGGTTGTATTTAGTTTGTACGTTCTCCCTGTGACCAAGTGGGTTTTCTCCGGGTGCTCTGGTTTCCCCCCACATTTCAAAGACGTGCAGGTTTGGAGGTTAATTGTTTTTTGCAAAAATTATCCCCAGTGTGTAGGATATAATTGGTGTACAGGTCTTCGCTGGTTGGTGGGTTGAAGGGCTAGTTTCCACGCTGTATCTCCAAACTAAGTGGTTTCCTGAAAGCAGGGATATGAGTTTAAAGGTTCTGGTGGACAATCTTCTCTGATGAAGGGAAGAGTAATGGAGAGGAAGAGAGATTGGACTCCAGCACAGTCACTTGGTTGAGGGTGGAACCAGAGTCAACTGCAAGGGGAGCAGGTACTTTGCAGCAGAAGGGAGATTGATAGATTCTTGATTAGTCCGGGGTTATGGGGAGAAGGCAGGGTTGAGAGGGAAAGATAGATCAGCCATGATCGAATGGCGGAGTTGACTTGATGGGCCGAACGGCCTAATTCTGCTCCTCTAACTTAACACGATGGGTTTTTCAAACAGTAGGCAAGAGCTTTTTATGCAACCTAACGTACACTGTGGTTATCTGCACAACAGGGGAGGGGGAAGAGAATGCAGGTGAGTAACCTGGTTTGAGAAAGGATTGTTCATGCCATGAAAAAGACCCAATATAATAGAAGAGAAGCTGGAGACTGAATGACGATTTGGACTGTGTGGATGGGGCTGGGTGGCTTCACCTATGCCATGACACCTGGCACAGTATTTTTAGATGTGTAGGAAGGAACTGCAGATGCTGGTTTATACCAAAGAGTCACTTTAAAAGATATCCCTTTAGTTTTTATACCAAATGCCTGGAGATAACGTGATAAACCACTGTCGCCAATAGTTGTGCTGACAACATTGTCCTCTATTATTGGCATTGGTTTATTGTTGTCACATGTGCTGAGATACAGTGAAAAACGCTGCATGCTATATAGTCAAATCATACTACACATGAAGACAAACTATACACAAATGTAATAAATAGTACAGCGAAAAATGTCAGAGTGCAAAACGTCGTGTTGCAGCAATATCACGTTTCAGTTACAAAGAAGGTGCAGATAAAAAAGTGCAAGGGCCACAATGAGGTAGGTTGGGAGATCAGTTTTACACTGTTAGCTTATGAGAAGACCACTCAGTCGTCTGATAACCAAGGGGAAGAGGCTTCTGAATTTGGCGGTAGATGCTTTCAAACTTTTGTATTTTCTGCCTGAAGGGAGAGGCTCGAAGCGGGAATAACCAGAATGCGCGGCCTTTGATTAGGTTGGCTGTTTTCCCGAGGCAGAGTGATGTATATTCACATTTGTGTGCCTTTTATCTGCAATCTATGGACATTTGCTGACTTGGCGATTCTAATTGTTTGTATTGCAAAATAAATGTGACTGATTCTTTGAAATGAAATGTCCTTTTTAATCTAAACTGGTGATTTCAAATGTGCCACAGCTGTAGAACTGTGTAGTTTTTTTTGTGTAAAAACTCATGTACAGTATAAAGGATTAATCGGAGTGCGTGGCTGGAGCTGCATCAGCAGGCAGCCTGGAGCAGACACTTGACACTGGTTTGCACGGCTATCCCTTGTATCTCCAAATGTCTACTGAGGCCACTATGGGTGATCAGAAGAACAAACAGTTTGCAAATAGGCCCTTCGGCCCATCGATCGCTCACCGACCAGCGATCACCCCATACACTGGCACTACCCTACACACTAGGGACAATTTCACGAGTTTAATGAAGCCAATTAACGTACATACGTGCACGTCTTTGGATTGTGGGAAGAAACTGGAGCATCCAGGGAAACCCCACGTGGTCACAGTGAAAATGTGCAAACTCTATACAGACAACACCTGTAGTTTGGATCGAACCTAGTCCTCGTGCTGGACGGCAGCAGCTCCACCACTGTGCCGCCTCTGTTTTTCCTGCTCAAGGGGTTTTATGCCCATTGTAGTCAGTGCTCAAAAAGCCCAGGCACTCACTCACTCCAGAACGTTGGGCTTCTTCCATTTCCGGCCATATGGAGACGTGCATCATCTTGTGCCCAGATCCTCGGGTGCACAGACACCCATGGTCATCTTAATCCAGTATTAATATCCTGAATCCACAGAGATCAATGACGAACAGACTGTGTTGCGTTTCTCCTGGTGTTGCTGCAATTACTTTGAATGACTTTAAGTCTGCTGTAAATGACTGAATTCAGTCAATCGGAGTGCTGGGCACACCTGCATTGCTTCAACTGACTGCTGCTTGTAGATTTTATATCTCAGCTGTAAATAAAGAGAGCAGCCTATTCAATTCAATTAAAAAGAACGATTAAGGGCATTAACTCAATCATTTGGAAAATGGCTCCATCCTTGGCAAACCTTCCCCCATTAACCCTGCTCTTGCCCCCAATTGATTACCATCAATCACACTGCATGGGTGCCCTGATTCAGGGGAGAGTTCCTGTTCCCGGGGAGCGTTCCTGTTCAGGTTTCAGATGTTCAAGTTTATTTGACGACTTGGTCTTAACAACCCAGTAAGAAACTAAGTTTGAATAACGGGGATCATGGAATTGGTAGGAGGGACTGAGAATGCAAACTGGGTAGTTTTTAAATTTGTGTTTAAGGCTTTCATGGAGTTAAGCCTAACTGAAAATAATTGACCAACAAGCTCCTCTTTTGCCTTCGAGATGGGCTTGTGGGAACATAAGTCTGTTGCTGTCTTTCGTAACAGGGCTGACGATTATATACTTCCGTCTCTTTGCTGCCTGTAATTCACATAGGATATCGAGTGATACCGGCATTGTTTTCAGAATGGTTCCTGGCAGAACCATTGGCCACTTATCAAGACTTCAGGGAGGCTGAAAACTGAGTGACTTCAAAAGGACATTCCAGAGGATGGAGGAGGAGAAGATGGGCATAAATGAAGGAGTGTTTGGTTGACACATAGTGTGGTTTCAAACATGTCGAATGCAAGGGATGGGAGGCTGAACAGATGAGGTGCCCAGGGCTGAATAATTGGGTAAGGTATGGTTTTGACATGGTGCGTTAGTAGAGCCATAATATTTTTTATAGTGTCAGAGACGAGGGTTCAGTCCTGATCTCTGGTGCTGTCTGTGTGGAGTTTGCATGTTCCGCTCGATGCCATGCGAGTTTTCTCCAGGTGCTCAGTTTTCCTTGCACTTTCCACCGTGTGCTCTGGTTTCCTCCCACATCCCAGAGACGTGCCGGTTAGTAAGTTAAAATAGGCCATTAACGTGACGTTAACTAGCCTCGGTGTGCGAGTGATGGAATTTGGAGGGGAGTTGCTGAGAATGGAGGCGAGAGCAAAAAAAAAAGCGGGGTTTACGTGAAAGGCTCGTTTAATGGGCAGAGGCTGAAGGGCCTGTTTCCATGCTGCCTCAGATTTTTCTCTATGACACTCCACCTCAACTGTCAAGTTGAAGTCGAGAGAGCAATGTTGCTTTGCGGGCAACACCTCCTGGTCAGATACAAGAATAAATGGGGTCAATGTGTAAAAATACAACAGCCACCTGCAGAAACAGCTCAGCATCTATTAAATGATGATTCTTTAAGCAGAAATTGTCCAATGCAGCGGAGGTGTGGGCATAATACTATGTACATGAACTTTTCCTAAAGAAGGTCAAGCATTTGGGCTTTTGGTGGCCAATGGCAAGCGGCTTCCCACGTTTGCAGTGTGGGTGTAAGAGCAGTGTGGAGAACACAGAATCCCACCACGAGTCTGCTGTGCAGGCCATTTTCTGCTGTTTGCAGCTTGTGTGGAGAATAGAGTGGAAAATTTGTTTGCATAAGTCAAGCAGCTTGTGTGTGGTAGTTATAATGATGTTATCAGCTTGAGTGTGAGAATTTATAGATGTTCCCTTAAGACCAATAAACTCTACATTAATGCTGCAATTAAGCAACCAGTTGGAATGAGCCAGGAGAAGTCGGTCTGTAAATTGGAAGTTATGAACAAGGACTGAGCTGCTGTGAACAGGGTGCAGTTTAAAATCTGATTATCGTCATGCTTCCGTTGCTATTTAATGTTGAATTATTTGAAACACTTACACAATTCCGTGTTGGAACCACCTAACGAGGGAGGGTTTTAAAGTTTAAAGGGCTTTATGCCATGCACAGTAATTTAAAAGGTGTTAAGAGGGAAACTGGTGGAGAAATGTTGTAAAGATTAAAGCAATGGGTTAAATAGATTTTGTTTCAATTAACTGGTTAAAAAAGATATGAGGTGCGAAGATGAACGGGAACCTATACTGTGCGTTATTGGGTAAGAAGCACTTATTATTCATTGCAATTTCAGTAATAAGTAGAAGTGTATGTGGTTCTGGGAGTGATTATGAATGTTGTTGAAAGCCAGCACGACTCTAACACGTAGCCACAATAGTTTTTATGCGTTTAACAAGTATGATAAACCCATTCATCAATGCGCAATTAAGAGTTTACGGTAAAACCTATGAACCTAGTGGTCTAAACGAGTCCTGATGCATGGTCTTGACCCAAAATGTTGACCATCGTTCTACCTCCTACCTCTACCTGTTTGACCGGCTGAGTTCATCCAGAAGTTTATATTTGTTATCTACGCAAGGAGCATTGGAGATTATTGCACTCTTTGAAAAGTGTAATGGAAACTGTGATATTGGGGTGTTTCTGTGGCACAGACTGTAGTGCCGCTCTCTTATAGCTCCAGTATCTAGGGTTTGATATCTGCTTTCCTCCCACAGGTCAAAAATGTGCAAGTTGGTAGTTAGCTAGTTTGTTTAGTTTATTGTTGTGTACAGTGAAAAGCCTTTGCTCCGTCCTAACCAGTCAGCGGAAAGACAATACATGGTTATAATCATCATCCACAGTGTACGGATACATGGTAAAGGGAGCATGGTTAAAGTAGGGAAAGCTGCCGTGTGAGTAGAGGTTTAAGAGAGTGGAGCAATTGTAATATGTGATTGCACATCCACTTCTGGGACCAGCATGGAGCATCTTAGGTGTCATGGCTTGGGTGTCATTTTAGATAAGATTTTAGTTTAATTCATTTCTGTAAATTGCCCCCTTATGTGTCAATGAATGATGGAATATGGATAGTGGTTGATGGGAATGTGGGGAAAATAAAGTGGAGACCAAAGGAACTAGAATCTTGAGCAAAACGCAAGTGCTGGAGGAACTCAGCGAGTCAGGCAGCATCTAGAGCAAATGGACAAATGATGTTTCTGGGCATGACCTTTCTTCAGAATAAAATGGGATGGGGCAAGATTAATGTAAAAATGGGCAGCTGATGGCCAGTGTGGACTTGGTGGGCCAAAATACCCTGCTGATCTCTACTTGATTCTGTGACTCAATCTTTAACAGCGAACTAAGCCTCAGTTATTTCTGACAATGCAGCTCTCCTTCACTGCTGTACCAGTTGCGGTTTTGGTCTTCAACTAACTAGCTCAACAACAAGTCTGTTACCAACTGATCCCGAAGACTTTACAGGATCTACGTCCATAGTTGGGTTCACCACATGTGAACTGGACGATGTGCCAGCTGGCTGGGTAATGCACCCATCTACTGCAATATAATTTCTACCGAAAATAAAATGGAATGGGGCAACTTGTAGATCAGATGGTTCAATAGTAATTCTTTAAAAATCAAAATAAACTTTATTCAGAATAAAAAAAATCTATACAAAATAAGCTCTGTACAAAACAAAAATCTGCGCAAAAATTCTTCTGACATTCTCAGCGGCTATACATTCATTAATTAGCATTGTATTTGATCATGTTCACAGATATATCATCACACCCGGCACCCTTGCCACTATGTGTCCCACCCCACCCCCCCGGGGTGATATCCCTTCCCTTGTTTGAGGGGGGTCTCTACCACACCAATGTCCAACAGCAGAAGCACACTAGACAGTAGAACCTTGGTGTTGGCTGCACCAAGCTTTGGCAAAACTAAGATTGTGGATCTGTTGTTGCTTGAAGCTTGTAATCTGGGTTACTATAGGAATGATTACAAGCAAATATTGGCTGAGCAAAGCACTTTGTCAACTGGTTTATTCCCTGGTTGTTGGCAATGAATACAGATTGAGACACACAATCAATACTCCACACATAAAGACAGCATCAGGATGCTGTTTGTAGGGAAATATTGATGATGCCTGCACTTTGGAGGGTGACCTCCTCATATGGGTGGGGCCAGATGATGCAGATTTTAAATAGCGTTGATGTCATTCAAAAACTGGTCATTGCATCATGGAGTCATACAGTGTGGAAACAGGCCCTTTGGCCCAACCTGCCCACATCGACGAACATGTCCCATCTTCCCGACCTGCCTGCATTTGGCCCATATCCCACTAACCCTGTCCTATCCATGTACCCGTCTAAATATTTCTTAAAAGTTGCAATAGTCCCAGCCTCAACTACCTCCTCTGGCAGCTCGTTCCATACACCCACCACACTTTGTGTGAAAAAGTTACCCCTCTGGCTCCTATAAAATCTTCCCTCCCTCACCTTAGACCTATGTCCTCTGGTTCTCGATTCCCCTACTCACTGCATCTACCCGATCTATTCCAGTACTTAGACCATTTTGAGTGTCTAAGCTGACGTTTGTTAGGATAATATTGTTGATGCAGATGTGTTATAGTAACAACATTAAAATATCATTTTGCATTTACTCAACACATGTTCATTGATCCAAGTCAAACTAAGCTAAAAAAAAAAAATCCGTCAAACTATTGGAGATAAAAGGAACTAAAATGTTGGTTCACTAAATAAGAAATATAGTACTAGAGTAACACAGTGGGTCAGGCAGCTTTTCTGGAGAACATGGCTAGGTGATGTTACGGCTCGGGATCCTTCTTCCTGACCCAAAATGTCACAATTTCCTGTTTTCTCTGGATGCAGGCAGACCTGCTGATTACTCCATTTACTTCCAGTATTTTTAAAGTAAAATTACTGCTTTTTCAGAAAGTTATTATAATGACACTAAGCATCTGCTTCAAATGCTGATGATGAATGGTGTGAGTTTGAATATTGAGATCAGACTGGAAGATGTGCTGCTGTAAAGGCCTGAAGGCCACTGTCCCATCATATGTGTGGAAAAGCCAAGGCTTTGAGGGTGGTGTAGAAAGGAACTGCAGATGCTAGTTTATACGGAATATAAATGCAAAATACTAGAGAAACTCAACTGGCCAGGCAGCATCTCTTGGGGGGAAAAAAAAAGAATGGGTGGCATTTTGGGTCTGGATCCAGCTGAAGAAGTCTAAACTTTATGTCTATCTTTGCCCTTGAGGGTGGTGTCTGCTTCTGAATATTTCACTTTGTTTATATACCAGTACAACTTTACTTGAAAATGGGATACTGGTTGATAAATTTTTACTTGTGAAGCCTTACAATGAATGCAGAGAGTGATGACCAGTGCGTTACATAAATGTCGTCTCATGCACTGAGGCCAGTTACTGTACACAGCAATGCTTTGAAGCAGTCCTGGGCCAGAATGCAAAGTCTAGAGATGATTGCTTGAAAGATACAGCACAGAAACAGGCCTTCCAGCCCACTGGCTCCATGCCTGCGATCGGTTCCCCCGTCCACACTAGTTCTATATGATCCCAATTTCACATCCACACCCTACACACTAGCAGCAATTTGTAGCAGGCAAGTCATCTACAAACTGCTTGTCTTTGGGATGTGCAAGGAAACTAGAGCACTGAAGGGAACATGCGAGCTCCACACAGAGAGCACCTGAGGTCAGGATGGAGCCTGGGTCTCTGGCGATGTGAGGCATCAGCTCTACCAGCTACGCCACTGTGGCAACAAATGATGTTCAACTTTCCAATTACACTTTGACCTTGATATAATGTCACCAGCGTATCGGGATAGATATGCCTGCCATCCACAATACATATTCCCTGATTATAATCTAACTCGTGATCAAGAGCCAACTGCCTTCAATAAAGAGTGCAGGAGGGGGAGAAGGACGGAATAAAGGGAATGACATTCATGCTGGGAATGAGAGAATGGAAATAGTGACCAGGAAGGGGAGCAAAACCTCACTCACAATGAGAAGCAAAATAGAAGGTCATCTTCAATACAAAGTCATCTCAAGTAGACAGGAGCCTTGTGTGGTTACCAAATCTATTGAAAAGCATTTTGTTGCAATGCGCGCATTGTTTCCAATTGGACTTCATGTGAACTCGAGGAACTTCACGGTGGTATCGATAACCAGGGCCCTACACCGCACGCAGCCCCTTCATCCCACCCCTCCCCACCCCCGCCACTCTTTGCAGGTCAGTGTAACAGGTGATACAGGACCTGCTTTCACCAGACAATGCACTTGGCACACAAGAGCCAAGCCATGCCGAGCGGGAGCATTAAAAAGTAACGAGTGCTGATGTCATTGGAGCTGTGCAGGTTTGTTTAAGTGGGTCGTATTATCTTTCTGAGGTCTGTGGCGTGCAGCTGAGCTTCAGTGAGCAAGTCAAGCTTCACGTTTCACTCTCCACAATGAGCCCATTGTCCCTCTTCAAACAACACAGCACAGATCCAACTGGGGATCAGTAAACAAGCAAATATTGTTCTGATGGAAAGCAATTTGTAAAAAAAAAAAAATTTTGGTGATGGGGGGGGGGGGGGGTAAGAATGCTGTCTTCTGTTTTTTGGGAGAAGGGTGAGTGATTTGGGGCAATGCACGCTGAGCTGGAGGTGGGGTGGGGAGGAGGTCGGGCAGCCCGATCTGAATGCATCTGTAATGTTTCTTTGACCACACTGCGTTGAAGAATGGAGGAAGAAATTAGGGATCAAAGAATTAATCTGAAATGCACCTGACACTCCGGCATCTTGGCTTGGATCCAGGCCTGACCTTTGACCCAGTGGGGAAGTGGGTCTCTTTGAGCACAAAGCAACCTGCCCCTAACCCTCATCGGGTTTAACAAATGATATATTTGAAGTGCTTCTTTTTTTTTTTAAAAGTTTCTAGAAATTAAAAAGGGCAATCTGCAATTCAATACACTTTTAGTGAAAATTCTGGGAGCAGGCATGTGTAGGAATCTCCTTCCTCTGGGTTTCATTGGAGCAGGATGTGCAGATACATTGTGCTTGCTCAGTCAATGGAAAGAGTGAAAAGTCCACTTCTCCCAATAGATGGTGCGGCGGCACTCCTTGCAGACTTGCCCGGCCTTTCCGGGACATGAAACCAGATATATACAAATTTCCTTACCACATGGAAGGAGGCCATTTAACCCATCAAGTCTATGCTGGCTCTAAAACCATTTCCACCCCCCCCCCCCCCCACTAATTTCCCTATATCTTACTGTAACTGCATTCCCATCATTTGTCCCCATATTCTACCCTTCACCTACACACGAGGGGCATCTTGTAGCAGTCAAGAGAAAGATGGGGGCATTGTGGAGGCAGCTGATAGATGTGCTGCCTCGCAGCTCCAGTGACCAGAGTATGATCCTTACTTCAGGCTTATGGTTCATTATTGTCACATACACTGACATACAGTGAAGAATGTGGGTTTGCATGTTAACCAGGCAAATCATACTCCACAGCAGTACATTAGGAAGTGAAAAAGAGAAAACGGAGTGCAGTCTGAAGAAGGGTCTCGACCTGAAACTCCTTCTCTCCAGAGATGCTGCCTGGCTCGTTGAGTTGCTCCAGCATTTTGTGTCTTTCTTCAGTGTATGACCAGTATCTGCAGCTCATTCCTACACATTCCTACACATATAGTGCTAGGACTAAAGAGAAAGTGCAGACTAACAAAAGTGCATGGGACCTTTTGGGATATGGGAGGAAACTGGAGCTCCCAGGGAAACCCACAGGGAGAATGTGCAAACTCCACACAGAGAGCACATCCTCACCTCTACTTGCTTGGAAAGCATACAGCATTTGACATGTCTCCAACGACTCTTACCAATTTCTATGTATGCACTATTGAAAGCATCCCATCTAGACGCATCACACCTTTGTATGGCAGCAGCTTTGTCCAAGACTGCAAGAAATTACAGAGCTGTGATGCAGCCCAGACCATTTCACAAACCAGGCTCCTCCCATCAACTCCATTTATTACCTGTCTTGGGAGAGCAGCCAACATAATCAGGGACCATTGGAAACCCCGGTCATTCTCTTTTCTCTCCTCTTCCCATCTGGCTAAAGAGCACGTGCCATCAGCTTAAGGAACAGGTCCTTCTCTGCTGTCATCAGACCCCTGAGTGGACTTCTAATATGCTCTGGATGAATTCTGGACCTTCCAATCTACTCCATTGTGGCCCATGTGCTTTAAAATAAATCTGCATTTTCTCTTTAGTCCCAACACTATATTCGGCACTCTGTTTGTTTTCTCTTTATCACTATCTAATGTACACCTGTAGAGTATAATTTGCCTCAATAACATGCAAATCCAAGTTTCTCACTGTGTTTTAGTGTACAGTACGTGAGAAAATGAACCATAAACCTGAAGTTGGTTCAGTGAGGCTGTGAGGCAGCATCTCTACCAGCTGATCCACAGTGGCCTCACCTTCCTCCTGAACCATGCTTGGAGATAAAGCATGGGGGCATTTAAAGAAATGGTTTCCGCTCCATTCCCCTACATTTTCTTTGCCTATTGGTTGCAAAAGTGTGATAAATGGCAAGGGCAACTAGAAGCATCTTACTGGTCTATAAGGAGTTTCCAGAGACAGGGTAGTATGGTGCAAAGATAGACCCTTTGGGGGACCTTTGCTGGGGATGTGCACTGGAGAGCTGGGGTGCACCTGGAGCCAAGAGACATGTGATGAAACCTTCAGGAAAGCCGCTATTTGTAGTCGGTTGTCATAAAGTGCTTACCGCAAGAGTCCCTTGTTGGTGTTATTAAAAATCCACCAGATATTAATAGACAATAGGTGCAGGAGTAGGCCATTTGGCCCTTTGAGCCAGCACTGCCATTCAATGTGATCATGGCTGATCATCCCCAATCAGTACCCCGTTCCTGCCTTCTCCCCATATCCCCTGACTCCGCTATTTTTAAGAGCCCTATCTAGCTCTCTCTTGAAAGCATCCAGAGAACCTGCCTCCACCACCCTCTGAGGCAGAGAATTCCACACTCACCACTCTCTGTGAGAAAAAGTGTTTCCTCTTCTCCATTCTAAATGGCTTACTCCTTATTCTTAAACTATGGCCCCTGGTTCTGGACTCCCCCAACACCGGGAACATGTTTCCTGCCTCTAGTGTGTCCAAGCCCTTATCAATCTTATACGTTTCAATGAGATCCCCATATTTGCCACATACTTTAATGGAAAACCCCATATCTCCCAGCAGGACTGCTTTATGTCGGTCAATATTGAAGGCAGTTCTATCCGTACTTTAACATCCAATAATCCAACCACAATGGCGATGGCTGTCTCAGTCCAGATGCAATCAGAATTGGAAAGCTGAAAGATCATTCACTATGTGACTATAGCTTCCAATCTCCAATCAGCAACTGTAAACGGGTTCTTGGCAACTTTAAGTGTTTTTAGAGACAGGAAAAGGTGTTGGTCCTTTGCCAAAAGTTTATCGTTAAGTGTTCCTAAAAATTATTCAGATCAGAGCAATGAATCTTCATTCTGGCCGCTCTCCAAAAACAATACAGGAGTCAGCAAATTTCCATCGTGTTCCATTTGAGAGCCCATTACATATGGGAACCTCTTTCTCCTGATCGGCATGCTCTAAGACAAGATACAAACGTTTGAAAATGCACACCTCCAGATTCAAGGACAGTCTATTCCCAGCTCTTATCTGGCAACTAAACTATACTATCAACAATTAGAGACCAGTCCTCACTGGAGACCCTCGCCTTGGACTATCTTTAATTGGACTTTACTGGACTTCGTCTTGCACTGAACAGTATTCCCTTTATCATGTATCTGTGCACTGTGGATGGCTGGACTGTAACCGTGTATAGTCTTTCTGCTGACTGGTTAGCACGCAACAAAAAGCTTTTCACTCTACCTCGGTGCACGTGACAATAAACTAAACCAATTGGGCACCGTTGATACCACCGTCCTAATCCAACTGGATTAAAAAATAACCTCCCTCTTCCCAACTGGGCGATTGCTGAATCATTCCTTAAAAGGCCACTCCACCTTTGGACATTTTGATTATGAATAGATGACACCCTTGAAAGGAAATTAAAATGTAGACTTTCTTTTCGCAACCACTGCCGTCCCAGTTACGGCATCTTTCTGTGTTTTGATTCATTTTTCATCCCCTGATGCCTCCGGAGCACCTTAGAGATTTGCAACCCCCCCCACCCCTCTTCCTCCCCCCCCCCCCCCCCTTCATTTTATGTCTACCTGCTCGTCCCCTCCATTCTCCACCCCCAACTCTGCCCATTTCCCCACACAGATAAAATAAACCCACTGTAACGCGGAGAGTGCTGTCTGCTTATTTTATGTCTACTTGCTCAATCCCTCCCGTCCCCACAAGGACAAAGTAAACATAACATGGAAAGCCCTGTCTGCTCCCCATCCCTGCAAGGATCGGCAGGTTGGCGAAACATGCCTGAAAACAATGATCCTCACTTATTACCTTCTCCGACTCTTTTGCTGGGCACTCAGCGGCCTACAAATGGGGTCTTAGGAGGTCAAAGGCAATGCCTCAACTTTCATAGTTGAAGCACGGAAATCCATCGCCGTAGAAACAGGTAGTAACTGTAACAAAAGAGATCTGCTGCATGGCACTGGCTTTGGTTGAAAGGCTCCTTTGTGTTAGTTCATTTTGAAGGGGGTTCAGGAAGATTAAGATAAAATCCACTATATTTCGCTTGGAAGCTGTTTTGCTGCCAACCCCTTTCATAATCGTCTGTGTTTTAAAGATGAAAGCTGAACAAGAAAAGGACCAGCTTGTCTGCTGGGCTGTGCTTTTGGGAGCAATATGTGCGTGTTATTGGCTGGTTGTTGCGGGCTGTTATTACAGAATGATAATCAGTTTTCCTTTTTATGGGCCCTAGTAACAGTTCCGACATCCCCGCATTACATTTAGCTGGCAACAGACAGAATGCGCGTTCTGTGAGTTACTTTTAATTTCCCATGTTGCGTTGGGTCGCGTGACAGAGGCGGTGTAAATGAGACCATCAATATCTCACCAGACACATTCTGACTGAGCCAGGGTCTCCCAACAATCAACGGTGAGGGTAGTGGTGGGGGGAGATCTGGCGTATCAGCGGACCAGAGTGGGTGGCCGTGTACATTGGGCTGCCCAGGTTGACTTTATTACAAGACAGATGGGGACTCGTTTAGCCCACTGGGTCCACGTCAGCCATCAGTACAGCATTCCCATCGGCCCCATTCCCTGTTTTATATTTCCCAGTAACCCTGTAACATATTCTCTCTCGTACATGCCCACCAGCGTCCCTTGGACTGTTTTTTAAATTAGTTTAGTTTGGCCCGCCAGCGATCCCCGTATGTTAGCACCATCCTACACACGAGGGACAATTTACAATTTTTACTGAGCTGGTAAAAGCTCGTAGCTTCACCCGTGAAGACACTTTCATCCATCCAATGTGCAAAGGGAAAGTATAGATTTAATGGCAAGACCCTTAACAGCACTAATGTACAGAGGGACCTCTGGGTCCAAGTCAATAATTCCATGAAAGTGGCAACGCATGTAGGTAGATTGGTAAAGAAGGCATGATTGCCTTTATTGGTCGGGGCATTGTGTATAAGAGTTAGGAAGACATTTGGCAGCTTTATAGGACTTTGGTTAGGCCATAGTTGGAGTATAATGAGCAGTTCTGGGTGCACCATTACAGGAAAGATGTGTGGGCTTTGTAGAGGATGCAGAAAAGGTTGTTAGCTATAACGGGAGGTTAGACAAACTTGGACTGTTGCCTCAGGAATGTTGGAGGTTGAGGAGAGACCTGATAGAAGTGTAGAAAATTATACGGGGCCTAGATAGGGTGGACAGTCAAAATTTTTCTCCCATGTTGGAGATGTCAAAGACTAGAAGGCATACCTTGAAGGTGAGAGGGGCAAAGTTTAAAGGGGATGTGCAAGCCAGGTTTTTGCAGAGAATGGTGGGTACCAGGAACGTGCTTCCAGGGGTGGTGGAGGCAGATATGACTGTCATTTAATAGGTTATTAGATAGGCGCATGGTGTGCAGGGAATGAAGGAATGTGGGTCACGCAGGCAGAGGAGATTAGGTCAACTTGGCATCATGCTTGGCATCAACATTGAGGACCGATGTGCTGTAATGTTCCATGTTCTAGAATAAGGTGGTGAATATTGACCTGTCCTGGGGAAGTGTTGTTGGAGGGGAAAGCTGTATTCTATGTGAATAGAACACCAGGATGTTTATGTAAGGGTGTTATGGTGCCACAGTTGTAGAGTTACTGCCTTACAGTGCCAGAGACCCATCTTCAATACTGACTACGGGTGCTGCCTGTATGGTGCTGTGTGGGTTTCCTCCAGGTGCTCCAGTTTCCTCCCAATTTCCAAAGATGTGCAATTTTGTAGGTTACTTGGCTTCTGTAAATTGCCCCTAGTGTGCAGGATGTGAAACTGGTGATTGTTGGTCAGGGCAGACAGTGGCCAAAGGGCCAGTACCATGCTGTATCTTTGAACTAAACTAAAGCCTCTGTAGTAAGAAGCAGGAACTTTTAAAGCTTTCTACATGGGTGTGATGGGCTCAAAACTGATAATCATATCATTCAGAAGCCAAGCCAATCCGGGGTAAATCCAGGATAGTGCCCTGTGGTGTGGAGGAGGGAAACAAATATCAGGTATTGCTGAAGGTGGCTCAATGTGAGTGGGTGATGCTCATTGTGATGCTACCAAAAGTCATGCAGGACCATAAGCATTCAACTCCCTGGAGATGAACAGGTACCCATACTGGAGCTGGAGATGAGTACCAATAACCTGCCTCCATCTCCTAGGGCAGAGCACTGAGCTGGCAGCCGCAATGGTCTTCCCCAAAGTGGATCTGACGGTCGCTCACACCCAGCACATTGATGGTGAAGAGGCTTGGCACCATTTGTGGGGGGGGGGGGGGGGGGGGGAAAGACTCCCCATGTTTTGAGAGGTGGGAGACAATCCTCCCCCATGTTTTGTAATCCGGATTTTGAAATTCTGTGAAAAAAAATCTATTAAAATCTCTGCTTTCTGCAAGACAGTGTCACTGTTAAGCGCTCATTAAATGTCACTATTAACATTGTATTAACACGATGTGTCACCAATTGTGTTTTGACCTTCAAGTATTACTGAAGGTAATCACGAAAACTGTCCGAAGCAGGTGCGATTACCATTTGAACTAATTGGATGTTATGGTGGATGGGAAAGATTTAAACGGGTATTGGATTTAAATGGGGGCTGGTCATTAAGGGCACCGGTCGAATGGGTTTCCTGGCTGGCTTGCAGGTAAGTCCCTCATTCACAGTCATTCACGTTACTTAGTTGTTTTTCTCTCTCTTTTTTCTCCCCCCCCCCCTCCAAGGTTGGTTCTTCTGTTTGCCTTTATTTGCTTCAGTTTATTTGTTTGTGTGTTATTTATCACATTGTAGCTTTTGAAAGATTCAAGCGGGTATCAGACACTTTCTAAGGGCTGAATCAGCCCGTTCGCGGGGTCTTTCATTGCCCAGCACGGCTTAAAATCGGCCGCAGGATCTTCTCTCGCCCCGCGGTCAGGCAGTCAACCTGCTGCTTCAAGGCGATCGAGGCTCCCGATGGGCGATGGAAGATCCCGCGGCCGATTTTAAGCCGCACTGGGCGATGAAAGGCCCCGCAAACAGGCTGATTCAAGCCCCACGATTCGGGGCGGACGAAGCTGCTGTTGCTGGAGTTTGGAGTCGGTCACCAACCAGGTCAGCTCTCAATGTTACCGTCCACAGGGCCCATGGCCTAATGCTCGCGTGTGTGTGTGTGTGTGTTCATGTGCGCGTGTCCGCAGCCACCAAGATAAATGTCAATATTCTGAGGCTAATTTAACCCATACCTTTGTAAGTTGCATAAAAATTAAAATATTTTGGGTGAATATTTTTAAAATTATTTCCATAGTGGTTAATACTCAACTGGAGCCCGATCCTAAATTAATAATATTGGGCATATCTGAACAATACCTAAAACTTACAATAAGCCAAATAAATTTCCTTGATTATAGTATAATAACTGGGAAAAAATTAATATAACAATTTTGGAAAAACCCTGCATCCCCCACAATCAAAATGTGGATTATGGAGATGTCGGAGACCTTAAATCTGGAAAAAATTAGATTTGTCTTAATTGACAAACCAGAATTATTTACTAGAATATGGTCTCCCTTCATAGATTATTTGAAGGGGTAGAATGGACCGGCGCTGATACCTGACGGAAGCTTGAACCCAGGGCTAGATGACTAGTTATGGTTTCTTACCCACGGACCTATCTCCTAAGTTGTATTATGGATAGTTTATTCTATTTTTCTAATTTTCTTTTCTTTTTCTTTATTTTTTCTATCTATTAAAAAAACAATAATAATAATAATAATAATTAGGAGTCAATGTTAATATGTAACCGATAAATGAAGACCCCAGCTACATTGGTAGCGGAGTCCCTGGAATCCTGGGTATTTAATATGTAACCGTTTAACAAAGTTTGTAGTGGTTCGGACTATGATATGTACATGCCTCTAATAAAATTTAACTTTATAAAAAAAATTAAAAAAAAAAGAAATCGTGTCCCCCCCCCCCCTATATTTTGATAGCGTTTTCTGCCCCTGCGTTGGTGCTTGTGTACCGAGCTACTGTCTGGAGTAACATCACCACCCAGCGTACTCCGAGGAGCAATGGATGAGATGCTGTGATGGATCTGTCATTGCCAGCAGTCAGGATAACATTCCCATGGGAGCAACCATTGAGAATGAAAATCTTCGGATACTGGAGGGAGTGTTGAGACAACTCGTAGAATCACTTCCCTCTGGAAGGCAACGCTACCGCAGTTGACTGTCAACGCTGCCGCAGCCAGACATAAAAACAGCGTTTTTCCACGAGTAGTAGCTCGACTCAATAACCAAAAATCTGTAGCCTCCTTTTGCTCTAATATTTTATTTAATTCACATATTTAATCAATAATGTTATTATTAATGTTTTATGTGTTGTTCATAACTGTCACTATGTCATGTTGTCACTTGCGGGCGGAGCACCAAGGCAAATTCCTTGTATGTGAATACTTGGCCAATAAACTTATTCATTCATTCATTTACCAGTTTTAGCCAATGTGCCTTGTGCAGAAGGAGTTGATTTAGTCAAGTTTAGGAATGGATAAAAACGGGCCGCAGCTAGTTAAAGAAAAGATTCAACAATCCCTGATTTGAATTAAGTTTGAGTTTAATTTATCAATAGACAATAGGTGCACGAATAGGCCATTTGGCCCTTCGAGCCAGCACCGCCATTCAATGTGATCATTACAGTGTACCCAATCAGTACCCCGTTCCTGCCTTCTCCCCTATCGTGACCGAGTTACAGAGAAAAGCCTTTGTTGCGTGTCAGCGGAAAGACAACAAACGATTACAGTCGAGCCGTCCACAGTGTACAGATACATGATAAAGGGAATAACGTAAATAACGTTTAGTGCAAAATAAAGTCCAGTAAAGTCCGACCAAAGATAGTCCAAGGGTCTTGATGAATCCATGACTCGTACACTGGTAACACCAGTAATGCCAAAATCCACAGAGAGGGCAGACTCGTCATTCAGTAAAATTTGTGAAATGTATGAAAAGGTCAATTCAGCCTGACTTCAAGGGGGGAGCTGCCTGGTTTCTGCAATATTGGTTGTAAATAGCGATTGTTCCTTTAAGGGTGTTGCTCATGTGACTGCTGTCTGGGCTGCAGCAATGTGTGTGGAATGCTCCAGAGGCCGTCTATAACAAAAAAAAATCGGATTGGTCTCCTCTTTGGAGATAGTGCCAACAGGCCCTTCTTCTTCTTGCGTGTGGCGTGCACAGCCTAAAGTTGTTGGACAGCTTGTTCTATTTGATCTTCTGTTTTGTGCACGTCGAGTTGATTGCATTAGTCGAACAGGGCGGACCACGTGAAGGTTGCAATCTTCCACCCCCCAACAGGCCCTTCAGCCCAACGATTCCACGCTGACCAGTGATCACCCCGTACGCTTACACAATCCTACACACTAGGGACAATTTTACAATTTGACCCAAAGCCAATTAACCTACAAACCAGTACCTCTTTGGAGTGTGGGAGGAAACTAGAGCACCTGGAGAAAACCCACGCGCTCACAGGGTGAGCGTACAAACACCGTACAGACAGCACCCGTAGTCGGGATCGAACCCGGCTCATTGTGGACGCTGGCCAGACCCTTGCACAAATCAACCTCCCTTCCATTGACTCCATCTACACTTCACACTGCCTCAGCAAGGCCAGCAGCATAATCAAGGATGAGTCGCACCCTGGTCACTCCCTGCCCTGTGCCCAAATATCAGAATCGTGAGACTAAAATACAATCAGAACTTGAGGAGCAGCCCCTTCAGATATTCGGTACAGGGGCTGCAGCCTCTCACACTCCATATACATGTGGAACACGGTCTCTTCCACACAGCAGAAGTTACAGGTGGCTGGTGAGTCCGTGAACCGACTTAAATATCTGTTGCACACCATGGCTCTGTGCAACACTCTCCACCCCAGGTCCCCAATGTAAAGGAGGAGGACTCCCTTATAGAGAGACCGCCACTGGGGACCGCTCCCGCCGTCAGGTGGTAACACGGACTGTCAGGGCGTGTCCGGAAGGAAGATGAGGGTAAGGAGGTGTAACAGGCAGGAGCAGCCTGTACAGTAAACGTCTCTCCACATCACAGAACGGCACACTGGGCATCTCGGAAAGGCGGCTCATGTTGTGTAGGGCCGGCTCTCGGGAAAGATTCCAGGGCCTAGGCCCAATGAGCAATTCCGACGGAGCGGGGTTGGAATCGCTAGTTAGCTGATATGGACATCATTCCTTGGACATTGATGTTGGTTAGAACTCACCAAATTCACTCCACATGGGAATCTCGAGCATGCCCTATATAGAGCAGCTTGCTGAACACAGCTGTGATTGGTATTGTATTAACAGTTGAGACTAGTATTGGCATTGTTTTGTTTTCTTGTCACTGAGATACAGTGAAAAACTTTGTTTTGCATGCTATCCACTCATACATGACAATAACCCAGCTGTACATAAGTACAAACAGGTAATGCAAAGTGAAAACTAATCAGAGTGCAGAATGTGGTGCTGTGGCATTACAGTGTTACAGCTCCAGGGAAAGTGCACATAAAATAAGTACAAAGACTGCAATAAATAGGCAGGGTAATTGGGGTTACACCCTTAGTTTATGAGTAATTATTGGGTGGTAAAGTGGCGCAGCGGTAGAGTTGCTGACTTATAGCGCCAGAGACCCGGGTTTGATCCTGACTCTGGGTTCTGTCTGTACAGAGTTTGCATGTTCTCCTTGTGACTGCATGGATTTTCTCTGGGTGCTCCGATAATACTATCCTCCGGGTGCAGGATAGTATTAGTGTATGGGAACCGCTGGTCGGCGTGGACTCAGTGGGCCGAAGGACATGTTTTTGCGCTGTATCGCTGAACTGAACTGAAAACTGTAGAGTAAAGAGAAAACTAACCAATGTGCGGAATGTGGTGCTGCAGCATTACAGTGCTACATCTCCAGAGAGAGTGCAGATAAAATAAGTACAAAGACTGCAATAAATAGGCCGAGTAATTGGGGCTACACCCTTAGTTTACGAGTGATCTGTTTAGTAGTCCTATGACAGCAGGGATGAAGCTGGTGGTGTGTGCTTTCAAGCTTTTGCACTTTCTGGCCTTGCAGGATAGCAGAGAATGGGAGGCCCTGTTTCTAGGCTTGTGCCAATGGTCTCTTTGTGCGGTCACGTGACAGCATCAGTTGCGCTGATGCCGTGTTCCCCACCTTGTGCAGCGCGAGTCAGGTGGGGAAGAGAGTGAAATGGAAGGGGAAGGTCTCCACGCATTCTCTATGGGGCCCACTGGTTTGCACACCAACATTGGTCTAGAAAACCAGACGCCTGGTGTTGGGGAGTTGAATCGTAACCCAGTGCGTCAGGATGAACAGACCAGCATCTGTGCCCCAGGTGACTCAATTTATTTAATATTGCATCCTTGCTCAAGAGACTTAAGAAGTGGTGTAAGGCAGCTTACACGAGGCTTTGAGAGAATTAAAGCATCAAGCCTGCTTGTGTTCATACTCTTTATATTCAACATTCTTCAGGTATTTCACTTGAATGAAAATTAATGTCATCTCTGTTGTAAAGAGCAATAGGAAATGTTACATGACTCAGAAGGTAAAGGCATAAGAAGTAGGTGGCCATTCAGCCCTCCTCCCTGTGCTACCATTCAGTAACACCATGGTAGATCTTTTCATCAATGTTACTTCTTTACCTCTCTCCCTTGATCCCTCAGTATCTAAACTGTATCAATCTCTCTCTGGAGTACATTCAGTGACTCGGCATCCACAGGTACAGAATTTCAAAGATTCTGCATCCTCTGGGTGAAGAATCTTTATGAGTTTAGAGATACAGCGTGGAAATGGGCCTTCGGCCCACCGAGTCCAGGCCCACGAGCGATCGCCGCACATTAACACTGTCCTACACGCACTAGGAACAATTTATTATTTTACTAAGCTAATTAACCTACCAACCTGCCTATCTTTGGAGTGTGGGAAGAAACTGGAGAAAACCTATGCAGGTCAGGGGGAAAACGTACAAACTCCGTACAAACAGCACCCGTAGCCAGGATCGAACCCGGGTCTCTGGCGCTGTAAGGCAGCAACTCGACCACTGCGCCAACGTGCTGCTCATGTTCTTCTCATCTCTGTTCTGAATGGCCAACCCCTTATCTTGAGAGTGACCCCCTCATCCTAGATGGGCCCCACCCAGGGAAAACACCATTCCACACCTACACTCCTGAGAACTGCAGGTGTTCAGTGTGTTGCAGTGAAATCACCTTTCATTCCTTCAAACCCAAGAGGGTGTAGGCAAAACATTTTTCCTCAAGGTTTTCCTCAGTCTCCACATCCACTGCATCAGAAAACTGGTGTCCCTGTTTCATTGCTGGATGTGAATGTCTCTGTCGTACTCCGTATCTGTGGACGTGAATAGAGACAAAGGTGTGGGTGGGGGAGGGAGGTTGGGGTGGGGGAGGGAGGTTGCTGCTCCCAAGCGCATTTGATACTCCATCCTGGAGTTGGCCCTGAGCCACACGGCTCTGCCGCATGTGATTTTGAAGATGGTCTTTGGCGTTCCGGCAGTGGCACAGAGCAGTGGAGCTGTTGAAGAGGCACATCGCCTGGCCAAGCTGATCCCTGCAACTCTGACCCAATGCCGTCGACAGGACAACCTTTATAGCCAGGTTGGGACTCATTTTTTAAAAAAATTTTGGACCTGAAGAGTATAGGTGCCTAAAATGTGGTGACTCGTATGCACTGGCTCCAGTTTGGCCTATTATCTTCCACTCTTACACTTGGTATGAATGTGCCTAATGTACCATAGGATTGTACATATTAAAAAATGCCACTGTACTTGAACCATTGAACCATTGAGGAAGATTTTAGAAATGTGTTGACAAATACTCCTGTGATTTGCTTTACAGTCCAGCATTCAATGCTGGCAAGCAAGACAGCTGAAGAGGGATAAGTAGGAGACAGGCTTGGATATTAGGCAGCCACATAGTACACGACTGGTTTTCTGGTAACTGCGCATGCGTCTTAAAGCAGCAGTGGCTCATGAGGCTGTTGGGCAGAAACCTACTCACCAAGTATTGGAAGTGCAGTGAGTGCAGTTATGCAGTAAGTCCTAAAGCTTTCATTTTAAGTAAAGGGCCTGTCCCAATTGCTACATCATTTGAAAAATGATCAAAGATGCTGAAATAGTCAGTACATCTTTTTTTTAATTGAACAGCTTTTATAAATAGACTTATTTGTGGATAAACACTTCCATCTTCCCATCTTGCCCAGCCTGCTACACTTCATTAAATCAATTTAAACCAGTTAAGCAGTCGAGTCACTTTTATTCATATAGCACATTTAAAAAACAACTTTCGTCGGCCAAAGTGCTTTACATCGGTACTTTTTTGACTGGAAATCGGACTCCTTAACGGAAACACAAAACAAATCGGCGTCAGGGGTAATGGGGAGAAGGCAGGAGAATAGGGTTGGGTGGGAGAAATGGACCAGCCATGATTGAATGGCGGAGTGGACTTGATGGGCCGAATGGCCTAATTCTGGTCCTATCACTTATGATCTTGTAACCTGAGGACGTTCAGTAGAAAGCAAAGTGATCCATACAAGGGGAGCAATTCCAGAGATGTCAAGGTATTTACAAGCAAAGAACAGCGATTGGAAAATATGCCGTGTGTGGGTGTGGCTGGCGCCTTGTCTCCGAGGCTGGTCAACCGCAAATGTTAAGAATCAAGGTGGCGAATGTGGGGGAAAGAAGGTGCCGTAAACAGATTGTGGTCTTACTGGGTGGAAGATTACAACCTTCACGTGGTCCGCCCTGTATCGGCTAATGCAATCAACTCGACGTGCACAAACGGAAGATCAAATAGAACAAGTTGGCCTACAACTTTAGGCTGTGCACGCCACATGAAAGAAGAGGTGGTCTTACCTATAAGGTTGGCTGTGGAAGATGTCCCCGGGGCACGAAGATTGAACGGTGGCCAGGTGAGGCGAGGGATGACAATTTGCGGGTTGATGTGTCCGGATCGAGAAGTCTGCAGAGTGGGCAGTTGGAGGCCCTGCAGCAGCCTGGGGCTCGATTGGATCGGTCACTGCTCCAAGAGGCTGAGCGTGTGGGTCAGATGCGGCCTGCAGTGGCACGGAGCAGTAGAGCAGCAGGAGAGGATACCAACAACTTCGCTAAGCCAGCCTGACTCTACAACACTGCCAGGACAACAGGCCTCTACACTTACAATAACTATCAGACATGAATCTTGAAAATCAGCACCAAGATGTGGCGACTTGTATACTGTTTCCGTGTATTTCCTACACACTTGTACTTAACTAAGATTGTGCTTATATATTGTGGCAATGAAGTACCATTGGAAAAATGTTCAAGAGATTTTTGATTAGTTTAGTTTAGAGATACAATGTCTAGTAGTTTAGAGATACAGGCCCTTCAACCCACTGAGTCCCCACAGACCACTGATCCCCACACACGAGGAACAATTTACAATTTTACTGAAGCCAATTAACCTACAATCCTGCATGTCTTTGGGGTGCGTGTGGAAACTGGAGCTACCGGGGAAAACCTACGCAGCTCACGGAGAGAACGTACAGACTCTGTACAGAAATCACCCATAATCAAGATCGATCAGGAGTCTCTGGTGCTGTAAGGCAGCAAATCTACCGCTGCGCCATCATGATGTTGTTGGCTGGGGGTTAATTCTACTGTCAGTGGTGCCTTCTCTGCCATGCACTCTCCTGCATCAGTCTTGGTCTGTAATTACAACCAAGGTGATGTAATTTGTCACTGGATTAACTGGTGCTAATGACGACAGATAGTGCCTTGATACATCTAATTATAACATCATCAAATTATGATCACAAGGTGGGATGGGTGAATCTCAGTGGGACGTTCCTATTGTGTCACCTAGACAACCCAAGTCTGCATCCTGTCACAGATGTTTCCTACAGTCTTCACCCCTCATGTTCTCTGCAACCTGAGAAGCGCCTGTATTCTCATTTCTCCCATTTCAGTTGGAACAGTGCCTCAGCTTTGGTCGTCATTGCTTCATCTGCCATGTAGCCCCAGCATTTCTGCCCCAGTTCCTTCCTGTACACTTTCTGTTTCTATTTCAGTTCAGCTGGCTTTTACTTCTCCACCTTATTATAGGACACTGCTGCCAAGGAAGGCTCTACATAGGTGCAGCAGGAGAATTAAGTTATGTTAAAGAAAATCTTACATTCATTCAGTGATGGAAATGGGTTTTAGGGACTAGGGGTACTCTAAGGACCGTGAGGTTGGGAAGTGGCGGGGGGGAGGGGTTATGTGCGGTCATACCCATGTAAGAATACAATGATGCATAACTTGTTTATTTATAATATAATTTATTGTGTATTATATGTCTTAGCTGCTTTTTTGCATCTCTCTCTCTCTCTCTCACTCTCTCTCAGACAAAAGCAATGATCATAGAGTGGAATAGATGACATTTTGGGTCGAGACCCTTCTTCAGGCGGACAGTCGAGGGAAAGGGAAACGGGAGATATAGGCATATCTTCCATTCATTTATCCTCAGTAGCATCTATCTCTCTTGTTCCTCTTTCCCCTGACTCGGTCTGAAGAAGGATCTCGACCCGAAATTTCATCTATTCCACTCGATGATCGTTGCTTTCGGCCGTCGGTTTGCTTGTTCGCTCGCCCGTGGATTAAGTAGCGCAGGATAAAGCTGTGAATTCACGCCATTCCACTCCCATTCCCAATCTGACAATGGAGGAGGCCCAGGACAGAAAGATCAGAGTGAGGCCCAGTGCAAATTGGAGGAACAGCACCTCATATTTGGCTTGGGTAGCTTACACCCCAGCGGTATGAACATTGACTTCTCTAACTTCAAATAGCCCTTGCTTTCCCTCTCTCTCCATCCCTTCCCAGTTCTACCACCAGTCTTACTGTCTCCGACTGCATTTTATCTCTGTCTGGCCCACTCATCCCTGACATCAGTATGGAAAAAGGATCTCGACCCGAAACGTCACCCATTACTTCTCTCCAGAGATGCTGCCTGTTCCGTTGAGTTATTCCAGCATTTTACATAGATACATAGAAAATAGGTGCTGATGTAGGTCATTCGGCCCTTCGAGCCATTCAATGTGATCATGGCTGATCATCCACAATCAGTACCCCATTCCTGCCTTCTCCCATATCCCTTGATTCCACTAGCCTCAAGAGCTCTATCTAACTCTTTTTTTGAATGCATCCAATGAGTCTGCCACCACTGCCTTCTGAGGCAGATAATTCCATAAATTCAAAACACTCTGGGTGAAAAGAATTTTCCTCATCTCAGTTCTAAATGGCCTACCCCGTATTCTTAAACTGCGGCCCTTGGTTCTGGACTCCTCCAACATCGGAAACATGTTTCCTGCATCTAGCGTGTCCAATCCCTCAATGATTTTGTTTCTACGACCCCTCTCATCCTAAATTGCAGTGGATACAAGCCCAGTCGTTCCATTCTTTCATCATTTGACATTTCTGCCATCCCGGGAATTAACCTCGTGAACCTCTGTTGCACTCCCTCAATAGCAAGAATGTCCTTCCTCAAATTAGAAGACCAAAACTGTACACAATACTTCAGGTGTGTCTCACCAAGGCACTGTACAAGCTCTTTGCTCCTATACTCAAATCCTATCATTTTGAAGGCCAACATGCCATTAGATTTCTTCACTGCCTGCAGTTTCTTGCATGCTTACTTTCAGTAACTGATGTACAAGTACACCCAGGTCTCGTTGCACTTACCCTTTTCCTAATCTGACACCATACGGAAAAAGGGTCTAGACCCGAAACGTCACCCATTCCCTTGTTCCAGAGATGCTGCCTGACCCACTGAATTACTCCAGCATTGTGTCTACCTGCCATTCAGATGATAATCTGCCTCTTGTTCTTGCCACTAGTGGTAACCTCACATTTATCCACATTATACTGCATCTGTCATGCATCTTCCCACTCACCCAACCTATCCAAGTCACCCTGCATCCTTATAGCAGCATCCTCTTCACAGTTCACACTGCCATCCAGCATTGTGTCATCTGCAAATTTGCTAATGTTATTTTTAATTCCTTCATCTAAATAATTAATATGTATTGTGAATAGCTGTGGTCCCAGCACTGAGCCTTGAGGCACCCCACTAGTCACTACCTGCCATTCTGAAAGGGGACCGTTAATTTCTGCTCTTTGTTTCCTGTCTGCCAACCAATTTTATATCCATGTCAGTACCCTACCCCCAATACCATGTGCTCTGATTTTGCCCACTAATCTCCTGTGTGGGACCTTATCAAAGGCTTTCTGAAAGTCCAGGTACACTACATCTACTGGCTCTCCCTTGTCCATGTTACTGTCTCCCTGAACTTAGTTGTTAGGGATAACATTCGTTTCTTTTCATTCATTTTTGAATGATAAATAATTTCAATTCAAAATGTGCAGGTCTATTATCAAGAAGATCTTGGAACATTTCACATTGTTTGTCAATGCTCTGCATAGTCTACTCTTCTGCCTCAGTTTCCCAAAGTTTACTTACATTTAGAGCCTTGTTTTCTGACTCATCCTTCTCCCTCTTAACTAGTATATTGAATACCATTCAACGGTGACTGCTAGCCAAGCATTACTGCACCATTAACTAATTGACTAACTCAGACTAATTATTCATTATTTTTGTTAGCTGAAAGGAATGTCATTCCAGAAAAATTGAACACAATATTCTAACTATGGCACAACCAATGATTTATACGTTTTCTATTAGCTTCTTAAGCATTATTTCCCATTTGAAAATGTAGCATATCGTTTGCTTTTGAAGGTTTGTATATCTGAACCCTGATTTTTAAAAAAAAAAAAAATTTTTTTTTTTTAAAATGTGCACATTTTATGCATCTCCTTTCTCCAAAATGCCTCCAAAATACGTCATAGAGTTTTCGAGAGCGGGTGAGAGGCGCGGAGAGCAGGAGAGAGGCAGCGAGGCAAATAAAATAACGTGGAATAATAAAATAACGTGACTTTACCTGAGCCCGTGCTTGCGGTCCGGTAGCCCTGACAGTTAGTTTAAGAAATTTTCCCTTGAATTTTATTTAAAGGAACGCGGTGTTAAAACACAATTACATTTACTGAGGAATATGTGGATCGATGTATTGATGACACATTGTATAACTACTGGCTGTTAACAAGTGCTAACAGTGGCAGTTAACAAATCGTTTTCGTCTGAGTTGAATAAGTGAAAAACGGCTAAAATCTTTCTGCAGTACTCATTAAACCCGAGCTGGAAATTGAAAACTAGGGGAACGCCATATACCTCCCCCCCCCCCCCCCCCCCCCCCATTTCTATCACTGCGTTAATTCAGTGGTTCTTGGTGCTTACCAGCTAGTGGACTACTTTGAAATTATAATGTTGCATGGATGACGTGTGAATGCCAATTTGCAAATCTTGCAAACATCAAAGAGATAACTCAAAGATAGATACAAAATGCTGGAGTAACTCAGCAGGACAGGCAGCATGAAGAAGGGTCTCTCCAGAAATGCTGCCTGTCCCGCTGGGTTACTCCAGCATTTTGTGTCTATCTTTGGTGTAAACCAGTATCAATACCTTCCTACACAAGATATAAATCACCTGTTCCCATTTGCAATAATCCCTCTTTATTCTTCCCTAGGAATCTCCTACTTACCCACACATAGGGGCAATTTACAATTGGCCAATTAATCTAACAACCTGCATGTCATTGGAATAGGAGAGGAAAACAGAGCAGGCGAACCCATGCGGTCACAGGGATAACCTGCAAACTCCACATAGATAAAACTCGAGGTCAGGATTGGACCTGGATTAGCAGGGCGATGACGCAGTGACCCTTCCTACTGTGCCACCCAGTTGAATTGTTTGGTCATGGAGGGATGAATTGTGGGCAAAGTTCCACATCCCTTGCTTAAAGTGGCATGGAGAGATCTTAAACAGCACCGAGCTGACAAAAGTAGAATCAATTGAGCATTTCATCCAAATAACTTTTAAGCCAATCTTATTTTTCAACTGTTCACAATAAGGGACAATGATTTAAAAGTTTAAAAGACTTTAAAGGTAGACATTCCAAATGGAAAGTTTCAAAGCAAGCATTATTTGCATGAGAAGCAGAGGAACCTGGGAAGAGGAGAGCAGATAATCAGAAGCTTCTGAATCGATAATGTGCACAGCAGTTGAGCCTCCCACTGCACCGCTCTTTCCCCTCCAACCTCCAAAATAATGCAAACTAAATCCTTTATCTATTCTTATGGAAAGCAGAGTCAGGGATGATGGTCAGGGGGAGGATGTCGGTCTGTGATTATCTCTTTCTCTTTGCAAGTGGAGTAAACAGATTAACACTATGAGCCGATGAATTGAGCTTCTGCACTAAGCCCATCGCTTTCTTTCACTGAGGCAAAATGCCGGAAACATGGACATTTGATCCCATTAAGGGTTGCCAAGGAGGAAAAGGGAAGCCAAATGCTCATGGAAGGATCTGGACAATGCTTATTTAGCGGGATTAGTTTGTGGTTTAGCAGTGGTGGAAAGTTAGCAAATACATGCTGGCTTGTATGGATCAAGGCATGCACAAGCCCTGGGGTAGATCAGCTGTGATCATATTGAGTGGCGGGGCAGGCTTACTGGGCTGATTGGCCTACTCTTGATTAGGTTTTCGTCTTTAAAAGCACATACTTACTTTCCTCTTGGTAAGAGCATACACTGCTCTACATACATCTCTGGTAGACACCAGCGATGTTCACACAACATTCTGGTCAAAAACCTTTGGAACCGGGAACCCACTCGAAGGCTCGTTGGACTCGAGGAGTGGGCCTGTAGGAGGGTGAACAAGGGTAATGGCTCCATCGCCTTCCAGGTGGACGTCCCAGGGACACAGAGATGGCCGGACAAGGAGAGGAGAAGGGAGTTGGTTCACAGGAACTGCTCCAGTAGACCGACTTTGTGAGCCGACCGGACTTTGAATAATAACGCCAATAATGGCGCCCCTTGCATGTGTAATATATGCAAAAGGAATTTCACTGTGCAGTTGCATAAGTGACAAATAAAGCCATATTGACTATTCTCTGTGGCAGTAAAGCCCTTCCAATAATTATGTCCCCGATCCTAACATTTGCTCTGAAGCAGCTTCCTGTACTTACCATTCTGGCTTAGACAATTTTCTAACCAGTTATCTTTAACATTGAGACAACTGCAGATACTGGTTACAAAAAAACCTCAGAGCTGGAGTAATTGAACAGGTTAGGCAACATCTCTGGAGGACATGGATAGACATAATTTCAGGTCGGGACCTATCCTCAGTCAGCATTCAGATTGGTTGAGATCAAGACTGAGCAGAGATGTGATGTATTCTCAAATAGTTTGTCAGCAATTGCCTAGTTTTTCATCGGGTTTGCGGTGTGAAGCACAAAGTTCAGGTTTGAGTTGAAATTGATTTTAGTTTATCATCACCTGTACCGATGTACTGTGAATGGCTTTTGTTGCATGCTAACCAGTCAGCAGAAAGAAAATACATGATTATAATCGAGCCATCCGTAGTGTACAGATTTGTGATAAAGGGAATACCGTGAAGCTGGAGGCAGGAGAACGAAAATTGGAGGCAGAGTCATCTATGTTCGTTCATTAACATAGCCATCCATGTTAAAGAGCATCTGTAAGAAGATTTGGGCGGTAAGTGGACATTAAAAGATGTCACTCACTGTCTTGTCAGTGTGATTGTGAGCTTGCCCTCTTACGCCTAACTACAGCCCATCATTACACTTTCTGCTGGCTAATGCACTTGTTTCTGAATTGGGGGTTTCAAACCTCATGTCAGGGACTTGAAGGCAGGATCCAGGCTGTCGCTGGCCAACCCTTCGAGGAACTCTCCTTCAATGGCAATTAACAGACTTTGGAGATACAGCACAGAAAGGGGCCCTTTCACTAACCACGCCGACCATCGATCACCCGTTCACACTAGTTCTATGTTTCTATCCCAATTTCACATCCACTCTCTACACACTAGGACCAATTTACAGAGAACAATTAACCTACAAACCCGCGCGTCCTTGGGATGTGGGAGGAAACCAGAGCACCTGGAGAAAACCTAGGTAGTTACAGCTAGAACGTGCAAACTCCACACAGACAGCACCCAAGGTCAGGATTGAACTTGTGTCTCTGTGGATGGATGCAAAGGGTTTCCGTGGCCCCATTTAAAGAGGGCGTGGAGTTCTTACTAGTATTGTGGCCAATATTTATCACCTATTCACTGAATAAATGAAACAATGTGGCTTGTGAGCTGATTTGTAAAGAGCGAAGAGGCTGCTGTCACATCACCTCTGTAACATCAACTGCAGCAACTTCAGCTGCTTTTGTTGTAAATCGCCTTCAGCTATCACAAGGTTGTGAAAAGTACCAGGAAATACAAGTTATTTTTATCTTTTGCCATTCTCTCTCTATGCTTGGGCCAAATCCTCCCACAACACCCCAATGAAGTAAAATCTGATACAGAAACCATCATGAAATCAGATAAGTTGGAAACTAGTAAGCTCACAAACTAATAAGCTGGCAGTTCCTCCAACATATTGTTAGAATTGTTCTTGTCCATTTCGGCCTTTAAAGGTTTAACCCCAAACTGTGTCGGAAGCACCATTTAGCACGTCACAGGCTGAATATGCCAGAATAAAATATATTCTACATCTTTTGTTCAAGCAATGCTATCCCTACGGTGCCAGCTGACTATGCCATTTGCTTTGTCAAGGAAATAATGCAATTGGCATTCAAACCTGCAGTCATATAAAGCATTGCAACTTCATAACGTGTTTCACCTGAAATTGGGTTGGACAACAAGCCTGAGTTTGGATAGAAAGATGAGCTAGATTTTGAAGACGTGTCTAAGGTTAGGGTGAAAAATGACGAGAATGAGGGGTGGGATATGGGGGTATATTGGAAAAGGGAGCGTCAGGCTGCAGAAAGTTGGTGCGTGAAGGTTCTCTGGACTATTGTTAAGGGAGTGTGCAGGATACAAATAACCGCGGCAAAGTATCTGCATTCCTTTGAGGTTTCCTTGCCTTCCAGCTTGATTACCTCTTTTCGTTATCTAGTTGCAGTCCATTTGCTTATTTTGCTGGCCCAAGATAAATGGCTCTTTCCTGCACAAATGCATATTTTCTTCTTGTGACTTTTACATTGTATACTTACCTGAGTACTTCTAATATTCGGATATTTCCTTCTTTGATAAGAGTGATGGGAGTTGTGTATTACGGAACCATTAATTCATCATCTTGAATGCTTGGGCAATAATTTGTAACTTTCAGTTTAAGAGGCTTTTAGACAGGCACATGGACATGCAGGGCATGGATTACGTGCAGTCAGATTAGATAAACAGTTTAATTTAGCAGCATGGTAGACACAAAATGCTGGAGTAAATCAGCGGATCCGGCAGCATCTCCGGATAAAAGGAACGGAAAGGAAAGAGAATAGCATCTCCAGATATGCTGCCTGACCCGCGGAGTTGCTCCAGCATCTGCAGCTCTTTCCTACATATGGTGACATGGTGTCCAGCACACACATTGTGGGCTGAAGGGTGTGTTTCTGTGCCGAACTGTTCTATGTTCTGTGTGTTATTTTGTTGTTCAACTTGACATACTTCAGGGTTTTGGATTGCTACGTAATAACAGCAATGCGTGCCTGCATCACTCACGCCGTTAGATTCTGCATCCAACCCTCATACGAACTGTCATCAGATCTGTACCTTGCATTACTTCTTCAGTAGCCCACTGATCCCGTCCCCGAACACATCACTATATAGCACCCAAGATCAAGCGCGAGCCCCTTTATCGATTGCTCAGATTGAACCTGCTTATAGATTCATCCACAGATGGATTTGTGTACACAGCTCACGGTCTAAGAAAGCGTAACATTGCTGCGTCGAGGCAAGTTGTTCACTGGGACCACGTCCCAGCTGATAATCTGACCCGACCTGACTCCATGTTACAGACCTAAGAGCTCCATATCTTCTGATCTACTGACTTTTGTGCCGCCGATCTTCACTCGACAAAGCATCTTTTATTTGGACCATTGCAGTTAAAAAATTCATCAATGCAGAGTACGCTTCCAAACCTCCCCACTCAGTGAGAAGGATGGCTTCCCTGCACTTTGTGCTGGCGGATTTTCGCCACAAGTTTGTTGTTGAATGGGTGACTTTCGGGTCGAGACCCTTCTGCAGACTCTGGATTCGGTTTTCAGCCGATTGTTCAATCTATGCTGCTTCTTTCCCCATTTGCTTTGCTGTAAATACGCTCCCCAAACTGAATTCTGAACATCCGAGGTATGGACACCCCTGCATACAAACCTAATATTACACTCAAAACTCCAATATACCAACCTTATCTACTTGTGATGCCACCTTCAAGGAACTCTACCTGTACCCCTGGATCCCTCTGCTCTACAACACTCCCCAGAGCCCTGCTATGTACTGTGAAGGTCCTGCCCTGGTTAGACTTCCCAAAATGCAACACCTCACATTTATCTGCATTAAACTCCATTAACCATTCATCTTCCCACTTGCCAAGCTGATCAAGATCCTGCTGTAACCTTTGATAATTATCTTTGCTAACTGCAATACTATCCACTTCTTGTGTCATCTGCAAACTTCATGCCTTGCACATTCCCATCCAAATCGTTGATATCAACCACAAACTGCAGTGGGCCCAGCACTGATCCCTGAGGCACTCCATTAGTCACAGGCCTCCAGTCTGAAAAACAACATTCCACTGTCACCCTCTGCTTCCTTCCATTAAGCCAATTTGCTATCCTGTTGACTGGTTCTCCCTTTTACCATGTGATCCAACCTTCCATGCAGAACCTTGTCAAATGCCTTGCTGAAATCCATATAGACAATGTCCACAGCTCTGCCCTCATCAACCTTTTTGTCCCCTCTCTGTCTCCATTTTGGGAAGTTGTTCTTACAGTCTTACGTACTTTTTGTCACAGTTCATGAAAACACCAACAGGTTACATCTGCACATGGATATGGATCATGGTGCAGGCAAATGAATTAGTTTAACTTGGCATCATGTTAGGTTTAGGTTTATTATTTGCATGTGCACTGTGCTAGAGTGAAGAGCTTTGTTTTGCATGCTATCCACAGAGATTGTGGGTCAAAGGGCCTGTAAAGGAAGCAAAGTGCTGGAGTAACTCAGTGGGCCAGGCAGCATATAGACATAGAGTGCTGGAGTAACTCAGCTGGCGAAACATGATGTTTGGGTTGGGACCCTTCTTCAGACTAAAAGTAGGGGGGGGGGGGTGGGGGGAAGAGAACAAAGCCTGTTCCAGTGCTGCACTGTTCTGTGTTCTAACCCTGTTGGAAGTATGGGAGTGTTATTTGTACATTTGTTGACTTCAGGACAAAATCAACTGTGGACATTGGTAAAGACTGATAGTTCATTACTCTTTCCTACATGGGTATCAATGTCCAGTTGACACAGCGGACCGGACTTGGATCATCCTTTTCCTCGCTCCTTCTGCCAAAGCTGGAGGTTGGCAGCAACCCAGTGGTAATGTGCCTTTGTGGGTCACAGCAACGGCTGAATTTCCTCAATAATGAAAACAACTCTAAACTGTTATCTTTGTGGAAATCCATTTTTTCTCTAGCTTGCAGCTGTGAAATTCAACTGTGTTATCTGCCAATCCCAACACTCTAAGTCAAGGATTCTGGCCTTGGTGGAAGTGGGGAGTGTCAACTGCTGATCCGTTTCAGTGTGCAAAGCAAACACAATCTTTATGTATTCAGCAGAAATTAAAAATCCATTAATGTAAGGGAGCCTCCTTCCAAAAGAAGAGTACTTGGCAATTCAGGGGAAAGATAAATTAAACAGGAGTGCCAATTTAAATATGGTTAAATCTGCCCCTGTGATTGTTGTTCATATTCCAAATAGATGCCGGTGAAAATTATTGTTGGGGCAAAATGTCTCTGCATAAATTGTACTGTTGGCATGGCGACGCGGTTACTGGTGCTGTTATCTTGCAGTTCTGGTCACCCAGGTTTGACCCTGACCTCCGTAACTGAGAACGTGGAGTTTGCAGGATCTGTGACTGTGTGGGTTTGAACATTAGAACATATGAGAATAGGAACAAGAGTGAGCCAGTCTGCCCCTCAAACTTGCCCCCTCAAACTTCAATCTGATTGTAGCTGATCTGATCCAGCCCTCACCACCTCCTTCAGCTGACCCAGTATCCTCCCACATCCCGGCAACGTGCTGGTTGGCAGGTTAATTAACCCAATGTAAATCTCTTGATATGTGGCAGAATCTGGGTCGGAATAATGGGAATGTGACAGAATCAGTGGGTGAATGGGATTGTCTCCGGCTGGCATATCCGCAATGGGCCGAATGGCCACCTTCTATGTTGTGAGGAGGTTTGAAATGGCTGCATGCTCAGTGAAGGGTGCACCGAGCAGTTTATAAGATCATAAGTTGTAAGAGCAGAAGTAGGCCATTCATCCCATCAATTTTATTCAGCCATTCAATCATGGCTATCCTTCCCCCTCAACCCCATTCTCCTGCCTTCCCCTCCACATAATCCTTGCCACATGTACTAGTCAAAAATGTATCAATCTCCAGCTAAAAAATATCCATTGACGGCCTCCACAGCCATCTGTGGCAATAAATTCTACAGATTCGCCACCCTCTGACTAAAGAAATCCCTCCTTATCTCCTTTCTAAAGGTACGTCCTTTTATTCTGAGGCTATGGCCTCTGACCCTAGACTCTCCAGCTAGTGGAAACATCCTCTCCACATCTGCTTTCTGCAACCCAAAAGGGCTTTGCTTTCTTCCCAGTAATTTATCGTACATCGGTGTTCCCAATTGCTCGAGGCTGGGCTTAGCTTTGCAGGTACCTGCTCATTCCGAGCGCCGAACAGGGGCTTTGGGGAGCCCAAAGCAGGATTGCAAACTGGGGTTTGGTCAGCAAGGCTTTCTTTCAACATTTCGCGAGCTATGCCTGGCACTCTTCCCCCCTCTGCTGCTGCCCTATCTTTGACTCCGCTGCTCTCCTTTGAACTGCATTTACTTGTCCAGCTGTTTGAGGTGTTTGGTCTTTCACGAGTATCTAGCGGAACAAATCGCTTTATTTCAGCACCACAGCTTAATGCTCAGTCACTGCCCTCGGGTTACCAAGCATCTCTCAGCATTCCACTTATTTCATTTCTGGGGCCAGTTTTCTTCCAACTAAATTTTTGGAGTGATTAAAATATTAGATAAGGGCAGCTTTAGAAAAAAATCCACTCAGAAGCCCATGAAAGGGCTGGGATTTCATACACCATCACCCCATGCATTCAATGTGATGAAACAGGATTAGTGTGTAATGAAACACTAAAAAGGTTCTAATGACAAAATAAAAGAGCACCTATGTTCTGAAAAGACCCTGCATTTCTGCGTTTTCTGGTGAGATCCTGGTCAGATTGGTGAAATATTCTGCTAAACCTTTCTAATTAGTTAGGGCCCCTTTCCCTGAGAGAGGAATGCAGAAGAGGTGTATTAGAAAGTTAACAACCATTAAGGACCTAATTTAACATAGAAACATAGAACATAGAAATTAGGTGCAGGAGTAGGCCATTCAGCCCTTCGAGCCTGCACCGCCATTCAATATGATCATGGCTGATCATCCAACTCAGTATCCCGTACCTGCCTTCTCTCCATACCCTCTGATCCCCTTAGCCACAAGGGCCACATCCAACTCACTCTTAAATATAGCCAATGAACTGGCCTCAACTACCCTCTGTGGCAGAGAGTTCCAGAGACTCACCACTCTCTGTGAAAAAAGTCTTTCTCATCTCAGTCTTAAAGGATTTCCCCCTTATCCTTAAGCTGTGACCCCTTGTCCTGGACTTCCCCAACATCGGGAACAATCTTCCTGCATCTAGCCTGTCCAACCCCTTAAGAATTTACAAGGGAATACTTTGGAAGCTGAGTTTTTTCTTGGAGCAAAGGAGGTTAAATAGTAGATCTGATGAGAGAGGTTGAAAGTTATAATCAACTGCACTGGAGCTGTACTCCACATCTGACATGGGCTGTGCCTGTGCTGGCAATGTGTGATGTCACATTGTAGAGGGAGCTCTAACTCCTTGTCCCTGCCCTGGGAGTATGTGGTGGGAGAGTGCGGAGGTAATGTTAAACTGTACAAGCCATCTGCCCCTGCCCTGGGTTGTTTGATGGGGCAGTGAACTTTATACTGTGTATAGGTCCTCTGCCCCTGTGTAGAAAGGAATTGCAGATGCTGGTTTATACTGAAGATAGACACAAAATGTTGGAGTAACTCGGCGGGGCAGGCAGCATCTCTGGAGAAAAATGATGAATGACGTTTTGGGTCGGAACCCTTCTTATGACTGCTGTTTGAAGAAGAGTCCTGACCCAAAAACGTCACCCATTCTTTTTCTCCAGAGATTCTGCCTGACCCCCTGAGTTACTCCAGCACTTTGTATCTTCTGCCTCTTCCCTGGGAGTGTGTGATAGGTCATGTAATGGGAGCTTTATTCTGTATCTACTGTATCCTTTGCTGTCCCTCCCTTGGGAAAACATGACGGGACAATGCACAGGGAATTTACACTTTAACCAACCCAATATTTGCCCTGGAAGTGTTTAATATTGGATGCTATGGAGTGTTAGATTTAACGTACCATATTAGTTACTGAATTAATATTCAGTAATTCTGTATTTACTGGTGTAAAGCATTAGCTCTGATCTTCAACAGTTAGAATGTGTAAATTAATATTCATTATATAGAGCGGTAATGTTAACATTCAATGGTGTGAGGTGTTAATATTAACTTCCACTGATTTAGTTTGGAGATCCAGCGCAGAAACAGGCATTTCGGCCTACTGAGTCCGTACCAACTAGCGATCACCCTGTACACTTGCCAATTAGCCTAAAAGCTTGCACATTTTTGGAATGTCACTAGGGGTGCTGCTGATGGCAGCCTCTGTTCAAAAAGTATGTGTTGCAGTTTCCTAGTCTTTTTATGTGGGGGAGGTGGGTAGGGCAAGGGGAAACCGTTTCCCAGTCATCTCCTGGCGAGGGTGCGACTATTCTCCGAGTCGCATCTTCGCTGCCCACCCCACTCCCCCGGCCTACCAACTGGATTGGCACGGCCTTTCCTGCCGGAGATCGACGATAGCTTCAGCGGCGGCGCAGCACTGGATTCACGGCGGAGCGGGCGATGCCTTGCCTGGATCGCCGTTTGATGCTCCGGAGTGTCGGACCTGCTGCTTCAGCATCGTGGAGCTGTGGTTTGCGGAGCTCCCAGCCTCTGGCGGTGCTGACCTCAACATCACGGAGTCCTGGGATTCCTTTGCCGAGGGCTGCCAGTGTGAATCTCCGCCCAGCTTGGCCCGTGGACTTCGGGAGCCGCAGTCTCCGGTAAGAAGTGGCCGATTCGGAAGTCCAAGCCGCTGAGGATGTTCTTCCGTTCCGACTTCGGAGTTCCATCATCCCGGCGAGAGGGCCTGAACATCGGGCCGCCCGTTGCGGCGACTGCGAAGGGCTCTGGAGGCCCCGACCATGGGTGAACATCAAAGAGGAGGTTGAGTGAACTTTGGGCCTTCCCTCACAGTGGGAAACTTTGATTCCGCTGTTTGGGGATGTTTATGTTAAAGACTATCGTGTTCTGTGTTTTTTATTCGTATGGCTGTATGGTAACCCCAAATTTCACTGTACCAATTGGTACATGTGACAATAAACGTCTCTTGAATCTTGAATGCGGGAGGAAACCGGAGCTTCCGGAGAAAACCAACATGGTCACGGGGGGAATGTCCAAACCCTGGCTTTGGTCCTGTCAGCACCCATAGTCAGCCCCGAAGCCTGGTCACTGACTACCGCTGTGCCTCCGTGCGGCCCTGGTGGAGCCAGGAGTAGCACCATTCACTGAAGTGGAGGCAATATCAACATTGAATGCTGCTGAATGATTGGGTTAGTATTTGGTGCTCCAGAGGTTAATGTTAACTTTCAGTGACAGACAGTGAGTGATAGCTAACAGCCTTCAGTGATATTGAGGATTAACTTTACCAGCGGAGAAAGTTAGTAGCAGCCTAGGGTGGTGCTTAACCATTCAGTGGATAGACACAAAAAGCTGGAGTCACTCAGCGAGACAGGCAGCATCTCTGGAGAGATACTACCTGTCCCGCTGAGTTACACCAGCGTTTTGTATCTATCTTTGGTTTAAACTAGCATCTGCAGTTCCTTCCTAACCATTCAGTGGTCTGTAGTGTTGGAATCTGTGGGGTAGAGAGCATGACCATTAATAAGCAGTGACAAAAAGCATTTTATTAACGTTTGTGATGTAGAACATTAAGCGAGATTTAGTGAAGTGCAGTGTTGGTTTTACAAGTCAATGGTATCGAGCTTTCGACTTAATATCCAGCTGGATAGAGTGTTAGTATTGATGCTCAGTGGTATAGAGCCTTCATATCAACAGGGCGTTAGTATTGATAATCAGTGATGTAGAGATTTAGAATCAATACCCAGCTCTGCAGAGTGTTAGTATTGATAATTAATGGTATGGTGCTTTAGAATTAACATTTTGTGGAGTGTTAACATTAACATTCAGTGGACTGTTGGCATGAATGGCCGTCACCATTGCCACTTCCCTCTTTAGTTGTGTTGAAAGGTTAGTGAACCTGCTGAGTCATTTGCTGGTCTCCTGAACTTCCACTCCTAGCCCCTCCCTCACTCACTCGCCACCTGCCCAGGAAGCTCCCTCATTTTGGCAGGACTCCGATGGCACCCATCCAGGCATTGCCCGAGAGCTTTCAGTGCCATGGATGCTGAGTGGCCAGAGGTCTCAGCTGAGTGAAAGCCTGGGAATTAACCAGGCAGAGGCTGGCATGGGTGGATTGGGGAGGGTGGGGAGATGGGAGAGGCTTTGTGGAAGTGGGGGTAGGGTTGGGGAGTGTGTTGAGGACGTGCAGTGGTTTGGGTGTGGGATTGGGTGGGTGCTTCGAACTAGACCATTGAGCCTGGTCTGAAACAAAAACTAAATGTCACCCCTCATGAGAAATAAAAGGAAAAGAAACTCTGTCTTTCCTAATACTTTCTCTTGACTTTTATAACCCAGCCACTTCCCAAGGCAAAGAGAGGATTACTTTCATGCTGGCTGTAAACTGGAGATTAAGTTCCCCTGAACAAAGGCGATCAGCTTCTAAAGGAACCAGTCTGCTGAAGGGGGAAGATGGGCAAGCAGAAAATTGGATTTCAACTCTGGTCTACCTAATGGACCGGCCACATCAAACACTCCATGCCGGTTTCACCAGAGGAAGATCATCTGGGAGAATCTATTTCCATCGAGGTTGTTTTACCCAAATTTCTAAATGATGAAGAAGAGAGAGAAAAATAGAACTGGAGATGCTGGAATTCTGAAATGAAAACAGAAAATGCTGGGGAGAAAACTCGGCAAATCAGGCAGCATCTTCAGAAAGAGAAACCTGTGAAGGGCCTTTGACTGCATTTCACTGCACATTATTTGCACGTGAAGAATAAAACTTGACTTGACTTGAAAACGGGACTTGACCTGAATCAGCTGTTTCTCTCTCCACAGGTGCTGCCTGACCTACTGAGTGTTTTCAACATTTTTCTGTTTTTTGTTACCTAAATTCCTGGCTTCTCAAGTGGAGGAAAGAAAAGGGTGCAATGATCAGTGCATCCACCTGTGAAATCCAATGTTCCACATTCAGGAATAATGGAGCACCCTTCACTGTATTAACAGTATCCTGGGAGCTGCGCACTTTAAAAGGGGAGTAACATCTCCTCAATGAGGCAGCAGGCAATGCCTGTATCATAGTGAGCCATCAGGGAGTGGGCCCAAAATGGCCGATCAGCACCACTGCGTTAAGGCTGTCGTTTGGTGTAACTCCACTGCTTGGCTCTGTAAGAGAGGTCTGGGTGCGGGGGGAGGAGGGCAAGTTCAGTCTGGTGTCCTTGGTAAGTGGTAACTTTTGGTCTCCAGGGTTTGCTAGATTTCCAGCTAGGCTTCCTCGGCAGCTCTTCCGACTCTGAAATAGACAAAAGATACTCACAAAGTGCTTGAGTAACCCAGCGGGTCAGGTAAAAAATTAACAGTGACGTTTCACCTTCTTCAGACTGAATGATAGAGGTGGAGGGCTCTACGGTCAATGGAGGCTCTTCAGGCCTTCCTGGTGGGGGACGGAGGTGTAGAGCGACTGACTGTCCATCGTAAAGATGAGGGAACGGGGGCCTGGAAACCGAAAGTTATTGAAGAGTCTGCGGTAAAGAAAGAAATGGAGGACCTTAAGAAATGAGATCGACAAGACAGGCCATACTCCAGGTGAAGGTTCCTCAGCTCCTCTGGAACTGACCCTACTAGCAATCTGTGATATCCCTTCCAATTGATGTTGGCAAAGAGCAGCACAGTGGCACAGCAGTAGAGTTGCTGCTTTACTGTGCCAGAGACCTGGGTTCGATCCTGACTACAGGTGCTTTCTGTACAGAGTTTGTACATTCTCCCTGTGACCATATGTGTTTTCTCCAGGTGCTTCGGTCTCCTCCCATATCCCAAAGATGTGCTGGTTTGTTAGTTGATTGGGTTCTATAAATTGCCCGTAGTGTGTAGGATATAACTATTGGTCACTTGGTGGGCCGAAGGGCCTGTTTCAACACTGTATCTCTGAAGTAAACTAAATGTCACGGCGGCTATCACAATAGCATGCTATAGTTTCCTCAAAAATTCCTCAAGGAAAGCCGTCACTCGCAGTTATCCAACTGGGAAGTGATTTTATCTTGTGTTGTCATCCGACCACTAGAGGGAGCTGATATCATAATGATCACAGTTTCTCTGGAAGGGATCTGACCCAACAGGGATGACCACTTCTTATCCCAATGTGGATGCAGTCACGTTAAAAACAAAAGCACCATTAATAACATTTCCACATTGACTCCAATCTATGTGATGGTTCTCCTGCCTGTTGTGAAAGGCACAGCTTAGTTTGCATTGGACCATCACCAATAAATGGTAGCATTGTTTCTGAGGCGGGATGTGTGTGTGTGTGTGTGTGTGTGAGTGAGATAGTAGGTTGCGGGGTGATAGGTGGAGGAATGAGAGGCTGCAAAAGCCTGATGGGCCGAATAGCCTTCTTCCTAGTTGCAAAATGTTGTGTCCTTCTGTTGGTGAGGAAACCCGTGGTCAGGTGATGTTGGTTTATGTGGTCTTTTGACACTTCATGACAGATGGACTACTAATGCAACCAGTTATCTTCACGTTCTTCTTCCATTCTGTCTTCTGGTTTGTGCGCCGTCATGGGAACAAGCACTTGGGTTGTGACTGAGGCAGCACCCATGTATTCTCGCAATGAGACAATCTGACTCCGTGTTGTTGTCTCAAATATCTCTTGTTAGAGTTTTAAAAACAGGACTCTGCAATGGTGGGGGTTAGGAGCAGTAACATGGTTGGAGTAGGGGTAAGGGTCTGAAGAAGTATCCAGACCCGAATAGTTATTCAGAGATGGTGCCCGTCCGTTGAGTTACTCCAACACCTTGTGTCCTTTGGATATCTCAAATAGAGGAGTACCAGCCGGCATCTGGCTCAGAATGGCTGCACTACAACTGTCCAACCTCATGCATAGTCCACCATTGTTAACACTAATTTCTTCCCTCATCTTTAGAATTCTCTACCCCAGAGAGCAGTTGAGACAAAATAATTTAATATATTCAATGCATAGTCATTGATGGTCATTTAAGCAACACAGAGTCATTAGAATTAGGGGCAATGTGGAGAGAGCAGGTATGTAGTGTTGAGCCAAGATTACAATATCCAGGATCTTAATGAATGGCAGAGCAGGCTGGTGGGTCTACTCCCGCTTCTTATAAGAAGCAGGAAAGTAAGATGACAAGTTTAGATGTTCTATGATTTCATCTTTAGTTTAGAGATACATCGCGCAAACAGGCCCTTTGGCCCATTGAGTCCCCGCCGACTAGCATTCAGGTACACTAGGGCCAATATGCAATCTTTACTGAAGCCAATTCACCTATAAACCTCTACGTCGTTTAAGTGTGGGAGGTAACCGGAGCACCCAGGTAAAACCTATGCGGTCACAGAAAGAACGTGCAAACTCCATACAGACGGCACCCATCATCAGGATTGAACCCAGGTATCTGGTGCTGTAAGGCAGCAACTCTACTGCTGTGCCACCCTTCTTAGGCCATCGTGAATAACTTGCTTCCACTCCTGGTTTTGTCGGTCCTGAGATGTAAGAACTCGCAGACTCTTCCACAGATGGTGCAGGAAGCGGTTGAAAGGATATATGGGTGTGGGTGTGTATTTAGTGAGATGGTGCACTCCTGCCACTTCCAGTGCATGGTCTCCATGTAAACAGCACTGTCCTGAATGAGGGTACACAAAATGCTGGAGAAACTCAGCGGGTGCAGCAGCATCTATGGAGCGAAGGAGATGGGCAACGTTTCGGGCTGAAACCCTTCCTCAGACTGTCCTGAATGATGCCTCTCCACTTTTTGTTTGGTCACGAGCTTGGGATTTCCTGGAGCACGTGGGGATATTGTAATTCTTCAAGAGGGCTTTGTTCCCCTTGTACTCTTCCTGTGATAGAGTAAAGATTTGCTTCAAGAGTCCGGTGTCAGGCATGCGAATGTCTGGGTGAAACTAGAAGACCGTCAGCTTGGGGGCGGAGGGTTCTGACCCGAAACGTCACCTATCCATGTACTCCAGAGATGCTGCCCGTTCCACTGAGTGACCAGCAGTTTATGTCATTAATTTGCTTGCCCTTTGAGTGAAATAGTTAGGAATCTGTTGGTCAAGTGTGGTGGTGCATCCTTTCCAGTGACTTTGGAAACCTGTCCATAGATACTTCAGGGTAGACAAAAATGCTGGAGAAACTCAGCAGGTGAGGCAGCATCTATGGAGCGCAGGAAATAGGCGACGTTTCGGGTCGAGACCCGTCTTCAGACTGATGTGGGGGAGGGGGGGGGGGGGGCTGGGAGAAGAAAGGAAGAGGCGGAGACAGTGTGCTGTGGGAGAGCTGGGGAGGGGAAAGAAGGAGAAAGCAGGGACTACCTGAAATTCGAGAAGTCAATGTTTAAATTCTGAGGTGTAAACTACCCAAGCGAAATATGAGGTGCCGCTCCTCCAATTTACGGTGGGCCTCACTCTGGCCATGGAGGAATGGGAGGGGGAGTTGAAGTGCTGAGCCACCGAGTGATCAGGTTGGTTAATGCGAACCGAATGGAGGTGTTGGGCGAAGCGATCACCAAGCCTTCGCTTGGTCTCACTGATGTAGAGCACCTGACACCTAGAGCAGCAGATGCAATAGATGAGGTTGGAGGAGGTGCAGGTGAACCTCTGCCGCACCTGGAAAGACCGCTTGGGTCCTTGGATGGAGTCAAGGGGGGAAGTAAAGCGACAAGTGTAGCATTTCCTGCGGTTGCAAGGGAAAGTGCCAGGAGAGGGGGTGGTTTGGGTGGGAAGGGACGAATTGACCAGTGAGTTACGGAGGGAGTGGTCTCTGCGGAAAGCAGACGGGAGGAGAGGGAAAGATGTGGCCAGTGGTGGGATCCCGTTGGAGGTGGTGAAAATGTTGTAGGATTATTTGTTGTACATGACGGCTAGTAGGGTGGAAGGTGGGGACAAGGGGGGCTCTGCCCTTGTTACGAGTGGGGGAATGGGGAGTGAGAGCGGAGCTACGGGATATAGAAGAGAGCCTTGTCTATAGTAGAAGAGGGGAACCCCAGTTCCCTGAAGAATGAGGACATCTCCGATGCCCTGGTGTGGAACACCTCATTCTGGGTGCAAATGCGGCGTAGATGGAGGAATTGGGAGTAGGGGGATGGAGTCCTTACAGGAGGCAGGGTGGGAAGAAGTGTAGTCCAGATAGCCATGGGAGTCAGTGGGTTTGTAATGTTGGTCGGTAGTCTGTCACCTGCGATGGAGATAGTGAGGTCTAGAAAGGGTAGGGAGGTGTTGGAAATGATCCAGGTGTATTTAAGTGCCGGATGGAAGTTAGTGGTGAAATGGATGAAGTCAGTGAGTTGTGTGTATGGGTGGAGGAGGTAGCACCAATGCAGTCATCGATGTAGCGGAGGTAGAGTTCGGGGATAGGGCCACGTAAGCCTTGAATGAGGGTTGTCCGACGTACCCTAGAAAGAGGCAGGCATAGCTTGGGCCCATAGCTACACCTTGGATTTGGAGGAAATGGGAAGAGTTGAGCAATTCATAGATAGTTCAGGAATTTGTTCGGAAGAGCAGGGATCCCTTTAGGTGGGCAGTTCTGTGCTTGTTCTGAGGCACGAACACCCCTGTGTTGGGGCATTGAAGGTGAAGGGAAATGTCATCAACTTTGCTGCGAGGTGGCTCCCGGGATCTGGTAAGTGATCCATGTATTCCAGGGGCTCACTGTGAACCTTTATTGCTGGACAGCAGGGTGGTGCGATGGGGCTGGGGGATTGAGGGCCTCTGTCCTGCAGATGTTGAGTGTAAGCATACAATTCCCGGTAGACCTTTGATTATACTATCCATTGCCCTCTGGAAAATAACTGGATCTGACATTACCCCAGATGGAAGCCTGTTACAGTGGAGCAATCCAAGGGATTAATTATCGAGTGATCCTTTGAGCTGCTGTCGAACTTGATCAGCTGGTAAGTGTGTGACACATCAGGGGTTGTGAAGATCCGTCTTTCTCTGAGCGAGCGCACAAATCAACTATCAGAGGTGAGGGATATCTGTCTCGCTCTGCCTCTTTGCTGACTGTGGCCCTATGGTGAGAACAGGTCCCAATAACACTGTCTGTCTGTCTGCACTTCAGGAATGATTAGTATAGCCCCAGTCTCAATGCTCAAAAGGATGTACAGTGCTGCACCTGGTAGAACCACTGCTTCTCAGCTCTTGTGATCCGGGATCAATCCTAAACTTGGTGCTGACTGTGTGAAGTTTGCATGTTCTTCCTGTGACTGCATGGATTTCCCTCAGATGCTCTGGGGTTTTCTCCCACATGCCTAAGACATGCTGGTGGGGGTGGGGCGGGCGGGGGGTTTGGCTGCTGTATATTCTCCCTAGTGTAAGCAGGTGGTTGGAGACTGGGTGTAGTCTCAATGTAGAACAAAATGGCTGTTTGATGGTCAGCATGGGATACTATGGGCCAAAGAGCGTGCTTCTCTGTTGAGTGCCTGCGTGAATACGAACAGCTGCGACAGTTTCTTCATGCTCGTAATCTTGCTTTGCTGTCATTATCTTGGATATCTGTCTGGCATGAGAATGTTAATGTTAATCTAGAATAATAAGAAAAGCGAGCTTTGCTTCACTTTCATAACTTTAGTTTACCGTCATTTTACTGAAAGCAAAGAAACTACAAACGTGTAAGTCTTTGGAGTGTGGGAGGAAACCAGAACACCGTGCAGGAGAGAGCGTACAAATTCCGTACCGGCTGCATCCCGTGTCAGGATCAAACCCGGGTCTCTGGCGCTGTAAGTCAGTAACTACACCGCTGTGCCACCCTTGCCGGCCCACTACATCTCCCTCTAATTTCATACATGCCTAGCATCTTGATCCCTTTTCCAAGAATGATGGAGGACACATAACTCCCTGAACTTCACAGCATAATCTGGTCAAGTTGTTTAATTTCCTGCTCGTGCATCATCGATATTACAGCACTGATGTCAACTTCCATTAGTATTCTCTTTCTTTCAATGTGCACTTCTACATAGAAAAGTTCAGTAGAATTCTGGAAACGTAACCAGCCTACATGAAGCGTTTGGTCACCAACCTCATTACTTAGGCTTTGTATAATTTACTATCCTTCCCTATGGAGGCGGTACAATTGCGCTGCGGCAGGGACCAGGGATCAATCCTGACTTTGGGTGTTGCCTGTACGTGCAGGTTTGTGCGTTTCTGTAAATAGTCCCTAGTGTTTAGGATGGAACTAGTGTGGACGGGTAATTGCTGGCCGGTGTGGGCCCGAAGGGCCTGTTTCCACACTGTAGATCTAAACAAAACAAGATGAGATGAAACAAAATGAAACTAAACTAAATTATTGGCTTCACACTTGGTCCAGTGAAATCATAATCCATCTTTTCCATGCTGCACCTGAAGTATTGGGAGGTCCCAGAGGCAGAGCACTGCACATGGCCACTGCAATATACACCACCACCTAAATGATGCAGGTACAAAGGGAAGAGTCGCTTAGATGTACAGGATAGAAATAGACCCGTTGGTTTACTGAGTCCACACTGACCATCAATTACCCATAAATGCGAGTCCCATTTATCAGTATCTGGTCCATAAATCTTTTGTGTCCTCACTGTAACCCATAAACCCACAGATTATAGCTGTGGTTAGTATTGTGCAGTGTTCAATTTGGGACTGGTTCCCTCAAAGCTGCTTATTGCTTGTGGTATGGAAGTGAACCTAGAAATTCATTTGTGGGGTGTGCAGTGGTAGAGTTGCTGTCTTGCAGTGCAAGAGACCAGGGTTCAATCCTGACCACGGGCTGCTGCCTTTTTCGGAGTTTGTACGTTTCGCCTTGCGACCATGTGCATTTTCGTGCTCCGGTTTCCTCGCGCACTCCAAACACGAGCAGGTTTGTAGGTTAAATGGCTTTGGTAAAATTATAAATTGTCCCTAGTGTGTAGGATAGTGCTAGTGCGAGGAGCGATTGCTGGTCGGCCCAGACTCAGTGGGTCGAAGTGCCTGTTTCCATGCCGTATCTCTAAACTAAACTGTTAAAAATTAAAATCGAGAAAAAAACTGCAGATGCTGGAAATCTGAAACAAAAACAGATAATGCCGGAACCACTCAAGCAATGTCTGTGAGAAGAGAAACGTTTTGGATCCGTGAGCCCTTTGTCCCCTGGTTTTAAAGGTCAAAGCAGGTTGTGCCATCAGATTGCCTCTGTGAATCACTGCCTGTGTAATGTGTTTAGGCGGGGACGTATTTCTGGGCAAGCTTTTTGACAGAAGAGCTTGAATGGAGGACAATGCCGAGAGACCTTTTCCCCCCCCTCTCCTGGTCCTCCTGTTCCGGCACATCTCAAGATGCAAGCCCACCTCGAGCAAAGCAGAGTCTGAAACAAAGCATAAGGCATTCCACTCGCCGACCTTTACAAGGCTGCCGTCTTGTCAGCAGCAGCATCTCTACAAACGGCTGCATTGTGGAAGGGGCATTGAGGGCTGCTCCCCACCGGCAGGGGTGCTTGTTGAGGGGACCCAGCCTTTGTGTGCGATTGACTGGATGGTCTCCGGGAATCCATCAGTCAGAGCGAGTTCACCTCTGGCAGAGGATGTTAGCAGCCCAGCAGGGAATAGATATATGAAAACATGTTGGGGGAAAAAAACACCCAGCCTTGCCCTGGTCTCCGTGTCCTGATGATGGGGGCCTGTCATTTAGCCATTTATCTCTCGCCCGCTGGGATTTTGCCAATGTGTGTGTAACACGAGCTGACGTGTTTCTAAAGTGCCTTTAATCACCTGCCCTAGAGTTCTGTAGCCAGCAGGGGGTTAATAATCCAGGACAAACCTCTGGGCAGCAATTCATCTGTTCTGTCAGTCCAGAATTGGCCAAGGAGCCTTTGCAGACACGGGAGTCTAATTCTACTCAAAGTGATTGGGCAGGTTCTTCAGAGTAGATCGTTACTTTATTTATAGACATGTACATGTTGGGTTGTTTGTGCTTATGATTGCAAATATGTCTTCAAAAGAAAATGCACAATGTTATGCGTTTGCAGGCACAAGTACTGTTCAACAGTGAAAATCTCCAGGATCGTAAACATAACTCCTCAAGCACTTTAAAAAAAAAAAAAAAAAAAAAAAATAGACTTGCATCATTTAATTAAAAAATCTGATTAGCTTGCCTGATATTCATCTGTCCTCTATTTGCCGAATACCCCCTCCTTCTCTTTTCCTTTCCCAATGTTTGTCTATGCACATGTGTGGCTGGGGGATGGCTGCCTATCCTAGCCTGTCCCCTCCCACAACTTATGTTTGTGCTCACTGTTCTGTCATCGATTACTTTTGCTGCTTGTCTGTATTTGTCATATGAATCTGCCAAGCTACCTATGTCTTTTTATCTTAATTGCTGGGTCCTTCTGTGTAAGTCCATGGGTGGATCGGTGTGTGTTTGTTTATGTCTTATGTATAGATCTGTGTGTACTGTTTATGTATCTGAGTGCATGGGTCTAGGGTTGTATCCTTGTATTTGTGGTGGTGTGTGTATATAACTTTGTGTTTGCTTTAGTGTGTGTGCGCGCATATGTGTCGTGTGTGTGTGAATGAGATGGGCGGTAGAGGCAAAGGAAAGGGGGAACTGGAAGGAGACGAGCGGGAGAGGAGGTGGCTAAAGATGATGGTGTGTAGGTGAATGGAAGGTTGCAGAATGGGTGTGGGTGAAGTCAAAGGATGCTCAGCCTCCGAGAGGGTGTGAAGGTAAGGGTGGGAGTGAAGAGAGGATAACATTGGGATATAAAGAGACATAGGTGAGGGGAAGGGAGCTGAGAGGGCAGGATGTGAAGGATGAGGTGATGGAGGGGCTAAGTGAAGGAGTGGGAGCTGGGCGACAGATTGAAGGAGGACGAGTTGAGGAGAGAGGCTGAGTAAAGGAGCGGGTGATGAGGAAGATTGAACAAGGAGGAAGGTTGAATGGAAGAATGAAACTGAGAAGAAAGTTAGATGAGGGGGTCTGAAGGAAGGACTGTGTGTGTATGGCCATGTGTGTATGTGTTTAGGACTGTGAATGTGTTTGTGTGACAGTGTGTGTGTTTGTGTATGCATGTAACTGTGTGACTGAGTGTGTATGTGAGAGGATGTGTGACTATGTGTGTGACTGAGTGCATGTGTGTGTGTGTGTGTGTGATTATGTGTAAGTATGAGATGATCTCACCATGACGTGATTCATTGTGGATTTTTCTCACTATCTCTCTATCCCGAACACATCAATGGTTAGATGCCAGTGTCATAGAGTCAAAGAGTGATACAGTGTGGGGAAAAGGCCTTGCAGCCCAACTTGCCCACACTGGCCAATGTGTCCCAGCTATACTTGTCCCACCCGCCTGCGTTTGGTTCATATCCCTCCAAACCTGTGCTATCCATGTACCTGTCTAACTGTTTCTTAAACGTTGGGGTAGACCCTGCCTCAACTACCTCCTCTGGCAGCTTGATCCTTTGTGGGAAAAGGTTACCCCTCAGATTCCTGTTAAATCATGTCCCCTTCACCTTAAAACAGGCTCTCCGAGTCCATGCTGACCAATGTGTAGGGTAATGCTCCACTGAATGAGCTGTCTCCTGGCTGAGGAATTAAATTAAACTCCATTCACCTTCCCAGCTGGAATTCACACTCTCCTGGATGAGACAAATAGGAGTTCAGTTCTGAGGAAGGCAGTTTCTTCTCAGCTGTTATCCGGCAATTGAACCATCCTGCCATCAACTGGAGAGCAGTCCTTCGCTACTATCTAACTCATTGGAGACCCTCGGCCTATCTTTGATTGGGCTTTACTGGTTTCATCTTGCATTAAATGTTATTTCCGTTATTCCCTTTGTCATGTATCTGCACACTGTGTCCATTGACTGGTTAGCACTAAAGCCTTTCACTGTTCCTCGGTACATGTGACCATACACTAAACTCAACTCAAACTTGGCATGCAATTTTTTCCTCCTCCAACATCTGTGAGGCAGTTTGTAAAATAAAAACTGGTCAGATGCAGGAGGCCTGAGACAAAAATAGAACGGGCAGGAAATACTTGGCAAATCAACTGCGTTTGCAGGAACTATCATCTGTAAAGTGGAGGGTCTTTTCTTTATCCCAATCCCATCCCAATGGGACCATGCTTTGCACAGTTTGGCACCAATGATTCATGCTCTCCAACTCCGGCTACAAAATAAGGCCCTGGCCAACAGTGACGTGTTATGGGACACTCCGAGGTTAGAAAGGTGCATTATAAATGCAAGTTCTTCCTTTCCAAGTAAATCTTTGGCTGAAATCTGTCTCCAGGCTTGTCCTTTCCATTCTGCTGACTCTAGGGCAGTGCAGCCAAATCAACCATTTTGCCTCCTGCACAGTCTCTTCTTGGCTTCTGCAGTTGTCGAGGGCATTGCATGTTTGGCACAGTTTCCCCTCAGTACTGCCCTCAGGAAAGCTGCGCTCTGTTTCCTGGCAAAGGCCAACCCTACAAACTTGTATAAGAAGCTGTATCATTAGCGCCCGTTCTTGAATAACGATTCAGCACATCAGCGGAGAGATTTTGTCAGCTTCAAACGGCCCTTGGTATCATAACAACACATGAACCAAAGGGAGTATCAAATTAACATTGTCCCATAGGAGGCTGTAGGGGGCAAGCTACAAGTTTCAGTTGTTTTGCCATTGAAACCTGTTAACCAGATGTGTGATAGTTTAAACAAATCGTATATGAGCTCTTGAAAAAGACGTGGGTTGTCACAGAATATTTCAGCCAATGTGAAGCGTGATTTACCCTTGGGTGAATGGTGTTAGACACAGCCCCGATTGAAGTAAGGTAATGAAGATTAGGAAAAAGCAGAGATAGGACTGGGTGTGAGTGTTATAGTTATGGGAGGAGACTGGCTCGGCTGGGTAGTTGTCTAGGAACAAAGGGTGATTGGTGTGATCGAAACTATGCTCGTCATGATGAACAGGAAGGACTTGTTTCACTCTCTGAGGTTGATAAACAGTTGTTTGAAGAACTCGATGAAATCTGAGGAAAAAGGTATTACTTTAAGGGAGAAGGGGAACTCATTGCCTGAAAGGGTGTTGGAGGGAGAAACCCCATCCAATATTTCAAAAGCATCTGGATGACCTTTCTAAGAACCGTAGACTGCAATCTAATGGTTGAGTGCCCGGCAGGGAGAGTAACCCCGCTCGGCTCGGTGGCGCAGTGAATGAGGTGATATGGGTGCTGTCTGCACTGAGGTTGTATGTTCTTGCATGTGTTCTCTCCGGGTGCTCTGGTTTACTACCACACTTTAAAGATGTATAGGTTTGTAGGTTAATTGGCTTTGGTCAAACAATTGACAATTGTCCGTAGATTGTGTGTAGGATAACGTGCGGGGATTGCTGGTTGGCGCAGTCAAAGGGACTGTTTCCATGCTACATCTCTACACTAAACGGTTCTAGTTTTGGCCAGCATGGACACTTTGGACTGAATGGCCTCCTCTGCATCGTATACTTCAAATTCTATGCACAACTGAATTTCCCACTTTGATTTTGATAGTTAGAGATCAAGGCTATTGTTTGTAACGGTTTTCTTATCCAAGGTTAATGCCTTGGGGTTAGTTCGGTTTATTGTCATGTGTACAGTGAAAAGCAGGGGTGCTTATAGACCTTCAGAACATCAAAATGGAGGGCTTTTGGGGTCCACAGGGGTGTCGTCCATAGGCATAACGTTACCTCATCCTATCATGGAGGAGAAAAGGTCCAAATAATTTATATGTCAATGGAGCAATAAGATGGAGTGGAAAGCATGTCGCACTATATAACAACTGCCATACCATACGTGGTGACTAAACTATTTACAAAGCGGCTGAATAAGTGTTGTGAGTTTTGTCACCTGCCAAAGGGGATATTTTGTTGTCTAAATTAGAATACAGCTCAACACCATTTATAGTTAACTCTTAGGAAATTTAGTATGAGCAGGACGGTTAATTGCAGATGCTGGATTACACTGAAGATAGATGAACATGACCTATTCATTTTCTCCAGAGATGCTGCCTGACGCGCTGTGTTACTCCAGCTTTTTGCGTCCATCTCAGGAAATTTAACCATGTGTTGCTCTTTATTCTAATTCCGCCCCCCCCCGCCCCCCCTTTCTACTCCCATTCTAATTCATCTAAGCTTCTTAAACAAGTTCAAAAGATATAATAAGCATGGACTCTTTTATTTAAAAGCTTTGAACATTCTAAGAAAGCCAACTCAGGCTTATGACTTTTAGGACTATCCACCTAAATTGTGCTGAAGTATATGCTGGTGTCAGAGTTGTACACACAAATGATTAGAGGTGAGAAACATCATCAGTCTTTAACAATTGCAGATTTTTTTTACTACCGGTGCTTTGTTTTTAGACATAGGTCTTTGGGAGTTGGATCAAGAGTCCTGCATCTTGACACTGATATATTTAAAGCAGTCTTATTGACTTTAAGTTGTGTGCCTGCAACATTAAAGCCGATTGTGAGGCACACTGCCTTTCAATGGGATTATGTTGCCTCATCCCATTGTTTTGATGCCCCTTGGGATGGACATGAGCTTGGTTTCATAGACCAAACGTTGACATCTAACAGGATTCCGATGTAGATTCCGGCAGGGGAATTCAAAGGCAGTCAAGTGTTTCTGAATTTGTTCCGTTCTCATCTAATCTGATCCACGGCTCCTTTATATGACAGCTTTGCTGCAGATGGCAGCCAGACGTTAATAGCTGTGGTGCAGAGTAAATTAGGCCATTCTTGCCTAACCGAGGGACGGGCCTAACTGAAATATTCACAGTGCTCACTTACACGAGTGGTACAGCAGCTTGAAATTAGACATCCATAAGTGAATGTTGACAACTGGCACATTCTAGTGTGCAGAACAACGTACTGAGAGAATGAAGCTCAGTACAGCCACCACAGAGGCTCTGTGGGGAAGGACTGCAATCCTGTTGATACTGGACACCAAGGGGCCTTTGTGACAGCCTCACAAATGTTTCACTGATGCAAGGATTAAATATGAAACATCGGCGACCTTGATTTAATGTAAGTGTATGTATTAAATGGCCTAGTTCAGTGAATAAAGAAAATTATGTTGCATTTAATTGTTATATTAGTTTAGTTTAGAGATGCAGTTTGGAAACAGGCCCTATGGCCCACCAAGTCAATGCCGATCACCTGTGCACAAGTTCTATCCTACGCACACTAGGGACAATTTCCAGAAGCTAATTAACCTACAAACCCACACGCCTTTGGAATGTGGGAGGAAAGTGGAGCACCCAGAGGAAACCCACCCGGTCACAAACTCCGTACTGACACCACCTGTAGTCAAAATTGTACCTGGAACTCTGGCGCTGTGAGGCAGCAACTCTACCGCTGCGCCACTGTGCCACCTTATTTGGGGGGAAAGTTGTAGCCAGCGGGTTTGCTACCGGACATTTTGGGTATTATAAGACTGCAACCCACCGTGGCAGATCAAGTAAATGAAGTTGGTCAGATGGGTAAACTATGCACCAATCCAAGTGCAAAAGCTCTTGTAAGCACCCAGGTTTCAGGAAGTCTGATGTACTGCCCCATCCTTAAAGCCCACAGGATAACTGAAGATGGGCAATAAATATGTTGAGTTGTAAATACGAGTGGAGAAATTGGGGTTGGAGCAAAAACAGATCGCGAGGAGATTTGATGGAAGTGAACATGATCCAGAATGTTTCGATTGAGGAACGCTGCCTCATAAGTTGTTTGTTTAAGGATTGAGAATGGAGATTCAAAACAAGTGTATAAGAGAGATGTGAGGCATGAATTCTGTACAGAGAAGGTGATGTTCTGGAACAAAGGAGGTGGAGGTAGCATTAAGCGAGGCTTGCAAAAGAGAACGCAAAGGAAATAACTTTCAGGGCTGTGGGGAGCAATTAGCGGTATGGGACTGATGGCATTGCTTTACCAGGAGCTAGCATAGGCTCGATGGGCTGAATGGCCCTGTTGTGCTGTAACTATGTGCAGTTCTAAATGAGACCTTGTCACGTGCAAATAGAGCTCTTGCCATGTGGACTTTCCCCTGCTATTGGCAATGTTTCCAGTAGCAGAAGTGAAGACTGCAACCTACAACTTCCAAACCGTTTGACAAGTAGGGGCTTGCTGACAAGCGGTTATTGGCTAGGGGCTGTGCAATCCACACTGCTATGAATTCCCTGTCTGGCGCAACTTCAGGCTCCTGTCAATGGTAGGGGTTTGGTCTCATCACACCAAGGTGTCCCCATTCTGGAGACGTTAGGAAGCAATCGTTAGTTCCATCGTCCCAGCAGCCCTGGGTCTTAATGAGGTCCTGTTAGACACCAGGGGGTGGACGCACACTCCCTGAGTCAGCTATTCCAGGATTCTGGATTCAACTGTGTAAATCCCAGCAGGAACCTGTTGGCTAGAAATCTTTGGTGCTTTCAGCGTTTTGCATAATATCAGATGACAAAGCTTGGTTCAGTCAATTGGTGCAGTGCACGGCTGGACCAATGTTGAACGTGCACTGTTGTCAGAATCCCTCGCCCGTGTCTGAAGACCCATCCCTCAGGTTGATGTAAAAGAACCTGTGGCAATATGTCAGAGAAGGGCAGAGCTGTTACTCCTGGTGCTCTGGTGGATATTTATCACTGAAAACAGATAATATTGTTACTGTCGCAGCGTGGGTGTTGAGGCATACATTTAGCCATCTGCGAATCTTATGTTGGAATAATGTTTGCATTTCAAAATGTCATGTCAGCATTTCATTACAACGTAGTAGGAGGCCGTTCAGCCCATTGAGTCTATACTGGCTCTCTGAGCAATCCCATTGATCTCATTCTACCATTTATTTCTCTGTAACCTATTCACGCACCGATCCATCACACCACCCACCTCCCAGTTCCTCTGCAAATCGCCCATGAAGGGGGTCATTTATAACCATAAACAGCCAGACTGCACGACTCTGGGTTGTGGGTAGAAACATGGGGGAAATCCACGCGGTCACACGGAGAACGTGCAAACTCCACGCACACGCACACGGGCACACACACACAGACACCCCCCCCCCCCCCCCCACCTGAAATCCAGATCACTGGGGCTGTGAGGCAGCATCAACCTCTGCTACATCTGTGTGCTGCTCTCATTGGTTAAAGAGCAGATGCCTTGCGGTGGAGGAAGGTGCAATATAAATGCATGTCTCCTCCCTTGTTCGAATTAAAAGAGAGCAATATTCAGAAGGGCCCGGTAACTATTTGACTTTACCTTTGGGTGGTGCAGTGACACAGCAGTCAGAGCTGCTGCCTCACAGCTCCAGAGACACGGGTTCAATCCTGACCTTGGGTGCTGTCTGCATGGAGTTTGTGTGCTCTCCCTGTGACTGTGGCTTTCCTCCAGATGCTCCAGTTTCCTTGCATATTCCAAGGATAGGTTAATTGCCCACAATAATTTCCCCCTGGTGTGTAGGCAGAATGTGGGAGGTGCAGCAGGAAGGGGACTTGGTGGGGAGAATTTAAAAAAAATGGTATTAGAGTTAAAACAGGAGTGTGGACTAGATGGGCTGAAGGTCTGTGCTGTATGACTCTGTGATGCTGTCCTCCTACATGAGCTAGTTTAGTTTAGTTTATTGGAACATGTACCGAGGTACAGTGAAGAGCTTTATTGTTGTGTGTGAACCAGTCCGCAGAAAGACAATACATGATTACAATCGAGTCATCCACAGTGTACAGATACATGATGAGTTTCCACACCAACGCTCTAACTTGCACACTCGCTGAAATACATTGAAAGACCAGTAGGTTGGGGGAATGGGGTGGCGCGGAGGCTGACTGTTGCTTTCAGATGCGTTGGCCTTTGAGCTTGACGCTGACAGCTTACTCTTGACAGTAATTGCCGTGTCCTCTCATTTCTTAATCATTGATTTTCCTCTACCGAGGGTCCCGGGAGGGAGCGATCCTTCTCACTGCCTCGGCTCCGAGTAATGAAAAAACAAGGGCAGTGTGCGGCCTGGAGCCAGGGCGGCCATAGGGCACAGTCTTTATTGCTTTGTTCTTCAGGGCAGCAGTGGGTGCCTCCACAGGGAGCTGCAGAGAGAATATTACGGTGATTTGGAGGGGGTGGGCTGGTTACAGCCTATCCACATGCAGGCTGCAGTAATACCATTTCCCTGCTTTTATTAAGTTAAGCGAGTCTTTGTTCATCTCCCCAAAGCCTCGAGGCATTTGGTTTGTCTGTGAAAACTCCCTGGCCCTCCACTTTGATAAATAAAAGTGTTGTGATTTCAAGCAATTAGGGATATTATTAAAGACGCTGAATTCAAAATGAGCTGCTTTGAATTGTTAATCAGGTTGGGAATGCAATATATTTTAACATTAAGTTTTTTTTCTTCCAAAAGAAAATATGAGGCAGTTCCCGATTTAAGGCTGCATTTCTGCAGGACAAAATCTAATATGGTTTAAAAAGTGCTTAAATACACATGATGTGCATATAGTGCTGTAAGCGCATTAGCACATAAAGCACATATGTGCACATTATATGTGACAATTCACAGATGTTTCATATTTATCCATCCATCTGCCTCTACACTTTTGTCTCAGCTACCCATCCATTTATCATTGCAGGTTATTTATACGCATTTCGCTGTTTAACAAGCTGGCAATGTATCTATATCATTATCTGTCTTCCACATTCCACTTTATCATTGCAGGTTCTTGTTTGTTTGTATATGTATCTCTATATAATAAACTTCCTTTGTATCCATACTTTGCCTTGTCTTCTATCTGTCCATTTGGGTAAATACAAGGAACTGCAGATGCTGGTTTACAAAACATTAAGATGTCTGCTCCATATAAGCTTGGAAATATGCTGTATATTTTGGTTGTCTTTTTAGGGAAAGGAATGGTGCCTTAGGATTTACAGAGGATGGCGGGAAAAGGGTTTTTCTGATCTTGAAATATGTGTAACTTTTGTGAGCTGGACCTGCAATTAAGTATTCAGAAAAGGTCGGGCCAGAGATACCCAATTCATAGGCAGGTTCCCATTTTTTGTTCTTGTTCTTCATTAAGGTGAGATTTGGATGGATAAGTGTGAAACAACCATGCATTGTCACATATAATTGCATTGGCACGTATACAGTTCCCACCTGAGGCAATTGTGGGGTTGTAGAGCATCACAGTGTCTTTGGGCTTCGGAGGAAGAAAGCAGACAGAATTCCCACCCCTAATAGATATTTGTGAAAATCATATGATCACTGTTCAAGTAATAGAAACTAGGTGTGGGAGTAGGCCATTTGGCCCATCGATATGATCATGGCTGATCATCCAAAATCAGTACCCCATTCCTGCTTTCTCCCCATATCCCTTGATTCCTTTAGCCCAAAGAGCTATATCTAACTCTCTCTTGAATACATCCAGTGAATTGGCCTCCACTGCCTTCTGTGGCAGAGAATTCCACAGATTCACAACTCTCTGGGTAAAAAGGTTTTCCTCATCTCAGACCTAAATGACCTATCCCCTATTCTTAAACTGTGACCACTGGTTCTGGACTCCCCCAACATTGGGAATATGTTTCCTGCATCTAGCCTGTCTAATTCCTTAAGGGGCTGTCCCACTGCAGTGACCTAATTGCCAAATTTAGGAGAGGTTGAAAAAGTGTCATGTTGAAGTCCTTCTTCGACTGTTGAAGACTAGCTTCGGGAAAATTGGACACCGAATAGTGGAGAGTGAAGCCGACCGCCTTCGATCTCCTTCGACTATGTTGAAGACTATCTACGACTACCATCAATTACCTTTGAATACCCTCGATTACCTACGAGTTGCGTGCCGACCTACTACGACCTAATGTGGCAGGGGGATGGGAGCATGAGCAGCGAGACAGAGGGGTGTAAAATGAGGGTAAATCAATAGGTAGCAAGGTGAAAAGTAAAAGTGGCAGGCAGAAAAATCCAGGGCAAAAATCAAAAAGGGCCACTTTTCAAAATAATTGTATAAGGGGTAAGAGTATTGTAAAAACAAGCCTGAGGGCTTTGTGAATCAATGCAGGGATCATTTGTAATAAGGTGGATGAGTTGAATGTACAGATAGTTATTAATGAATATGATATAGTTGGGATCATGGAGACATGGCTCCAGGGTGACCAAGGCTGGGAGCTGAACATCCAGCGATATTCAATATTCAGGAGGGATAGACAGAAAGGAAAAGGAGGTGGAGTAGCGTTGTTGGTTAAGGAGGAGATTAACGCAATAGTGCGTAGACGCTTGGGCAAGAGTGACCATAATATGGTTGAGTTCTTCATTAGGATGGAGTGACATTGTTTATTCAGAAACAAGGGTTCTGAACTTAAAGAAAGGTAACTTTGAGGGTATGAGATGTGAATTGGCCAAGATAGACTGGCAAGTGATTCTTAAAGGATTGACGGTGGATTTGCAATGGAAGGCATTTAAAGACTGCATGGATGAACTACAACAATTGTTCATCCCAGTTCGGCAAAAGAATAAATCAGGGAAGGTAGTGCATCCGTGGATGACAAAGGAAATTGGGGATAGTATCAAAACAAAAGATGAAGCATACAAATTAGACAGAAAAAGCAACCTACCAGAGGACTGGGAGAAATTCAGAGTCCAGCAGAGGAGGACAAAGGGCTTAATTAGGAAAGGAAAAATAGATTATGAAAGAAAACTGGCAGGGAACATAAAAACTGACTGCAAAAGATTTTATAGATATGTGAAGAGAAAAAGGTTAGTTAAAACAAATGTAGGTCCCTTGCAGTCAGAAACTGGTGAATTAATCATGGGGATCAAGGACATGGCAGACCAATTGAGTAACTACTTTGGTTCTGTGTTCACTAAGGAAGACATAAATAATCTGCCGGAAATAGCAGGGGACCGGAGGTCAAATGAGATGGAGGAACTGAGTGAAATCCAGGTTAGCCGGGAAGTGGTGTAGGTAAATTGAATGGATTAAAGGCCGATAAATCCCCATGGCCAGATGGGCTGCATCCCAGATGACTTAAGGAAGTAGCCCCAGAAATAGTGGATGCATTAGTGATAATTTTTCAAAACTCTTTAGATTCTGGAGTAGTTCCTGAGGATTGGAGGGTAGCTAATGTAACCCTACTTTTAAAAAGGGAGGGAGAGAGAAAACTGGGAATTACAGACCAGTTAGTCCAACATCGGTAGTGGGGAAAATGCTAGAGTCAGTTATTAAAGATGGGATAGCAGCGCATTTGGAAAGTGGTGAAATCACTGGACAAAGTCAGCATGGATTTATGAAAGGTAAATCATGTCTGACGAATTTTTTGAGGATGTAACTAGTAGTGGATGAGGGAGAAGCAGTGGATGTGTTGTATCTGGACTTTCAGAAGGCTTTCGACAAGGTGCCACATAACAGATTAGTATGCAAACTTAAAGCACACAGTATTGGGGGTTCAGTATTGATGTGGATAGAGAACTGGCTGGCAGACAGGAAGCAAAGAGTAGGAGTAAACGGGTCCTTTTCAGAATGGCAGGCAGTGACTAGTGGGGTACCGCAACGCTCCGTGCTGGGACCACAGTTATTTACAATATATATTAATGATCTGGATGAGGGAATTGAATGCAACATCTCCAGGTTTGCAGATGACACGAAGCTGGGGGATGCTAGAAGGCTGCAAGGTGACTTGGATAGGTTGGGTGAGTGGGCAAATGCATGGCAGATGCAGTATAATGTGGATAAATGTGAGGTTATCCACTTTGGTGGCAAAAACAGGAAAGTAGACTATTATCTGAATGGTGGCTGATTATGGAAAAAGGGAGATGCAACGAGACCTGGGTGTCATGGTACACCAGTCATTGAAAGTAGGCATGCAGGTGCAGCAGGCAGTGAAGAAAGCGAATGGTATGTTGGCATTAATAGCAAAGGGATTTGAGTACAAGAGCAGGGAGGTTCTACTGCAGTTGTACAGGGTCTTGGTGAGGCCACACCTGGAGTATTGCTTACAGTTTTGGTCTCCTAATCTGAGGAAATACATTCTTGCCATAGAGGGAGTACAGAGAAGGTTCACCAGACTGATTCCTGGGATGGCAGGTATTGCATATGATGAAAGACTGGATAGACTCAATTTGTACTCGCTTGAATTTAGAAAATTGATCTTATAGAGACTTACTAAATTCTTAAGGGGTTGGACAGGCTAGATGCAGGAAGATTGTTCCCGATGTTGGGGAAGTCCAGGACAAGGGGTCACAGTTTAAGGATAAGAAGACTTTTAGGACCGAGATGAGAAAATCATTTTTCGCACAGAGAGTGGTGAATCTGTGGAATTCTCTGCCACGAAATATAGTTGAGGCCAGTTCATTGGCTATATTTAAGAGGAAGTTAGATGTAGCCCTTGTGGCTAAAGGGTTCAGGGGGTATGGAGAGAAGGCAGGTACAGGATACTGAGTTGGATGATCAGCCATGATCATATTGAATGGTGGTGCAGGCTCGAAGGGCCGAATGGCCTGCTCCTGCTACTATTTTCTATGTTTCTATGACCTACCTCGACTAAACCTACGAGTAACAAAAAAATCAAATTTATTTCTATGGCGACCTTTTTTTTTTTTACTCGCGGGCATTTTCAGGTTGAAAAATGCGCCGTGACCTAGCTGAGGCCTCGAGTACGCGGGGACTACTCTCGAGCATGAAGGAGAGTTGCAAAGACCTCCTAGGACCTCGTGTCGACCATACTGCGAGTATGAGTCGAGGGCAAATTCTTCTGAACTCGCGGATTAGGTCGCCGCAGTGGGACAGCCCTTTTAAGAATTGTGTATGTTTCTATAAGATCCCCTCTCATACTAAATTCCAGTGAATATAAGCCCAGTTGATCCAAGTACGGAAAGACCAAATATTATTTCGAAATCATTTTGGCTTAGATGTCGGTTTATTATTGTCACGAGTACCACGGTACAGTGAACAGTATTTTGCGTGCTATCCAAACAAATCAAATTATTCTGTACATAAATACAATCAAGCCAAACTCTACAATAGGTAGAGCAAAGGGGAAGAGCAAATCTATGCTCTCGAGCAAGTCACTGGCTTCAGCTGAGGGAGGATGGCGTCTGAAGGGTGCAGATTGTTGAGATATTCTGTTGGAGAGTTGGATTTTCAAACGGTTTTAATTTTTGCATTGAAATCCTTTCACGTGTTTTTTTTTTGTTTGTGATACTAGCCCCAGATAAGATCTCAACCTTGCTGAGATCAGGGTCTGACACATCCCTGAACCTGTCCTTGTAAATTTGCCAGTTTAAAATGTTGATTTTCTCACTGAACAAATATCCATCCCTTCCTTGTTTTAATAGAAAGAGAGAGATTGGAATTATATTTATATGTAACCTTGCGCAGCCACAGGACATCCCAAAGGGCTGCAATGGAGCTTAATTTCCCAGAAAACAGCAAAGTGATCATGACTGATCTTCATCTGATTTTCGATTGTCCGTTGATGTTAGACAAGCAATGGGCATTGCTTTTAATCTACAAGTAGAGGAAAAACGCAATGTGTTGGTGTAACTCAGAGGGTCAGACAACTTCTCTGGAGAACATGGATAGAATTAATTTAGGGTCAGAACCCTTCTTCAGACTGAGTGCAGTAGGTGGGGGAAAGCTGGAAAAGAGCTGAGGGTGGGACAAAGGCTGGCAAGTGATAGGTGGAAAGATAGACACAGGAAAATGCAGGAGTAACTCAACGGGTCAGGCAGCATCCCTGTAGAAAATGGATAGATGACGTTTTGCGTCGGGACCCTTCTTTTGTGTCTACCTTTGGCATAAACCAGCATCTGCAGTTTATTTTTATTACAAAGTGATAGGTGGATACAAGTGAGGGGGTTGATTAGCAGATATGTGGATAAAGGCTAGAGGTGAAAAAGAGTCAAAAGGTTACAAAGTATAAGCTATACTGTGATGGAATTCCATAGTCCCTCAGAATTTGAATCTGCAGCCTCCACTTACAGCCACTGGGCTTGGAGAAAAAACACTCTTTATATATGACGGATGGAAACACTACTCGTTATGGGAATTTTTAGATTGGTTAGAAGGAAATTCTTACGCCTGATGATCTTTTTCTCTCTCGCGCTCTCTCTCTCTCTCTCTCTCGCGCTCTCTCTTTCACTTTTTCTCTTTCTTTACTCCATCTCTCTCTCTTCTTGTTCTCTTTCTCGCTCTCTCGCGCTCTCGCTCTCTCTTGCATTCTCCCTCTCTCTCGCATTCTTCCTCTCCCTCTCTCTCTCTCTCTCTCATTCTCCCTCTCCCTCTCTCTCTCGCATTCTCCCTCTCCCTCTCTCTCTCTCTCGCATTCTCCCTCTCCCTCTCTCTCTCTCTCTCTCTCTCGCATTCTCCCTCTCCCTCTCTCTCTCTCTCTCTCTCTCTTTCTCTCGCATTCTCTCTCTCTCTCTCGCATTCTCCCTCTCTCTCTCGCATTCTCTAACTCACTATCTCGTTCCCTCTCTTTGTTTTTCCCTTTCATTTTTTGCTTTCTCAGTCCCTCTTTATCCTTATTCTCACTTGTTTTTGTCTTGTGGCTTTTCTTCTCAGTACAACAGTTTAATCTGCTCTGGTGTATTATAGCCAGGACTGTAACAAAATGATGATTCCAGGGAATTGAGTATAAATGAAGGGACGTTATATTGTAGATGTACAATACATTGGTGAGGCCACACTTGGAGAATTATGTTCAGTTTTTGTCAACCTACTATTGGAAAATGTCATTAAACTGGAAAGAGCGCTGAAAGGATTTTTTGAGGATATTGCCTGGACTCGAGGACCTGAGTTACAGGGAGAGGTTGGAGAGGCTGGGGTTTTATTATTTAGATTGTAGAAGACCAAGCAGTCATCTTATAGAGGTGTGTAAAATAGTGAGGGTCGTGCACACAGTCTTTTTCCCAGGACAGAGGAGTCAGGAACCACGGCCACAGTGGCGCAGAGGTAGAGAGACTGCCTTACAGTGCCAGAGACCCAGATTCAATCCCGACTACGGGTGCTGTCTGTATGGAGTTTGTACGTTCATCCCATTACTGCGTGGGTTTTGTCTGAGATTTAACAGGATCCTGAGAAGCAATCTTTTCATACAGAGGGTGTTGCATGTATGAAATGATATGCTGAAGGAAGTGGATGAGGCAAGTACCAGAACAACATTTAAAAGACATTAGGGCAGGTACATGGGCTGGGCAAATTTAGACTTATATGGGTCAAATGTAGGCCAATGGGTCTGGCCTAGATGGGCATTTTGATTGGCGAGGGAGGATGAGTTGGCCTAAATCTCTATGACTTTATGACTCTTTCCCAGTTCTAAAATCTTTCAGTATCACCGTTCCAACAATTCTGTGCAGCTCATGGTTGTGTCACAGAAGGCAATGACTGAGAGTTATTTAGTAGTGACTTTCAAAAGTGAATTGGATCTATACTTCAAATGGGAAATACAATCGTAAGAGCAGAGAAGTGCGACAAATCGTGCATCTCTTTCAAGGCACATTGGGATAAGGAGTCCTTTCTGATTCAATGCAGAAGTACCGGTCAGGATGAGTTGGTTGCGATCTGTTGTTGCAATCCTGACCAAGGATTTTTTTTTTTCCATTTGTACAGCTAAGGTTGTTAAAAAGCAGTAGAAAAACAGAAAAAATAGATGTAAACACTCAGCAGGTCAGGCAGCATCCATGGTGAGAAAAACAGCCCTAACGTTTCAGTAGAACAGGGAAATGACAGAAAAATAATTACAGGTGCTGTCTGTAGGGAGTTTGTACGTTGCCTCGTGATTGAGTGGGTTTTCCGCGATTGCTCTGGTTTCTCCCACATTCAAAAGGCATAGAGGTTTGTACATTATTTGTTTTCAGTAGTGATTGTAAATTCCCCTTAGTGTGTAGGATAATGCTAGTATACAGGGATCTCTGCCCGTGGATTCGGAGGGCTGACCGGCCTGTTACTGCGTTGTATCTCAATTTTTTTTAAATGCAGTGGGGGCTGGGCTGGGGGGGGGGGGGGGGGGAGGGGTGAGATGGATAGGACAAAGGGAACATTTATGATAGGGTGAGACTTGAATGGCTGTGGGCATGGAGTATTAATGGGGGTGTTAGGGGATGGCAAAGAAGTGTGATGTGTGGCAGACAGCAGGCCAGGCCATGCTAATGGAGAGAGGGGGAGAAACTGTGCCAACATGCCACGACTTACAGCAAAATGACCAGTGCTTATATATTTAGGGAATGTGAGCTATGCAGAAAGTGGAGGATTCACGTCTGTGGCCAGAGGGCAGCAACATGCCCAGACGGAAGATGAATCGGAAAATTGTGACCTTATTCTGGTATTAGCTAGATCAGCAAGCTTATCACTGGCAGAGAGGCTTTCATCTGGGGTTCTACAGGTCTCTACAACCGAAGTCCATGCCGAACTTGCCCTTAGCAACTAAATCATCTGGGTGATGAGCCTCACACTGTTGGAGAGAATTATTTCACTTCAGTCAGTGGTTATCACTGGCTTGACAGGAAATAAATCGAGCTTGCAGCCTGGACTCACTGCTTCATGCCAAGGTAATCAGCATTATCCTGTAATTTGATTGATAAATAAAGATAATGGCCTTTATCATCAAAGCAGCAACTTTGGAAGGGCAGCATATTCCGTGAACAAATGAAAGGGAAATGGCCCTCAAGTGTATTCATGCCATAAAGAGAATGGCTGTGTAGTGCCTTGTTTCCATATGTCAGCCAATTCAAACCTTGATTCTACAGTCAGTCTGGGAGATATTCTGCAGCGTTATTATCCTGCTGTCTGGGCCGTGTTTTCTCTTTATCAATCTGTTCTGATGTGGCTCGCACATTAACCCTCTGAAGGCCGCCTTGTCAAAGGCAGGATGGGGAAAGGTAGCAGCAGATGAGAATTAAGCCACTTTTATGCCCATTTACAGAGAATCTCTGTACACCAACCGTTGCAGCACACCGAAACTCCAGGTTAGACACTTCCTTTCAAGGCCACCACTACCAGCTTGGACAAGGCCAACAAAATGTAGGGTGAACTCCACCATGAGGAAGCTGTCCTCCGAGATACTTACCATCCCGACTAGGAGATAAATCTCCGTTCCTTTAACATCACTGGGTCAGGATCCCGGAATTCCCTCCCTAACAATATTAAGGGTATATCGGCACCTCAAGGACTGCAGTGGTTCAAGAAGGCAGCTCACTACCACATTCTCAGACTGGTTCACAATCCCTGGCCCCCACCCAAAAGTAGGATTGGCCATTTAATTTTGTTTTCAATGTTTTCATTTTATTTTTATTTTAATGCTCTTAGTTTAGTTTAGTTTATTGTCACATGTACCGGGATACAGTGAATCGCTTTTGTTGTGTGCTAACCAGTCAGCGGAAAGACAATAAATGATTACAATCGAGCCATCCACAGTGTACAGATGTATGATAAAGGCAATAACGTTTGGTACAAGATAAAGTCTAGTAAAGTCTGATGAAAGATAGTCCGAGAGTCTTCAATGAGGTAGATAGTAGCTCAGCACCGCTCTCTACTTGTTGATCGGATGGCTCAGTTGCCTGATAACAAATTTACAATTTATAAGCCGCATACCAATAAAAAATGTTGTGATAACTCCAATCATTTTGTCAGAATAATCAACTTCTGCATTATGCTTTCTTCAAATATGGTATATGTCCAAATATTTCATCAATTTTCAGATGCGGATGATAAAGTTTGTGAGGTCCTTCCCTAAAATCTTTTCTTTCTCAAGTATGTGGCCAATTCCTTTTGGTACGTGTAGTCAAATCTTCAATCAGGCAACCGCCTGCTTCTAAAATGTCTCTAAATGTTCCTAAATCCAGAAATCTGATCAACAACCTTCTGCTTGGCAAAGCAGCACCTCCAAAGCATATCAGTCCACCTCACACTTCTTTTTCCTCTCTCACCTCCGCGTTTAAATATCCTTTTAATCGGGTGTGCAAGGAACAACCCTATCTCCAGTCTGTCCACACAGCTGAAGGACTTTACATTACTAACACTTGGACTGTGCGCTTGAAAAATTACAAAAATATTTCCTGGCTTGGAGATAGTTGCAAAACAAAAGTTCAATCAAGCAGCTTCGACAACACCGTAAAAAGTTGTTCTGGGGTTTGCAGATGCCAGCTGAATGCCGCTGAGACAGAATTGCTAGCTCAAACCACTGCCAAACATTTGGTATTGGTTATAAAACATCATCTATAATTTAAAAACAATGGCCATTATTTGTGGGAGGCGACGTTGTACATGATACAGGCTGAATGATGTAACTGAAGGGATAATGAAGATGGCAGCTCTCGCTGTCAGTGCCATAAGCCTTCAGCTGGTACATGGTAATGTTGGATCATTAACCTTTGGTTGGCAGCCAGCAATAAGGTACATACTGTTGACTGAAGCTGCATAACATTAATAATACCATATTGCCAGATGACGGAGAAAGAGGCCATTTCGGCCCATCAAATCAATGCTGGCTCACAGAGCAATCCCACTCCCCCACTAATTGTCCCTGTAATCTATTTTCCCCGTATTTCCCATAAACTCCCCAATATTCTGCCATTCAGCCACAAATGAGGGGTAATTTACACACGTGTTGGAAGGAACTTTAAACGCAGGTTTATACCGAAGATAGACACACAAAATGCTGGAGTAACTCAGCTGGTCAGGCAGCATCTCTGGAGAAAAGGAATAGGCGACGTTACGGGTCTAGACCCTTCTTCAGACACATGGCCAATTAATCTGCCAAACAGCATGTCTTTGGAATGTGGGAGGTGACGGGAGAGCCTGGAGGAAACCCAGGTGGTCACACATGCAAACTCCACACAGACAGCACCCAAAGTCAGGTTCGAACCTGGGTCTCTGGCACTGCGAGGCAGCAATTCTTCTGCATTGTTGGCTCAAATTCTGGAATTCTCTCTCTAAACCTTTCCCATTGTCTACTCCTTTAAGATACTTCAGAAATCTACTAGTTAGTGGTCTGTCCTCCTCTCTCCTTTGACCTGGTGACAGTTTTTCCTTAATGGTTCTCCATATTTAGTTTAGTTTAGAGATACAGCGCGGAAACAGCCCTTCGGCCCACCGAGTCCGCACAGACCAGCGATCCCTGCACACTAACACTATCCTACGCAGACTAGGGACAACTTACATTTATACCGAGCCAATTAACCTACGAACTTGTACGTCTTTGGAGTGGGAGGAAATCTACGATCTCGGGGAAAACCCACGCAGGTCACAGGGTGAAAGTACAAACTCCGTACAGACAGCACCCGTACTCGGGTCTCTGGTGCTGTAAGGCAGCAACCCAACAGGCGGCATGGTAGCGCAGCAGCAGTTTAAACATTTTCCTTTTGATTTTAGAAGGAGGCCATTCAGCCCACTGTATCTATGACAGCTCAAAAGGCATACTGATCAATCCCTCCTAACTCCCAGTAACTTTTTCTTTCTCATGTGCCTGCCAACTTCCACTCTAAAGAAGTCCCGAGGTGTGTTTCTGTGTTGGAAACTGCATTGTGAATGCAAGCTGTTGTTGTGGTTAGGAGATGCTGGATGGAAATAATGAGTGGGATCCCTGAAGGATTCTCCTCCCCATCAACCCAGGTCAGTAGCATTGGGTTCCTCCTGCCAAGAAGCTGTCAGCTCCCCTGAACCAGAACTCAGTCTGGGGACCACTTGGTTGAGTAATGCAATGGGCCGTATGGGTCGAGTAAATCTGGGGCTCGTTCACAAGGAGGCTTGAAGGAAAACGCAGCGAGGGTTTGAAGTGGAATGTGCAACTGAGCTGAGGTGAGACAGTAGCCGTGAAAACGGATACTGCTGAAGGGAGTGCAGTGGTGAGACAGAGCAGTGCTTGGAAAATAAGTACTTATAAGTACTTACAATGGACCTGGCATTGGGGAACTGCTGTGGGGGAAGGGGGCAGAACAAAGGGGGAGCCTGCGTACTTTGTAACTTTGTCAGCGCCATCGGTGGCCGCTATTTGTATACCTTGGGTATACAAGCAAAGAATTTCACTGTGCCTTGTCACATGTAACAAAGTATTCTAATCCAAAATCAACACAAGCTTCTTCCAACCTTGTGCCTGACCCAAACATTCTCTCCCACTCCTTCACAGGGGCAGATGCAGACATCTGTGGTGGTGGTGGTGGTGGGGGAGAGATAGTCATGGATGGTGAGAGTGTGTAAAAAAATATATAGACACAAAGTGTTGGAATAACTCTGCAGGTCACTGGAGAGCATGGATAGGCGACATTTCTGGTTGGGACCATTCTTAGAAACATAGAAAAACGTAGAAAATAGGTGCAGGATTTGGCCCTTCGAGCCTGCACCGCCATTCAATATGATCATGGCTGATCATCCAACTCAGTATCCCGTACCTACCTTCTCTCCATACCCCCTGATCCCCTTAGCCACAAGGGCCACATCTAACTCCCTCTTAAATATAGCCAATGAACTGGCCTCAACTACCTTCTGTGGCAGAGAATTCCAGAGATTCGCCACTCTCTTTGTGAAAAATGTTTTTCTCATCTCGGTCCTAAAAGGCTTCCCCTTTATCCTTAAACTGTGACCCCTTGTCCTGGACTTCCCCAACATCGGGTACAATCTTCCTGCATCTAGCCTGTCCAATAGAATTTTGTACGTTTCTATGAGATTCCCCCTCAATCTTCTAAATTCTAGCGAGTACAAGCCGAGTCTATCCAGTCTTTCTTCATATGAAAGTCCTGACATCCCAGGAATCAGTCTGGTGAACCTGCTCTGTACTCCCTCTATGGCAAGAATGTCTTTCCTCAGAGTAGGAGACCAAACCTGTACACAATACTCCAGGTGTGGTCTCACCAAGACCCTGTACAACTGCAGTAGAACCTATACTCAAATCCTGCTCCTATACTCAAATCCTTTTGCTATGAATGCTAACATACCATTCGCTTTCTTCACTGCCTGCTGCACCTGCATACCTACTTTCAATGATGGGTGTACCATGACACCCAGATCTCGTTGCATCTATCCTTTTCCTAATCGGGCACCATTCAGATAATAGTCTACTTTCCTGTTTTTGCCACCAAAGTGGATAACCTCACATTTATCCACATTATACTGCATCTGCCATGCATTTGCCCACTCACCCAGTCTATCCAAGTCACCTTACAGCCTCCTAGCATCCTCCTCACAGCTAACACTGCCCCCCAGCTTCGTGTCATCCGCAAACCTGGAGATGTTGCATTCAATTCCCTCGTCCAAATCATTAATATATATTATAAATAGCTGGGGTCCCAGCACTGAGCCTTGCGGTACCCCACTAGTCACTGCCTGCCATCCTGAAAATGACCCGTTTACTCCTACTCTTTGCTTCCTGTCTGCCAGCCAGTTCTCTATCCACATCAATACTGAACCCCCAATACCGTGTGCTTTAAGTTTGTATACTAATCTCTTATGTGGAACCTTGTCGAAAGCCTTCTGAAAGTTCAGATATAACACATTCACTGGTTCTCCTTTATCCACTCTACTAGTTACATCCTCGAAAAATTCTATAAGATTTGTCAGACATGATTTGTCTTTCATAAATCCATGCTAACTTTGTCCAATGATTTCACCTTCTTTCACATTCTAGTAACATTGTCATGTGTAGAAGATGTTCCATCTCAGTGAGAGAGAGTAAAGTTACATTTGATGACATTTAGTGACATTGAGTCAAACGGGCCCAATTTTCCCACACCAACCAACATGCGTACTTGTCCAAATGTTTTTTTCAAACATTATGATAGTACCTGCCTCAACTACCTCCCCTGGCTGTTCATTTCATAATACCTACTGCCCTTTGTGCAAAAAAGGTTGCCCCTCAAGGTTCCTATTAAATCTTACCCCCCTCACCTTAAACCTATGTCCACTGGTTCATGGCTCCCCTTCTCAGGGTAAAAGACCCTGCATTTACCTTATCTCTTGAGGAATACATATTTCTATTCATGAGGAATTGATATTTTGGATAGATATAATAGATATCCTTTCTCATGAGGAATATATATTTGGGTATATTTGGATATGTTCATACATGTTTTGGATATGCAAGGTTCATGGCTAGGGCACAGTATGCACTAGTTCAACAATTCTTCAGAAGGTGAGAGTTTTTCTTTGTGTTAGCTGTCTTTGCATTCTTGGAGCTGAACAAAATATGTGCAATATATAACTTAGTCCTGTAGGTTTTCATGACAAAGATTTCCAGTAGCTTACACTTGCTTAAGTAAACATTTTGCACAGGATGCCTCTGTGTTCTCTGCTACATTTTTATCGGTTTCTCATATATCCTTATGGCAGATGGCCATTTGGCCCATCGACTCTACTCCAGATCTTGCATCTTTTCCATCGATCCAATTCTCCCACTTATTACCCTGTAACCTCTCATCTCACCTGCACCTCAACTGCCCATTGATACTCCCACCATCCACCTACATTGGGGGTAATTTGCAGTAACCTGTCAACTTGGCATCACATCTTTTGGGATGTGAGAGAAAACTGGAACACCCGGGGGAAAGTCACAGGGAGAACATGTAAACTCCACACAGAGAGCATCCGAAGTCAGGATTTAGCCTGTCCCGCTAGAACTGTGATAATTATGTTGGTGAGTCGTAGTATTTGGGCCGAATTGATAAAAACAGTGGAGTGAATGAAATGGGATGAGTGTGGGATCGATATAAATGGGTGCTTGATGGTCAGCACAGACTCGATGGGCCAAAGGGCCTGTTTCTGTGCTGTGACTCAGAGAGATAAAAGATCTCAAAGCACTATCTTGATGAAGTGCAGTTGTTCTCTCGGCCAATATTTATCCCTATTGCACAAACATTGTGTCCACTATGTATATATCATCAGAGCCTGCTGTGTTGAAATTTGGTACCATATTTCCTGCATCATTAGAACCATTGCATGTCTAAAATGTTTCACTGATAACTGCTTTGGGATGTCCTGAGGAGCATGTGAACGTTACCAGGTACACTTTCAATGAACATTTGACTCGGCTTCATTGGGAATTTGTATAGGTTCCCAGCAGGAGTTGATAATGGTGAGTAGCTTGGGCTGTGTTCCATCTGGAATTTGCCTTATGATATTAGTGAGTAATTGGCAATGGATCCCCATAGGTATTCATATTGTGGTAAGCGGGAAGATTGTGCAGAAACCCAATATTTTACATATAACTACACTATGAATTTAAAGTTTATAGATCAATCTAGCCTGAATTTACCCTGATATCAGTGGGATCACCATATACTGGGCACAATATGTGAAATTGGTAAGCATTAGATCATAAGATCTGAGAACAAAATAGCTGAGCAATTTGGGCAAGGCTGTAAGAATTTGAACTCCAATCTTTAGTGAAGATTTTACATATTTTGTGTAATATTTGTATTCTTTCACAAATATCTGCTGCCTTACAGTGCCAGAGCCCTGTGTTTTTAATCCTGACTATAGGTGCTGTCGGTACGGAGTTTGGACATTCTTCCGGTGACTGTGTGGGTTTTCTCCAGGTGTTCTGGTTTTGTTCCAAAGAAGTGCAGGTTTGTAGGCTAATTGGCTTCTGTAAATTGTCCCTCCCCTGTAGGATGGCACTAATGTATGGGTGATTGCTGGTTGGCATGGACAGTGGGCTGAAGGGCCTGTTTCCACATTGTATCTCCAAACTAAAGTTAAATATTGCCTTATAACACAGCAGGAAGCCATTCAGCCCACTAAATGTATGCTGATGCAGAGCAATCTCATAAAGACCATACTAAAATTATTTTATCATGTAACACAATTAATCAGTGATATTAATGTCGTACAAAGGGGACTGTTGTAATTGTGATATTGGCAAACAATTGCACAGAACACAAACATGTATACCATGTTGCACAGAAGCTGAACCATTCCTTTCCAGTATTATTAATGTAGAGGTTAAACAGGAATTTACTTTGCAATATTTCATGACTTTCTCAGGAGCTTAATATGCATCATTAGTGGGCTTGTCATATAGTTAACATTGTGATGTTCATGTAATCAAAGCATTCAGCAGGAGTTAGTGTGAAGTCAGTGAGCATATTATTACCGGAAATGCCCTGGAATTTACAGCAGAAATGTTGATGATATTTGCAAGGTCAGACCTGGTGTGATGATATAATTGCTGAATGACTGGAGATAATTATGTATCCTGGCAGTGACAGCCCATTAAAACATTGTGTCTAATGGGATCCTTGGCATGTGCAATGCATCATCCCAAGGTCTGTGTGGTTTGTGCATTGTTGCAAGGAACACAGTGACTGTAGTGAAATAGTTTAGGTTCAGACTGAGTCCTGTTCATTGCCAGTGATTCAATCCATCTTGATCCTCCCACATTTTCAGGCAGCAGATCCAATGCTGCAGCTACTTGTCTTTCTCTGGTAGAGGAGGGGGGAAGGTGGTGTGTAGAAAGGAACTGCAGATGCTGGTATATACCGAAGATAGAAGATAGTGGTGGCATCCTTTCTTTTATTGCTCTAAGCCTGGTACCATATCCCTCTAATCAATCCCTCTGTCTAACCAATCCTCTGGGCCCTGCCCCTGATCTGTCTGCTAATGTACCCTCATCCCTCAGCTTCCTGTCCAATTCCCACTGTTATTGTGTCCTCAGATCCTCCACATTGTCCCATTCACACATGCCCCTTGTTTCTTTAGCCCTTAATCTTCCAGAAACTCTCAGCTCTGATCTTCCCACATTTTCCAGCTTGCAGTGTTTGAAGCATTCCCAGTATCCAGTGTGGAATGCTTCAAACAGTGGTTGAGGAGGTACAGGGAGGCTGCCAAGCAAGCTGGTGCAGCAGGGACATGGTTATATATTTTTGGAGTATTGCCTGAGCTCTGCTCATCTGGGCAAATGAAAGTGCCAGAGACCGAGTTCAATCCTGACTTTCTATCTACTTGCAGTTTGTACATTCACCCCGTGACCATGTGTGCTTCCTCCATTTTTGTCCCACATCCCAACGATGTGTGATCATCAGTTTAAGTGGCTACTGTAAACTTCTCCTCAGTGTGTGGGGAAAGTGGTAGGATCTGGGGTTAATTGATGAGAATGTCGAGGAGCATTTTTTTTAAAAAAAAAGGGAATTATTGTAGAATTAGTGTAAGTGAGTGGTTACTGGTCAGTATCGACTCGGTGGGTTGAAAGATATCTGTGCTGTATCTCTCGGTAACTGATTCTAACTCCTGGGTGAAATTCCTCCTTTATTTTATTGTCACGCGTACCGAGGGGCAGTGAGAAAACGTTTTGTTACGTACTATCCACTCAGCGAAAAGACTATCCATGATTACACGAGCCGTCCACATAGTACAGATACAGGGTAAAGGGAATAAAGTATATTGCAAGCTAAAGTCCAGTCAAATCTGATTGAATAATAGTACGAGGGTCTCCAATGAGGTAGATGGTAACTCAGGACCATTCTCTGGTTGTTGTCAGGATGGTTCAGTTGCCTGATAACAGCTGGGAAGACACTCCCTGAATCTGGAGGTGTGCGTTTTCACACCTCTGTACCTCTTGCCTGATGGGAGAGGAGAGAAGAGGGAGTGGGCGGGTTGAGACTCGTCCGTGATTTTGCTGGTGGCCTTGTCGAGGCAGCGTGAATTGTAGATGGAGTCAATGGAAGGGAGGTTGGTTTGTGTGATGGTCTGGGCTGCGTCCACAATTGTCTGCAATTTCCTGTGGAAGATGGGAGAATGCTATTCTCCTCCTGATGACGGGTGCTCAGCTGCTCTGAGCTTCACAACTGAAGCATTCCTAGAACTTGCTAATTGAGTCCAAAATTACAGAGAATTAACAAAAATTCTCCAGCTTCAAGGGGAATTGTGGCCTGCTGATAGGTGCTAAAGCAGGCTGTTCCTCACTGTTCTGTGAAGTATGATGTTCTGGGGGGAAAGATGATATGGGATTGCTCTTGCTTTTAATAGGCACACGTTTATAGTGGATTTAGGGACCGAGGGACCAGCACTGGAAAGTGCTAATGACGGCAAATTATAAAGTGTGTGGAAAATTGGAAATGGGAATGTGAAAGTCAGCATGAGTCCATGGATAGACCAACGGGCAAGGCTGATGGGAGGTCGACACAGTTCAAGTGAGTAGAATATTTTGGAAGTGGGGGAAACTTCCATTTAAACCTTGAATGCCTGAATTATGGCAGGTAGCATCTCTTGGCTACTGATGACTAACAGCGGAGTTGTTCCACACCGCACAAGGCTCAGGTTGGAGGGGAGATCCAGACCCAGGGCAGAGGGATGGGTGGAATTTCAGAGACACTCATAGTCCTTCAGGCCATTGAATCCATGGTGACCATCAACACAACTGGAGGGTACACAAAATGCTGGAGAAACTCAGCAGTGCAGCAGCATCTATTGAGCGAAGGAGATAGGCAACATTTTGGGCCAAAACCCTTCTTCAGACCCTTGCTCTTTAACACAACTAGAGTATTGGGTTCAGTTTTAGGCACCATGTTATAGGAAAGATGTTGTCAAGCTGGAAAGGGTGCAGAGAAGATTTTCAAGGATGTTGCCAGGACTCGAGGGCCTGAGCTATAGGGTGCGGTTGAGCAGGCTGGCACTCTATTCCTTGGAGCGCAGGAGGATGAGGGGTGATCTTATGGAGGTGTACAAATCATGACATGAGAATTAAGGGACAGAAGTTTAGGGGTAACGTGAGGGGGAACTTCTTTACTCAGAGGGTGGTGGCTGTGTGGAATGAGCTTCCAGCAGAAGTGGTGGAGGCAGGATCGATTTTAACATTTAAAAGTAAAGTGGATAGGTATATGGACGTGAAGGGAATGGAGGGGTATGGTCTGAGTGCAGGTAGATGGGACTAGGGGAAAACAAATGGTCGGCACGGACTGGAAGGGCCGAGAGGGCCTGTCTCCGTGCTGTAATTGTTATATGGTTATATGAGAGGAACAGATCGGGTGAACGCCTAGAGTCTCAAATTTGCAGGGAGGCTTTGATAATGTTGTGCAGAGGTTTATTAATGTGGTGATCTCCCTCGAAGGCTGGAGTAAACTCTATGAAAGAATGTGTGGCGGTGTGAGAAAGACATATTGAAGAGAATGGGAGTAGAGCAGGATCGTGACAGAGTGTAGAGTGTCACAAATATGAGGAGGCAAATTATCTAAATTATCAGTATACCCTGAGAGAGGTATTCTGTGTGGCAGCCACTGTTGGGGTCAACCTACTGTATTCATGTAGGGGCTTCCCTTGCGTACCGTCTGCGGGGTCAGAAGATATGCAGGATGTGCACAGTAGGGAGCATCTGGCATGTAAAAGCCAGTCTTATTTTATGCTAATGTCATATTGTTCGTAATAAATTCCAAAATATTTTCAGTTTAGCTTATTATCACGTGTGCCGAGGTACAGTGAAACGCTTTAAATATATGATAAAGGGAATAATGTTTAATGCAAGGCAAAGTCCGATTAAAGATATTCCGAAGTTCTCTAATGAGGTAGATGGTAGCAATGTAAAACAAGGGAATGTGATCTTAAAAGAAAATGAAGTTTTATGGGTTATAGAAACATAGAAACATAGAAATTAGGTGCAGGAGCAGGCCATTCGGCCCTTCGAGCCTGCACCGCCATTCAATATGATCATGGCTGATCATCCAACTCAGTATCCTGTACCTGCCTTCTCTCCATATCCCCTGATCCCTTCAGCCACAAGGGCCACATCCAACTCCCTCTTAAATATGGCCAACGAACTGGCCTCAACTACCTTCTGTGGCAGAGAATTCCACAGATTCACCACTCTCTGTGTGAAAAACGATTTTCTCATCTCAGTCCTAAAATACTTCCCCCTTATCCTTAAACTGTGACCCCTTGTCCTGGACTTCCCCAACATCGGGAACAATCTTCCTGCATCTAGCCTGTCCAACCCCTTAAGATATAATTATTAATTATAATCTCATAATTCTTGCAACACTTGAAATTTTGTGTGTGTGTGTGGGAGCGAATGTACATGAATGTGGGTGCATGCGCTTGTTTGTGTAAGTGTGGTATGCATTTGTGGTATTATTGGGTGAGTGAGTGTGTGTGTGTAAATGTGAGAGGGTGAATTTATGTGCCTTTATGGAATGCATGAGTGAGTGTGTGAGTGTCTGTATGCAACAGAGTGTGTAAAGATGTGTGCGAGTGAGTCTGTGAGTGTGTGTGGCAGTGACTGTGAAAAACCACAAGTAACACATTTACCTGGAAGTTGGTGAAGGCTTTGAGAGGCTAGGGAATGAGAGACGTGTGCGATGTACCATTAATGCACCTCTTCAAATTCCCCCTGTGATCTCCGTCAGCCAAACTTTTGAAAAGCAGCCCAAGGATGCTTTTCTTAAGAAGCTGTCAAAATGTTTAAAAGTTTCTTGAAGTTTCCTGATGAAACTTGACCTGTGTAATCAAGTATAGCACTTAGCAAAAGACAAGAAGATTCAGGGATCTGTACTTAAAACTTCCAGTTATCTCTCCCAGGAAATTTAAAAGCCTTCATTCAAAGACTCATAGCTGAAATTGTTCATTTATTTTCAGGATACTTTTATCTAAGCAAACCTTTTAGGGGGTATTTTTCCACAAAAAGAAATATCGGGAACGTTGTGTAATACTTGACCCAATATGTTTCCAAACAGCCAAGTGTAAAGGCACTCGGCTCTGAATTATGTGGTTGAGCGTTCTGGTTTGTGCTCTTAGCACCCTACACTCTTGCATCGTATATTTTATTTTTAACCCTTTCCAAACCTGACAGCAAATTTCCAGTAAACGGGAAATAACGTAATCACCTGGTACAGAAAGGTAGAAACAAGGAACTGCAGATGCTGATTTATCTAGGAAGGACTGGTGTAATTCAGGGGGTAGTCAGCATCCGTGGAGAACATGGATAGGTGATGTTTCATGGATAGATGACCCGCCATGCTTTGCCCTGCCCCTCTAATCTTCCAGCTTTCTTTCACCCCACCCCTGTAATCAGTCTGAGGAAGGGCCCCGACTAAAACATTACCTCTCCGTGTTCTCTATGAATGCCGCCTAACCCTTTTGAGTGGAAATTGAATTTGTTTAGATATGCATCTTGTTTGGCATAGATGATCGGCATGAACTTGGTGGGCCGAAGGGCCTGTTTCTGCATTGCATCACTAAACTAAACTAAAACTAAACTTCTATTGGGTTACACCTCTGATTCCTTCATTCCAGGGAAAATGAGCCCAGTCTGTCCAATCCTCCCCAGTAACTAATGTCCTCCAGTCGTGATAATGTCTTGGTGAATCTCCTCTGCACTCTTATCAGTGCAACCATATCTGTAGAGGTGGCGACCAGAACTACACACAATTCACGGAGGATCGGTGGTGTGAGAAATGCAGTAGCCGTTCTTTTGGTGCAGTTAGTACCACTGAACCTGGTCAACAAGGCAACGCTACATGGCCCCTGATACTTTCACATAAGGAGCATTAATTTGCTTGGAAACAAGGAACTGAAGATGCTGGAGTAACTCAGCAGGTCAGGCAACCTCTCTGGAGAACACGGATTGGTCTTAAATTTCTAAGAGGGAAGGCAAAATAATAGACAAAAGGACACAAAGTGCTGGAGTAACTCAGCAAGTCTTGTAATATCTCTGGAGAATATGGATAGGTCCTATCCACGTTTTCCGGAAATGTTGCCTGACATGCTGAGTTATTCAGCACTTTGTGTTCTTTTGTCCATTATTTTGCCTTTTCTCTTAACAGAAACCTGCAACAGAATTCTACACATCAAATTAAGCATCCAATAGCAAACTTTGCCAGTGATGCCCCCACGTTAAAACATTATCCTGTTAAGAATTATTACACTCAGAAACAAACTGAACTGATTAGGTTTGTACTTCCCACTCCCATAGTCAATCCTGGATGTTTAATCTCCTTCCATACCCCTGGCACATGGAGCCAGTAAAGTGGTGGGAGTTGTACCTGATGGAACTGTAATGGTTTAGTTTTGTTTTGCTAAGTTTAGTTTATTGTCATGTATACAGTTCCAATATACAGGTAGAGTGAAAAGCCCTTGTCGTGTGCAAACCTGTCAGCAGAATGACAATACAGGATTACAATCGAGTCATACACAGTGTTCAGATACATGATTAAAGGGAATAACGTGAATAATGTTTAGTGCAAGACAAAGCTGGTAGAATCCAATCAAAAATAGTTCAAGGGTCTCCAATGAGATAGATAATAGTTCAGGACTGCTCTCCAGTTGTTTGTAGGATGGTTCAGTTGCCTGATAACAGCTGGGAAGCAACTGTCCCTGAATCTGGAGGTGTGCGTCTTCACACTTCTATACCTTTTGCCCGTTGGGAGCGGGGAGAAGAGGGAGTGGCCAGAGTGCAACTTGTTCTCGATTATTCTGCTGGCCTTGCTAAAGCAGCATGAGGTGTAAATTATGTCAATGGAAGGGAGGATGGTTTGTGTGATAGTCTGGGCTGCGTCCGCAATTTCTGAAACTCCTTATGGTCTCGGATGGAGCTGTTCCCAAACAGGAAGGTCAGTATGTAAGGTTGGACAGGGGCTAATGCAGTCATAACAGTTGGTAATGATATGATGGTGCAATGAGGATGGGGTGGGAGGGGGATAGGTGCAGATACATTAATCAAGACAGTTCCTGAGTAAGGGCTGAAGGCTACATTTGTATCAGGGTCAAATTGCCTTGTGTAATTATCAAATATGATGTTTCTTGTTACAGTGAGGGAGTTTAGTGGGAGATGCTGCTGAATGAAACTTCACAAGGCATGCAACACTAATAACAGAGAGGAGTCTCAATTGTATCTGCATCAACACAATAATTAAAGAACAGCAATAGTTTAGTTTAGAGAGACAGGCCCTTCAGCCTGCTGAATCCGCACCAGCTAGTGATCCCTGTACACTAGCACTATCCCACACACTAGGGACAAAGCCAATTATTTTTGCTGAAGCCAATTAACCTACAAACCTGTATGCCTTTGGAGTGTGGGAGGAAACCAGTGGTCACGGGGAGAGCGTACAAACACCACCCAGACAGCACCCGTAGTCAGGATTGAACCCGGGCCTCTGGCGCTGTAAGTCAGCAACTCCACCTTGGCGCCACCGTGCTGTCCCTGAGTCACTGCCGCCCATTTAGTTAACGTGAAACCTAACTAAAGTATGAAGAGGCTGACAACTGAATGAATCCGTTGAAAGGGCAGTACTGCCTTTTACTTTGCCTCCTTTCCCTTTTTTCCCTCGGATGGCATTGCAGAGATGATGATTTTAAAAATCAATCAATTTGGTGAAACTCAGCTTATTGACCTGCTTATTCCACTGCCTGCCATTACCATCTCTGCTGTGGAAAGTATCTCACATGGGACCAGGAGATGCATGTCATCAAAAACTGTTTCTAAAAAGACCACTCGTTGACACGCTGAAATACATAATCTAATCTTGTGTCCATTTCAAAGCTCTCTCCCATTCAACCCTCTTTCAACTGATTCATTCAATTGTCAGTCTCTTAAGACTGTGGACAAAAATGCTGGAGAAACTCAGCGGGTGCGGCAGCATCTATGGAGCGAAGGAAAGTTTTGGGTCGAAATCCCTTCTTCAGACTGTGATTTAGTTTTAGAGATGCAGCAATGAAACTGGCCCATCAGCCCACTGAGTCCACTCTCATTGATCACCCATTCACACTAGTTCTACGTTATCCCATTTTCTCATCCACTCCTTACATGCTAGGGGCAACTTTGTCCATCTTGTATCCTCAATTCCCTCTCCCTCGACCCTCTCTGAATCCTCTCCTGATTATGAGAGGGTTGCACACAGAAGACTCTGCCTCACGGCTCCAGTGCCGTGGATTTAATCCAGACCCCCTGTGCTGCCTGTGTGGAGTTTGCACATTCTTTTTCTGATTTCCTCTGAGTGCTTCGGTTTCCTCGCCCATCTCAAAGATGTACGGCTTAGTAGATTCATGCACAGTTTCTTCCCAGCTGTTGTCAGGCAACTGAACCACTCTATCAAAAGCTAGAGAATGGTCCTCAGCTGCTATCTACCATGTTGGAGGCCATTGGACAATCTTTTATCGGAATTTGCATCTGTACGCTGTAGACGGCTTCACTGTAACCTTGTATGGTCTTTCCGCTGACTGGTTAGCACACAACAAAAGCTTTTCACTGTACATCGGTACATGTGACGATAAACTCAACTAAAACTAAAGTAAATGCCTGTTGTAAATTGTCCCTACTGTAGGCGAGTGGCGGAATCTGATATGGATTGATGTGAGAGTAAAAATTGGGATTGATGTAGGATTAGTGTAAGCGGGTAAAAAACAAAAATCAGTAAAAATGTGTAGGAAGGAACTGCAGATGGTAGTTTACACCGAAGATAGACGGGAAATGCTGGGGTAACTCAGGCGGCATCTCTGGAGAAAAAGAATAGGTGATGTTTTGTGTCGAGACCCTTCTTCATTGAGTTAAATGCAGTGTCTTCATTATTTGCAAGGGACAGGGACTTCCCCTTTATAACTAGAACATCCAGATAGCATTAAAACTGCAGGCAATGACACTGATGCTGGAATAACATTGAATGGTCAGCATTCTGTGGGTCCAGCAGCCTCTGTGTATGCTTCAGCGTGTAAAGTTTCAGGATGTCAACCTTCGTTCCCACTTTCCTGACCCCTCTGTGTTGCTGACCCCAACCCTGGCTCCAGACATACTCCCAGCACACGTGCCTGAGCCTTCGTGTTCCCAACCCAGACCTGGCAATTACCCGATCCACCCGAAGGTAAGTCAGTGGAGAACAAGGACTTAATGAAACTGAATGACTGGTTTTGATTGTCCCTTTGCTCACTAATCCAGTCCTACATCTCCGTGAAGACAAAAAGCTCTTGGATCATGCCTGCTCAGGGGACTCAGTACCTGAAGGCTTGTAACGGAAGTATTTTCTTTTTTCCCCAATGTAACCGGATTGGGAAGTAGGCCAAGTAGGATTTTTCCCAACTATTACAGTCTTTCAGGCAGTGAAGGTGGTGACAGATGTCTGTTCAAATCATGAGTATCTTACACACACTCACACTCACACTCACACTCACACTCACACACACTCACACACACACACTCTCACACTCTCACACTCTCACACTCTCACTCTCTCACACTCTCACACTCTCACACTCTCACACTCTCACACTCTCACACACACGAGTCCCACAGATGCTCTTTAATCGGACTGTATCTTACTGAATATTTCCTGTATCTGTACACTCTGGACAGCTTGATTGTAAACATGTATAGCCTTTCTGCAGACTGGATACCACATAACAAAAACGTTTTTCACTGTACTTCAGTACACTTGACACTAAACTAAACACACACACAAACACGCACATCAGGCTCCGAAGGGAAGTCAGCCTACACACATAACCGTGTTGCACATCTAGGCGCACATTGCCGGAACCCTGCAGTAGGTTTGTGTGGGACTTCACCCTCCAGCAACCGAGCACATGTTCTGTACTTTGCCCAAGTTTGGACTGTAGCAGACCTGTTCCTGGAGGGGCTCACCACACACAGATCCTGTCCCCATCCGATCAGACATGGCATTATTGGGCAGCATGTGGAACATCCTGCCGAGCGACTACCTGACAGCGCCGAGAGACCCCGGGCCAATCCTGACCTTGGATGTTGTCTGCGTGGTGGTTGCATGTTTTCCTTGTGCTCTGGGTTTCCTCCCTTGTCCCAGAGAAGCACGGGTTGTTAGGCGAACTGGTCACTATAAATTGTGATGGTGAGTGGACAATCGGACAGGGGGAAGGGGGGGGGGCCTTAGTATAAGATTGGTTTAGTTTCTTATCACATGTACCGACGTAGAGCCAAAGGCTTTTTTGTTGCGTGCTATCCAGTCAGCGGAAAGACTATACATGATTACAATCGAGCCGTCTACAGTGTACACACACAGGATAAAGGGGACAATGTTTCTTCTTCTTCAACCCTTGAGCATGGGCCATTGACAAATGTCCTCCACCTCACTCGGTTGTTGGCAGTTCTTTCGAGATCTCCCCAGTTGAGCCCACTCTCTGACATTTCTGCCTAGACACCTCTTCTCCAGCTGTTCCTGAGGTGACCCCTTTTCCTTTTTCCTTGGGGGGGGGGGGGGGTCCATTTCAGGGCTTGCTGGGTGATGTTTGTGGCAGGTTTCCATCTTGTTTCAGCCAAGCCCAGGACTAAGAGATTGTAGTGCACCATTTTGTTGGCAATTGTGGAACATGGTTTGGATGTTCCATGTCCCCACAAGGATTGATGTATTTGGCATCAGAAGGAGTGTCAGCTTCCCAGCGCCTTTGTGGGTTTGGCTGGGAAGCGTCGTTCCCCATCGCTGGGGCACATTCTTCAACCAAGTGTGTCATTTGCTTTTCATTCGTCAAAGTTTCTGTAACTCACACTTTTGTCCAAGGTGGGGCAGTTATCCCCACGCCCAACCCCCAACCTGGTGGACCAGGGACTGCTTCGTCTGCCTCCTCACCCGAGACCTGTCCGGTTTGGTTGAACCTGCCAGGGATATGACACCCCATCCGGCATAGCTCTCAGGATCACTGGAGTACACAAGCCTCTCCTCCACGTCAAGGTTGCAGTCCAGGAAAGGGGAATAATGTTTAATGCAAGATAAAGGCCAGTAAAGTCCGATTAAAGATAGTCCCATGGTCTGCAATGAGGGGGATGGTCGGTCAGGAACGCATTCTAGTTGGTTTTAGCATGGTTCAATTTCCTGACAACAGTTGGGAGGAAACTGTCCCTCAATCTGGAACTACGTGTTTTCACACTTCTGTTACCTCTTACTTGATGGGATAGTGGAGAAGAGGGGGTGACATTGGTCATTGATTATGCTTGCCAAGGCAGTGTAATGTGTAGATGGAGTCAATAGAAGGGTGGTTGGTTTGCGTGATGGTCTGGGCTGTGTCTACAATTCTCTGCAATTTCTTGCTGTCTTGGATGGAGCTGTTCCCAAGCCACGCTGTGAGGCATCCTGATAAAATGCTTTCTACGGCGCATCTGTAGAGGTTGGGGACATAATTAGTTAAGTGTGCGTTTCTTGGTTTGTGCAGGCTCAGTGGGCTGAGGGGCCTGTTTCTTTGTATGACTCAATGTGATCTGGTGGCCATGTGTGAGATTGATTGATGTGGTGCTTTTATCTTCACCCTCGTTCTCTCCCGGCCCATTCTGCAGCCCCTGGTGGGAGGGCATATGCTCATGCAACATGTAACTGGGGCAAGTGGGATGGGAGGACAAGGGATGAGGCCGGTGAATCCCTTGAGGCTCAAAGGCCAATCCACTTCACTCCCCACAATGGCTGGCATCCTCCATCTCCATCTCCATCTGGGTCGGAACATACACATGTTCTCCCTGTGAGCCTCCTTGGGGAGGCGATGTTAATTTGCATCGCGGTCTGGTTTGGCAACTTGAATGCCCAGGAGTGAAGAAGGCTGTTAAAAAGTGATGAACACAGCCCAGTCCTCCCCACCATCAAAGGGAATTCCAGGAGTCCCACAGATAGCACTCGAGTTCAGGATCGAACATGGGTATCGCGCTGTAAGCCTCTGTCACTCCACCACTATGCCCCTATGTATAAGTTAAAAAAAAGTTGCGGCCTATGACATTAGCAATATCGAATGAGACAGTTGGGCATTAGGATTTGCCTGTTTTTTTAAATATATTTTTTATTACGAATAAAGTTTATTTTTGAAATGAAAAATAAAGTTTCTTCCCACCCTTCTGTTCTTTGCTAACAACCCCTCCGCCACCCCCCCCCCCCCCCCATCTCTGGGCTCTTGTTCTTTTTGGGCTGGCACCAGAAAAAAACCATTTAGAAAAAAAAGTAACTATTTTCCCTTGCCATTCTTTGCCTGCCTAAGAGGATGGAGCCAGTGACGACAGTGGTGAGGAGCAAGGCCAGTAGGACAGTCTTAAACCCCCCCCCCCCCCCAGGTGCCCTCGGGGTCAGCTGCGGGAGGCACCCCCGGAGCACAAAGGTGGTGGGGCGGGAAGAGGGATGTTGGTACACCACGCCCCAGGGGTTCGCCTGAACCGCTCCATGTGACCGGGCGTGTGGACCGGACTTTGCAAATGGTGCCAAATGTAGCGACCCAAGAATAATATCACTGTGTTTTGCACATGTGGCAATAAAGCACCATTGTACTGTCTTGCCGTCTATGTGACTGAGTGAACAACCAGAGCAATTAAATGGTGGAGCAAAGTCGGCCTTGTCGGCCTCGCCCCCGGCTAGAAATCACGATTTAAAAGAAGCAGAGATAACGTTATGTTCAACAGCCGATGACAGAAGTGGTCCCGACCATTCTACATTAAACATCGTAGGCCATCATTAGTCCAGGTCCGTGGGTGCAGTACACCAATCTGTCTGATACTGTGGCCCTGTGCGTTTGATAACCCCAAGTGTGGTTGGCTTCTGTCAGTGAATAAGGTTCTCTTATCTTTTCCATTCCTCCTCCCTCACAGTCAGAGAAGAAGCCGGACTCCCTTCTTTGGCTTCCTGCACCTCTCCGGAAACTCTCCAGCATCCTCCTCCCTCTGAGCCCAGTGCACCAGAAGCCCAACTGGCTATTTTTTATAAAAACCTGGCTTCATTAGAGGATGCGGTGGGGTTTTAGTGCACTGAATTGACTGCAGGGGGCACAGCCCTGGTCCATTGCCTGGTGGCAGAGAGACCCAGAGGAAGACTGAATCATAATTCATGTTCTTGTCATAGGAGGAGAATTAGGCTATTTAGCCCATCAAGCCGCCTACGCCATACAATCATTGCTGATCTATTTTTCCCTCTCAACCCCAGTCTCCTGCCTTCTCCCCATAACCTTTGACACCCGTACTAATCAAGAACCTGTCAATCTCCGCTTTTAATATACCTAATGACTTGGCCTCCACAGCCGTCTGTGGCAACGAATTCCACAGATTCACCACCCACTGGCTAAAAAAACTCATTCACAACTTGTTTATAAAAGTACATCCTTTTATTCTGAGGCTGAGTCCCCTGGTCCTAGACTCTCCCACTAGTGGGAACATTCTCTCCACATCCACTCTATCCATGCCTTTCACTATTCTTTAAGGTTCAATGAGGTCTTCCCTCATCCTTGTAAACTCCAGTAAGTATAGGCCCAGAGTCCCTCTTTAGACTTTTGACTTTCGACAATAGATATAGCGCAAAAACAAGCCCTTCAACCCACCAAGTCCGTGCGGACCAGGGATCACCCCATACACTAAACCTATCCTACACAATTTACAATTTAACCAAAGCCAATTAACCCATTAGCCTGTACATCTTTGCAGTGGGATAGCTTTCAGTGCTGCTGCTTGTGGGGGATGTCCTTCCCCTTGGTGATGGTGGCAATCACAGAGTGTGATTTGAATGCCGGGTGAAACGTGCTTATTTTCCAGTATTTCTAATGCACCCATACAAGAGTTTGGCTGATTCCTTTTCACTAGTCCTCAGCTGTGGGAACTCAAATAACCTCGACCAATTCCACTGAAGGGTCCTCTTGACTTTAGTATTGTGTGACTTCTGCCATGGTTGCCCCTGCCAGACCCTGAGCAGCATTCCTACATCTTGTAATTATGATCCCGCTTTTGTTGTTGAATTCCACTGTCAGCAATTAAGTGAAGAGTCTGTTAACCTGGTTACACTCTTCTTCCAGTCAGGGATTGTGTCGAGGGTCAGCGGTCACAAGGTTACATAGTTGGAATGATTCAGTGAACAATCAAAGCACCACCTGAGGTGAGCAACTAATGGGGCCGTGGAACTGAGGCCTTCTCACTGCCGCCCTGCCTTTCTGGTCCCACTCTCTGAGTCTGCTCCCCCTCAGCCCTTTCAGTCTAACGTGTAATGACTACACTTCTCTCAGAGAGCATGGTGCGGGCTGGGCGGTACTGTGGGTTGTGGGAGTAGGTTAAAGGCCTACAAAGGGCCAGCTCTTAGGCATAACAGAATCAGGGGATTGCGGGAGAAAGCAGGAACGGGGTTCTGATTTTGGATGATGAGCCACGATCATATTGAATGGTGATGCTGGCTCAAAGGGCCGAATGGCCTTCTCCTGCACCTATTTTCTATGTTTCAATGTTTACAAGGGCCTAGAAGTGGTGGGTTTCATGGAGAAAGAGGGTCTCAGAGTGATGACGATGTGAGGGAGGGTTTCGACAGCAGAGCAGGGGAAGTTTTTTTTTTAAGAGTCATAGATTCATACAGGGTGGAAACGGGCCCTTCGGCCCAACTCTCCCACACTGACCAACATACCCAATCTACACTCGTTCTACCTGCCTGTATTTGGCCCATCTCCCTCCAAATCTCTCCTATCCATGTACCTGTCTAAATGGTTTTAAACGTTGTGATAGTACCTGCCTCAATCACCTCCTCAGCAAAGTCATTATGGTTTAGTTTATTGTCACGTGTAGTGAGATACAGTGATAAGCTTTTTAGTTGCGCGATGTCCAGTCTGCAGAAAGACTATACATGATTACAATCAAGCTGTCCACAGTGTACAGACACAGGACAAAAGGGAATAATGTTTAATGCAAGCTAAAGTCCAGTAATGTCCAATTAAAGATAGTCCGAGGGTCTCCATTTGAGGCAGATGGTAGGTCAGTTGTCTGGGCAGCTGGGAAGAAGCCGTCTCTGATTCTGCATCTCTAAGGTGAGTGGAGTGAAGGTTTAGATTAACTGTGATCTAAGTGAATGGAGGGTGGGTGTGATAGTTTAATGACCTCCAATGGACTGTTTCTGTGCGATTGAGTCATACGGTATGGAAGCGGGCCCTTCTGACTAGCATGTCCATGCTCACTATCAAATCCCCATCTATACTAATCACGTTTTCCAACACTTCTCTGACTTGGCAAATAATCCAGAGGCTTAAACATTGTGAGAGTTTCTGCCTCCACTGCTCACTCATCACAGCGTTTCAGATTTCAATCATATGCTGGTTGAAAATATACTTCCTCAGATCCTGTCCATCTCAACCTTATGTCCCTGGTTATAGGCACCTCTGATATTGGGAGTAGTACCTTACTATCCACTATCTATGGCCCTTATAATTTAATGTATCTCAATCAGCCTCCCCCCACCCCCCCCCCCCCCCCCCCCCCCCCCCCCCCCCCCCACCCCCGCCATCTCCCCCATTTGCCTCTTTCGCACCAAGGCAAACTAACCCATGTATTTTGCGAATTCTGTGCAGTAATCGTAAATCTGGGCTCATGCAGCTGTGCAGCACCACTGCATTTGTGTTGCATGGAACAACTCAACATTGCAAACCATAAGCTAAATGATCTACAGAGTGTCTCCATGCACTGTTGTTCCCTCTCTGTGCATGTGGTGACTGGGGTCTCGTCGTTCATTGCCTCTGGCTGTGGGGAGGAGGAGGGCCGGTGCTAGCGCGAGAGAGGGAGAGAGAGAGAGGGGGGGTAGTGTCAGGCACCTGGTGTTTAGTGGTACTGGCTACAGCCAAGCGGTCCCGCAGTGCTTAGATAAGAAGCAGATTTCAGGCTCTCGCTCGCGTCTGAAGGTCCTCCTGAACATTAAAGCCATATTTACAAAGGCGGAGGACTGATAGCGAGATCGAGGGAGGAAGGTTTTTGTTTAATGAGAGGCTTTGTCGGAAGTTTAGAATGATCACAAGGTTGAAGGAACTCTGCTGACCAGATGCACTTAATGGCCCTAATGGCAAAATCATTCACTAATGTACAAATGAACATCATAATGGGTTACGAAGTATTTTCAGTACAGAAACAGGCCCAGCTAGTCTTTGGAGCAAAGATAGACACAACGTGCTGGAGGAACTCAGGTCAGGCAGCAACTCTGGAGAAAAAGGCTCGGGTGACGTTTTGGATCAGGAACCATTTTCAGACTGAAAGTAGAGATGCTCCCTGGGATTTCAACTTAACGCTGCAGGGTTTTGCCATTCATCAGAATATCCGTTTAATGCCTGGTCCACAAGCTCTGGAAGGGTGGAGCTCCTTTGTTACTTATTGTGGTACAGAAGGAGGCCCTTCAGCCCATCGGGTCCATGCCAGCTCCAGGGAAGCATCCCATCCATCCCATTCCCAAAACGTCACCAATCCTTTTTTCGCCAGAGATGCGGCCTGACCCACTGAGTTACTCCAGTGCTTTGTGTCTATCTTTGGTATAAACCAGCATCTGCAGTTCTTTTATGCACTCCTTGCAACTTACTCAAGTCAAGTTGTGTTTCACAGAACATAGAACAGTACAGCACAGAAACAACTCTTTGGGCCTACTGTCTGGGCCGAACATGATGCCAAGATGAACGACACATGATCCATATCCCTCCATTCCCTGCATATCCATATGCTTATCAAAAAACCTCTTCAATGCCACTATCGTGTCTGCCTCCAAACCCCCCCCCCCCCCCCCCCCCCCCCCCCCCCCCCCCCCCCCCCCCCCCCTTCCAAGCAGCATATTCCAGGCACCCAAGTCAAAAATGCCCCACACATCACCTTTAACCTTGCCCCACTTACCTTGAAGCTGTGCCCTCCTAGTCTGTGATATCTCCACCCTGGGGGAAAAAGCTTCCGGCTGTCTACCCTAAGGTGTTGACTGTCTACCCTAAGGTTCTGAATGTCTACCCTAAAAGTCAAGTTGTGTTTATTATCATCTGCACAAGTGTGGTGAGGTGCAGATACAATGGAAAATCATTGTTGTAGCAACATCACAAGCACATAAACTCAATCAAACACACAAAACATATATTATACCTACATTATTCCACCTGCCCATCAGTTCTGCTTTGGTTATGTTGCCATCTACCTATACTGAGGAGTGCTTTACAGCAACCAATTATTCCACCAACTCACATGACGTTGGGATTTGGGAGGAAGCTAGAGCACTTGGGCGGGCACTTGTCGGACGGGTACTTTTCACAGGGAGATCGTGCAAACTCCACACAAAGAGCACTAGAAGTCAGCATCGAACCCGGGTCATTGGACTTGTGCAGCAGCAGCAGTACTAACCGCTGCACTATCGTGCCTGCTTGGCAATCTGTGTTTCTGGAGTGAGACGTGAACTTGGAACCCCCCCCCCGATTCAAAGATGAGAGTGTTGCCACTGAGCCTCTGCTGACACCTGGTTGTGTGAATTTCCATTGGAGTGCCACTGTGTGCAGAGTTAAAAATAGCAGGACGAAACTCACACCATAAAACTCACCCCTCAGTGTGGGGAGCTGGAGAAACAACCAGACTGCACAAGCGTACGATTCACTTGAGCTCACAGCAACTATACTGAGACTAGCCTGGCCTTTGTTAAAGGCACATTGCCACCTGCCTTTGTTGCTCACTGCCACTTATCCAAAGTGTTTTAGTGCTCATCTCCTTTTTGCTGGATGGCAGAGGAGAACCATAAGCTGACAGCACAAACAAACGTCCTGAGTAAGACATTGAAGTGGTTACCTCTCCAAATGTACATTTTACTTTCAACCTTTTATCTTTCCACAGAATTTTAGATATTTCTCCATAATGTATATGATCAAAACTTTCTGTGGTATTTTTTGCATTACCCAAGCTTTTCAGGACCAAAAATAAGTGAGCAATTTTAAGAATAATAGATTTATAATCTCATGTTCTTGAAGCCATTCAGGCGATCTACTCTGCCATTCATTCTGGCTCACACCCATTCTCCTGCCTTCTCCTCATAACTCCTGACGCCCTTAATGATGATGATACTCTATTGTCACATGTACCTAGGTACAGTGAAATACTCTTATTTGTATAAAAAGTACACAAAGGTGTTGCCACGAAGGCGCAGACAAAGTTACGAAAAGTACCCGTTAAGTAATGTTGGTCCCATCTTTGTTCCCCCACCCCACCCCATGCTGGGCCCTCCTTAAATCTTGATGAGGACGGTGCCTGTTAGAAACTGATTCAGGACTCGGGTTGAAAGGAGTGCAGTGTAGGAGGGTGTGTGGCGATGAGAGAAGATTGTGGGGGGGGGGGGGGAGATTTGACAGGTGCCCAGGTTCGACACCCACCGACTCCCTGGTTCACAGCAAACTCAGAAAATTCACAGAGGGTTGCCAGTGCTTGGCAAACATCTCCACGTGTCTCCAACCTGCTGCGAACTGTGGCTTGCCGTCCCTGGCCTCTTGGAATGAGGTGGCACCGGGGTGTGAAGCTCCACACCAGGACACCAGTGGGGAGAGAATCGTCTCATGCTTTCAGCACCCTGTTGTCAGTGTTTTCAAAGCGGGCTGGTAACTCAGCGTTACATTCTGACAACTGCCGATGGCTTGAGTCATTGACTCTCACAGCATCTTTCCCTCTCAAACCCATTCTAGGGCGGCTGGTGGTGCAGCCGCAGAGTTGCTGCCTTGGTGCCAGAGACCTGGGTTTGATCCGGACTACGTGTGCTTTAGTGTGGAGTTTGTACTTCTCCCTGTGACCGCGTGGGCTTTTCTCCAGTTTCATCCCACATTCCAAAGACATATAGGTTTGTAGGTCAATTAGCATCGGTAAAAATTGTTAATTGTCTCTTGTGTATTGGATAGTGCAAATGCAGGGTGATCACTGGTGGGCGGAAGGGCCTGTTTCTGCACTGTAGTTCGAAACTAAACTATGATGGAAACGGCCCCTTCAGCCCACCGAGTCTGTGTGGAATATCAAGCACCCATTTACACCAATCTGTACATTGCCATTAACTCCCTGCCAGATTCTACCCCTCACTCACACACAAGGGACAATTTACAGGGGCCATTTAATCTACCCATACCTTTAGGATGTGGGAGGAAACAGGAGCAACCATGGAATACCCACAAGGTCACAGAGAGAATATGGAAACATTACATAGACAGAACCAGAAGTCAGGATCGAGCCCCGTTTTCTGAGAATCCCGCGAAGCAGAATCGATAACGCTAATGCCCGAGGGACAGCATTCGAGCAGATTTCCAAGAGTGCCACAGAACTATATTGGCGCAGTGGTAGAGTTGCTGCCTGACAGTGTCGGAGACCCGGGTTCGATCCTGACAATGGGTGCTGCCTGTGTAAAGTTTGTACATTCTCCCTGTAAATGTGTTGGTTTTCAGCGGGTGCTCTGGTTTTCTCACATACTTCCACAGACGTACAGGTTTGTAGGTTAATTGACTGTCCTAAAATTGTAAATTGTTCCTAGTGTGTAAGATAGTGCTAGTGTACGGGGTGATCGTTGGTCAGCGCTATTTCCATGCCTGTGCAAGGGCCTGTTTCCATGCTATAGCTTACAGCTGGCCCATGTATGTCAGGGGCCTAAGTACATCAGAGGGTTGATTCAGTACTGGGTATACACAAGACAAGCTACTGGCTCACACTGTATACAATGCGTATATATGCATATATGTATATATGTGTATAATGCATATATATAATGCACATATATGATATAATCTATATGACTAAAAGTCTGATCTTGACCACTTCCTGTTGTTCTGTACTTTGTTTTTCGAAAGAACGCTGCCACTTACGGCTGTGATTTTGGCCATCTTACTCAGTCCCTCTCCGCTTATCAGTTGCCAAGGATTTTCCCATCGATGAAAAATAAAAGAGTTATTAGTATTTTAAAAATGTTGAGATTCTCTCTCCTTTCAATCACGCCATGAAAGACACGCCCCTTCTGGTGGGAGGGGAGGAGGGACTATAAAAGGAGGAGGGAGAGGTCACGTCTTGCTGTCTATAGCGGCCTTGCAGCCTGCTTGAAATGGTATGAAACTACACTTGAATTTGGTGGCCTTGCACCCTGCTTGAAATGGAATTTCAAGGAATAGCTGTGAGTTAACTTCCAGCCCACCAGCCGTGAGTGAGCTGCCAGCACAACAGGCTTGAGTGACTGAGCCGCCAGCCCAAGAATCCATTTGGCCCACAATGTCCATACTAGCCCTCTGGAAACCAGTCCCTTCAGCCCACAACACCCATACTAGCACTCCAGAAAGCCCCGCTGCCCCCACTGGCCACCAATATTGGAATTGGTGCAGAGGTGGAATATTGCATTAGGGTACCAGCCGTCCCGTGTGATGCTGGGACCCAACGGGTCCCGCTTGGTCTAGTATATTCAGTGGCTTGCAAAAGTATTCATACCCCTTGAACTTTTCCACATTTTGTCATGTTACAACCACAAACGTAAATGTATTTTATTAGGATTTTATGTGATAGACCAACAAAGTGGCGCATAATTGTGAAGTGGAAGGAAAATGATACATGGTTTTCAAATTTTTTTACAAATAAAAAAACTGAAAAGTGTGGCATGCAAAAGTATTCAGCCCCCTTTACTCTGATACCCCTAACTAAAATCCAGTGCAACCAATTGCCTTCAGAAGTCACCTAATTAGTAAATAGAGTCCACTTGTGTGTAATCTAATCTCAATATAAATACAGCTGTTCTGCAAAGGCATCAGAGGTTTGTTAGAGAACATTAGTGAACAAACAATGTTCCTTGGGCATCATGAAGCCCAAGGAACACACCAGACAGGGATAAAGTTGTGGAGAAGTTTAAAGCAGGGTTTGGTTATAACAAAATATCCCAAGCTTTGAACATCTCACGGAGCACTGTTCAATCCATCATCCGAAAATGGAAAGAGTATGGCACAACTGCAAACCTACCAAGACATGGCCGTCCACCTAAACTGACAGGCCGGGCAAGGAGAACATTGATCAGAGAAGCAGCCAAGAGGCCCATGGTAACTCTGGAGGAGCTGCAGAGATCCACAGCTCCGGTGGGAGAATCTGTCCACAGGACAACTATTAGTCGTGCACTCCACAAATCGGGCCTTTATGAAGAGTGGCAAGAAGAAAGCCATTGTTGAAACAAAGCCATAAGAAGTCCCGTTTGCAGTTTGCCACAAGCCATGTGGGGGACACAGCAAACATGTGGAGGAAGGTGCTCTGGTCTGATGAGACCAAAATTGAAGTTTTTGGCCTATAATGCAAAACGCTATGTGTGGTGGCAAAACTAACACTGCACATCACCCTGAACACACCATCCCCACTGTGTAACATGGTGGTGCAGCATCATGCTGTGGGGATGCTTTTCTTCAGCAGGGACAGGGAAGTGGTCAGAGTTGATGGGAAGATGGATGGAGCCAAATACAGGGCAATCTTGGAAGAAAACCTGTTAGAGTCTGCAAAAGACTTGACAACTGGGGCGGAGGTTCACCTTCCAGCAGGACAATGACCCTAAACATACAGCCAGAGCTACAATGGAATGGTTTAGATCAAAGCATATTCATGTGTTAGAATGGCCCAGTCAAAGTCCAGACCTAAATCCAATTGAGAATCTCTGGCAAGACTTGAAAATTGCTGTTCACAGACGCTCTCCATCCAATCTGACTGAGCTTGAGCTATTTTGCTAAGAAGAATGGGCAAATATTTCAGTCTATAGATGTGCAAAGCTGGTAGAGACATACCCCAAAAGACTTGCAGCTGTAATTGCAGCTAAAGGTGGTTCCACAAAGTATTGACTCAGGGGAGCTGAATACTTTTGCACGCCACACTTTTCAGTTTTTTATTTGTAATAAAATTTGGAAACCATGTATCATTTTCCTTCCACTTCACAATTATGCACCACTTTGTGTTAGTCTATCATATAAAATCCCAATAAAATACATTTACGTTTGTGGTTGTAACATGACAAAATGTGGAAAAATTGAAGGGGTATTAATACTTTTGCAAGCCACTGTATATATAGATATATAGAGAGAGATATAATGCTGCGTCCACTGCACACTACAAACATGCACATTGCATAAGTGTACGCTGCACATGCATTAAACACACACACACACACACACACACACACACACACACACACACACACACACACACACACACACACACACACACACACACACACACACACACACACACACACACACACACACACACACACACACACACACACACACACACACACACACACACCCCCCCCCCCCCCCCTCTTTTAATCTTGGGCTTCAATTTCCCTTGCACTTTTTGGGAGCAGGCTGCTAGATCTGACACCAAGGGCACACATTTAGCAAACGGCGGAGATCCTTCAGCACACACGAGGGGCTGGGTCCGCACGTCCGCTCCCCTGAAGCTTCTCCCTCACTACCCAGTCAGGAGCTGTCCAAAGGTTATCAATGACTGTAATTAATACTGACCCGAGGAGCTTTGCTTCACCAGCCCTTGCCCACTTCATGTGGTGCAGTAAGCAGCAGATAGAGCGGTGCCATCAGGCCAATGGTCATTTACAGGCGAGGGTGGGGAAGAGGTTCACCCCTGCTGTAGGACCTCATGAACGTGTTGCATTGCACATTGCCTGAGGCAACACAAGGGAGGATGTTCAGACACTGAGGCAACTGTAGAAACATTAAACCCATGGCCATAATCCCTTTGGGTAAGGCCGGCAGAGTGGCACAGTCAGTAAAGCTATTGCTTTACAGCCCCAGAGTCCTGGATTCCATCCTGACCTGAGGTGCTGGCTGTGTGGAGTTTGCACCTTCTCCCTTTGACTGCGAGGGTTTCCTCCGGATACTCTGGTTTGCTCCCACATCCCAAAGATGTGCTGGGTTGTAGTCTACTTGGCCTCGGGAAAACTATCCTTAATATTCATAGAAGTTGTGACTGGGTGATCGATGATGGGCGTGAACATGGTGGCCAAAGGGCCCGTTCCCATGCGGTATCTTTCGATCAATGTCGATCTTTAAATCATACAGTCATAAGCTCAGAAACGGGCCCTTTGGCCCATCATGCTCATGACGACCATTGTCCAAACTAAACTGACACCATTTACCAGCACTTTGTCCATATCTTTCTATGCCTTGGCGATTCAAGTGCTAATTCAGATACGCATCATCATCGGTGGTCACTCAAAACGAGTATGACTGTCCTCCTTTGGGAGGATGCCAGTGCGTCACTTTGTTTAACGTGGGGAAACTGGTGCACAGGCAGCCACCGCACGCTTCTTGACAGATCTGGGTCAGGAACCACTGGCATGGAGTCCAAGTCGACCAGGGACCCTTTTCTGCTGCAGCCTTGATCCGCCTTCCCAGCCGTTGTGACGCTCCACTAAAGTCATAGAAACATAGAAAATAGGTGCAGGAGGAGGCCTTTCCTCCCTTCGAGCCAGCACTGCCATTCATTGTGATCGTGGCTGGTCGTCTGCCATCATCCTCCTCCGCCTGCTCCACCGTTGAGGTCTTGGTTGGATTGCTCTTTGTCAGGGACCTCCCCCCTGACCTTATCACCATGGTTGGCCCTACCAGGAACATCGCTCTAGACGGCATCGCTCTAAGGACCACACGGGCTTTTCTGCCATGACAAGGTGACAATCCGTATACTGTGCCTCCACCATTCCCTCAGGGCATGTGTTTCAGATTGCCACCATCACCCTCTCGCCCTCTGGTGAAACAATTCCTCCACAGATCCCCTCTAAACATCCAGAGTGTGGTCAAAAGGCCTGTTTCCATGCTGTGTGACGGCATGTGTACCATCTTCCCACTGCTGTCCCCTGCCTCTCACCCTCCCACTGCATATCAATAAAATGCAAATAAAAATAGAAAGTGTGGGAGGAAAGTAGGTATTATCACAATGTTTAAGAAACATTTAGACAGGTACATGGATGGGACTGGTGTAGAGAGATATGGGCCAAATGCAGGCAGGTGGGATTAGTGCTGGTGGGCCATGTTGGTCGGTGTGGCCAAGTTGGGCTGAAGGTCCTGCCTCCACACTGTCTGATTCTATGACTATGACTCGGTGAAATTGGAGCACCTGGAGGAAGATAATACTGTAACAAGGAAAACATACAAGCTCTACATAAACGGGACTGGAGGTCATGATTGAACCTGGAGTGTCGGTTCTGTGAGGCAGTGGCTCCACTAGTTGCAATGCTGTGCCATCCTCTGTTTAGACCCCTTCGCCTTGTCAGCCGCAGATGTCAAAGTCTACCAAGCACCCATTTACACCAATACTGCACGTATCACATTTTATTATCCCTCTACTCCCATTAACTCCACCCCCCCTCCCCCCACTGCCACCCCCCTGCCGATCCCACACCCACCCACGTCTCCCTGTGTGTCAGTGACCTCAAGGCAGCTCTGGAAGACACACCTGATATACAGGCCCAATGGTTGCCTAGCTGCCGGTGTTTCCAGAAATCTCATCATATCTGGTCTTTTAGTTTTAGGATCTTGCGATGTGTAACAGTGCCTGGCAGAAAACAACAGAAAAGCAGAGAGTGTAAACAAAACTGCAGGCGCCGGTTCATACCAAAATTAGGCACAAGATGATGGAGTACCTCAATGGGTCAGGCAGCATCTTTGGAGAAATTGAATGGGTGAGTGTTTCAGGTTGGATCTGAAGAATGGTCCCGACCCAAAATGTTGCCTATCTTTTTTGTCTAGAGATGCTTCCTGACCCGCTGAGCTCCTCCAGCACTGTATCTAGCTTAGGAAACACAAAGAGTCCATTGGAATTTTTTTTTTTTTGGCACACGAGCTATGATGGCTGAAACTTGCTCATATTTTATCTGGCAGTCATTGACTTCAGTCTCATAGACCTTGATATGATTATTCTTGTTGTTTATGCAGGTCCCAGTTTGACTCTGACAGTAGTCAGTATTACAGACACAGAGTGCTAGAGTAACTCAACGGGTCAGGCAGCATCCCTGGAGAACATGGCTAGGCAACATTTTGGGTCGGGAACCTTTCTTCAGACCGGTATCATCGAGCCGATCCAACAATCATATTTCTTCAGTGCGGGTCTAATCAAGAAGGATGACAAAGATAAAATAAACATATTTATTTTAAATTACTGTAATAATTACATTTGGAATGATTTCAGCAGCTCAGTGATTAAGCAGGCTGATTGAAATTGCTAGAAACCTTGTGTCTGGTGAATTAACAAAAATGGAAGAAGATTTAATTAATTTTGAACTTTTATGTTAACCTCCCTGTGTGGGTACCACACCTCGGGGCGCACTGAAATGCTAGCAATGAATATTTCTGAACTTGGTAGCAAGCTACAATAAAAGAGAGGGAAGAATAGGGGCTGGAAGCCTGAGGGGTAGCTGGTTACTAGGCCTGGCCCGCTCTGCAAGGCAAGAGGGAGAGATTTGCTGTGTGTGCAGCTCTGGGTGGAACAATGCGATCTAAAGGCTCCCTTGAGGCAGCATAGCACAGGTTTTAGCTGGTGGCTATTGTCACAGGTGCATCTCAGCCTGTACGCCAGGGGTGTGTTTGTCACAGGTCGGACCTAATCCATCAAGCGATGACTGCAAACCTGTAATCATTGTTTAATTGTCACCAGTCAGACCCCTCTGTGGCCTCCGCTGTTTACTAAGCCCATTGAGAATCAATTGCCAATAAAAGAGCAGCCCACAAAGAGAGGTGTGAAATTCCCCAGCTAATTAAACTAATGACTGTTTAGCTTTCTTTTCCTTTCAGGGATGGAGGGTGGGGGCGGGGGCGGGTTTCCCTGAGGAGGGTGTGGAATGTAAAGCTGCCAGCTGTAAGCCGATAGCACCGTTTATGCAAGGGCTTTAAAGAGCCACCGCCACCTGTCAAAGAGCCATGGTCTTCAAATTAAAACCAGCTAACAAATAGTAGCTGGATTGGGCCATTCAGCCCTTGTGTCTGCTCCATTTTAGAGCTTTGTGACTAATTATGAACGGAGACGAGGAAACACTTTTTCTCACAGAGTGGTGAGTCTGTGGAATTCTCTGCCTCAGAGGGCGGTGGAAGCAGGTTCTTTGGATGCTTTCAAGAGAGAGCTAGATAGGGCTCTTAAAAATAGCGGAGTCAGGGGATATGGGGAGAAGGCAGGAACGGGGTACTGATTGGGGATTACACAAAAGGCTGGAGAAACTCAGCGGGTGCAGCAGCATCTAAGGAGCGAAGGAGATAGGCGAGGTTTTGGGTCGAGACCCTTCTTCACAGGTGCACCTGTGACATGTCTGAAGAAGGGTCTCGACCCGAAACGTCGCCTATCTCCTTCGCTCCTTAGATGCTGCTGCACCCACTGAGTTTCTCCAGCCTTTTGTGTAACTCTCGATTCTCCAGCATCTGCAGTTCCTTCTTTAATACTGATTGGGGATGATCAGCCATGATCACATTGAACGGCAGTGCTGGCTCGAAGGGCCGAATGGCCCACTCCTGCACCTATTTTCTAGTGTCTATTGTCTAATTATTCACCTTACCTCTTCCCCAAATCTCTTCATATCTAAAACTCAAATGATCTAGGCCTTCAATTTACCCAGTGACCGAGCCTCTGTCACCCTTCTCAGATGAGAATTCTAATGATTTATCTCCACCCTTCTGATCCTGGGGTTAAATCTTCTTTCTCTTCTCAGTGTTGAATTGGCACTCTCTTATTATGTGATGGTGAGCCCTTGTTCTAGACACCCCATGCATCATCCCTGCATCTATCGTGTCAAACCCTGACCTCTCTCTTTCTTGTTATCCCTAACCTCCTCCCCATGGTGTGCATGCATGTCTCCCACTATCATGCTCTCTTTTGCCCGACCCCTCCCCCACCCCGTCGCTTTCCCCCTCTATCCCTCACTCTGGCTTTACATTTCGTTCCTCTCTACATCTGGCACTCTTTTGTCTCATTTTTGTCTCCCTTCTTTTGTCTTCTTCCAAATACAATCAGTCTGGCGAAGGGACCCAACTCGAAACGCTGCCTATCCATGTCCTCCGGAGATGCTGCCTGACTCGCTCCAGCACTTTGTGCTTTACTCAAGATTCCAGCATCTGCATTTTTATTTTGTTATTCTCCAAGTCCTAAAATAATTTTGTACATGGCCCCACTCTTTGCACAGGGCTTCTGTGGGCCTCCAAAGCATGTCCTTGAGCTTCTCAATACCATCCCCAACACTCCTTCCCCACTCAGAGCGGTCACACACTCAGTCCGTTTTGATCTACTCGACCCCCTGGTTGCCAAATATTTGAACTCCCCTTCCCATTCCCACACTGATCTTTCTGTCCTGGGCCTCCTCCACTGTCAGAGTGAGGCCACATGCAAATTGGAGGGACAGCTCCTCATATTTAGCTTGGGCATCTTGCATCCCAGCGGTATGAATATTGATTTCTCTCATTTCAAGTAAGCCTTTCCTTCCCTCTCTCTCCCTCCCTCTCCCACCCTAGTCATCCTGCTAGTTTCATTGTTCGTATCCCTTCGTTATTGCCTCCTCCACAGCCAACAATGGACCATTGTGGGCTCCTTGGCCATTGGTGTCGGCTCTGATTTGTTCTGTACCTTTTCATACCTCTAGTCTCCTTCTCCCGAAACTCTCGGTCTGAAGAAGGGTCTCAACCAGAAAAGCCACCTATTTCCTTTTCTCCAGAGATTCTGCCTGACCCACAGAGTTACTCCAGCATTATGTGCCTATATGTGGCCATGGGCCAAAGATTGTCAGGAGTCAGTGGGAACATTGCATTTCAAAGAGACTTTACGAACACCCTTGAAGTCTATGCCTCTGAACACCTGCAAGTCTCCTTCAATGACAAAGTTTGGAATAGAAATGTTAGGAACTGCAGAATCTTGAGTGAAACACAACTCCACAGGTCACATAGCATCTCTGGAGAACGTAGATAGGCGCCTTTTCGGGTCTGCAGAATGGTCACAAGCTCGAACATTGTCTATCCCTTCCCTCCACAGATCTGACCTGCTGAGTTCCTCCGTTGTTTAAGAAGGAACTGCAGATGCTGGAAAATCGAAGGTAGACAAAAATTTCTCCAGCATTTTTGTCTCCCTGCTGAGTTCCTCCAGCGCTTTGTGCTTTAGGTTGGAATAGAGTGTCTCTTCATACCTCATATTTCGCTTGGGCAGCTTACAACCCAGCGGTGTGAGTATTGAGTTCTCTAACTTCAAGTAGCTTCAAGTCACTCTTGCTTTCCCTCTCTCTCCATCCCTCTTCCCATCCTAGTTTTCCCAACAGATTCACTGTTCTCCTGATTACATTTTACTGATTGTGTGCCTGGTTGTAACCTTCTCCTCAGCTAACAATTAACCATTCTACATTTTCCTTGATCTGTCATTTTCGCACCTTACTCTTCCATATCTCTATGTCTCCCTCTCCCCTGACCCTCAGTCTGAAGCGAGGTCTCGGTCCAAAGTGTCACCCATTCCTTCTCTCCCGAGATGCTGCCTGTCCTGCTGACTTACTCCAGCATTCTGTGTCCCTTCTGGGAAACTGATGCCGCATAAACAATGTGATAATAAGCAGATTGTCTGTCGATAGTGCTAAGTAAATCCAAAATCCTACCTATACTGATAACCTTCCCCATGCAATGAAGCATGTGTTTATTCAGTACTCTAATATGTTTTAGAAAGCATGAACCTGGAGCAGAATGAAGCAACCATTGTTGATCAGGAAATTAAATTTCCTTTTATATTGCGTGAGCGTTTTACAGCTGCAAGTAAATATTGACAATGCTGCACTGTACAGAATTCATTAACTCGATGGGCTTAATGCTGTTCATCTGTATCTTCGTGTTGATGAGCAGGCAGTGTGCTTAACCTCGGAAACTCTCCAGTCCCCAAAAGGCTCGCTGTGTCAGTTCACCTCCTGACGTAGCAAAGGGCTAGGGTTTGATCCCAAGTTTCGAATAAATAACAAAGTCAAGGTGGATTCAAGAAGAGGACAGGCTTGGGCTGGAGCTGTTGAGTTGTCAGTTAATATCCAGCCACGTTGCATAGAGTCATAGAGTGTGGAAACAGGCCCTTCGGCTCAATTTCCCCATATCGACCAACATGTCCCATCTACACTAGTTCTACCTGCTTGCCTTTGGCCCATATCCCTCTAAACCTGTTGACATGTTTCTTAAAGGTTTGTGATAGCACCTGCCTCAAATACCTCCTTTGACAGCTCATTCCATACACCCAACACCTTTGTGTGAGAAAGTTACCCTTCTGGTTCCTATTCAATCTTTCCTCCCCACCTTAAACCTATTAGATCTTTCCCCCTCTCCTCTGGTTTTCAATTTCCCTCCTCTGGGCTGGAGACTCTGTGTATCTACCCAATCTATTCCTCGTACTATTTTGTATACCTCTATAAGATCACCCCTCATCCTCCTGGACTCCAAGGAATAGAGTCCTAGCCTGCCAGATTCTGCATGATTACTTTCCAGTGAGGGTCTTGACTGATTTTACTATGTTGTACATGAAGAGTCAATAGTATTTAATTGACATATGTACCGAGAACTGAACAATGAAATGTTTACTTGCTGCAGTTGTATATGCAATAACCCACAGATAATATGTACAAATCAAAAAGAAAATTTAATAACTAATGCTAGGAAACCATATTAGGCTCAAGAGGAAGAATCAAGAGTGTTTTATTGTCATGTGTCCTGAAACAGAGCAATGAAATTCATACTTACAGCAGCACAACAGATATAAGCATAGTACTCTGCGAACAACGTAATACAGAACAAAAAATACATTCAATAATAATGCAAAGGACAAAAAGTTTCCCTCCAAGTGCTTGTAGTTCAGAGCTTACTTGGAGGATGTAGGTTGTTGGGAAGAAGTTGTTCCTAAACCGTGACATTGTCTCCAGCTGTGTATGAGTTTCATTAGTGTTTGTCAAGATCCCCCACCAACAATGCGCTTGGTTGGTAGTAAAAAGACTATCATCCTATTGTCTGGGAGTTGATAAGAGGAGAGGAGGATAGTAATACGTGGGAATTTCCAGTCTGGGAAGCCCGTGAAGCTCATACCTATGCTGGACATCAATGATTGCAGAAAGAGGAAGCAATTGTAAAGAGGACAAGAACATTATGGTGAAGCTCATGCTGTGGAAATAAAAGCCAGCATATTTGTACTTACTTATTACAACACAGAAAGAGTCCATTCTGCCCCTTAGATCAATGTTAGCTTCCAGCAGAACCATCCCATCAATCCCATTCCCGCTCTCCTCATTTCTCTGTGACCCTGCCACCTATTCTCTCTTACACATGCCCACCTACTCCTGATTCTTTAGCCACCTGCCTCCACTAGGGGTAATTTACACAAGGCAATTTGTATACCAGCAAGTCTTTGGGACGTGGGAGGAGATGGCAGCTCCACCTGGAGTAAACCTGCACATCATGGGGATGCTGGGATTGAATCCAGGTTACTGGAACTGTGAGGCACTGTAACACCCTTAGTGGTTTCTGTGAGGAAGGATACATGGACCGAACAGTGGCAGCAGGAAGGTTTAAGGATCAAGATAAATGCAATCCAACAATAGCGTGCTGACATTTCAAAGGGAGAATCTTAATTTGAGCTCAGGAGCACAAGATGGCCAACAAATCAGTTCTCCTGTAATATTCCCCTCTCTGTTGGGCACCTTAGGAAAGTAATGATCAATGGGAATTGCCAATTAGTCTCGGTTGTTGCCATAGTAACACCATTTTTGCCTTTTGTACTAGTTTTTGTAGTTTTAAGGTGAGAGGAAAAAGTTTTAAAGTCGATCTGAGGATCTTTTACACAGAGGGTCGTTGATATCTGGAACTCGCTACCAGAGGAGGTGGCGAAATCAGACACAATTAAGAGGCATTTAGACAGACATTTAAGTAGAAGGATATGGCCCCAAAGCAGACACGGGATTGGCGTGAGTCACACGGAAAAACAGTTGCTGGAATCTTTAAGGTGCTGGCATAACTCAGCACATCAGGCAGCATCTGAGGGCGGAATAGATGGAACGTTTTGGGTGGGGACTCTTCTTGAGTAGTCTGAAGAAGAGTCCCAACCTGAAATGTTGCCTGACCCGCTGAATTATTCCAGCACTTTGGGATTGGTGGAGATGCACATAAAGGTCCACATACCTGCGGTGCGTCGAAGATCCCGTTTCTGAGCTGTACGGCTCAGAATACATTGGATGTATTCCAGGTAAACCTCCGCTCAAACCACTCTCTGCTCTTTACTGTGATATTATGTCTCTGCATCTTCCACCGAAGTTCAAAGCCATTGGCACAAATTAATCGGATGCAAAACATCGGAAAAAAAGGGTTCAGCTTCAGCACTGGGATTTTCAGGGCCTTTTAAAATATTTTATAAGAGGGATTGTGAGCAGCAATGGATGTAGAGCATGGTCTCCTGATTAGAGGGACCCAATGTCTCCAGTGCTTGTGTTGAATCCCTGTGGATTAGCCGTATGACTTGCAGCAGGCGTGTTTAGTTTAATTTAGAGATACAGTGTAGAAACAGGCCTCTCGGCCCACCAAGTTCATGCTGAACAACGATCCTGGAACACAAACACCATCCTACACACACTAGGGACAATTTACAATTTAACCTGTACATCTTTGGAATATGGGAGAAACCAGAGAAAATGTAGGCCTCGGGGAGAATGTACAACCTCCATCCAGACAACACCTGTAGTCAGGATTGAACCTGGGTTTCTGGCATTGTTATGCAGCAACTTTACCCCTGCGCCACCGTGCCACCCTAAGGTACTATTTTTACAAAAGCCAATTAAGCTACAAACTTGTACGCCTTTGGAGTAGTGGGAGGAAACCAGAGCACCAGAGGAAATCCCACACTGTAACAGGGAGAACGTATAACCATATAACAATTACAGCACGGAAACAGGCCCTCTCGGCCCTTCCAGTCCGTGCCGACCATTTGTTTTCCCCTAGTCCCATCTACCTGCACTCAGACCATACCCCTCCATTCCCTTCACGTCCATATACCTATCCACTTTAGTCTTAAATGTTAAAATCGATCCTGCCTCCACCACTTCTGCTGGAAGCTCATTCCACACAGCCACCACCCTCTGAGTAAAGAAGCTCCCCCTCACGTTACCCCGAAACCTCTGTCCCTTAATTCTCATGTCATGCCCTCTTGTTTGAATCTTCCCTATGAATCCTACCCTCAATGGGAAAAACGTATCCACGTCAACTCTGTCTATCCCTTTCATCATTTTAAAGACCTCAATCAAGTCCCCCCTTAACCTTCTGCGCTCCAAAGAATAAAGACCTAACTTGTTCAACCTTTCTCTGTAACATAGTTGCTGGAACCCTGGCAACATTCTAGTAAATCTCCTCTGTACTCTCTCTATTTTGTTGACATCCTTCCTATAACTAGGCGACCAAAATTGTACACCATACTCCAGAATTGGTCTTACCAATGCCTTGTACAATTTTAACATTACTTCCCTACTCCTATATTCAATGCTCTGATTTATAAAGGCCAGCACACCAAAGGCTTTCTTTACCACCCTATCTACATGCGATTCCACCTTCAGCGAACTATGCACAGTTATTCCTAGATCTCTCTGTTCCACAGCATTCCTCAATTCCCTACCATTTACCAACGTACAGAGAGAATTAGTGGGTATTGCCCCCGTACGCTGATGGCCTATTCTCATTCCTCGACAGTGGCGCAGCACCAGGGACCCGGGTTTTATCCTGACTATGGGGGCTGCCTGTACGGAGTTTGTATATCCTCCCTGTGACTGCGAGGGCTGCTCCCAGGTTTCCTCCCACATTTCCAAAGACGTACAGGTTTGTAGGTTAATTGGGTTGATATAATTGTAAACTTTCCCTGGTGTGTGTCAGATAATGTTAGTGCGTGGGAATCACTGGTCGGCGTGGACTTGGTGGGCCGAAGGGCCTATTTCTGCGCTGTCACTAAACTAAACTACAAAGACTAGTTGCCAAGGGTATAACTGCGATGATAAACAGGGCTAAGCCTCCTAAAGGGTTCCCACTCTCCCACCAGCTTTTGCAGGCACCTCCTCCCGAGGACCTGTGCCTGAAGCCCAATGTGGAGTCATCCGTTACTTGTCAAAAGGCCTCTTTGCTTCTTTACGGCTCTCCCCCCATCTCCCATCAGTTTGTTGGCAGGGATCGGAAATTGAAATCCATTTTTCACATTAATCTCAAGGCTAATCCATTCTTTTCTTCGCCCCAAGAAATAGTCTCAAACAGCCTAAATCTGTACATCTTGTTGCCACGGTGATTTTGACTGCTACTGGTCCTTGACAGGAAATGACAGCTGAATCCAACAGGATATTGCATGCGTTTCTGCTCCTAACTTGGATGCAGAGTCGTCCAAAATTCTGATAAGGGAGCTGCCTATGCGAGGTTCTAATAATGAAGTGTCACTTCTGAATGCTTAGAAAGAGATGATATCAGGAACGTTATCCTGCCACGCATTTATCAGATCAGAGGGGTGATCTTCTCAGCCAACGCAATATATTACAGAGCTTTAAAGTGACTTTACTGGCTCACTGTGAAGCGGCTGTGACTGATGAGATCAGATTAGGACTGAGCAACAGGCAGCTACCACTGTACAGCCACAATAACCTGCATGCAGGCTGGAGTGTATTGGAAGGGACTGCAGATGCTGCTTTATACCGAAGATAGACACAAAGTGCTGGAGCAACTCAGCGGGTCAGGCAACGTCTCTGGACGAAAAGGAACAGGTGACGTTTTGGGATGGAACCCTTCTTCAGACTGAAAGTGGAGAGGGGGAAGGGGGGGGACTGGAGGTAGGGGGTAGGCCAGAGTAAATCGGGGCCAGCAACAGATGACCAAGGAAGGGGGGGAGCCCACTATTGGCCCATTATTGACTGGGGAAGAGGTGATTACAAAGAGATACAGGGATGTGAACCATGGAATTAGTAGGATGACTGGGGGGGGGGGGGGGGGGGGGGAGGGGAGAGGGAGAGAGGGAATACAGGGGTTATTTAAATTTCGAGAAATCAACGTTCAAACCGCTGGGTTGTAAGCTGTCCAAGGTGAAACATGAGGACTAGACTAGGCAGACTAGAGTGTATTGGTGGGTGCCTCTTTGTTTCTGAGAACTCCAGTGTTTGAGCAAATTTGGCTTAAACTGAGAACTAAGAACATAAGAGGATAAGAAATTCAAGCAAGAAGAAGCCTTTTAGCTCTTAATGGCTGTCCTGGCATTCCTTGAGATCATGATTGACTCATTACCTCAGTGCCAATTCCCTGCACTAATCCCGACTCCCTCCATTCCCTTGATATGTAGCAATGATATGTTGCTCCTTTTCTAGAATACAATCAAAAACTGCACCTCATAGGTAGCGAATTCCAAACATTGACCCCTCTCTGGGTGAAAAAGACTCGTATCAACTTTGTTTGCACAAGGAACAGCAGATGATGATTTACCAAAAAACCCACAAAGTGCTGGAGTGCCTCAGTGGGTTGGGCTTCATCTCTGGAAGAAATGGATAGGTGACGCTTCAGGTCGGGACCCTTCTTCAGAACTTTGTCCTGACTGTCCGACACCTTATTTTGAAATTGTGACTCCTAGTTCTACTCAGGCCATTCAGAGATAATATTAAACTTGCGCAGATTAGTTTACTTTCGAGATACAGCGTGGAAAGAGGCCCTTCGTTCCACCGAGTCCACACTGACCAACGGTCACCCATGCACTAGTTCTATCCTACGCACTAGCGAAAATGTACAGAAGCCAATAAACCTACAAACTTACATGTCTTTGGAGTGTGGGAGCATTCTGAAACCGGCGAAAACCCACGCGGTCACAGGGAGACGCACAAACTCTGTACAGACAGCACCCATCGTCAGGATCGAACCTGGGTCTCTGGTGTTGTAAGGCAGCAACTCTACTGCTATGCCCCAGTGCCGTCCAGATCTGTCTGGATTCTGGAATGAATTAGATCACCTCCCCTCTTCTTCCAAAGTCCTGTGAGAACAGACATGGTTTGCGTAGTCTCTTGCTTACGGGCACCTCCCCTGGTTATGGCAAAGATCAGTTTCTGAGAAACCCTGTAACCCAAACAGTTTAGCTCAATTCGGAATGGCAAGGAACCCACATGACAGAAGATGCCTGCAGGGGTGGGTTGGCCCACAGGAGCAGATAGTCTGGACAAGCATTTAAAATCTACTTCTGCCATTCTTAATAATAAAGCTGATATGAAAAAAATGTGGTCAGAGTCTATCTCAGGCTAATAATTATATTATTTAAAAACGTTTTAGTGAGACAAGGTTTTAAATCAAGGATGACTCTCACCCCAGGCACACCCTCACATCTCCTCTCCCATTCTGCAAGAGGTATAGAAGTGTGAAAACGTACTCATCCAGATTCCGGGACAGTTTCTTCCCAGCTGTTATCAGGGAACTGAACCATCCTACAAACAACTGGAGAGCAGTCCTGAACTACTATCTACCGCATTAGAGACGCTGGCAATATCTTAACTTGGACTTTACTGGACTTTACCTTGCACGGAACGCTATTCCCGTAATTCCCTTTATCATGTATCTGTACATTGAGGACGGCTCGATTGTATTAATGTGCTGTCTTTTCGCTGACTGGTTAGCACGCAACAAAGGCTTTTCACCGTATTTCGGTTCATGTGACAATACACTGAACTCAAACTAAAATCCTGATGGTTTTATAAAGGACAATGGTGTTGGCTTGGATTGGGGTATCTCCAGCTAGGGTACTCAAAATGCACATCAACGTACTAGCTAGAATGAATTCTTGCCAGGCTTGACATGGTAAAAATCTCAGCTAGCGGCAAGAACAGCTCCACAACAACCGGCAATCTCGCTGGTCTCACAAACGCTTGGCATAGGTAACTTATTTATGACAAAGGAGGCCATTCAGCCCTCCAAATCGGTGCCTACTCCCTACTCCCTCCAGTCCCGCTCCCCCTCTTTTTCCTTCCCATTAATCCTGCAACTTAGTCTTTCTCACATGCCCGGCAAAGCTCCTCTGGTTCCTTTGCCATTTCGCGGGGAGTATTCCGGAGATAAGTTCATAAATTCATAGGTCATAGGGACAGAAATAGGCCATCCGGCACTTCGAGTCTCCTCTGCCATTCAATCATGGCTGATCTATCTCTCCATCTCAAGCTCATTCTACTGCCTTCTCCCCATAACACTTGACACCCCTACTGATCACCAATCTGTCAATCTCAGTCTTAAAAATGTCCATTGACTTGGCCTCCACAGCCGTCAAGAGACGTTTCTAAAGGTGCGCCCTTTTATTCTGAGGCAATGTCTAGTTCTAGACTCCCCACTAGGGGAAAACATAGTTCAGGACTGGACCTGAATATCTTGAACTGTGTGGAGATCGATCATCTTCACAATTCCCTTGTAGACTGCAGCCCAGCTGAGTGGTGGAATTTGTGTTAAACTGATCCCCACCCACTCGATGAGGACAGGGTATAGGGCAGATCTGTCTCTTGGGCGTATCAGCATTGTTGGGCTCCAGGTCTTTGGGGGGGAGGAGATGGTAACTGGGAGATTCAGGCTCTCTGTGAAGATCTGGGTTTCTGGGTGAGATGGAGGACCCAGAGATGGCGTCTGGGTCTCTGGAGCGGGGGTCTCTGCCAGATTATTTCCTGGGGAAGTGAGGGTCTTTGCGTGTGGTGTCATGGGGCTGTAGGGATTGGGGTTTAGGGTCTGGTATTTGGGAACTCTTGGTTTGGCCTCTGTGTCCGGCATCTCTAGGTTTGGCATTTTTGAGGTTTAGCGTCTTTGGATTAGCGGACTGTGTTTAGGGTCTCTGGGCTTGAGGTCTCCAGGTTCTGTCTCTGGCGTTTGGGTCTGGTTTTGGGTCTTTGGGAGATTGGGTTGTCTGCTATTTGAGTCTCTGGGAGTTGGGATCTCTCGGATTTGGGTGTCTGTGTTTTGGAGACCTGCGGGATTGGTCCTCTGGATTTGGACGATAGAAAAGCAGCACCGAAACAGGCCTTTCAGCCCACATAGTTGTGCTGACCATACCAATGTTACTAATCCCATCTGCCTGTCTATGTCCCTGCCTGTTAATGTACATGTCTAAACACCTCTTAAGATGGATCTCTTGGGTCTAGCATCTCTGGATTGCGTTTTTAGTTTAGTTTTAGAGATAGAGCACGGAAACTGGTCCTTTGGCCCTCTGGTCCAACACCAGAAAGCAATCACTCATACACTAGTTCTATCCTACACACCAGGGACGATTTACAGAGGCCAATCAACTTGCAAACCTGCACATCTTTGGAGGGTGAGGAAACCGGAGCACCCGGAGAAAACCCACGAGGTTCACAGCGAGAACGTACCAACTCTGTACAGACAATGTCCTTGGTCAGGATCGAACCCGATCCTGAGATTTGGATCTTTGGGAGTTTTGGGTGACTGGGTCAGGGTCTGAAGATTGAAGTGGGGTTAATGGTGGAAGGTTGGTATCGTGGTAGACTTTCCAGAAGGGTAGAAGATATTTGTTGGACAATTATATTAACTAGGGAATTACTGTGATCGAGTTCTAGTCCAGCTACAATAAAAGCATAATTGCCTACAATGTCTCCCCGAAGACAATGAGATATAGGTTTAGTGACACAGGGAATGGCATGACGTGTATCTAACACTCAAATCTAACTAGGCCAGGATATTTCAAGACAAACTTTCCGACTGACATGAAATATGTAAAAGTATAACGATGCAATTAGTGGGAGTGGCAGTAGGCCATTCAGCCCTTCAATCCTGCTCCCTCATTTAATAAGATCATGGGTGATCCATTCTTGGCCTCCAGGTTACTTTCCCACTCTTTCCTCACATCCTTTAACTCCCTCGCAGTTTAAATGTCTGAGGAACTCTGCCTTAAAAATATTCAACGATCAACTTCCATATGTTAGTGAATACCAAAGATTCATAACCTGCTGAGAGAAGAATGGCATCCTCATAATCTCAAATGTATCTAAAATGTTTGATTGGTTACACTGGAATTATTGCTCTTTCATTCCAGAGATCCTCACTAGAGTAAACATCCTCTCAGTGGTCACCCTGTCACCCCCCCCTCACCATCCTATCATGCAATGAGATCACCCCTCATTTTTCAAAACACCAGTGAGTATCTGAACCATACATCAACGCTATCCCCCATGAGTTAACCCCACCCCCCATCAACCCTATCCGCCATTGTGAAAGTACACTGTACTGCCTCCAACACATTATATCCTATTCTAAATAAGGAGACCAAAACTGCACACAGTGCTTTGGTGTGATCTTATCAGTGCCCTGTAAAATTGCTAGCAACCTCCCACCACCCCTTACTTTTATATTTAGAGATACAGATCGAAAGATACAGCATGGAAACGGGCCCTTTGACCAACCCAGTCCATACTGACCAACAATCACACTAGTTCTAGGTTATCCCACTTTCACATCCACTCCCTGCTCACCGGGGGCAATATATGGAGGCCAATTAACCTACAAGCCTGCACATCTTTGAGATGTGGCAGGAAACTGGAGCACCCAGAGGAAACCCGTCCATGTCACAGGGAGAAGGTGCAAACTCCACACAGACAGCACCCAAGGTCAGGATCGAACCTGGGTCTCTGGTGCTATGAGGCAGCAGCTTTACCAGCTGCATCACTTTGCCACCCAACATTAAATATATTTCCCCGTCGGGGAATTGAACCCCCCACCACTAAACCACTACACTAGCGAGGAACAATAACAACTTCAAGCAGAGATGTGATCATTTTACTTCTGGTCCTTGAGGGAACCACTTGAAGATAACTTCTCTGTAAACATGGTGAGAGAATGCCTTATTACTGTGTTGAATGTTGTGCATTTTGTTCATTGACAGTAATATATGTATTAAAAAAATCTATGAAGGAGCTATTTAGTGATGCAACTGCATTCCATTGAATTGACGGGCTCCTCAGCCAGCTCATTAGCAGTTGTATTAAACCAGGGTGGCACAGAGGCGCAGAGGTAGAGTTGCTGCCTTACAGCACCAGAGACCTGGGTTCAATCCTGGATCTGGGAGCTGTCTGTACACAGTTTGTACGTTCTCCCTGCGACCGAAGATAGCCACAAAATGCTGGAGTAACTCAGCGGGACAGGCAACATCTCTGGAGGGAAGGAAATGTGGGAGCGTGGGTTTACACTGGGTGCTCCGGTTTCCTCCCACATTCCTAAGACGTGCAGGTTTCTGGGTTTAATTGACTTATGTAAATTCTCCCTCGTGTGCAGGATGCAAAACTGGGATACATAGAACTCGTGTACGGGTGGTCATTGGTTGGCACGGAACCAGTGGGCCGAATGGCCTGTTTCCATGCTGTAGCTCTAAAACTAAAACAAAAACTGAAATTGAAACTAAAACTTAAAGATGAGTAAACTATAATTTTGATCAGGTACCGAGACGGAGAGCATCATTGCAGTCAAGCTGGTTTTGAATGTCAAGAGTAGAACGTTGGAGTGAACTGTACCTGACTTGACCCCAAGTCAATATGTTCTTTCTAAAGCAGCCTCCCCACAAGTGACTGTAATGTGTCTGATGTCCCAGCAGCTAGTCACAGCTCAATGGCTCCATCCTGTGGAGATCCTATCCTGAATCCCTCCGGCTTGTCATCTTCCTTACTGCTTCTCTGAGTGTGTTTGGTCTTCAGCTAAGGCAGATTTTATACTCTGCCTCTGAAGAAGGGTTCCAACAAAGGTGAAACAATGCCTGTCCATTCCTTCCACAGATGCTGCCTGACCCGCTAGGTTTCTCCAACAATTTGTTGTTGTTTTGCTCAAGATTCCAGCAAATGCTTTTCCTTATGTCTGATTTGACTGCGTTAGGACCCTATCCTTCTATTTAAGTGTCTGTCTAAATGCCCCTTAAATGCAATAATTATATCTAATTCCACCACCTCAGACAGCGTGTTCCAGATTTCAACCGCACTCTGTGTAAAATATATCAACCACCATCAGATCCACTTTAAAACTTCTTCCTTTCACCTTAAAACTACAAAAACTAGAACATAGGGCAAAAATGGCATTACTATGGCAACAGCTGAGAAGAGTTGGCAATTTCCATTGATCATTACTTTCCCTGGGTGCCCAACACAGAGAGGAATCTTGCAATGAGGACTGATCAGTCGGCTTGCACCTCTCTTCTATATATTCCTCCTTCCTGTTCTCCCCACCAGGACTTCCTGGCTCCATCTTCCCTCTGTCCTCCTCTCCACCCATCTATGCACTCGGGTCTCCCTGCCGCTCGTTAAACGAAAACACTCTTAAAAGTTGCACACAGAAAAACTTATGGGCCTGTCCCACGTAGGCGATTTTTTAGGCGACCGCAAGGAGACTATGCAGTTCGCGGGTGGTTGCTGGGGAGTCACCTTCATGGTCGTGAGGAGTTCCCGCATTCTGGGAACTAGTCACAGCCTCATTATCTTCACCGCAACTTTTTCAACATGTTGAATAATTAGCGGCGACTAGAATGAAGCCGCCATGGAGAGTAGCGAGAATTCTCGTGTGTAGATGGGTCGCCAGGAGGTCCTCATGGGTTGCCAGGAGGTCGAAGGTTGTTGTAGGTTGTAGCCGGTGCTGACCGGTGAATTTCATTGGCTCATTGGGAAAAGATACGTAAGCAATAGTTTTCAGAACCAAGGATAACTGACCAGTAATGCATCCACTCCTTCTACCCCCTCTCTCCCCCCCCCCCCTATTTTAAAGGACTTTACCGTACACTGTGCTTTAGTCATCTTAATTATGGCTCCAACCCTGTTCATCGCGGTGTGTTCTGTATCACTTGGCCTTGCACTGTGTGAATTTCACTCAGACAGCACTCCCCCCACTTGCCCTGTCCCATGCCTGCATATTGGGCTGGTGAAGGAAGCAATGTGTGTGTGTTCCACTCTGACAGTCGCTGTTCCAGTTGCCGGTTTTTCAGGCGACTGCCAGGTTGCCTAAGCGGGACAGGCCCATTACCGTTACCGAGTAGTGAAAGGCCTGGAGAGAGTGGATAGATGTTTCCACTAGTGGGAGAATCTAGGACCAGAGGCCATAGCTTCAGAATAAAAGGACGTATCTTTAGAAAGGAGGAGGAATTTCTTTAGTCAGAGGGTGGTGAATCAGTGGAGTTCAGTGCCACAGAAGGCTGTGGAGGTCAAGTCAATGGATATTTTTTTATGGTGGAGATTGACAGATTCTTGATCAGTACGGGTGTCGGGGGTTATGGGGAGAAGGCAGGAGAATGGGGTTGAGAGTGAAAGATAGATCAGCCATGATTGAATGGTGGAGTAGACTTGATGGGCTGAATGGCCTAATTCTGCTCCTATAACTTATGAATTTACGATGTTTTCTTAGCCAACTGCAGAATGCATGTTAGTACAAGGGTGTCATGTCTAACCTTGTTGGCAACTCCTTCCCTCTTATGGTTGAAACCCAGAGCGTGAGTTGTTCTGCTCTGTTGGACCTGCGCCTTGAGGTGTTGCTGCATCTACATCCCACATCTCCAGCCCACTGATTGTACAGTGCACAGATATCTCCTTGCCTCTTGCGCAATCCTTGACCAGCCCCACCTCCAGTATGTTTCAATTAGATTAAAGAGATCAAGGGAAATTAAAAGAAACATCACATTTTTAAAAGCCACTTTGATATCTTCTTTTCTCATGTCTGTGTATGTCAGATCAATCTTTCCCCAATGGAGTTTGTAAGACGGTGCAGGATGGAACTGCAAATGCTGGTTTGTACGGAAGATAGATACAAAGTGTGGGAGCAGCTCAGCGGGTCAGGCAGCATCTCTCGAGGAAAGGAACAGGTGACGTTGCCGGTCAGAACCCTTCTTCAGTCTGAAATTATAAGGGGGACGAGGACTGGAGGTGGGGAAAGGCCAGAACAAATCAGGGCAGGCAACAGATGACCAAGGGAGGGTAGAGCCTTTAATAGCCCTTGTTGGCTGGGGGAAGAGGGGATAACAAAGGAAGACTGGGATGCGAACAGTGGAACTGGTAGGTTTCATGAGAGAAGAGAAAATAGCGTATAGCAGGGAGAAGAGACTGGATAGACTAAGAGAGTTAACGTGAGAGGGAATGTCATAGAGGGAAAGAAAGGCAGAGAGAATAAGAAAGAAAGACAAAGTGGAGAAAATGAGTTTGCCCACATTCATTTTCTTTCTGCATCATGCCGATACCTGGAAGTGATCACGTTTGTACCCAATCCAATATCCTGATAGTTTTCACCAATCTGGAAATTTGGCACCAAAATGAAAGAATGATGGGGAGAAAGTGGGAGACAAACGAACAGGGTTAGTGTGAGGGGGGTCACAGCATGAGTAGGAGTGAGAGCAGGAGTGGGGAAGGGACTTGCAGGGGCAACGCAAAATGGAGAGAGAGAGAGAGAGAGAGAGAGAGGAAAGACAGGATGAGGTGCGGCGGTAAAGTGAGTCAGAAAGTCGGAATGAACATAACAAGACAAGATGTGAGATGAGAAAGATGGCCATAGGGTGTAGGGGAGAAACGGCAAACAGAGGAATGGGGAATTTCTGAGAACACAGCTGATTTTGTGAGAAAGAAGCTGGTGAAAAAAGAGTAAATCTCTGAAAATTAGAATTAGTTAGAAAGGGACAGCGCGAGAGAAAACGGAACAGTTTTTAGTTTACAGAGATACAGCGAGGACACAGGCCCTTCAGCCCTTCGAGACCATGCCGACCATCGATCACCGGTTCTCACTAGTTCTATGTTGAGAGAAGCACAGCCCAGATTTTGTGAATGTACACGGCAGATCTTTTCTATCAAATCTGGAATGTTGTGATGAACTAATGTGAGCAAGTCAAAAGTTTGTTGTGAGCATTACTGTTCCCTTTAAATGCAGCACAATGTTATTGTGGTTTTAATGATGCATTTAAAGTCATAATAATGTTGCAATCTACTCCCAGCTAAAGGCTACTTGTCAGCAAGCTGGCAGAGTGCAGGTAACTCTCCTGGCTTTGCCTCTCTGTCGATCAGTGACTCCAGCCCTCACCTCCCGTCCCCCCTTCACTCACTCCCTGACTTCTCTGCTGACACAGCTAATTCCGCTCCTCTCTCCGGAGCCAGGGCTCCTGACGCCGCTATTGCCCTCACAGGACCGTGGATGGGGAGGTTTGAGGGGAAGGGGGAGGATGGGTGGCGGTGGGTTGTTGAAGGAGATAGGAGCTCCCCCAACACCCCTCCCCCCACCCTACCGGATCCCAGCCAAGAAATTTCCGCTTGTGCTCCGTGCGAACGAGCCTCCCTCTCCCTGTTGCCAGGCTCCCAGCGACGGGCATGCAGGCCGTCACAGCGGGCAGCCGGGCAGAAGCAGGGGGAAGCCTCGTCGACTCCCCGCTGCCAAGGCCAATGCTCAGCGACTCCTCTGACAACTCTGTCACTTACCTGAGCACTAACAAGCCACGGCATCATTAACTTCAGCCCAGGGGTGGCTGGAAATGCCAAAATCAAAGTAATCTCATTAAAACTGACAAGAGGCCAGCATTATCCCACTGCAACCAACAAGGAGGGTTTCACCTTCCCGGATTGTTACAGGATCCACAACGTCAAGAGACAATTTGGGAGATTACAGTGCAGTTTTACTTTGTGATGTGTCCAGTGATTCAGAGTTTTAATTAGTTTAGTTTGGAGATACAGCACGGAAACGGACCCTTCGGCCCACCGAGTCCGCACCGACCAGCGATCCCCGCACGTTAACTCTACCCGTCACGCATCAGGGACAATTTAAATTGATACCAAGTCAATTAACCTGCAAACCTGTACATCTTTGGAGAGTGGGAGGAAACCAAAGATCTCGGAGAACACCCACGTAGGCCACGGGGAGAACGTACAAACTCCGTACAGACAGCACCCGTAGTCGGGATCGAACCTGGGTCTCTGGCGCTGCAAGTGTTGTAAGGCTTGCAGCACCAAGGATTAGTTATTTTGTAGATGAAAAAAAAGGTGGGGGGGGGGGGGGTGTAGAATGATTAATTGGGTTTAATGCCGATAAGTACGAGGTGTTGCATTTTGGGAAGTTAAACCAGTGCAGAATCTTCACAGTGAACGACAGGGCCCTGGGGAGTGTCGTGGAGCAGAGGGATTTAGGAGTGCAAGTACATAGTTCCTTGAAAGTGGCATCGCAAGCAGATAGGTTGGTCAGGAAGGCTTTCATTATTGAGTATAGATGTTGGGCAGGTCATGTAACACTTGTAGAAGCTGTTAAGTTGGAAAGAATTCAGGGAAGATTTACAAGGTTGCTGGACAGGCTAGGAGTTTATTCTGTGGAGTGCAGGAGGATGAGGGGTGATCATATAGAGGTGTACAAGATCATGAGGGGAATGAATGCACGGTGTATTTTATTCAGAGTAGGGGAATTGAGAACTAGAGGACATAGGTTAAAGATGAGAGGGGAAAGATTTAACAAGAACCTGAGGGACAACTCTTTACACAGAGGGTGGTGGGCTTATGGAATGAGCTGCCAGAGGAGGTAGTTGAGGCAGGTACTATAACAACATTTTAAAGGGTTTTGGACAGGTAGATGGATAAGAAAGGTTTAGAGGGATATAGGTCAATGTAAGCAGGTGGGACCAGTGTAGATAGGGCAAATTGGTCGGTGTGGACCAGTTGGCAGAGGGGCCAGTTTCCGTACTGTATAACTCTATGACTAATTCCTCGATTCTAGAGACCTGAAACAGCCCCTATCCATGTACTCTGGAGATGCTGCCTGACCCGCTGAGTCGCTCCAGCACTTTGTGTCCTCTTCATACAGTGCAATGGAGACAGTGATTGGAAACGGTTTACTTAATGTCCCCGCTTTAGTACATGTCAGAGAAGACAGCAGAAACAAAAGATTACAGATGTTGGTTTACTAAAAAAGACACAAAGTGCTGGAGTAACTCAGCGGGTCAGGCAGCATCACCGGAGTACATGGACAGGGGTTGTTTCAGGTCTCTAGAAGGGTCCTGACCTGAAACGTTACCTATCCATTGTCCCCACAGATGCTGCCTGACACGCTGCTACTCCAGCATTTTGTGTCTGTCGGTATAAGTCAGCAGTATCTGCAGTTATTACTGATTAGCCGCTGATGTGTTGGAAAACTAAAGTGCACAACTGGATACAAATAAAGATAAATAGAATTTGCTCGATGTTGGAGCTGCACTGCAGCCTGGACAATGAGTTTGTTCGCTGAGAGGGATCCAAGCCCCATACCTTCATGGCCGGTCTGTGCATTCCACTTCCAGCTGACTGCACGTTGCGTGGCAGCCGCTGCAGCAGAGGGAGTCATGGGTCAGTTGTAGTTGTTGCAGGAGGCGGCAGCTACACACTGCTGCTAATGGGGAAGGCATGTAAAGCAGGACTGACACTACACAGCAGCTCTGATGCAGGGGGGAGGAGGAAGGTGGCGGGGGGGGGGTGAGGGCGTGACGCTGGAGATGAATTTAACCCTCCGCGCCCCAAAGGTCTGGCACCGATGTTGCACGATCCGACTCATCCTGGGCACAGGTCAAGGGGCGACCTGTTGTGAAGAACGATTTGTAGCAAGTGACAGGGTAGATAAAGCAAGACCACCTCCTCCGCTGCGGAGAGTCCAGAACAAAGGAGAAGTTATAAGCAGGGATGAAATCAAGATCAGAGGCTTGCTTTTTTATTAGTTTAGCGATACGTCACAGAAACGGGCCATACGGCCCACCAATCCCACGCAGACCAGTGATCCCCGTACACTAACACTATCCCATACACACTCGGGACATGTTACAATCTTTACTGAGGCCAATTAACCTACAAACCCATATGTCTTTGGGATGTGGGAGGAAACCGGAGCACCCGGAGAAAGCCGACGTGCTCACAGGGAAAACATGCAAACTCCATACAGACAGCGTCCATGGTCAGGATGGAAGCTGGGTCTCTGGCGCTGCAAGGCAGCAACGCTGTGTCACTGTACCACTTGCTCTCCGATAGTCAATTTAAAAATCACCGTAGATGCTGGAAATCGGAGACAAAAACTGGAGAAAAATCAGATAACACTGTCAAAGAAGTACAGTGAACACCTAACGTCTGCCATTAGCACATTTGACACGGTCTCACCTTGTCACAGATATCCTTGTCCTATCCATTCTACCCACCACCTCTGCACGGTGATAACCAGAGATATTCTTGCATTGTTTGCTGCTCGCCATCCTCTTACTCGCCTACCCAACCCGTTCACAGGGAGAACGTACAAACTCCATACAGACAGCAACCGTAATTAGGATCAAACCCGGCTGTCTGGTGCTGTAGGCAGCAACTCTACCACTGTGCCACTCTCTGGTATGCTCTGGTGTTCCCATTTTAGACTTGTCTGCCTCTCTCCTCTTCTTTTACACACCCTATAAAAGCCAATTTCATAAAGCAGGACAGCATAGCCATGGGCCCTTCAACCTACAATGTCCGCGCCGAAAGAAAAACCGTTAAACTAATCTACTCTACCTGCACAAGATCCACATTAGTCCATTTCCTGCATATTAACGTGCCTGTCTAAAAGCATCTTAAACCCTACTGTTATCTATATCTGCCTCCACCACCACCCGTGGCAGCACGTTCCTCTGTGTAAAGAACTTGCCCCGCACATCACATTTCATCTTTGTCCCTCTAACGTTAAAACTATTCCTTGATATTTGCACCCGGAGGAAAAAAAGGTTCTGACTGTCTACGCTATCTGTGCCTCTCATAATTTTATACACTTCCATCCGGTTTCTGCTCAACCTCCGACATTCCAAAGAAAACAGTCCAAGTTTGTCCAAGCTTCCCAACTGCTGTCATAACCAGTTGCTTTCGTGGTGCTGTAAATGAATATACACAGCCTCCACACTGTTGGCTGCTACAGAGCTAGTGTTGGCTGATGCTTAATACATACTATTGATGTTGTGACTGTAACTGAATGTACACAGTTGCTGCATTATTGGACGCATCTAAACAGCCACTGTCTTGGCTGTGACTAATGAACACATTCCTTTGCTTGCTTTTACTGAATGCGGACAATTTGTTGATCGCTGGCAGGTATTGAATGTGCACAGGGCCTCTGGTGTCAGCATTCGCTGGCTTCACATTTTGGTTCTTGCAGGAAATATTTCTAGATGAGCACTGGTGTTCATATGTTATAGGAGCAGAATTTGGCCCATCGAGTCTCCTCTGCCATTCAATGATGGCAGTGTTGGTAAACAGGTATAAGCTGCTACATAATGTGTACAGCCACCTCAATGTGGGGTTAATGGATGAGCTTGCAGTTTCTAGAGTGTCATGGTTGATTGATTGAAAGATGCAGCATGGAACCAGGCCGAAGTCCACATTGACCATCAATCACCCGTTCATACTAGTTCTATCTTATCCCAATTTCGCATCCACTCCCTGCACACCAGGGCAAATTTACCTACAAACTCGCATGTCTTCGGGGCGGGGGAGGAAACCCACGCAGTCACAGGGGAGATGTGCAAACTTCACACAGACAGTACCCGAGGTCAGGATCGAACCCTGGGTCTGTGGCACTGTGAAGCGACAGCTCTACCAGCTGCGCCACTATGCTGCCCCCTGTCGATGGCAATCGGTTATGCACCATCCACTCCTAACGCTGAGGAAATTTACACGGCCCCTGAATTGCATCCTCTCTATGGTTGCTCACAATCCTTTGACTGTTACTGACTGTACAAAATGCCTGCAGCTTTAACTGCCAGAGATTGTATGTAACTCCTGTAATCTTGACAGTAACTAAATACTCATGTTCCAGCTTTGTTGGCTGATACCGACCGAGTAAGCAGTCTTTCTCTAGCGTTAAGTTTTGATAAATATACAGAATAAACCAATGTTGGGGGCTATTAAGCATGCTCTAGCTCTCCAGTATTGAAGGCTAGTGAGCGTACACAATCTTTCTGGTATTGGCTATCACTGGGGTACGCACAGTCTCCATAACTTGGCTCTCACTGACAGTACACAGTTCACAAGGTTACGCCTGTTACAGAGTATACTCAGCCCTATGGTTTTGGCTAACACTGAATGTACACAGGCCCTGCAGTGTTGGCAGTTAATGAAAGTGCCTTGTCTTCTCATGTTAGGTTTGACTGAATGTACACAATTTGTTTATTGTTGGCTTCTACTGAATGCACTGAGTGCCTTTAGCACTGGCAGTCGGTGACTGTAGGTGGTGGTTGCTGTGTTGGATGTTACCAAGCTCAACTCCCTTGTTCCTGTTGTCAATGGATTTGGAAACTTCTTCATTGTTGGCCCTTAGCATGAACGGTCACATTAGTGTCGCTTGTTACAGAACATGCACTCTTACTAGAGTCACAATCATACGGCATAGAAACAGGCCTTTGTCACCCTTCCCCCACCCCGAGCTCATGCCGACCGTCAAGTTCCTGTAACAGGTTCATCTCTGACCATGAGCAGATAGGCAAGAGAGGGAGCAAATGAATACAAGCTCATACGGCAGGAAGGGTGGGGGGGGGGGGGTGTTGGAGCCTGTAGCTAAGGCCGACTGTTGGAGAAGAGAGAGACGGTCATCTGGGCTATTTGGGGAGGGAAAGTAGAGGGACAGTTTTCCACAAGTGGTATTAGTTGGTATTGGTTTTATTATTACTGTATTATTTACAGTATTATTAAATAGACTTTATCTTGCACAAAATGGTATTCCCTTTATTCCTCTATTCCCTTTATCATGCATCTGTACACTGTGGATGGCTCGATTGTAATCATGCATAGCCTTTCAACTGACTGGTTAACACACAACAAAACCTTCTCACTGTCCTCGGTACACGTGACAATAAGTCAACTAAACTATATGAAAAATTAAGCCAAACTATTATCATGTGCATCAAGATACAGTGAAAAAACTTGTTAACGTGCCATCCAGTCAAATTATACTACCCATGAATACAATCAAACCGACCCAAAACGTCCCGCATCCTTTTCCTCAGAGCTGCTGCCTGGCCCGCTGGGTCACTCCAGCACTTTGTGTCTATCATAGGTATAAACCAGCATCTGCAGTTTCTTCACTTTGCACAGGTAGTGCAAAGGAAAAATACCACTGTACAGAATATAGTGCTACAGTTTAGTTTCAGAGAAAGTGCAGATACAAATAATTGCAAGGGCCGCAATGAGGTAGATTGGGAGATAGTATGGACGAGTTGGGCCAAATGGTCTGTTTCCATGGTTTATGACTCAGTGACTCCTTGAGATATTGAGTGATGGGGATTTGAGGTATTACATGAGGGGCAAACATAACTCGTAACAGGAGCAGGGAGAGAGGGAGATGCACTTTGATGCTGAGCTGTGTTGTCCTTTATGGTGCAGCTTGAGGAAGCTTCAGTTGGAGGGAAGGTCATTTGTCACCATTTGTTAGTCGTCTCTTTCAGGTCTGCAAGGTGGCGGTTCTGCTTTATACCTTCAGAAACCATGGTTGGAACCGGTTGCAGTTTGCATGTTCAAGCGTGTTTGCCCTGTGACCATATGAGTGTTCCAGATACTGTAGGTTCCTTCCACATCCCAGAGAAGTACAGCTCAGCAGATTAATTGGCTACTGTTAATTGATCAGAGTAAATTGCCCCTAGTGTGCAGATGAGTGTTAGAATCTCAGGGAGATTGGGAGTGGATTTGGAGGGTGTAGAAACAAAGTTATACTATAAATTAGTGGGGGAATGGATTTGCTTTTTCAGTTTGTGTAGAGGTGATGGCTTGATCGTCTCCTTTTCTGCTGTAAGGATATATTGATCGTGCCAATATACCCAGCCATGATAAACACATGGAAGGCAAGATATAGGCATGTTACAAAACTTACCTTCAGCGGCGCTGCAGTCTGTCACTGGCCGTGTGCGCGACTTTGGCGCCTTTGAGGGGGGTCGGGGTTAAAATGCGGTTTTCCCTTGCCTTCTGGAGTTATATTTTCTCGGAGTGCGAGCTTTTGCTGGAGATTCGTTCCGACTGCCGGTAAGTGAAATTATTTTTTTTTAATCGCCCGACTCAGCGCTGGAGTAAAATAAAAATTAGCTTCTAATTCCGTGAACGCCGACAACGGGGATGGATTTTACGCAGGGAACAGGTGAAGGAAAGCCGTTTATTTTTTCATTTAAACTTCTTTGTTAAGATGACCTTAATCAAAATTTCATGTTGCGAAACGGTGATTTATTCCCCATACAAACCGGCAGTATTTTTCCTGCCGATATGGGGTTTAAATTCACCGTAACCGCAACGTTCCAATCCATCGCATTCCATAAAATTTCACTCGCAAGATGATTAAAATGGCCATTAATTTACGGGCATTAAACACTAAATTCCTTCAATTTGGCCTATGAATTCATGACAATTAGATTTAAAAATCATGTTATGTTGTGATTTCTTGTGTGAATGTTATTTGGACACTTTGGCTTTAAAAAAAATGTTAATATTTTCTTAATAAATGAATAGATGTTTAGATCTAGTAATTGAGTTTTGTAATTAGCTACAATTGGGTAACTAACTAATTATATGCTTTAATTTCAGGTCATCCAAGTAAGATAGTTTCATATTTGTTTCAGAATGCTTCAATCTATAATAACTGAAAATTTCATTCAGTTCTCTTAATTTTTAAGAAAGTTATGGGCTTTTGACTGTCCTTGATCACAGCTTTTGTGTTAAGTCAATGGAAAAGCAATAGGGAACAAAATGCTAATGTCCAAGTATGAAAATGGCCATAACATTTAAAATACTGAAGATATGAAAGTGAATTAGGTGTCAAATTAAACTTCTTTTTATGCTTTATATGATGGGATAAATTGCAGACTTGATTTTATTTCATCTCAAAATTTTGTAACATTGCTACAAGATACTTGCTTACAAATGGGTAGGCGGTAAAGCTGGTTATCCAGAAGTGGCAGAGAAATCTCCTTCAGTACGGAAGCGTGAACCTGTGGCAAGCAGAATGTGGTGACATGAAGAGTGAGCAGGTTGGTTGGTGACAGAGACAAGAGCTGGTAGCGGAGCAGAGCTGCGGTGACACTTCCAGCATTGTGCAGCTGAAGGATGCACAGTGGGACAGCGGTAGTTGCTGCCTTACAGCGCCAGAGACCCAGGCTCGATCCTGTCTGTACGAAGTTAGTGAGTTTTCTCCGGCTGCTCCGGTTTCCTCCCACACTCCAAAGACGTACAGGATTGTAGGTTAATTGGCTTCAATAAAATTGTAAATTGTCCCTAGTGTGTAGGACAGTGCTAGTGTTCAGGGTAATGGCTGGTGGGCCAAAAGGCCCGTTTGCACGCTGTATCTCTAAAGTCTAAAGTGTAAAGCTGTGTTATACAGCATGGTTCATTGTATGCTGTTGAGAGGTGAAGGAATGGACCTCAAATTCAATTGCACAGTGCATGGTTTCAATGTGTCGACAATTGCTATGAGATGCAAAGGTGACCAGGTTGCTGCAGACCCAACTCATAACTTGTGAGCACACCACTCTCATTCATGCCTGAACACTGGACATGCGCAATAATACCAGTCTGTGCACAACACATTTTTAATATTGTTGCCATGGGAATATATTGTTCCTTTATGATTGCCGGGTTTAACTCCCTCCCTAACAGATCTGTGGGAAGATCTTCACAGAAGGACTCGCAGTTCAGGAAGGCACGATAGTGTCATTCTGAGAGGCTTTTAGATAGGCACGTGGAAGTGCAGGGAATAGAGGGATATGGATCATGTACAGGCAGACGAGATTTAACGTGGCAACATATTCAGCACAAACATTGCGGGCTGATTGGCCTGTTCCTCTGCGTACTGTTCTATGTTCTAAGGCAGTTCATCATTATCTCTTCAAGGGCTAGTCGGTTGGAACATATATGCTGGCCGTGCCAGCAACAGTTAGATCCTGATGAATGATTCAATAAAAAAGTGTGCATATGCAAATATGTGTGTGTGTGTCCATACGTGCATGCTGTTTCTGTGTGTGTGTGTGTGTGTGTGTATATGAATGTGTATATGTGTGTTTATGAATGTGTGTGTGCCAATGTATGTGCATAAATGAGTGTGTTTCAATGCATGTGCGAATGTGTGTGTGCATGAATGTGTGTGCTTGTATATGTGTGTATGAGTCTTTGGGCATGTCTGTGTGCATGTCTGTGTGTGTGTGTGTATATGTGTGTGTGTGTGTGTATATGTGTGTGTGTGTGTAACTGTTTAGGTGTGTTTGTTGTGAATTTGGATATCTTCTCCACCCTGGCCTTAGCATGTGTGTGCGCCTGCGTCAGTGTGTGTGTTTCTTTAGGTGTGTTTGTTGTCTACATCTTAGCCTCAGAGAGTGTGTGTGGCTGTGTGTATGTGTGTGTGTGTGTATGTGCCTCTGTGTGTGTGTGTGTGTGTGGTCAGTTCCTTCTCTGAATTTTGCACTGCAGATGTGGAGTGTGTGAGCTACCGACAGTGTTGCAGGTGGCTTTAACCTGAGAGGTGACCTGTTTGATTTGTGGAGCAGATATCTATATTTGCCGTTGCATTGTAAAAGGCCTTTACTCTGCAGCAGACAACAAGCTGTGGGGATCAGAGCTATGACTGGATTATTTTGAACACACGTTTCTATTAACCCTTGACCATACTCAGGTTGCATCGCCTACCTCCCTGCCCCATCACTGGTTTTATTACTCTTCCATTTGTACATTGTGCATTTGTGGCATAATTAGCCTGTGGTTACTGGTCTGCAGTGGAGTGACATGTGGTGTGCAGTGTAATGTCCATAGGCAACGGAGCTTTGGAAGTGTGTGTGTATGTCCAACATGTCCACAATGTTACATATGTGATCAGATATTTCATGCAGTCACACTCATTTCCATTTGAATGAAGGATGAACACTTGACTATCTGTAATATTGCTTGTGAACAATATTTGGTATTTTAAGTTTGTTGGTTTTAGTTTCAGTTTTAAGGGCCTGACCCACTTGGCGATTTTATTTCGGCGACTTCCGGCATCATATCAGTGTTGCCAAAAGATTTTAAACATTTCAAAATCCAGCGGCGACAAAAAAAATGTTGTGACACTCGAAAAAACACCACGCGTCATACGTCATCACGCTGCTTCACGCCGCATCAGGCCGCATATTTTTCAGTGACCTGATACGTCAGTGAATGATGCCGCAGTCGCTGAAAAAATTGCCAAGGGACAGGCCCTTTAGAGACACAGCAGGGACAATTTTCAATATATTTTACCGAAGCAAATTAACCTACAAATCTGTCGTCGTTGGAGTGTGGGAGGAAACCAGAGAACCTGGAGAAAACCCACGTGGTCACAGGGAGAACGTACAAACTCTATGCAGACAGCACCGGTGGTCAGCATCAATATGTGTAGAAGGTTATAGTCATGGAGTCAAGCAGTTTGGAAATAGGCCCTTTGGCCCACCTAGTGTTTGCTGACAATCGAGTTCCATTTAACACTAAACCCTACCTATGTCCTTGAATATCCCACAGATGCCACCATTCACTTACACACTTGGGACTATCTACAATGGCCAATTAACACACCAATCCCCCACATCCTTGGGAAGGGAGCAAGCAGTGAATACAGATCTTAAAGGAGACGTCCTTTCTTTCACAAGGATTCAAACGCAATGCTACCAATTGGACCGTTGGTCCCTTTCTAGCCTTGCATTGCCACCTAGTGAGGACCTCCTGTTCGATGGCTTGAGCCTCTCAGCTATTTACATTTAGCAGGTGACATTAAACGCATGCAAATCAAAGATCATTGAAGGTGGCAATGCAGTTAGATAATGGGGTTAAATAGCCATTTGGGATGCCGGGCTTCATTAGTTGGGGCACTGAGCGTTAAAGCTGGAATGTTTGAGTTTTGTTTATCATCATTTGTACCGAGCTTTTGTATTGTGTGTAGTCAGCGGAAAGACAATACATGATATTTGAGCTATCCACAGTGTACAGATACACGATAATGGGAATAACATGAATAAAGTTTAGTGCAAGATAAAAACAGTAAAGTCTGATCAAAGATAGTCCAAGGGTCTCCAATTAGGCTGATAGTAGTTCAGGACTGCTCTCTAGTTGTTGGTAGGATGGTTCAGTTGCCCAATAACAACTGGCAAGAAACTGTCCCTAAATCTGTAGGTGTGCGTTTTCACACTTCTATACCTTTTGCCCGATGGGGGAGGGGAGACGAGCGAGTGTCCGGTGTGCAATTTGTCCTTGATTATGCTGGTGGCCTTGCAGAGCCAGTGTGTAGATGGAGTCAGTGGAAGGGAGGTTGGTTTGTGTAATGTCTGGGCTGTGTCCACAATTCTCTGCATTTTTTGGCGGTTATGCTCTAACTTCATAAAACATTGTTCAGACTTCGCTCAAGAGTACCGCGTGCAGTTCTGGTCCCCACAATGCAGCAAAGACACGATATTACTGAAGAGGATGCAGAGGAGATTCACCAAGATTGTTGCCTGGGATGGACTGTCTCAGATGTGAGGAATACATGAGAGGCAAAGTCTGTATTTCCCGGTGCAGAGGAGATTAAGAGGGGACATGATTAAGGCATACAAAATGATGAGGGCTATTGATAGTGTTGACTGCAGGAAATATTCGCCATATCAGGCGTATCCTATGGGTGCCCACTGGTCGGTGTAGATGTGGTGGCTGAATGGCCTATTTCCATGCTGTACGACTCGAGTTGATGCCACCTAACATGTCAGGGCACCTCAGCGTCTAAGTGACTCATATGTTGTGGAGTAAATTCAGCGCGGTGTTCAGGAACTGCAAAGTAAGGAGTTCAGTTGGGATTTGTCATTAAATTCCTTTGCATCTTACACACTCCACAATAGAATTTACATGACAGATTATTTTGGCAGATCACAAAATTGACAAAGTGTTCTCGTGTGTACCAGTGTCGACTGATCTTGGGCTCACCCTGTCTGTTTCACTTCCCTACCCTATGGAAGCCACACCACCCGCCCTGTAGAAGCACCCTGGGCCCCCTTTATATTTCCATGGCAACCTTGTAGTTGCCCTGCAGCTTTGAGGGAAGAGGGTGAAGCTGGGTGGAATCAGGGCTGAGTCAAAACAAGGTTCTCAGTTATTCATCAGGATTTACCAGTTGCGGTGGCAAGTTGTAAGTGATCAGCCCCTGAAGAAAAGAACACCCTCAGCGTTTTTTTTTTAATACATTGCAAAAATGTTTAATACATTGCAAAAATGTCACCCCTCAGCCTCTTGCATTCCAAGGTATAGTGTCCTAGCCTGCCCAATGCTTCCCCACAGCTCAGGCCTTCTACTACTGGCAACATCCTCATAAATCTTCTCTGCATTCTTTCCAGCTTAATGTCCTCTTTCCTATAACCTGAAAGAAATTCAAAAGTCACTTGCTCTAAGTATGAACTGAAAAAAAATTGTTTAGCACAGATTGTTCAGGAAAATTGCATTTGACTAACTTGATGGAGTTCTTTGATGGGATGACCGAGAGGTTGGCTAAGGGCAGCGTGGTTGAGGTTATGCTTGTAACTGGTGCTTGTATAGAAATCGTACATCAGACTTGTGTCCTGGGAAAGAAGGCAGAGAAGCAGGAAGGATACAAAAGTGGCCGAAGGCGAGAAAATAAAAGGTTGTAGTGAAGGGTGACACAAAAAGCTGGAGTAATTCTGCGGGTCAGGCAGCATCTCTGGAGAAAAGGAATAGGTGACGTTTCCGGTCGAGACCCTTCTTCAATCAACATGTAGACAAAGTTTGGACGAGTGAGAGCTACACAGTGGTGTCTTCCTGTTCCCACTGCTGTTTTTGGTAAATATTAATGACCTAAACTCAGGAGATCCAGAACACAATTTCGTAGAAAGCATGAAAGTCTAATAACATTGAGGAAGTTTATAAGAGGCTGTCAGTGATGCTAAATAACCATATACATGACAGATTGCATTCAATAGACGAAAGCACGCGGTGATAGATCTTAGGGAAAATGAGGACAAATGCTTATTAAATGAAGGGCATATGAACACACACCCTGTGTGCGGTTATGTACAAACCATTTAACAGTGCAAGAAAAGGCATGTTTAACAAAGCAACTAATAAATAATGCAGGATATTAGGCTACATAAAGAGAAGGAGAGAGGTCAAGGGATCAGGAAGTTGGGCTGAACCTATATAAAATAATAGCTGGGAATCATGTCCAGTTCTGGGTACCACACCAGGACATGAAGGTTTTAGTGAAGGCACAGAAAAGATTTAGTGGAATGGCTCTGGGGAAAATGGGGTGGAAGCTGGGATAAAAAACAGAGAAAATTGGAATGGCTCAGGAAGCATAACATTGCTTTCACTTTGGAGGAGGGAAGGGCTTGGAAGAGATATGACAGGGACCGCTGGGCTTTGAGAGGGTGTAAGAGTGACCGATGGATCAATAACTAAACGTTTTCAGCAAAGGGAAACCTGGGACATCAGGAAAAAAGATTCTTGTATCGAACCATGCATATGTTCAAAAGGGAATTGGATGGGAGCAAAAATGGAAGTAAACGAGGGAAGACTGAGACATGGAACTAAACTGTGGATCAAGTGGATTACTGTGTGCTACACTATTGTATGATACTGTGTACCCTACACTATCCCATTCACTCCCCGTAAACACAACACTTTCCCCCCACCACTGCATCCCTCCAGTACATCATCTCATTCCGATTCATCACAAATCCCAGTCTTGTTCTCTCTGACTTTGGTTTTACAAGATCCATTTCAGTTTTCCCTGATTTCGTAGTTATTGAGTTATTTAGCACGAAGACAGGCCCTTTGGCCCAAGTCATCAAGGCTGACCATGGTGGTTTCCTGAGCCAGTCCTATTCGCCTGCTGGCAACGAATGTGTGGGTGGGGGATATCGTGGAAAATAGTCTGTTCTGGCAGTTTCTAATTAAAACAATTTAGGCTTTAGAGTTCAGAGACCCAGCACAGAAACAGGCCCTTCTGTGTCTGACCAGTGATCACCCCGTGATCTCAGACCATCTCACACACGAGGGACAATTTACAACTTTACCAAAGATTATTAACTGACATACCTGTATGTCTTTGGATGTGTGGGAGGAAACCGGAGCATCTGGAGAAAATCCACAAGGTCACAGGGAGAACGTACAAACTCTGTTCAGACAGCACCCGTAGTCAAGATCAAACCTGGGTCTCTAGCTCTGAAAGACAGCAACTCTACCACTGTGCCATCCTTTGCATGCAATCATACAATTGGGGACACAATGCTGTGAAGAAGAGAAGTAAATGGACATTATCTGTCGCAGCCTATGTACATTGTCTAGCATTGGGAATTAAACAAGGTTAGCGTATGAGTCGAAAATGAATTCACTGCTTCTGTAATGTTGTACTTCGGAAGAGAAGTAAAATAGAAGAGTAAGCTGAGGCAAAGCTTATCAAAGTCTCATTTTGCCCTTAGTTGCTAAGAAAGTGAACTGTGGTAGTGGACATTGGTAGGAAGTCTGTGTCCACATCAAGTTGGAATACATTCACCTCCCTTCATGCCCAATCAGCTCCGATGATCCAATGTTCCCACTCCCAACAATGTGGGACAGGAAAGTTAGGTGTCCTTCACAAAGATTGGGACAAAATGTCAAACTTCATGCTTGTTGACAGAGATTAAAGAAGATTATTCTGGTCTTCAGCCTGAAACAGAAAGTTTCATCATATGCTGCCTGACCGGCTGCGTGTTTCTGGCACTTTGTGTTTTTATTTCAGATTCACCACTCCCAGCTGCACTCCAGACCCCAACCCCACCTCACACTGCAGACCACAACCCCACCCCACACTCTAGACCACACTTCCAGTGTACACTTGGATCCCAGCTCCAGTCCATACTGCGGACTGACTTCATGTGTTCAGGGACATGTTCCTGCTCTTTGTCGCCTCTGGGAAGTATTTGGACTAAGCAATTGCAGTGCAAACTTTGACTTAAGTCCTTTAGGACATTACAGGTACTTGAGTCTGTAATTAAGGAATGAATGCCCGGCCAACCTGAATATTTCCAGTTGAATGATGAGACTCGGATGGATTGAGAAACCTGGACTAGTTTGAGGAGGACATAAAGAATGGAGTGGATGTGGCAATATTTGCTATTTATAGGCCAGGAAACATTCTGTAAAAGCTCTTTAATATGATTGCAAACAGAACTTAACTTGCACGAAATAAAGGAGGCTAGCAAGTTAGTGAAGCAAGAGAGGACAGGAAAGGTTCTTTAACTGACAGGATGTAACTTGTGGATTTATTACAGACTGTGTTGGAGCCACAACTATGCACTGTAGTTAATGAGGAACTGATGAGCTAGAGAGCCACATATCTGAGTTGGTATCGAACATCAAACTGGGTGGCATTGTGAGCAATCTCTCAATTACTGAGAGCTATTAACAGTATTAAATGAATGGCAACACAGGCAGGTGGAGATCAAGACAGATAAATGTGAGGTCAACCGCTTTGGATTTTGACAGGATGAAACACAGTACTTTCGAAATAGTGCAAAGTTTAAAGCATTGGTAATACAGGGAGACTGCAGACATAAACATTTATTTCTTAGACAAGTAGCAGAATCAAACCCTGACCTTTAAACTCAACAGGTCCTGATTAGGCAAGCAAAATAAGTTCATGTTTATGTCATAGGAGCAGAATTAGGCCATTCGGCCCATTGAGTCTACTCCGCCATTCTATCATGGCTGATCTATCTTTCTCTCCCACCACCATTCTCCTGCCTTTTCCCCATGACTCCCGACACCCTTCCTAATCAATAATCTGTCAAACACCACCTTAAAAATATACAAAGACTTGGCCTTCACAGCCTTCTGTGGCAATGAATTCCACAGATTCACCACCCTCTGACTAAAGAAATCCCTCCTCCAATCATCCCTGGGATTGTTCTTGTAAATGTCCTCTGGACCCTCTCCAATGCCAGCACATCCTTCCTCAGATATGGGGCCCAAAACTGCTCACAATACTTCAAATGCAGTCTGACCAGTGCCTTACAAAGCCTTAACACTGATGAATGCTGTGAGCTTCCAACACGATGGGATCAAACACACTGAGGGATACATTGACCTCAGAAAGTGTGTAGTGTGGATTCATGGGCGTACAGTTGAATTACAATGTGAGGTGGGGGAAACTAAGACTGCACTCTCAGTAGTTAGAAAGTTAAATGTTGATTTGCTTAAAGGCAGAAAGTTACACATTAGTCACCATCTAAGGGTTGAGGAGCTGAGTGATCCACTCCTGTTTTTCTAGGTTCCCTGTAACATTGACCCCATCACATCAAGTTCTCTTCACCAGCTGCCCCATGTCACTGATCTGGTCTGGTCATGAGTCTGGCAGCGGTAGAGTTGCTGTCTTTTCAGCGCCAAAGACCTGGGGTTTCATCCTCACTACGGGTGCTGTCTGTACAGAGTTTGTACATTCTCCCTGTGAGCCCGTGGGTTTTCTCTGGGTGCTCTGGTTTCCTCACACACTACAAAGATCCACAGGTTTGTAGGTTAATTAGCTTCGGTTAAAAAAAATGTAAATGGGGATGCAATCATCAGTGTTGAGAGTCTGACACTGAGTGATCTTAAAATGCATTGAAAATTAAGCATGTCAACCTAAAAAAATTAGAATTGATCTTACATTCTATAAAACATAAACAAAAACTGAATATAGAGGTGTAGATGTTGTGTACACGACATTGCTGAGGCTGTACTTCTGGTATTGTGTTCAGTTTTGGTCACCCAGATATAGGAGAGATGCTATTAAGCTAGAAAGTGTGCAGAAGAGATTTCTGAGAACGTTGGCAGGACATGAGGGACTAAGTTCTACGGAGAGATTAGGCCGCCTCAGACTTGAATCGTTGCAGTGTAGGAGGCTGAGGGGTGATCCTACAGAGGTGTATAACATCATGAGGGTAATTGCTAGGGCGAATGCAATCTTTTTCCCAGGTTAGGAGAATCAAGAGGTACAGGGTACGGGTTTAAGGTGAAATGGGAAAGATTTATTAGAAACCTGAGGGGCAACTTTTTCACACAAGCTGGGTATATGATGCAAGCTGTCGGATGCAGGCAGGTACAGTAACAACATTTAAAAGACACTTGGACAGATATCTAGATGGGAAAGGTTGAGAGGGACATGGGAAAATGCGGGCAAATGGGACTCGATTAGATGGAACATCTTGGTTGGCATGGGTGACCTACTTTTGTTTATGCTCTGTATGACTATGAGTCTAAGACCAGAAATTGCTGGAAAATCTTCGCAAGCCAGGCAGCATCTGCGGAGAGAGAAGAAGTTAACATTTCAGGTCAAAGACCCTACATCCGAAAAATATGAAGTCCGTTAAAATATATAAACATTTTGAAATATTTAAAATATAACTAAAACAAAAGGAGTTAAAAAATATCTTTGATAGTCACGAAATGCTGGAGTAACTCAGCAGGTCAGGCAGCATCTCTGGAGAAAAGGAATTGGTGGCGTTTCGGATCGAGACCCTCCTTCACACTTCGGCTCACCAAGTCCGTGCCGACCAGTGATCCCCGCTATCCAACACACATAGGGAGAATGTACAGACAGCACCTGTGGTCAGGATTGAACCTTGGTCTCGGGCTCTGTAAGGCAGCAGCTCTGCCACTGCGCCAACATGCCGCCCCTTTGGATTGCATTGTTCTGGTGAATCTGCACTGTCGAGATTTAAACTAATTTTAGTTAATTAGTTCAATAGCCGCGGGCAACAATGAAAGTTTTTTGCAGTGTTGTATTGATCTGTAATGCTCTGCCAGAGGTAGTGGAAGCTGATTTAATAGTAGAATTGGATCATAGAAGAGGGAATTGGATCCACCACAAGGAATTTTAATGGCTGTGGAGTAAGAGTTGGTTAATGAGACCAGTCAGATACCCGTTTGAAAGAGATTACATAAATAGAATTGAGAAATAGCTGAGCCTTGACTATATAAAACTATGATCCAGTTACATTCACCATGTTAACACTTATGTAGGCACTAATAAGTAACTGTATTGATACAAGAAAGCTATACACAGGCAAAGACTAAACACTAATAATAATTCTGTATGATATCAACACATAAGCACATTTATGAATTAATATTGGCATGTCCCATAACATTAACACAATCTCACACTGAACTGAACTGCCTTTCATTACAAGATACACACGATCCAACAGAGTGAGTGAACATAACTATGGCAACTAGATTTCAGTTTAGGTAGATAGACACAAAAAAGCTGGAGTAACTCAACGGGTCAGTCAACATCTCTGGAGAATAGGGATTGGTGACGTTGCGGGTTGAGACCCTTTCTCAGACTCAGGTCAGTTCAGGTAGATGCGAGTTTATCAATTTGTTCAGAAAGAGAATTTATTACAATTAATTTAATTACAATGGTAATAAACAGCAAAATTTATAACAATGGTAAAAAGTTAGGAAAAGTGGAAGTCCAAACAGATCCATAGGGTCACATATTCAAGTCCAATTCATAGTCAGAGATGATCATCAATGATTCAATGATACTTTATTGTCACATGTACCTAGGTACAGTGAAATGCTTTGTTTTGCTTACAACCTGGTAAAATCATGTCGCAGACCTCACCTGGGCAGTACACAAGAGTCGCCACATTTTGGCACCAACAAAGTTACAAACGTTCACCAGAGAGTCATATCTTCAGCCTCCAGTGGCTGCAGCCTCCCCCTCGCCCCCAGCACTGTCGTTCGTTCTCCACTGCCCCCTCCCTGCCCGCTCCCCATTTGTTCTCGGCAGCTAAAGTCTAAATTCTGCTTTGTCATTTGATTGTGGCTATTTGATCTATTTTTCCCACTCAGCCCCCTTCTCCTGCCTTCTCCCCATAGCCTTTGATACCCTTATTAATCAAGAGCTTATCAATCTCTTCTTTAAAGATACCCAATGAAACCACAGCCAAGAAACCCAGAGATTTGCTCCCCTAGATTTTTCTCTCTAGTTTCACAGTGGTTTCTCAATGGCTTAGGGTTTATCACCAAATGTAATTTTTTTTCCCTGCAGCTACCCTGTGTAGCCACCCTAAGAATTTCTATTAGATCACCCCACTCTATGCGTGTGCGTGTTCATATATGAGTACCTATGTAACGCACACGCACACACAATAGTTTAGTTTAGTTTAGAGATGCAGCACGGAAACAGGCCCTTTGGCCCACCATGTCCGCGCCGACTGGCTATCCCCGTACACTAACACTGTCCCACACACACGCTAGAGACAATTTATAATCCTTACCGAAGCACATTAACCTACAAACCTGTACGTCTTTGGGGTGTGTGAGGAAACAGGAGCACCCGGAGAAAACTGATGTAGTCACAGGGAGAACATACAAACTCTGCACAGACAGCACCCAGAGTCGGGATCGGACCCGAGTCTCTTGCGCTGTAAGACAGCACCTCTACCGCTGCGCCACCGTGCCACCCCCCATAGTTAATTTGATATTCTTCTTTTCTAAACGTTAGTACTTTCTGCCAGAGTGTGTATGCATGATACTATCCCAATGGACAGGCACTCGAGTTGGAAGAACATGACTGGTGTTGACCTACAACAGTCCCTGTTGGAGCCGTAGCCATTCGCCACTCCTATAAGCAACTTAGGTGGTGCTAAAGAAAGCCACATATCAAAGTCTGCCGGTGACACAAAAATTGGCAACATCTTGAGGAGTGTAGATGAAAGGATTAAATTACAAAGCGATACGAACAGATTAACCAGATTGAATTGTCATGGACACAAAAGGCTGTTTGAATGTTGACTTTTATCTCTTAAAGGGCTGTGGGTCAAATCCCTGGTTAGATCAGTCGGCATTAGTGAACAGCTTGTGCACTACATTTATAGAAGTTACATAAGCCTTGGAAAGGTCGGAGGAGATTTTTATCGGAATGACACCTAACCTCTACAATAAGGGTATACTCCCAAAGTTCTCAAAATAAATATTTGTTTCCTCTAATTGGAGTGGCCTGGATTGGAAGAGAGTGAGGGCGAAATTTAACACAAGACAGCTCTGAAATGAGGTTGTGAAACGCTTCAAAACACAAGGGATGGCAGGGGTGTGAGATCACTTCTCTCCAAATTACAACTATTGCCAACTCAGTTATTGATTTTAAACCTGAGATCAGCAAATGTTGGGTCACCAAAGCTGTTTGCTTTACTTTAGACTTTAGAGATACAGCGCGGAAACAGGCTCTTCGGCCCACCAAGTTCACGCCGACCAGCGATCACCCCTGTACACTAGTACTATCCTACATACTAGGGACAATTTACAATTTTAAACAAAATGCAGGAGTAACTCAGTGGGTCAGGCAGCATCTCTGGAGAAAAGGAATAGGTGATGTTTTGGGTCGAGACCCTTCTTCCGACCCTGTCTGAAGTCTGAAGATCAGTCTGAAGAAGGTTCTTGACCCGAAATGTCATCTATTCCTTTTCTGTGGGGCTGTGGGGGGGGGGGGGGGGGTGTTGGGGGGAAGGACTCCACTCAGCAAATTTCCCGACTCCACTCTTGCGGACTCAATTAGCACTTGTGGACTGAGCCCCGCCTCCGGGGATTTATTCTCCAGCGGGTGCCGGAAGGGCCGTTATCTTCATGGTGACTGATAGGCGAGAAGACCAATCTGCTAATCTCACGATTTTTTAAACCTTCATAACTTTTGTAATCTTCGACCAATCGGAACACAACTTGGTGTGCTTGGAGGAGAGGAGAACTGTGAGTAAGGTGGGTGGGGGGGGGGGAAATCTTAGCGATAAAGGGTACCGGTTTTGCGCAAATTAAAAAAAATGCAAACCGGAAGTGGTCAAGATGAGAGTTTTAGTAATGGTATAGATATGTCCACATGCAATCCTGATTCACAAAGCCATGTCCTTGTTTCCAACTTTACCAGCTGTGAACCAGTTCTCCATATTCATAACAGAATCTGTTCATAGAGTGTACAGTATGTGTAGAGTGTAACTCCATCCTCCGTCCAATTAAAGGGTAATCATGTCTCACTGTGGTGCCTTTATCACTTTTAGTAAGGAAATGGTTACTAATGCTTATTTTTCAACAATCCAGTCATTTCAGCTTAGCTCAAACAATAGATGGGATCATATCAACCTATTCATGTTCTCCATAGATGCTGCCTGACCCGCTCAGTTTCCCCAGCATTTATGTGTCTGTCTTTGGCAAACCACCATCTGCAGTTCCTTGTTATTTTATTATACATAGTCTTATTTGCTTTCTTAAGATCCTATTAAAAAACAAATGATCTTTAGCACCTTTTCTCATCTCACGACACGGCATTACCACTGTTTAGGTATAGGAATTAACAATGACATGCTGAGCAAGCAGTCACGCTGTGGTTTTGGTTGGGAAGGCTTGGCTTAACAGCTTATTCAGCATGGAGCAGGTCCAGAGATGGCGTGCCAGTGTTTGCAGTGTGTTTTGCCCATGTAAACATGCAATGTCAATGTCATTACATAATCTTGCCGTTGGCTGTCTTTGTAGGTCTACTATGAACATGGTATGGAGTTCTTATTTGGAAAAGCCATCAACATTGGTCCACAAAGGTCTTTACTTTCATTATTTATGTTCCAAGCAAATTTTCAATCTTATGAAAATACTATGTCCGCTGTTAGTTATGGAGTAATGTACACCAACATTTGCTTCTGACCTTGACCATCTAGACATAATGTAGAATTAGTGAAAAAAGAATGGATGCCGGTCAGTGTGGACTTGCTGCGCTGAAATGCCCGATTCCATGTTGCATCTCATGTGGCTCCAAGATTAAAATGCATTTTCTCCCTTGTAGAAACAAAGAGCTGTGGATGCTAGTTTATATCTAAAATATACACATAGTGCTGGAGTACCTCAATGGGTCAGGCAGCATCTCTGGAGAAAAAGGATAGGTGACATTTCGGGTCGGGATCCTTCTTCAGACCCTTTCTCCCAGGCTGGAATCAAACATGCTTTGCCTTTGCTCCAAAAATGATGTGAGTCCTTTACCTATTTGAGAATAAAGCCTCTGTGAGTTTCACTCCCAACCCTGACGTTTGAAGAGCTGCGCTCCAGAGGTTTGAACACAAGACGTAGTTTGGCATCTCCAGTGTTGATGAAGCGTTACAAGCTCAGGGGCACTGCCCTTATAAGACTTGCACAGTGGTGCAGCGTAGAGTTGCTGCTTACGGCACCAGAGACCCAGGTTCGACCCCGGTTCGATCCTGACCACAGGTGATGTCTGTACAGAATTTGTATGTTCTCCCTGTGACCAAGTGGGTTTTCTCCGGGTGCTCTGGTATCCTCCCACACTCCAAAGATACACAGGTTTGTAGGTTCATTGGCATTGGTAAAAATTGTAAGTTGTCCCTAGTTGGTAGGATAATGTTAATGTACAGGGGATGTTAGATGACACGAAACGTCACCTATCTATGTTCTCCAGATATGCTGGAGGAGGTTAAGGGGAGACTTGATAGAAGTATATAAATTATGGGAGGCATAAATAGGGTAGACAGTCAGAACCTTTTTTCCCAGGGTGAAAATGTCCAACATGAATGGGAATAGCTGTAGGGTGAGAGGGGGAAAGTTTAATGCAAATGTGTGGGGCAGATTGTTTTACACAGAGCTTGTGGGGGCCTGGGGTGGTGGTGGAGGCAGATACAATAGTGACATTTAAGAGGCTTTTAGATAGGCGCATGGAAGTGTAGGGATATGGATCATGCACAGGCAGATGAGATCAGTTTAACCTACCATCATGTTCGGCACAAAGATTATGGACTGAAGGGCCCATTTCTGTGCTGTACTGTTCTATGTTCTGTGTTCTAAGCTGCCTGATCTGCTGAATTACTCCAGCACTTTGTGTTTATTTGCTGGAGGAAGACCTTGTTGCACACTTTCCTCTCTCTAAGCCTGGATAGTGCGTGGAAGGAGGGTTAATTATCAGCGAGCACCCATCGTCTGACATCCGATACTCACCCATGCACCCTTCGCACTGCATCATCTCACCTGGACCCTGTCTTGTTCCAGTTAATGGCCCATTTCTAAAAGGTAGTTGGTGTTCTAAAGCAGCCAATATGTTTAAGAGAGATATTCTCCTCATCTTCAATTCCCCCAAGGGCTTTTTTACATGACAGAAATCGTACCCCTTCCCATAGTAGTCAAGACGATTACTCACCCGGTTGAGTTCCTTACATGGCTACGCCCTTGTTTGTCTTCACATGTCACTCGAGTGAGCTCAGACTTGCCCAACTGGTAGAATGTCACTTAATCCTGCAGAATAAAAATGTTTCATCTGTGTGCCAAGACTCATTATCCTTTGCATCAAGATGTGTGGACCCAGACAGTCAAAAGTACAGCTGGATTCCCAGGGTGTGACGCACACTGTGTTTCGAAGAGATTTCAAGCCGAATTGCTGCCAAGTACGGGGAATGGAAAAGGAAGAACTAGTTTGAAGGTTCAAGATAGGGTAGAGATTCACAACCTTTATCCCAGAGTGGAAATGTCAAAGACCAAGAGGCAGAGCTTGAAGAGGGGCAAGGTTTCAAGGAGATGGGCAGGGCAAGTTTATTTACACAAAGGGTGGTGGGTGCCAGAGGTAGTGGTAGAGGCAAATACTCTGCCAAAATAGTGGCATTTAAGAGGCACGTGGATATGTTCATAAATTCATAGGAACAGAATTAGACTAATCGGCTCATAAGGTCTACTTCACCTTCAATCATGGCTGAACTATCTTTCCCTCTTAACATTCTCCCCATAACCCCTGACACCCCTACTAATCAAGAATCTGTCAATTTACACCTTAAAAATATTCATTAACTTGGCCCCCACAGCCTTCTGTGACAATGAATTCTACAGATTCACCATCCTCTAACAAAATAAATTCCTCCTCGTTGCCTTTCTAAAGGTACGCCCTTTTATTCTGAGCTTATGGCCTCTGGTCCTAGACTCTCCCACATCCACTCTATCCAGGCCTTTCACTATCCGATGAGTTTTAATGAGGGGGTTCCTCATCCTTCTAAACTCCTGCTGTCAAACGCTCATCATATCTTAACACAATCATTCCTGGGATGCTTCTCATAAACCTCCTCTGGACCCTCTCCAACACCAGCAGATCTTTCCGCAGGGATATGCAGGGAATGGAGGGATATAGAACTCGTCCTGTGCTGTACCTTTCTATGTTCTATGTTTTAAGGCAGGGTGCTCTAGTTTGTTCCCACATCAAAAAGATTTGCTAATCATTAGTTTAATTGATCACTGTGTATTATGCCCAGATTATGTGCAGGACAAAGTGGGATGGAACTGATAGGCATGTGAAAAGTAATGGGTTAAGGGCCTGTCATACTTTCCCGAGTTACTCACGAATTCTCCCGCGTTTTCCCCTTGATTCAAACTCAGAGAATGTCCGTAGCGAGTCTGTAGCGAGTCCGAAGGAGGCCGTAGAAGTCCGTAGATATTTCGTAGCGGCTCGTAATGCCAGCCGTAGGTACTCGGGGCATCAGGTAAGTCGGGACGATTTTTCAGCATGTTGAAAAATGTCCACGAGTAAAAAAAATAGCCCCGATTACCTACGGCTGGCTATTACCGTAGTTCTCCGAGTTTGAATCAAGGGGAAAACTCAGGAGGATTCTTGAGTAACCCGGGAAAGTGGGACAGGCCCTTGACAGGGAATTTGGTCGGGAATTAGATTGATGGGATAGTTTTGAGTGTTGGCATGGACTCAATGGGCAGGGTGATCTCCTTGAAATAAGAAATGTTCAGTACCAGTTAAACAGAACAGCAGAATCCGAGATTCTTTACTGTCTGTGGCAGGTGGCACAGCGGTAGAGTTGTTGCTTTACAGCACCAGAGACCCAGGTTCGATCCTGACTACAGTTGCTGTCAGTATGGAGTTTGTACGTTCTCCCTGTGACCACTTGGGTTTTCACCAGGCGCTTTGGTTTCCTCCCATGTTCCAAAGACGTGCAGGTTTATAGGTTAACTGGTTTCTATAAATTGTCCTTAGTGTGTAGGATAGAACGTGGGATAGCATGGGTGACTGTTGGTCGGAGCAAACCTAGTGGGATAAGGGCCTGTTTCAAGGCTGTGTCTCTAAATCTAAAACATTCAGTTTCACCGAACATAGAACAGTACAGCATAGAAATATGCCCTTTGGCCCACAATATTTTTGCTGAACAAGATGCCAAGTTTGGCTGCACGTGATCCTTATCCCTTCATCTCCTGCATGTTCCACATGCCTATCTAAAAGCCTCTTAAATGTCACCGCCTTCACCCCTAGCAATGCATTCCTGGTACCCATCACTCTCTGCATAATATGAACTTGCCCCGCACATCTCCTTTCATCTCTGTCCCACTCTTCTCTGCCCCTCGTGTGCAGGTGAGTGGTAGAAGAACTGGGAAACTGTCAATGGGTATGTGATGGAGAAATGTGTAAGATATTGGGATTTACAAAGAACTGCAGAAGCTAGCTAACAAAAAATGTCACAAAGTTCTGGAGTAACTCAGTGAGTTAGGCAGCATCTCGGGAGAACATGGATCGGTGAAGTTTTGGGTCAAGAGCCTTCTTTAGATGATTGTGGCAAGGGTGGAAAAACAGGAAAAGAGGGGCAGGACAAAGCCTGTTGATTGATAGGTGGATAGAGATGAGGTTGGAGGAGGGTTGATGGGCAGATGTTTGGACAAAAGTTGTGAGATAAGGATAGAAGTGGTGTGAATTGTGAAGCCAGAGGAAGGAATACAGGTAGAAGGGGAGGGGAAGGGGAGAAATGTGTGTGAGTCCCGGTGGGGCACAGGGGCGACACTAGGGAAAGAAGGAAGGAAGGAAAAAAGCAAGAGGTGTTTGCAGGTTAGGTACCTGGCATTGGGGAATTCAATGCTCATACCGTTAAGTTCTAAGCTATCCAAGCTGAATAAGAGATGCTGTTCCTCCGGTTTGTGTGTGGCCTCACTCTGGCAATGGAGGAGGCGACTGATGGGGTTTGCTTTGGGTTCAGTGGGCTGAATGGCATCTTTCTGCTCCATAGGTAATTATCTGATATAGACACAAAATGCTGGAGTAACTCAGCGGGTCAGGCAGCATCTATTCTGTGGAGAAAAGGAATAGATGACGTTTTGGGTTGAGACCTTTCATCAGACTTCAGACTGATATATATCTCCTCAGTGCTGTCCATGCCCTGTCTCACTGTGCGAGTTGACCCACGAGGTACCCCGAGTGATAGACTCGTGGCTGCCCACGAGACTGCAAGTGTATGATCAAGTGTGTGGCCGAGTTCCCACGGGTATGTAATTGCTGCGATGTTGCAAGTTCCTCTCCCGAGTTAGCAAGTTCCTCTCCCGAGTTAGCAAGTTCCTCTCCCGTTACTCTTGAGCCAACCGTGAATGAAGGTATGGTTTTAATAAAGCAACAATGTTAAAATACATCTCCATCCTGTGGTTTTGAGTTATTTCAGCGCGGCCGCATCTATTGATATGACCTACAATGGGAAAATGCGCATTCTACCAAGCATTTCTTGTTTTTTTATGTTTTTAAATACTTTTTTGCAATGGATCTCTATTTTAAATAATTTTAAAAAAGGAAGCAGCCCGGGTGACTGACATTGAGCGGCCGTTGGGACCCGACAGCAGACACACACACACACACACACACACACACACACACACACACACACACACACACACACACACACACACACACACACACACACACACACACACACACACAGAGAGAGAGAGAGAGATACACACAGACAGCAGCTGGCCACCACTTCAGAGGAATTAAGCAGCGCGGGTGACTGAGCGGCCGCCAGGACCCGACAGTACACACACACACACACACACACACACACAGAGATAGACAGAGAGGGAGAGAGAGACACACACACACACACACACACACACACACACACACACACACACACACACACACACAGATAGAGATACACACAGACAGCAGCTGGCCACCACTTCAGAGGAATTAAGCAGCGCGGGTGACTGAGCGGCCGCCAGGACCCGACAGTACACACACACACACACACACACACACAGAGATAGACAGAGAGGGAGAGAGAGACACACACACACACACACACACACACACACACACACACACACACACACACACACACACACACAGATAGAGATACACACAGACAGCAGCTGGCCACCACTTCAGAGGAATTAAGCAGCGCGGGTGACTGAGCGGCCGCCAGGACCCGACAGTACACACACACACACACACACACACACACACACACACACACACACACAGAGATAGACAGAGAGGGAGAGAGAGACACACACACACACACACACAGATAGACAGAGAGGGAGAGACACACACACACACACACACACACACACACACACACACAGACAGCAGCTGGCCACCACTTCAGAGGAATCAAGCAGCTCGGGTGACTTTGAGCGGCCACCGGGACCCGACAGCAGACACACACACAGATACACACAGATAGACAGAGAGGGAGAGAGACACACACACACAACTCAGCGGACATGGCAGCATCTCTGGAGAGAAGGAATAGAGTCGAGACCCTTCTTCAGACTTACCCGAAATGCCACCCATTCCTTCGCTCCAGAGATGCTGCCTGTCCCGCCGAATTACTCCAGCATTGTGTGTGTCTATCTCCGGTGTGAACCAGCATCTGCAGTTCCTTCCCAATCCCACACTCTCGGCCCCGGGGGGGTGGATGGAGCATCACACGTGGACACATCCCACCCACCACCCCAGACTTGCCCCTTCGGCAGGTCTTTAAGCCGTTCATTGAGACAGAGTGAAGCCACGGGGACAAGTGGCAGAAAGGCCGAAGATAGACACGAAATGCTGGAGTAACTCTGCGGGACAGGCTGCATCTCTGGAGCGAAGAAAAGTCTGAAGAAGGGTCTCGACTCTATTCCTTCTCTCCAGAGATGCTGCCTGGTCCGCTGAGTTATAAACTCCAGCATTTTGTGTCTATCTTTGGTTCAGTCTTACGAGCAAAAGAACAGATTATTAAAGTTCCCACGGTACACTCACGAGACACTAAGATAAACGCACGGGGCCACTACGTTATTGCAACGAGTTAAAATGTTTCCATTTTACACTTGAACAGTTAATTTGACTCGTGGAAAAAATCAAACATGTTTGATTTTTTTCACGAGTTAACAAGTTTCCCGAGTACCTGCCGTTAGCGCCACGAGTCGATAAGTTGCTCGTGCGAGTTCCGACGTTCCCGCTACGTGATCACCACGAGTGAAAACTCGGGGTCACTCGTGGGCCAACTCGCACAGTGAGACAGGGGTTTGAGTCTGGAAAATCTGTCAATGACTTTACACTGTGGGAAGTTCTGTGCAACCTGCGTGAGAGTGAGATGCCTGAACTGGCCATGTGTATCTATGTTGCCCTAATATGCCCCTCGTTCCCTTCAACCATTGAATTGCAGACTCATGGGGCTGCAGTAACTGAGCCACATTTGTGCAGGTCTGTGATTCTTCCTCAATCAGGTGAACAATTCCCACCTCCAGTAAGCTGAGCAACTCAAAAGAAAGTCTGTCACTTAAATGAAGGTTTTACTTCTGCAACAATCGGACGTTGACAAAGATGAGTAGAAAGTTAAATGTGCCAAGCAAGTGGCCCATGGATGGAGATAGGAGGACGTTCAGCTGGTGGTTGAAGCCAGAGCAGCGAGAGCTCCACCTCTAGAACAAGCTGGGAACTGCAAGCCTCCGCAATGGTTCCAGCTAGAGGGGCTGCATTGCCCCCTTTGGTGGAAATCAGAGTGGCAGACACTACTGTGGTGTTGCACAGAGCTACATGTATGTGTACAAGTATGGAGTGTGAGTGTATATTGCCTATATCCACTGTTAACCGCACACCTGCAGATGCAGGGACAGTTTCTTCCCAGCTGTTATCAGGCAACTGAACCATCCTACTAACAACTAGAGTGCAGTCCTAAGCTACCATCTACCTTATTGGAGACCTTCGGACTATCTTTGATCGAACTTACTGGACTTTATCTTGCACTAAATATCATTCAGGTTATTCCCTTTAGCATGCATCTGTACACTGTGGTTGGCACAATTGTATTATGTATTGTTTTTCCGCTGACTGGTTAACACGCAACAAAAGCTTTTCACTGTACCTCGGTACACGTACAATGAAGTAAACTAAACTACTGAGCTAGCTTCCTCAGTCTTTTACCCGGAGCAGGGACATTTAGAAGCAGAAGACATTGGTTTAAGGTGAGGGAGGAAAGAATAATAGGAACTTTTTTTAGGGCAACTTTTTTTTACATAAAGCGTGGTAGATATATGGAACGAGCTGCCAGAGGAGGTAGTTGTGGGAAGTGTTATCACAGCGTTTAAGAAACACTTGGACAGGTTCGTGGATTTGAAGGGATATGGGGCAGGTGGGCATGTTGGTCAGTCAATATACAAGTCCAACCTGCCTGCATTTGGCCCATATCCCTTTTAACCTATCCTATCCATGTTCCTGTTTCTATGACTCTACCTATAGACACCTTTTTGAGAGTAGAGGACAGATCCCATTAACAGTTTCAGTGCTCCAAGTTCAGATAAAAAATGATGGCCTGAACAGTTCTCCCTGTTCATCAAACCCCGTCAAGGGGTTGTAAAAAAAAAATACCTTGCAGAGAGTTTCACTTTCACCAAATCCTTTCAACCATTGCTTCTCTGCCTGATGAATTTTCACTTTAAATTTCCATTTAAAATGTGATGTTTGAATAATTGTAACCGGGTGTAAGATGGGGAATAATGACATATGTTTGTGATTAGGTTCTGTGGGGCATAACATTGACCTTCACAATTCACTTCATTATAAAATGGGACCACTTTTAGCCGAGCACAGAGGTCAAAGTGAATGTGAATCCCAACATAGAAAACATTCTTGGAGCGGCACAGACTTTACAAAGATAAAGTAAATAAAAATCTATATTGATCAGGAACAATGCACACCAGTACTAAGCGAAGAATCCCCTAGTCAGTTTGGATACTTGGGTTCTGTATGTGTTGGTGAACAGCGCCCCAAGTGCTGGGATGAAGAGGTGCAGCTGTGGCATCCACTGGGATTGGCAGCAGAGACGGTTAGAGGGGAGGGGGATGGCAGAGTATGTTGAGTCGAGAAATCAGCAATTATAATCTTCAATTATATGCTAAAACTTCTTATGGGCCTTGAGTACAGGGACGATAATCGTGTTAAACCAGCACTTCCATATCACAGAACAAACAGGATCACAAGGGAGATGGAGGCACAAGAAACTGCAGTTGCTGGAATCTAGAGCAAAACACAAAGTGCTGGAGGAACTTGGTGGGTCAAGCAACATCTGGGGAAGGGAGTGGACAGGTGAGGTTTGAAATCCAAAGAAGCGTCTCAAAACCTGGCACCTCTTACGTGTGGTCTCAGTGTCCAATTGCTAATTAGGGATTGTGCTTAGATATGGCAATACTTTACTCAACTGTTTAAAAAAAGAACTTCACTGTGCGTTTGCACATGTGGCAATAAAGCACCATTGCCCGTTGACCATTGCCCATTGACCCTCCGCAGAAGTGCTTGACCCACTGAATACATCCAGCACTTTCTGTCAAGACAGGTGGAGAAATAGACAAGTGCAGAGTGAGTAGATTGCAGGAAGCTGCAGTTGCAGGGAGATACAGCAGAGCTTCTTGTGTGCTGCACTTAGCTGCAAGGGCAAGTTGTGAGTGGACAAAACTTTGGTCCATTGCATAGTCTCAACATGCAATGGAGCAGCATGGTAGAGCAACAGTAGAGCTGCTGCCTTACAGTGCCAGGGACCCAGGTTTGATCCTGACTACGGGTGCTGTCTGTACGGAGTATGTATGCTTTCCCCATGACTTGCATGGGTTTTCTCCGGCTGCTCTGGTTTCCTCCCGCACTCCAAAGACGTACAAGTTTGTAGGTTAATTGGCTTTGGTAAAATTGTCAATTGTCCTTAGTGTATTGGATAGTGCTAGTGTGCGGGGATCTCTGGTCGGGGCCGGCCGAAGGGCCTGTTTCTGCGCTGCATCTCTAAACTTAACTGTACTAAACTAAGACCGTGCATTGCAGCATGACTTTGAGTCACAAAGAGACTGCGGGGCCAGTGATGCAATTTGCCTTGCCCATGGTCAAGAATTCTGCTGTTTCCCAATCAATAATGGTCAAGCAGCTAGCGAGACATGAATTCCTCCTGTGCTCCCAACTCACGCCCATCAGACGTCTTCTGAGTGTTGTCAAGCGTAAAGTGTGTCTCTTGAAAGTGTAAGCAAAGACACAGACGGAACACCAATATAAGACCAGAGACCTTTTACTGATAATGTTCTGATGGTCACAAAACGCTGGAGTAACTCAGGCGGTCAGGCAGCATCTCTGGAGAACATGGATTGGTGATGTTTCGGGTTGGGACCCTTCTTCAGGCTGCGGGGATGCGGGTGGGGAAGAAAGCTGGAAGAGCAGAGAGACGGGACAGAGCGTGGCAGGTAATAGGTGGACACAGGAGAGGGGGGCTTGATAGGCAGATGGTTGGAACAAAGGCCAGTGATAGGAGAAGAAGGTGTGAGACAGACTGGAAGAGGTGTGAATTGTGAAGCCTGAGGAAGGAATGTAGGAGGAGGGGGAAGAGAGGAGAAATGTTCAGACAGATTACTTCTCCAGTCCCAGTGTGTTACAATTGTGATATGCACATTTCACAATATTAACAACATAAAGAACTTATATTTGTGGCAGCACCTTAGACTGAACACGATGTCATAAAGTCCCAAGTTTTGAAAGAGAAGGTGTTGGATAGGTGCCACTGCGCAGCATCGCTGATGGCTGGTGGAGGCCAGGAGTGGTGATCAGGGGGTTTTAGGTCAGGGGTGGTTGTCAGGGTGTTGGGTGGGGAAAGGTCATGGTGGGTGATGAGCTGCTTGGTGGAGAGGGGGGGGGGGGGGGGGGGGGGGGGGGGGTAAAGCAGGATGAGGCAATCTCAATGGTGTGGTGGCAATCTGGATCAGGGTTTCCCTGTAACCCCCAGACAGGGAATTCTGTGAGAGTGACCTTTGCTGGGAGTGGGCTACACGTGGTTCAACCAGTTCATCGATAACCAGGTTCCCGGTTGCCAAACATTGCAACTCCCCTTCCCATTTCCACACTGACCTTTCTGTCCTGGGCCTCCTCCACTGTTAGGATGATGCCACGCACAAATTGGGGTAGCAGCACCTCATATTTCACTTTGGCAGCTTACAACCCAGCAGCATGAATGTTGATTCCTCTAATTTTAAGTAACCCCTGCATTCCCTCTCCCTCCGCCCCTCCCCCACCCTAGTCGTCCTGGCAGTTCCACTGTTCGCATCCATACATCCCTTCGTTCTCACCTCTTCCCGGGCCAACGATGGACCATTGTGGGCTCCACCTTTCCCTGGTCTTTGGTGCCATCTCTGATTTCTTCTGAATTTTTTAATACCTCTAGTTTCCCTCCCCCCCGACTCTGTCTAAAGATGGGTCTCGACCCGAAACGTCACCTATTCCTTTTCTCCAGTGATGCTGCCTGACCCACTGAGTTATTCCAGCACTTTGTGTCTAGCTTATGTAATTGTATAACTGGTGTCTCAGTCCCTTCGGATAGCTGTAACTGATAATTGAATCATGCTGTGTCAGTAGATTGTGGGTTCAAATCCCATTGTGGAATGGGAGTATTTAATGCAGGGGAAGAGTGCAGGTGATGCTGCAGTTCCAGCAGTTCCAAAGATGTTGCTTTTTTTATGAACTGTCGTAGAATAGAGCATTATGGCACAGAAACAGGCCCTTCTGGCTCGACGGGTCAATGGTGACCATTAACTTTTCTTTAGTCAGAGGGTGGTGAATCTGTGGAATTCTTTGCCACAGAAGGCTGTAGAGGCCAAGTCAGTGGATAATTATAAGGCAGAGATAGATAGATTTTTGATTACTACAGGTGTCAGAGTGTACAGGAGATGGCAGGAGAATGGGGTTGGGAGGGAGGGATAGATCAGCCATGATTGAATGGCGGAGTAAACTTGATGGGCCGAATGGCCTAATTCTACTCCTATCCCTTATGACATGACTTATGGCTTCACCACCTATTATTGGTGAACTGTGGACTCAACAACCCATTCAGCTGAAGGTGGCTGAACAAATGAATCTGCAGTGGGATTCCGTTGGCCATTACAAATATTTCTTCCCCACCACAGCACATTGTCTGCGTACTGCCTTATTGCCAGTGTGGACAAGTTGGCTGCTGTGTAGCTACTAATCAGGTACATGGATAGGAAAGGTTTAGAGGGATATGGGCCAAACACAGGCAGGTGGCCTGGTGTAAACCATGTTTGGTCTGGGCAAGTTGGGCTGAAGGGCCTGTTTCCATGCTGTATGACTGCATGACTCTATTACTCTCGGTTTATGGCTATATACCTGTTTCTGAGATTGTGAAAGATGTTCTACAAATGCAAATTATTTCTTCGCAGACAAAGTCCAGTGGACCATTGGATGTGGGGGTTCTGGAAAAGAGGGGGGTGATATTATTGCGACCAGGGCTTAGTTCTGACCCTTTTGTACGGTAGAAACTTCAGGCCAACTTCAGGATGACGCCACATGACCTGAATGATAAATCTCTGGAGCCCTATGACGATATTGTTTCTAACTTACATGTCCATGCTGGCTCCCATCAGAACATAGTAGAGTTCCATTTTCCATTTCCCCAGCGGCCTTGCAACTTAATCTCCCTCACCAGGTTCTCTTTCACTCTTTTGCAACCCACCCACACACTCGGAGCAACTTACAATAGCCAGTTAACCTATTAACCTGTATGTCTTTGGGACGTGGGAGGGAATCGGAGCACTTAGGGGAAACCCATGCTGTCGTAGAGAGAACCTGCAAACTCCACACAGACAGCACCAGAGGTCAGAATCAAACCAGATCACAGGAGTTGTGAGCCATGATAGGGGGAATGATTTAATGGGAATCCAATGGGTAACTTTTTTACAAAAGGGTGGTGGGTGTATGGAACAAGCTGCCAGAGGAGGTAGTTGAGATAGGTACTATGGCAATGTTTAAGAAACATTGAGACAGGTACATGGATAGGGTAGGTTAGAGGGATATGGGCCAAAAGCAGGCAGGTGGGACTAGTTTAGATTTGCAAATTGGTTGGTGTGGGCAAGTTGGGTCGAAGGCCTGTTTCCACGCTGTATGACTCTATGTCTATCTCAATGGAGGTCATTATTTTTGGTTGCATACCTGAACAATATTTTTTTAACTCAGACATCTGTGTATTGTACAAGTGTACCATGAGGCAGGGACTACTGTATGTTAACCTTTACCCGGGCAGAACCTTCTCATGCCAACCGCACATTTAACATCAATCATAGAAACTTAAAAAATAGGTGCAGGAGTAGGGCAATCGGCCCTTTGAGCCAGCACTGCCAATCAATTTGATCATGGCTGATCATCTAATATCAGTACTCCGTTCCTGCTTTCTCCCAATATCCCTTGATTCCGTTAGCCCAAAGAGCTATATCTAACTCTGTCTTGAAAACATCCAGTGTATTGGCCTCCGCTGCCTTCTGTGGCAGAGAATTGCACAGATTCACAACTCTCTGGGTGAAAAGGTTTTTCCTCATCTCAGTCCGAAATGGCCTCCCCCTTATTCTTACACTTTGGCCCCTGGTTCTGGACCAATCATTTGCTGTGTGTACAGTGGGCAATATTGTGGATTGCACTTTCAATAGCGTGCGTCATCAATGCAGGGTGGCACAGTGCCGGAGACCCGGGTTCGATTCTGACTATGGGTGCTGTCTGTATGGATTATGTATGTTCTCCCCATGACCACGTGGGTTTTCTCCGGGTGCTCCGGTTTCTTCCCACACTCCAAAGACGTACAGGTTAGTAGGTTAATTGGCTTCGGTAAAATTGTAAATTTTGTGTAGGATAGTGCTAGTGTATGGGGATCACTGGTCGGCGCAGATTCAGTGGGCCAAAGGGTCTGTTTCTGTGTTGTATCTCTAAACTAAACTAAACTTAACTAAATTAAACTAAGCTAAGGTCAACTAAGCTAAACTAAACTAAATATACAGCATACAGTATGCTTTAACAGTAACATGTCCCAAAATACTTCTCAGGAACATTATCAATCAAATCACAGTCGGAAATATTAGGGTAGATGGCAAAGTGGTAGGTTCTATGGAATATATAAGCCTATGGAATATATAAGCCTATGGAATGTATAAGCAGGAGTCTAGGAACAGGGTTCCAGAGCTTCGGCTCCTGGCAGCAGAAGGCAGAATTACTGCAGACCCCTTTCCACTTTCCCTCAAGGGAGAGGTGGGCACCTGGAACAGCTCACAAGTGTCAAGCAGGGGTGTAAGTGGTAGTGGAATAGTTATCAGCTTAATTTAATGTTTACTTGTTTTTGAGGGTGAGAGTGAATGGGTTTCATTATATTACAAACAGGTTAAGGAAACAGTTTGTTTACTCAAAGATGCACAGACCGACAGGCCAGACTACTAACTACAAACCTCCCTGGAATCTGCCTGAGCTGGAATCGAACTGGGTGTTCCATGAGCTGAAGAATTTGTCCGCACTGGGGCAGTCGGTGTGAGCTTGGGTTTGACTTTCCTTGCTGCCAGTTTCACTGTGTGGCTGATTTGTCCAAAATGCCCACCAGTCTGCTGTGGGAAATGGTTTCCACGGTTACACATAATATTGGCAGCAAATGAGAGAACTAAAAACACCTGTTTGATTTTTCCAAATGTCATTGCTTGGGGGAGTTTTTTTCTTTTTTTTTCAGAAATAGGTGAAATAAAATGATTTATCACCACAAAATTTATGGCAACAAGTTATTCATGTGTAATGTGTACAGTTTTACAAATGAACACTTCTCATTTCAATCACCTGGTTTAATTGCTGAGATCTCCCAGAATAGGTACAACCTGCACTAAATACTCCATAAAGCCCCCTCATATATTTCCAAGGCAGGGGCAGCATGGATTGGATACAGAGTAAAGCTTCCTCTACACTAGACAGAAGGGATGGATGACGTTTTGGGTCTCAACTGAAACGTCACCCATTTCTTCTATCCAGAGATGCAACCTGTTCTACTGAGTTACTCCGGCATTTTGTGTCTATCTTTGGTGTAAAGTACAATCTGCAGTTCCTTCCTACACGCTGCCTCGACACTGTCCAATCGCACTCTCCCAGGGCAGGAACAGCACAGGTTAGACAGAGTCAATCTCCCTCTACATTGTCCCATCACAGGCTCCCGGGGCAGGGAGAGCATGGGTTAGATACAGTAGTAAAGATGGTGGACACACATGCAGAAAATCGTGCCCTCCAAATATTAGACTTTCTGGAATCAGAAGAAGCTTAGAGGAGAAGTCAAGTGGCCGTGAATCATACAACCATCCCGCTCTCCTGCTGCTGTTGTGAGGACGGAGTGGAACTGATTGAAGTTTGTCGAGGAGACCTCCTGGGAGCTTCAATTACCAAAGTACTCAAGAGTGTCCGTGACAACTAAGATTGAGAACAGGCAACTGGAGCCTGGCTGTGTCTGTGTACCAACCTCACGCTCGAACACATTAAAGCCCCTCAATGTCGGTGTAATCTGCTCAAGAGGTCCTTAATCCGAATGGTAAACGCGAGGGAAGCACTGCATTCATGCTGTGACATCAAGGCACTTCGAGTGGGATTGCATCCTGCAACGCTGCGTGCCTCTGAACTCCGGGGACTGCTGACTGTTGTCTGTCTGTTACCCCCGATGTCCTGGGATGAGTTGCCTCCAGTTTACTGCCTTAGTTCCTGTGGGAAGTAGGTCTCTGGTGCCCCTTGTCACCAATCTGTCTGCCTGGCAGAGAATACCAGCAGGCAAGTGGACCCGGTGAATGGAATCCTAGTCGGTGCCAACCACTGCAGACGGCAGCACCGAGCACCAAATGTTTGCTGATCGTCTGGTTCCATTCTCAGCGCAGAGGCCCAATGTAAACACCTACCCCATGGGGGGAGTGACAGCGGACACACTCTCAATCAAACTCAGCATTGTATCAAAGATAGACACAAAGTGCTGAAGTAACTCAGCGGGTCAGGCAGCGTCTCTGGAGAAAAGGGATGGTTGACATTTCGGATCGGGACCCTTCTTCAGTCGGAAGGATCCCGACCTGAAACGAAGTCTGAAGAAGGGTCCCAACCCGAAACGTCACCCAACCCTTTTCTCCAGAGACCCGCTGAGTTACTCCAGTACTTTGTGTCTATCTTCGGTATAAACCAGTATCTGCGGTTGCTTTCTACACAGCATTGTATCTATCAGCATGACTCCCACTATTAAAGGTACTTAGTAGCACATGGATTTTCTGAATGTAATACCCAGCAGTGTTCAGAGTGCAGTAGTGAGAACACTGTCTGTTTAGGTTAGTCATGTGTACTGAGGTACAAGTGAAAAGCTTTGTTTTGCACGCTATCCAGTCAAATCAGGTAATTCTATATGTACAATCGAGCCAAACCCACGTATAATAGGTACAGCAAAGGGAAATAATCAAAATGCAGCTCTCAGCATTGTAGTGCAGCAGTTTCATTTATCTTGGGGATACAACTGGGGAGTTGCTTCACTTCTCTGTGCTAGTTACTAGGCTCCAAAGCTGTTAACGCATTCAACCAACTGAGAATGAAGCTCTGCAAGAAAGATTGCCCTCACTAGCCAAAGCCAGGTGCATGACTTGTGTGGGAAATGGAGATTCAAGCAGCTGCCAGACAGCCTGAAGGACAAGAGGGAGTTTTAGTCCAAATTTTAACTTCCTTAAAAAAAAACCTATTTGAATCATCAACAAAACCTAAATTAAAATGTTGTTATGTGGGTCCAGGATGCAGGACAAGCTGCAGCAAACAGTGGACTCAGATAGACACAACATGCTGGAGTAACTCAACAAGGCAGGCAGCATCTCTGGAGAAAAGGAACCGATCCCTTGACTGACCCCGACCACCTCTGCACTGGATGTCCAAAATATCAGGAGTGTGGAATGGGAGCGCAGCCAGCAACTGATGTTGTAATTAGTGGTGTTGTATACATGCAAAATAGGCTTGTCTAGTTTGCAAAGATCATAGAGAATGAGTGAATCGGCACAGAACAACACTCTCCACAACCAGGTCCCATGCAATCTCCGCTGGGAATTCCCATCGTTCCCACCATGGAAGGATGGACTGGCACAGCATGTCCAAGCAGCAGACAAGGGTGAGGATTGGAGTGGGACCACAGCGACCCAACTGTACAACCGCACAGCCACTTTGGATCAGCAGGCAATGACCTTGAAGGCAAAGGCCTTTTCAAGGAACTCCTTGACCACCTCAGAGGGAGACAAGGGAGTGGGCATGAGGCTTGAAAACACTTCAAGAGTGATGGACTCGTGTTGTTGAACACAACCCCTGCTGATCCTGCCTTTGGAAGTATGTGATGGGAAGGTGTAGAGGGAGCTCTGTCCCATCTTACTCTGTATCTAACCCACACTATCCTTACCCTGTGATAGGACAGTTTAGAAGGAGTTTTACTAACTATCTCACCTTCTGCCTCCGCTGGGACTGTGTGATGCTTTTGTGTAGAGGGAGTTTTACTGTATATCTAAATCTATCCCTGCCCTGATAGTGTGTGGTCAGACAACTTTGAAGGAACTTTACTCTGGACCTAACCTATGCGTCACTACCCTGCATGATGGAACAGTGTAGAAGGAGCTTTACTCCATGTCTAGGCTGTGCTGTATGGATTCTGGCATTATCGTTTGATGACAAGGGTGGGGAAGGTAGCCCTTACTCCCTGCCTAGAGACTTCAGGGATAGAGGGTGGAAACAGGCCCTTCGGCCCACGGAGTCCGTGCCGAACAACAATCACCCCGTACACTACCACTATCCTACACGCCGGGGACAATTTACAATTTTACCAAAGCCAATTAACCTACCAATCTGTATATTTTTGGAGAGTGGGAGGAAACCGGAGCACCCAGAGAAAACCCATGCAGTCTCAGGAAGAACGTACAAACTCCACACAGACCAAACCCATGGTCAGGATCGAACCCGGGTCTCTGGGCGCTGTAAGTCACCAACACTGCACCGCTGCGTCCCCGAATATCGTCCTTGTCCTGAATATTTTCAATGTTTCTTTTGTTGTATGTTAGGTATTACTGAAGATAAAAGGCACCTATGCATTAGATCAAAATCAAAGAGCAGGCAGAACACTGCAAGCAGGTTTGGGTCTGCAGCTTCATGTGCATCAATGTGCAGCTGGTGCACCTGTGTTGTGCAGCCTGGCAACATGCTGCCTGGTGCCAGTGAAAACACAAGGCTACATTCACCTGTTGCAGCTGAGCAAACACGTGCTGCCCCGCCAAAGGACACTTCTTGATTTCCTCATCTTCTGGGAATGTAAAACGGTCTAAATCTTTCACTGTCCATTAGTTACTAGCTGCATCTTGAAAGTAAGCTATTATTTTCATAATAATGTAACAATATTATGTGGTAGCTATCATCCGTATGAGCAATCCTTGTACTGTAATGCCGCCTCTTCACTCAGTTACCATTTCACTGTTCTCATCCTCGCTGTCATTTGAATATTCAATCTATATTGTATAGCTGACATGTTCTCTGTGTCGATCATTATCTACACTTCATGCTGGCATGGCAAGGCCACCAGAATAATCAAGCTTCACCCCGGTCACTCCCTTTTCCTCCTTCTCACATCAGGCAAGAGGTACAGAAGTGTGAAAATGCACACCTCCAGATTCAGGGCCGGTCTCTTTCCAGCTGTTATCAGGCAACTGAACCGTCGTATCAAACATTAGAGAGCAGTGCTGAGCTACCGTTTACCTCATTGCAGACTCTCAGACTATTATTAATGGGATTTTACTGGACATTATCTTGCACTGAACGCTATTCCCTTTACCCTGTGTATCTGCACACTGTGTACAGCTTGATTGTAATTATGTATAGTCTTTCTGCTGACTGGATAGCACGCAACAAAAACCTCGATGACTTGCATTGAGTGGCAAGGCCTAGGAGCCTGAGGAGATGGCACTGATGGCATGAAAGGACATGGACCCCTCATACATGATAGAAATTGTACCCACCACATGAACGTGGAGATTGTCCCTGCTCCAACCAGACGATCTCCAATCAATTGGAGACACCAGACGTGTCTGGGAGTGTTACATAATTACCAAGTATGATCCATCATGGCGTCGAGTCATAGAACCCTTCAGCCAACCTCAATCATCCATTTACACCAATCCAATTTTATCCTCTCCTCATTCCCAATTACTCCTCCTAGATTCAACGCACCAAGAATGTCTTTGCAGTGGGAGCAAACCAGAACATCTGGGGAAACCCACACAGTCACAGGAAGTATTGGAAAACTCCACAAAGATAGTATTACAGGCCAGGATTGAACCTGATTCACTGGAGCTGTGAGACAGCAGCTCCACCAGCTTAGACTTTAGGCTTTAGACTTTAGAGGTACAGCATGGAAACAGGCCCTGTGGCCCAGCGTATAGCTACCACTATCCCACACACTGGGGACCATTTACAATTTTATCAAAGTCAATTAACCTACAAACCTGCACATATTTGGAATGTGGGAGGAAACTGGAGTATATGGAGAAATGTACAAACTGTGTACAGATAGCACCCGTAGTCAGGATGGAACCCGGGTCTCTGGCGATGTAAGGCAGCAACTCTACTGCTCTGCCACTGTGCCAGCGTGATGACCAAATGTTTCTTTTTAATTCCACAATGAGCTTTGAAATTGCTTCCCTAAACTTCTGAAGCTAGGGAATATCTGACACATCTGAACATCTCACTAATATGGACACCATCCAGTAGGGTCATGGGCTATCGATAAGGAGGTGGAACATTTTTTTTTCCAAAAACAAACTTTATTCAGACTAATAAATATATACAAAACAACAACAGTGTAAAAATGTTTCCAAACTTCTCAGCGCCTATACATACATTCATTAGTGTTCACAAAACTATCATTATGCCGGAGACTCTTGCCACTCATGAGGCCCAATGGGGTGATATCTCTTTCCACACCCTGCCCCCCAATGTACAGCAGCAGAAGAACCCTAGACTGTGGTCCTCCATGTAGATCCTTGGCATTGGCTGCACCAAGCTTCAATCAAAACTCCAATCAAAGCCCTGTTTGATTGCAGTACCACCCTTCCCTCACCTCATCTTCTGCTGAAGGGATCACACATGCCACCCCCTCCCAATTCGGTCAAGGGCGACTAATTGTCTTCTGGAAATGACTGATTGAAAGGAAGGCAGAAGGAGATTTGTGAGCGACCTCTGGAAAAGGAAGATGTTTGCAGTGCTATTGACAAAGAGAAGGGTTCTTGAATTGCAAAATGCTTTAAAAAAAGGCTGGCCTCCATCTGTGTTGTTCAGATCCAGTGGACGTTATAATTTGTGACCTCACCTACCGTTGAGCTCTGGGTGATGAGGCAATCTTAAGTACAATCCGAGGAGGGACAATACTAGGTTTAGGTTGGGGTGTGGATTTTTTGCATTGTCATGTACCGAGGTACAGTGAAAAGTTTTGTTTTGTATGCTAATCAAACAGACCAGATATACCATACATTCAAACTGAAAGATGCAGAGTGCAGAATATAGATCTCAGCATTGTAGCATATGAATTCCATAGAAAAAGTCCAATGTTCTTAATGGAGTAGAGATGAATCGAATTTAGATTATGGAAGACCGTTCGGAAGCCTGATAACAGAGTGGTAGAGGCTACTCTTTAGTCTGATGGTGCCTGCTTTCAAGCTTCTGAAATTTCTGCCAAGTGGGAGCAGGGAGGAGAAGGAACGACTGGCATGGGATTGGTCTTTGATTATGTATAGTTTAGTTTAGTTTATTATCACTGCCATGTGTAGCGAGGTACATAGATGCAAAATGCTGGGAATGGGTGATGTTTCGGGTCTTCAGAAACAAAGCTTTTTTGTTTCATGCTATCCAATCAGTGAAAAGAATATACATGATTGCAATCAAGCCGTCCGCAGTGAAATGGAGATGGAGTCAATGGTGGGAAGTCTGGTCCGTGTGATGGACTGGGCTAAACTTACAACTCTGCAATTTCTTGCGGTCTTGGGCAGAGCTTTAGAACTTAGAGATACAGCGCGGAAACAGTCCCTCTGGCCAGCCAACCACTAGGGACACTTTACAATTTTTGCTGAAGTCAATTAACCTACAAACCCATACATCTTTCAGAGGAAACCAGAGCACCTGGGGAAAACCCACGCGGTCACGGGGAGAATGTATAGACTATGTACAGCCATGTTTGTACAAAGTCGATCAAACCCAGGTCTCTGGCAGCAACTCTACCATTGCGCCACTGTGCCTCCCTAGACTGTGTTGTTCTTAAACCAAGCCGTGATGCAACCCAACAGTATGCTTTCTATGCCAAGGAGAATAGAAATTTCTCTGCAACTTCAATGAACCATAATTGTCAAGGAACCCAATGATGGGGCTAGAGTCTACTGGCTGGTGCTCAATGTCACAACATCTGACCACCCCCATCCCGCACTCCTGCTCAATGTTACCTGAGCCCCTTTGCTCGTTCTCCATTTAAGCGTCAGTCTCACCCTCTCCCCCACATTTCCCCGTCCCAACAACCATCTCGTAGTCCTCCTCCTCCTTCCTCCGTTATCAAACATAAAACTGGCTCCGAGTATAACTGCGCTGTGATTAGAAATGATTGATTGCCAGCCATGTTTCATTAATGAGATGTTTAAATATTGGCACTTTCCCTCCCCCGGCCTGTTGCTAAGCTTCGAGCGACGGAAGAAATTCCACACTTGCTCACCTAACAATGGCACAGATTATGCAGCAGCTTCTTAAACAGATTAGCAAGGGTCGATTAAACAGATTAAGGGGAGGGGTGGGTGGTGGGTTGGGGAGGGGAGAGTGTAGATCCGTAGCAGCATATTTTCTTTTTATTAAACTGGGTTTGCCATCTCCATGGCGACGGGGCTAATAACACATGTTGGGCGAGCGGGGACCTTGTGAGGCTTCATTTTCCCTGTCGGTCTCCTGTAATTTAAATTGGGCTGACATTCAGCGGAGCGTGGGAGGGGCAGGTCACAGGGAGCTGGGAATCTGGGGACGGCCACACCGCACTCTATGGAAGCCAAAGGAGCACACGTGATGGGTGCTGGAGTAGCACACACACGCACATACAGGCATATGCACACACGCACTTACAGGCACACGCACACACACGCACACACAGGCACCGCACACATGCACACACACGCACTCATGCACACATGCACACACACGCACATTCAGACACATGCACATACAGGCACACACACACACACACACACACAGATGCACACTTGCACACACACGCACATACAGGCACATGCACACACACACACACACATACATGCACATGCGTACACACGCACACACGCACAGACACACATGTGTGTGTACACTCACACATTCACAACACACCCACCCGCACACACGCACACACACGCGCGCACATACGCACACACACACACACGCGCACACATACGCACACACACACACACCCGCACATACACACACACACACACACACACACACACACACACACACACACACACACACACACCCGCACACACACACACGCACATACGCACACACACACACACACACACACACACACACACACACACACACACACACACACGCGCACACGCACATACACATACGCACACACACACACACACACACACACACACACACCCGCACACACACATACGCACATACGCACACACACACACACACACACACACACACACACACGCACATACGCACACACACACACACACACACACACACACACACACACACACACACGCACATACGCACACACACACACACACACACACACACACACACACACACACACACACACTGCTTCCGATGCACAGCCGCAGGGAGACACGTTGTCCTGTTACATGAAGAGAGATGGAGAATTTCCATCCGACAGGAGTGTTCTCCATAACTAAACATGTACGGTATTTAATGCCAGATATGAGGATGGACCTTTCACCCAGCATATGCCTGTAAACAGTGTCTAACATGGTCCTTACAGTTTCAGACAGGGGAATGGTTCCCGCACCCAGTGTACTGCATGTATGTAGGGTCTAACACGCAGTGCCAGACTGGGGGGTGGTCCATGCACCCAGTGTACAGGGTCACTGCATATGTACAGTGTCTAACACTGATACACATGGACAGTACGATGCCAGACAGCGGAATGGACCCCATACCCGGTGTACCGCAAAAGTACTGGCTGTAACACAGATGAACACCTGGGTTGTATAATGCTGGACAGGAGAGAGGCTTCCTTTTGTGCAGCCTGCACTGTGGATGTGGAGGAGCTGGCACTGGGACACAGGTGGGTCTGTCTGTACCCGACAGATGTGATTGTCCCCATTCTCCAGCGACTCCTGGAGCAGGAACGGAAACTGCGGCAATGCTTAACTGCAACTTTGAACATGCTTGTTTTCTCTGTCCCCTATCTGCATTGAGATGTGTGTTATTTCTGCTTTGTCTAACTCGTGCAGTTGATTAAAAAGGTGTGGAATATAATAGGAATAATAGACTCTGCATGGGGAACTAGAGAAACACACAAGGTCTCTGCAACCAGCGGCAAAGCAATAATTATGTCTGGGAAAATATTGATCTTCCCAGAACAATTTAACATCGATGACTGACTCAATTATTGAAATGAACTGCCTGCAACCTAAAATCAAAAGCCACGGTCTACCTCTTTAATTAGAAAGGAAATGAAGCAATTTAATACATGTGGCAAGGATGCTAAAACAAATCCCTCCCCAGAAGCCTGCATCCCATCCTGGAAGCCCGAGCTAACAGTGGAGCCACTGGCTAGGCAGTGATGTGTGGCCCAGTGCCAAGTCATAGAGTCCGAGTTTAATTTAAAGACACAGCGTAGAAACAGGCCATTCGGGCCGCTGAGTCAGCGTCGACCAGCGATCCCTGTACATTAGCACTATCCAACACACTAGAGACAATTTACAATTTTTACCGAAGCGAATTAACCTACAAACCTGTATGTCTTTGGAATGTGGGAGGAAACCGGAGAACCCGAAGAAAATCAACACGGTCACAGGGAGAGTGTAAAAATTCCTTACAGACAGCACGTGTAGTCAGGATTGAGCCTGGATCTCTGGCGCTGTGAGACGTTAGACAGTGTGGAAACAGCACTTCAGCCCAACTTACCCACACTGACCAACATGTCCCATCTGCACTAGTCTCTCCTGCCTACATTTGGCCCATATCCCTCTAAACCTGTCCTATCCATGTACCTGTGTAAATGTTTCTTAAACGTTGTGATGACAATGTTGCCAAGTGCTTGGCAGTGCGCTTTCTGCAGAATGACGTGTGGTACATAAAACATAGAACATGGAACAGAACAGTGCAGGGACAGGCCCTTTGGCCCACAAAGTCTATGCTGGACATGATGCTAAGATAAACTAATCTCATCTGCCTGCACATGATCTGTATCCATCCATACCCTGAGAATCCATGTGTCTCTCTAAACGCCTCCATTGGCTGCTCCTTCTGGGCCACTCTGGAAAATAGTTTCGGACTTCTCAGCGTGAATCAAAACTGCACTTCTGACATGATTTTCATGTCAAATCGGTAGTAAGGAAGGCGAATGCAATGCTAGCATTTAGTTTGAGAGGACTCGAATATAAAAACAGGAATGTAATGCTGAGGATCTATAAGGCACTTGTTAGGCCGTATTTGGAGTATTGTGGGCAGTCTTGTGCCTCATATGTGAGGAAGGATGTGCTGGCTCTGGAGAGGATCGAGAGGAGGTTTATGGGAATGATCCCAGGAATGATTGGATTAACATATGATGAGCGTTTAACGCCACTGGGCCTGTACTCGCTGGAGTTTAGAAGGATGAACTTTACCGAACAGTGAAAGGCCTGTATAGAGTGGATGTGGAGAAGATGTTTCCATTAGTGGCAGTCTAGGACCAGAGGCCATAGCATCAGAATAAAAGGCTGTACCTTTAGAAAGGAGATGAGGAGGAATTTCTTTAGTCAGAGGGTAGTGAATCTGTGGAATTCATTGCCACAGGCGGCTGTGGAGCCAGGTCAATGGATATTTTTTAAGATGGAGATTGACAGATTCTTGATTAGTTAGGGGTTATGGGGAGAAGGCAGGAGAATTGGGGTTGAGACGGAAAGATCGATCAGCCATGATTGAATGGCGAAACAGACTTGATGGGCCGAATGGTCTAATTCTGCCCCAATAAATTATGAACATGACCTTATGAACCCGAGCACAACCCATCAACATTTCCACCCCTCTTTGAGGAGGATTGCGGGACTGAGATTTGTGCAGGTCAGAAGGGATGTATTGACAAGGCAAGGAGCTGCGGGGAAATCCTCCCTTGCAGAGGGCAGTGGCTCTCTAGAACTCTCCACCCTGGGGGCTAGGTCAGGCAGGGTTTAAAGAAGACAAACGCTGGACAGATCAGGAATTGTAGGCTATGGTTCAATGGTTCAGTGGTACATGTACCGAGGTAGAGTGAGATTCATTTTTGCATACAGTTCAGCAAAAATATCGCTGTACATAAGCAATTAGATACACCTTAGATAAGCATCTCAGGTTCAGACAGTATATATAGTCGCCAGATTAGGTGCCATTTTCAAGTTCCAGTTGTTATAGGTGTTAATCTGACCATGAAGGCCCGTTGCCCTGGCAACGTTGCAGGGTTGGTTGGCCAAGCATGGCCATTGGTGTCATCCACCACTCCTCCACCTCTCTGTGCTGCTGCAGGCCATGTCCGGTCCACGTGCTAGGCCTCCTGGAGTGGCACCCGTTCCAGCCGAGCCACAGGTTGCTGCAGGGCCTCCGGAGGCCCGCTCCACCGTTGAGGCACTCCACTCCCTCCCACCGCTGACTCCGACCCTTCTCTCCAGTCCACGGGGCGAGTAGGGTCGGGCTCGGTGACTTCCCGCTCCGAGAGGATTCCCGGTTTCGCAGCGGACAAGCCAGGCCTGATGTTGGGTATGTCCGTGGCACATAAAAGCGACCTTCTGCCACGTGGCACACCAGGAGGCCTAGCAACCATGAGGTTGCCTGTGACAGATCAGCCATGGTAGGAGAGCTAGAAAGGCCGAATGACCTACTCCTGCTCCTATTTCCTTACGTATTTGGTTAACCTAGGAGATGCCATCGCAAGTCATGGTGCAGAGCTGGACTGAGTTCCTGCTGGAGTAGGTCTGTACTCTTTACCCCTCACTGTTTCTTCAATACCCCCTACGTCAGACAATCAGCCCAGCTCAGGGTGGCACGTGGCGCAGCGGTAGAGTTGCTGCCTCACAGCGCCAGAGACCCGGGTTCCATCCTGACTACGTGTGCTGTCTGTACCGAGTTTGCACGTTCTCCCTGTGACCACGAGGGCTAACCTCAGGTACTCTGGTTACCTCCCACATTCCTACACGCGCAGGCTTGTAGCTTAATTGGCTTCTGTGAATTGTCTCTGAAGTATAGGATAGATCTAGTGAACCAGGTGATTGTTTGTCAGCATGGACCTGATGGGCCAAAGGGCCTGTTTCCCAGCTGTATCTCTAAAGTAAGCTAAACTAAAGCTTGTAGCTCCCAAAACTCCCCCAGAGTCCCACATTCCATGCCCCTCCCCCACCCCAACTGTATTTGCGTATTCCAACTCCCCATCCTAATCAGTGAAGCCCCTACTCTTACCCGCACCAACCCCTGGCTGCTTACCTGGTCCCAGTTGACTCAAGTCCACCAACCTCCGTTTCCCCCTGGATGTCTCTGCACCAGCTCTGACCCCGTGTGTTCTACTGTGGGACCTTGATTGAAGGAACAGTGGGTGTTACCACTATCCAGCAGACCACCTCCCCTCCCCCATCGAGCAAAAGGTATAGAAGTGTGAAAACAGGGACAGTTTCTTCCCAGCTGTTATCAGGCAACTAAACCATCCTACCAACAGCTAGAGAGCAATCCAGAGCTACCTCATTGGAGACTCTGGGACCATCTTTGATCGGACTTTGCTGGCTTTATCTTGCACTAAACATTATTTACGTTATTGCTTTTATCCTGTATCCATACACTGTGGATGGCCTGATTGTAATCATATATTGTCTTTGTGTGGACTGGTTAGGACGGAACAAAAGTTTTTCACTGACATGACAATAGACTAAACTCAAACTCACTGAGGTGCAGTTGAATTCCAATGCCACTGAGCTAGTCTGATACAACGACGAGATCAACCTGGCTCTTATCCCACCCCATCGCGGCTCCTACTCAACATGAGCTGGAAGGTCGGCCGACATTTTACAGCCCACCGCCAGCCAAGAGGACCCGATGTTGCCTGTAAATCCCAGATAGGATCAGCACGGGACCGCAGCGTTTCGGAGCGCCGTCACTAAGATGGAAACTTTTGGCTGAAAATAAACTTTCTCAGCAGTATTTTAGTCAATGTGCTTGAAGGCAACTGACGTGAGATTAGCTGCTATTGTTGGAGGTTTACCTCTCACTGCTGAACTAATCTCAAGTCTTAACTTAATGCTTCGTTATTGTGCACATTCCGCCCTCTAATCCCGCAATCATGTGGAGCATATGCTTCCCAAATCTGCTCCTGGTTGCTGCTTTGGACCAGGATACCTGCAGGATAAGACGTGGTGGCCGACTGTTGCCATTCTGATGAGTTGGGATAGCAACAGAGTACTGGCTGGGGGGGAGGGGGGTGGGGCTTGGTGTGACGTGGAGAAATACCAGGGCGGCTCAGTGGCACGGCAGTAGTGTTGCTGCGTTGCAGCACCAGAGGCCCAGGTTCAGTCCTGACTGTGGGTGCCGTTTGTACGTTCTCCCTGTTGCCACGTGAATTTCCTCAGCGTGCTCTGGTTTCCTCCTACACGCCAAAAACACGCAGGTTTGTTGGCGAATTGGCATCTGGACGTTGTCCCTAGCGTGCAGGCTAGAACTAGTACGTATCATCGTTGGTCAGCATGGGTTCGGTAGGCTGAAGGGCCTGATTTCATGCTATCTCGGTAACTAAACTCCAGACCGTTAGCCAGAGGGGCTGTTCTTGTGGTCTTCTCTGTTCTATGTAATACCACGTTTCTGCCTGTGGCAACTCATTCCAAATGAATGAGATCGGATGCAGGTATTACAATGTCAGAGTCTGAGTCATAAAGAGTGGAACAGGCCCTTCAGCCCAACTTGTGCACATTGACCAGCATGTCCCATCTACGCGAGTCCCAGTTACCTGCGTTTGGTCCATATCCCTCTAAACCTATCCTATGCATGTACTTGTCCAAACATTTCTTAAATGTTGCGATAGTACCTGCCTCAATTATCTCTTCCGGCAGCTCGTTCCATACACCCACCACCTGGTGAGGCATTAAATTCAGCCCCTTTCAATCTCCTGACATTGAAACAGGAGATGTGGAGTCAGTATGGATAGAATTAAGGAATTATGAGGGTAAAAAGCCCCAAATGGGACTTATCTACAGGCCCCCAAACAGTAGCCTGGATATAGAGTGCAAGTTGAATCAGGAGTTAAAATTGGCATGTTGCAAAGTTAATGCCACGGTTGTTATAGGAGATTTCAACATGCAGGTAGACTGGGAAAATCAGGTTGGTACTGGACCCCAAGAAAGGGAGTTTGTGGAGTGCCTCTGTGATGGATTTTTAGAGCAGCTTGTATTGGAGCCTACCAGGGAGAAGGCAATTCTAGATGTAGTGTTATGTAATTAATCAGATTTGATAAAGGAACTTGAGGTTAAGGAGCCATTAGGAGGTAGTGACCATAATCTGGTCAGATTTTATCTACAATTGGAGAGGGAGAAGGGTAAATCGGAGGTGTCAGTGTTACAGTTAAATAAAGGGGACTATGGAGCCATGAGCGAGGAGCTGGCCAAAGATATCCTAGCAGGGATGATAGTGGGAATGGCAGGTATTTTTGGGAATAATACAGAAGGTGCAGGATCAGTTCATTCCAAAGAGGAAGAAAGATTCCAAGGAGAGTAAGGGACAACCGTGGCTGACAAGGGACGTCAGGGACAGTATAAAAATAAAATAGAAAACGTGGCAAAGATGAGAGGAAAGCAAAGGATTGGGTAATGTTTAAAGAGCAACAGAAGATAACTAAAAAGGCAATACTGGGAGAAAAGATGAGGTACGAAGGTAAGCTAGCCAAGAATATAAAGGAGGATAGTAAAAGCTTATTTAGGTATGTGAAGAAGAAAAAAATCATTAAGGCCAAAGTTGGACCCTTGAAGACCGAAACAGGTGAATTTATTATGGGGAACAAGGAAATGGCAGATGAGTTGAACAGGTACTTTGGATCCGTCTTCACTAAGGAGGACACAAACAATCTTCCTGATGTGGCCAAAGGATCTGGGTGACGGAGGAACTGAAGGAAATCCACATTAGGCAGGAAATGGTGTTGGGTAGACTGTTGGGACTGAAGGCTGATAAATCCCCAGGGCCTGATGGTCTGCATCCCAGAGTACTTAAGGAAGTGGCTCTAGAAATCGTGGACGCATTGGTGATCATGTTCCAATGTTCTATAGATTCAGGATCAGTTCCTGTGGATTGGAGGGTAGCTAATGTTGTCCCACTTTTTAAGAAAAGGCGGGAGAGAGAAAACAGGAAGTTATAGACCAGTTAGCCTGACATCGGTGGTGGGGAAGATGCTGGAGTCAATCATGGATTTAAGAATGGGAAATTATGCTTGACTAATCTTCTGGAATTTTTTGAGGATGTAACTAGGAAAATGGACAAGGGAGAGCCAGTGGATGCATTTGATAACAGTGGGCGTGACAGAGATAGAATGTAGTTGGGGACTGTCCCTTTACCTCCCCCCTCAACTCCATCCAAGGACCCTGACAGTCTTTCCAGGAGAGGCACTTGCACCTCCTCTAACTTCATCTACTGTATCCGCTGTTCCAGGTGCCAATTCCTGTACATCAGCGAGGCCAAGCGCAGGCTCAGCGATCGTTTTGCTGAACACCTCCGCTCAGTCCGCCTTAACCTACCTGATCTCCTGGTTGCTCAGCAATTTACCTCACCCTCCCATTCCCAATCTGACCTTTCTGTCCTGGGCCCCCTCCATTGTCAGAGTGAGGCCCAGCGCAAATTGGAGGAACCGAACCTCATGTTTCACTTGGGTAGCTTACACCCCAGTGGTATGAACATGGACTTCTCTAACTTCAAATAGCCTTTGTTTATCCTCTCTCTCCATCCCCTCCCCCTTCCCAGTTCTCCCACTAGTCTTAAGGGCCTGTCCTACCAGCATCCGACTCCATGCGGTGAGCGCGATCAAACTAGAAGCGGGGGCCGCGCGGAGGTCGGGTGATCCCTGTGCAGGGCCGTTCCAAACAGCATGCGCCTGCGTGCGAAGAGCGCGACCAAACCGGCAGCGGGGGCCGCGCGGAGGTGGGGTGAGTGGTGCAACGCGGCACAAAGTGAGGCGAACTTGGAGCGAAGTCTTAAAGGTAAGTTCGCCAGGACAGAGAGGGACACACAGAGAGGGGCACAGAGAGGGACACACGGAGAGGGGCACAGAGGCACCTACAGAGAGGGTCACGGAGGCACCTACAGAGAGGGTCACGGAGGCACCTACGGAGAGGGTCACGGAGGCACGACGTCGAGGCGGTGTGTAATGCTTCGAGGCGACTGCCAGCCGACAAGCCGTTGCCGCGCGGAATTTTTGAGCATGGTCAGTTTTTCGGAGCCCCGCGCGATGTCGGGACGAACTCCGCACAATTCCGCACGGCTCCGGCGATCGAAGTGGGACCGGCCCCACGACGCCAGACGGCTCAAGCGACCACGTTAGGTCGCGCTCTTCGCATGGAGTTGCATGCTGCTGGGACAGGCCCTTTACTGTCTCCGACTACATTCTATCTCTGTCCAGCCCACTCCCCTGACATCAGTCTGAAGAAGAGTCTCGACCCGAAACGTCACCCATTCCTTCTCTCCAGAGATGCTGCCTGTCCCGCTGAGTTACTCCAGCATTCTGTGTCTGCCTTCGATTTAAACCAGCGTCTGCAGTTCTTTCCCACACAGGGACAATTTACAATTTTACCGAACGCAATTAACCTAAAAACCTGTACATCTTTGGAGTGTGGAAGGAAACCGGAGCACCCAGTGAAACCCCATGTGGTCACAGGAAGAACATAGAACTGTGTACAGATAGCACCCACAGTCAGCATCGAACTGGGGTGTCTGGCGCTGTAAAGCAGCAACTCCACTGTTGCACCCTGTGCCACCCAACCTCCCGCTGAGATGGTAGAGCTGCTGCCTCTCACACCAGGGTTTCTCATCCAGAGTTCAATCTCTGTGACGGTGCTGGATGTGTAGACTTTGGATGTTCTCCATGTGACAGTGTGGGTTTCCCCAGGGTGCTCCAGTTTGCACCCGTCTCAAAGAAATTGTCCGCTGTAAATTACTCCACCTGCATATAAACTGGGGAGAGGGGGGGGGGGATTGAAGGAAATGAGGGAATATCTAAATGGCATTAGATGTAGAGTTAGTGTAAATGGGTGCTTGATAGTCAGTGCAAAGTCAATGGGGGTGTCGAGTGTGACGCTACTCACTGCTGCTCTCTGTGACTAATCCCACGAGAGACCCGCAGGACACTGTGGATATTTAATGCTGTTCTCTGTTCCAGTATCTGATTGTGAATATTTTGTTTCAAATTGTTGTCGAGATGTAGCTATGCAGGCATGGATATACCGTGATGCCCCGCCCATTCTCCCACTGAGGATATTTATAGATATGCATTGGAACTCCTCCTTACGAAACCAAATTGCAAAAGTGCAGGTAAATGTAGATGGGTAACGTGTCTCCAGGTTTTGCACCAAGTGGTGGTGAATCGGCTGCGGTTGACGTAACCCTGCCTGATTTTTCTCTGCATCAAATGTTGACCAGAGTGGTATTAGATCAGAATGCCAGATCTCCATGTACATGCAGGGTCTTTGTGAGATGGTGCCTGTGACTTTGCGCGCAGTGCAGCCTGCTGACTGCAACAAGGATATACCTGCTGTACAGAGCATGCGGCGAGTGCTGACCAGAACGGTTTCAGCATCGACAGGATTGTCGGTAGAGATTGACAGAACTTAGTTTAGTTTAGTTTTGAGATACAGCGCGAAAACAGGCCCTTCGGCCCATCGGGTCTGCGCAGACCAGAGATCCCTGCATATTAACACTATCCTACACACACCAGCGATAGTTTTTACATTTACCAAGCCAATTAACTTAAATATCTGTATGTTTTTGGAGTGTGGGAGGAAACTGAAGATCTCGGAGAAAATCTATGTGGTCACGGGGAGAACGTGCAAACTCTGTACAGACAGCACCCATAGTCGGGATCCCCGGCGCTGCAAGTGCTGTAAGGCAGCAACTCTACTGCTATGCCACCGTGCTGCCCTATTCTCTGTTGTCTCTGTTGTCTCTATGGACAACTCTGTTGTCTGATGCTCAGAATGGTGAGAGGGAACTGTGAAAGTTACAAAGTTCTTGACAGGGTGGATTAAGTTAGAACAAGGGACCACAGTTTTTGAATAAGGTTGGCCATAACTCCCTGTAAGGGGCAACACATTGATATTGATAAAGAAGGCGAATGGTATGCTTACCAGTCGGACCAGACTTATCCAGTCTAAAGAAGGGTCTCGACCCGGAACGTCACCCATTCCTTCACCCATGCTAACTGTCCCGTTGTTACTCCAGGAGTTGAGTATGGTACGGCATGCTTGCCTTGATAATTCGGGGCATTGAGTATAAGAGTCAGAAAGTCATCAAACAGCTTTATCGGACATTGGTTAGGCAGCATTTAGAGAATTGCATGCTGTTCTGGGTGCCCCGTTACTGGAATGATGTCTGGATTAAGGAGCATTAAGGGATCGGTTGGATAGACTTGGCTTGTTTTCTCTGGGGTTTGAAGAGAGACCTAGCAGAGGCATATATAATTCTGAGAGACATAGATAGGGCAAACAGCCAGAACCTTTTTTCCAGGATGGAAATATTGAATACTGGAGAGCATAGCTTTAAGGTGAGAGGAACAAAGGTTAAAGGGGATGTGCTGTGCATGGTTTTTTTTAATAGAGGGTGGTGAGTGCCTGGAATGTGCTACTGGGTGCGATGATTGAGGCAGATACAAAAGTGGCATTTAAGAGACTTTTGGATAGGCAGATGGATATGCAGAGAATGGATTGTGTGCAGACAGATAAGAGTTGGTCTTGGCATCATGTTTGGCACAAACATTGTGGGTCAAAGAACCTGTTCCTGTAAAGTACTGTTCTATGTTTTATGTTTTAGATCATATGCAGGCACATGTACAGTTTAAACTGGCATTGTGGTCGTCACAGGCGCAATGGGTCAAATCGCATTTTCCTGTCTTTTCCTGTTCTATGTTCTGTGGGTGGTGGGGGTATGGAGGAGGAAGTTGAGGCAGGCACTATCGCAAATTTTAAGAAACATTTAGACAAGGTTGGGTTATAGGGATATGGGGCAAATGGAGGCAGATGGGACATGTTGGTCGGTGTGGGCAAGTTGGGCCACTGGGCCTGTTTCCACTCTGTGTGACTCTGTCAGGAGGTAGAAAAGGCTGAGAGAAGGATGGAGTGTGGCTGTGCCGGGAATGTAATCTCTGCCAATGCTATTTGCTCCATTGCTCAACTGGCTCTTGTCCTTGGCTCCACAGGCTGTTTGCGGCTAAGTGCAGCGGCTGCGTGGAGACCATTGCCCCCACCGAGTTCGTCATGCGGGCCCAGAAGAGCGTTTACCACCTGCACTGCTTCTGCTGCTGTGTGTGCGAGAGGCAGCTGCGTAAGGGCGACGAGTTTGTGCTGAAGGAGGGCCAGCTGCTCTGCAAGAGCGACTACGAAAAGGAACGGGAGCTGCTGAGCTTGGTCAGTCCGGCTGCCTCAGACTCAGGTAACCCACACCCAGACTGTCCGCTCACCCCGCAGCCACCCAACCTGTGGCTGGGGGTGGTCTTTACAATTTACTTTAGAGATACAGCACGGAATCAGGCCCTTCGGCCCTTCGAGTCCACACTGACCAGCGATCCCCATACACCAGCACTATCCAGAAGACTAGGGACAATTTACAACTTTTACCAAAGCCAATTAACCTACAAGCCCTGTCGGTCTTTGGAGTGTGGGGGGAAATCTGAGCACCCGGGGAAATTCACGCAGTCACAGGTAGAACATACAAACTCTGTACAGACACCACCCATAATCAGGATTAAACCCAAGTCTCTGACGCTGTAAGGCAGCAACTCTATCGCTGCACCACTGTGACCTGAAGTCACCAAATTTTGCTGGGACTAGTGTAGCCGGGGCATGTTGGCTGGTGTGGGCAAGTTGGATCGAAGGGCCTGTTTCCACACTGTATCACTCTACGACTCTACGTCTCTCTCCACAGATGCTGCCTGACCTGTTTTCAGCATTCTCTGTCTTCATTCCAAAAGATAAGGACAAAGGTTCAGCACATCGAGTCCACACCAGCTCCCAGCAGAGTAATCTCACCAACCCCATTGCCCCTTATACCCCTGTAATTTATCATCTTTTCTGTGCCTGTACTAGTGCCAGGACAATTTACAGTGGGTCGTTTAACCAACCCACATTTATTTACTAATTTATCTATTTATTCATTCATGTATTTATCATTTTTTTTCTGTCTGTTTGTCTGTCTGTCTTTTATTTTTTTTCTTCCTTTCTCTCTCTCTTTCTCTCATTCTCTCTCTGAAAGGTTGCAGGCACTAACAGAAGGCAGGCACTGATCGTTTTCCGGTGACTTTGACAGGCACACGCAGGAGCCTGCTGCTCCCATCACTGGCATGGCCGCACAATCTGCCTGCAAATTGCCCTCAACATTTATATTTCTGGGACACTTATCCATCAGCTTGACACTGGGCTGCCTCACCCTGTGAAGAAAGACTTGCTCTATTCATGGTACTGTTGCATAACACGGAGGAGACATAATTATTGGCAGGAATAAACATGAAGAGAGGCAGTGGTTGAAAATAAATCTTTAAAAAATTATTTTGTGCTGACTTGGTTGTAATTGATTTGGGACAAATATTGTTTCACAAACATGTGGAATTTCTGCAGAACCTGCCCTATGCCTAAGGCAGTGTTTACTTTAGTTTAGTGATACAGCACAGAAACAGGCACTTTGGCCACCGAGTTTCTGTCCACATGCAATCCCTGTATACTAGCACTCTCCTACACACTAGGGACAATTTACAATTTACAGAAGCCAAATTAACCTACAAACCTGTATTTCTTAGGATTGTGGGAGGAAACCGGAGCACCCGGAGAAAATCCAGGCGGTTATAGGGAGGACATAAAAACTCGGTAGTCAGGATTGAACCCGGGTCTCCGGCGCCGTGAGGCAGCAACTCTACCGCTGCGCCACCGTGCTGCCCCCAGGTGGTGCAGTGAGACACTGCAGTGGTTGGTTTCATTGGACCTTGTTATCAATCCAATTACATCTTTCACCCTCCATTAAGTAATCTCATCAAAAACCTGCTCATTGTCTCTGAACATACAGCACGTCCTGATAACCCATGGCCTTGTGTTCCCTCACACAACTTAATGTAAACCGTCTCATTCCTGTTTCAGTTCTTCAAGCCCTAAGCTAGCCAGCAACACCTTCAGTCTCACCACTGAAGGAGAACTTAGAGGTCCTCTCAATCTGGCCTCTGACACGTCCCTGATGTTGATGAACAGCTGTGGCTTCAACTTCTTTTCGTATTCCTGTTATTTCTTAAAGCTGCCCTTTGACAAAGCATTTGGCCATCATCCAGATTTTTGTACCTGTTTCGGTGTGACAATAAGCGAGTTCGGTATTCCGACTGCGCATGCCCTGGTCATAGGTCACTCGATGCAAACATTCTCGGCAACTGTGCTGCTGCGTGTACAGACCAGCGTTTCATCCGTAGTCAGGATCGAACCCAGGCCTCTGGCGCTACAAGCACTGTTGAATTGCTACTGGACCATCCCCGTCCCCTCCTGAGTGTCCCATCCCTGTCCGGGGGTGGCCGGAGATGTCCGGGTTGACCCTGGATTGACGGGACACCGGCCCAGGCTCACAGCCAGCGTGAAGAAGAAGCACTAACGCCACCGCTCCGGGCTGGTGTCCCGTCAATCCAGGGTCACCCCGGACATCTCCGGCCGCCCCCGGACAGGGGTGGGACACTCGGGAGGGGACGGGGACGGTCCAGTTGCAATTCAACAGTGTTTGCAGCACCGGAGACCCGGGTTCGATCCTGACTACGGATGAAACGCAGCTCTGATCCATGCAGCAGCTCAGCTGCCCATAATGTTTGTATTGAGTGACCTTTGACAAATCCCATGATTCCTTGCATTTTTCAGAATACCGAACTTGCTTATATCATGCTTTGCGGTGAAGGGTGGCACAGTGGCACAGCTGGTAGGGCCACTGCTCACTATGCCAGAGACCCCGGTTCGAACCTGACCTTGGGTGCTGTTTGTGCATAGTTTGCCTGTTCACCATGTGATCTCTTACAACATCCCCAAAACCTGCAGGTTTGAAGGTTTATTGGCTGCTGTAAAAATTGCCCCAAATGTGTAGGGAGTGAATGAGAACGTGGGATAACATAGAACTAGTATAAGTGGGAGATAAATGCTTGGCACCGGCTCGGTGGGAAAAGGGGCCAGTTTCTATGCTGTGTCACTAAACTAAACTAAGGCCCCCGAAGAGTTTGAAGGACTCTCCAAACTCTAGCAAGAAAATAAGATATATCTTGCCAATTTCTTTACGAAAGGATCAAATTTCCACAGTTGATGAGACCCACAGATCCCAGTCCTGCACCTGACTGACACTGATCAGTGCACTGTGGCCATGGGATAGGGGTGTTGAGGCAAGGTTGTGTATGTGTGCATGTGTGTGTGCCTGTGTGTGCGTGTGTGTATGTATCCATGTGTGTGTGCGCGTGTGTATGTATGCGTGTGTGTGTGTGTGTGCGCGTGTGGTAGAATCTGGAAGGAGTCGATGGGAATGTGGGGAGAATAAAATGAGAATAGCGTAAAGAGGTGCTCGCTGCCTGGCACGGATTTAACGGGCCAAAGGGCTTGTTTCCATGCTGCATGACTCCATGTTGTGTGTGTCACCAAGTGCACAGCTTGAATGAGGATTGCTGCTGGCATATTGTATGTGCAGCGCAGAGGGACGGGCACGCTGGGAACGAGAGGATCTTGCACGGGAGGATCTGTCGACTCAGCGAGCTGCTCCGACAGCCCCTCGCACCCTTCACTGCTAAAAGCCAAGTGAAGAGCCACACATTTCTTTTAATTCTTTCCTCCCATCTTTTCTGATTCAAACTAAGCAGAATATCAAAGAGGGTTTAATAGTGCGAGAGAATGCACCTCAAAGCCACTTTTTATGAGAATGTAAGAGATGAGAGGTAGCTCTCTTGAGACCCATATGCCACCTCTAATCCCGCAGTCTAAGATTTAATCATTGCTTTCACCCAGTATGAAGAGACAATCCTGGGTAAACAAAGAACGACCAGGAGGAGTACAATTTCCAATTAAAGATCACTAATGCTCTCACTCCTTCTTAGTGATGTCTGTGAACCAAGGTCTTTATTAATTTTGGAGAGCAGGGTCGAGAGTTAGTCAATGGCGTCTTGTGCTGGTTTCCCTTTTTTACGAAAGATTGACTAACCTCAGTGAGTGCTTCAGCGGACGCTAGAATGGGGGCCTTCCAAAGACAACTTAATTAATGTTTGCGTTCTTTTGCATCAATAGAATAAATGCTATACACACAGCTGGTCCCCTGTTTAGACCAATACAAGGGCCTGTCTCACACACACACCACACACACAAACACACACTTGAGGAATAACCCCAAGTCTGTTTACCTGCTTCGAAACCCACTCCTCTGTACTTCCCCCACCATCCCTACACTGACCATGAATCCTCTGCCGTATATTGGATTCAGGGTCAGAGCGGATAACGTTTGAGGTTGAAGGAGGGACTGAATCAATTTAGAGCAGGCATGAAGTGTTCTTATTTTTTGTTGATTAGCCCGCTTTCTGAGGCAGGTGACTGAGGCCTGGTTTGCAGAGTGACCAGAAGTCATCCAGAGTTTTTGCCCAAGTGTTTGGTAGCTGGCTTTACCCTCAGTGCTGGATACCCGCAGGTCATTTGATAATTGGAGTAGATTACTGAACAACACCGGAACAGAAGTAGGCCGCTCGGCCTCTCAAGCCTACCACACATAAAAGAGGACAGCTTAGATCACCCATGATTAAATTAAATGACGGGACAGGTTTGAAGGACCTGACGGCTTATTCCTGCTCATTTCCTGTGGTTCTCGTGTTCAGTGCTCTGAGTACAGGCCATCCAAGGTTGTTATATGTTAATAGGTTATAGGCACAGACTTAGGCCATTGGGGCAGGTAATATCGCAACGTTTATGATACATTTAGATTGGTACATGGATAGGATAGATTTAGAGGGAGACAGGTGGGATTAGTGTAGATGGGACATGTTGGTCGGTGTGGGCAAGTTGGGCCGAAGGGCCTGTTTCCTAGCTGCGTGATTCTGTGACTCCATGTCTGCTACCTGACGTGACGTGTCAACACACATCCCCACCCCTGCAATCTGCTGCTGAGCAGGCACCATCACACCAACTCTGTTGGACATTACTTAGGGACTGAGGCTCTAGTAGATCAAACAGCAAAGTGGTGGAGGAACTCGGAGAGTCAGGCAGCATCTGTGGAGGGAACTAATCAGAGTAAGTTTCAAGTTGGGATGCTCCTTCAGTTCGAGTGGATTTTATTTTGGTCGCTGGGGGAGGGAAGGAGGTGTGCTGGCGATGGATAGAAACAAAGAACAGCAGATGCTGGTTTATACCAAAGATGGACACAAAGTGCTGGAGTAACTCAAAGGGTCAGGCAGCATCTCTCGAGGAAAAGGATAGGTGACATTTTGGTTTGAGACCCTACAGGGTTCTGACGAAGGGCCTGACCTGAAACGCTGCCCATCCTTCTTCTCCGGAGATGTTGCCTGACCCGCTGAGTTACTCCAGCACTTTGTGTCGATCTTCAGGAAGAGTCAGCGCCCGGGGTAAGTCGGTTAGTGAAATGTAATTGGCAGCAGACCCAGTTACATTGCCAGGAATATGATATATGAAGGGTTTTATTTTCCCAGCCCTGCTTTGATTTCAGCATGTTTTGTCGAGGCTTCCTTTTATCTGGGGACCTGAGCTGTCAGGGTGTGAGGTGATTAATGACAGGGCGGGGACTGTGCATCGACACTCCACGCAGGGCTTAGAGGAGTCAAACCGTTCCAAGTGGTTCTCCAAAGCGATTCGCCCTTCGCTTTGCAGACAGCGCTGCTCAAAATTAAATAGTTATCCGCAGTTTTCGAATCAGCCTTTGAATATACAACCGCGCGCTCTTCAAAGAATCAACGCACTTAAAGCTCCTTGAGTTCCAGGGGGGCAGCCCGGCTCTCCGTTTGATTTATGATGTGCCACAACTTCTCACATGTTCCCCTTCCTCTCCTGAAGGCACACATTCTCGCTGGGAGACAGATTCACCGGCTTCCAATTTGATAATCAAAGCAGTGGTGCATCTTGTACAGCACCTTTAATGTCGAACAACGCCCTGAGGCACTTTGCAGATGGGGAACCAGAAAGAAATTAGACACTGTACCAAAGTGGACGATATCAGCGAGTGAGAGGCACACCGAGCCACTCCCACACAGCTGGAACTGCTTGTTTGACTATAGAAAAGAAGAAAAGTGTATTTAGGTAGCAACCTTCACAGCTTCAGAATCCCATAAGTGCCAGGGGAAAAAAACAATCAGATAATCCACAGAAAATGGAGGCACGAGGAACTGCAGGTGCTGGCTTACAAAAAAAGACACAAAGTGCTGGAGTAACTCAGCGGATCAGGCAGCATCTCTGACGAACATGGATAGGTGATATTTTGAGACAGGACCCTTATTCAGATTGAGAAGGTCTGAGAGGGTGGTGAATCTGTGGAAAGGATATTTTTAAGGCAGAGATACATAGATTCTTGATTAGTGCGGGTTTCAAGGGTTATGGGGAGAAGGCAGGAGAATGGGGTTGAGAGGGAGAGATAGATCAGCCATGATTGAATGGCGGAGTGGCCTTGATGGGCCGAATGGCCTAATTCTGCTCCTTTACTATTGAACATGAACTTATGACCAGAACGTCACATTTCAACTTTATGTTAGATTTTGGACCTACAACGCACCAAATCTGCAATGAATAGTGATCACCCCATTAACTAACATTATCCTACACACTAGGGACAATTAACATTTTTTTTTTTTGCCGGTCAATTAACCTACAAACCTGTACGTCTTTGGAGTGTGGGAGGAAACTGGAGCACCTGGAGAAAACCCACGCAGTCACAGGGAGAATGTGCAAACTCCATACAGACAGCACCCGTAGTCAGGTTGGAATCTGGATCTCTCGCGCTGTAAGGCAGCAACTCTATCGCTGCGCCACCGTGCCGCACATTTGAAAGATGCGTGTTGAACAAGAGCTTAGGTGGAAATAAAATCCATACTTTATTTCAAAATGCCATCTAAAAATAAGAGAATAAAATTATAATGGGGTCCGATGGTGCCGAAACCCCTCAGTGTTACTTTACGAATGTCAGCACAAAGAAAGCTGTAGGAAAGTTAATGGAATAGTTTGGGACTTTGTGAGCATCGCATGGGTTGGGCACATAAAATTTGGAAAGGTTGTATGGAGGATAAATTTCATAAAATACAATCAGGCTATTTTTCTGCAACATTCTTCCCCGAACCAACGAGGGAAACAATTATTTTGACCTTGTGCAGCAAGACACAAATAATTAGTAATTGGATAGTAAGGGATCTCGTATGTTTGAATTCTGTCCACAGTTTGAGAGAGACACAATTCAGTGTGTAACTAATGGCTTGAAAATTCATAATGCCATTTATATATGTACGAGGGGCCAATTGAGTGAGAAAGATTGGAAAATGTGTCCATGGACAGACAGTAAGAAAATGCAACATGTGCAATACATGTATACTCTGTTGAGATTTAAGAACATCTAATAAATATGATTGATCTGTGGGGAATAAAGGATTGTGAGGAGAGTGTCAGAATTACTTTTAATGGCACACAAACAGCACACAGTCTCACCTCCATCTCCCTGTTAAATGCAGGTCTCAGCTAGATTTCATGTCCACTTCCACCCTGCTGCCTCCTGCTACTGAACAGGGTGCAAAGGAGCCCACCTTTAGTTTAGTTTAGTTTAGATATAGGGTGGAAACTAGCCCTTCGGCCCACCGGGTCTGCGCTGACCTGCGATCCCCGCACACTAACACTATCCCACACACACTAGGGAGAATTTACAATTGTAACAAGCCAATTAATCTACAAACCTGTATGCCTTTGGCGTGTGGGAGGAAACCGGAGACCCTGGAGAAAAGCCACGCAGGTCACGGGGAGAACGTACAAACTCTATACAGACAGCACTCGTAGTTAGGATCGAACCCGGGTCTCTAGTGCTGTAAGGCAGCAACTCTCGCGCTGCGCCACTGTACTAGTTGCTGAGTGAGTGAGGTACTCTGAACGGTGAGGGAGGTGGGAGGAGGTTGGATCTCAGCCACTAGCAATGTTTCTCTTTGTGATATTCAGCTGTGTGAAGGTCGACTCCGGTGGAAAATGATATAATCATAGACAAGGTTGCCATTTCATTTAATTACAAGGCCAGGAACTGCATCTTGTTATTTCAGTTGATAAGAAAGGGAGAAGAATATTTGACTGCAGGCTCTTTGGGTGATTGGCTGACTGCAACGTTTTGGAGATGTGTGAAGAGTCGGCACTGTGATCCAAGTTTGAGAGAGCTGGTTTTGCTTGGAAGTATGTCGGGGTGCGTCCAATCTCCCACCATGTATCCAGTGGAACTTACCTTGCACCCACCTCGTGTCCATTGATCACACAATGTGCCCACTTTCTGGGGCCCCACCTTCCTCAGCTGGTTGAAAGCCAACTGAATGATCCATCATTATTGGTCTTAACAACCTTTCATCACATCTTAATTTAAAAAAAAATATATGATTTAATAATAAAGTGGAATAATACAGTTTGTAATGATTCCATGAGTTTTCACTGCCCTCGTGGTAGGATCCTAGCGGTCACTCATAAGTTCATAACTTCTCGGAGTAGAATTAGGCCATTTGGCCCATCAAGTCTACTCCGCCATTCACTCATGGTTGATCTATCTTTTCCTCTCAACCCCATATTGTCTTGCCTTCACCCCATAACCCCTGACACCCGAACTGATCAAGAAGGGTGGCATGTGGGGGACAACAACATGGGATTGGTGTTTGATGGATAATGCAGACTCGGTGGGCCAAAGAGCCGGCTATACTGGTGTGTGACTCTAACCCAGGCAGTTCCACTGTGCATTGGGAATGAAACCAAAACCAAAACCATTTGGTCAATGTTATTCTGCAATTAAATCTAATGATCTGGTTGCTACCAGTCCAAAGCTGGGACAGACCAGTGAGCCTGGGGGTGCGTGGGATTGAACCTGTTGCTTTGGGAATAGGCTCGAGGGTGAGTCTGCGCTCAGGAAGGAGATTGCTACTTTTACGTATCATGGACTATGGGAATTAGTGGAGGTTGCCGTACCAGCACAGTGACACTCTACTGACCTATCACCTCCTCTCCTCCCTCCACTGCAGCCAAAAGTGACGACGAAGAATGCGCCGACAAACTGGGGCAGCTACAGTGCAAAGGAGGCGAAGACTTCAAAGATCCCAAGAGACCCAAAAGGCCCAGGACTATCCTCACCACGCAGCAGAGACGTGCTTTCAAGGCATCGTTCGAAGTGTCCTCCAAACCCTGCAGGAAGGTAGGAGAAGCTTGTGAAAGGTGGGAAGTCCTCTCTCAGGTCTCCTTGTCCCTCCCTGTACACCTCTCCTAAATCTGCTGACGGGTTGTTGCAAGCAGCACTGGATGCCCCAGTATCCAACCTGACTGGTTGTGGGTGGGTAGAGCAGAGGGTAGAGTGTAGGTGGGAGGACTTCTACCTCCCTGGCATGCGAGGAAGTAGTATCTCATTGACCCATGGTTTCTAGTTGGAAGCATTCATTGAACCACATTCTTCCTTCAGACCAATGGTTCCTCTGTAGCCTGGGTCCTGAGAGGTAGTGCTGTGCCACAGGGAGAGGTTGGGCAGGCATCATGCTCTCTCCTTGTCATCTTGTGCAGAAGGAGGCATCAGTCTGTCCAGCAAAGGTTTCCCCAGAACAATTTTCATTGTATATCCAAAGCCCGGTTCTGCAGCGTATACCAGGCACGCAGGTGAACCCAGTATTGGCCCATGGGGCTACCCTCTGTATAATTCCCGAATCACCCTGGGAGCTCCCTCAATACTGCCGATATCACCGTGGGAGGCCCCTCAATGCCGTCAATAACACCCTGGGAGTTCCCTCAACAATGCCTTGATATCACCCGGGACCTCCCTCAATATAATCTTGATATTATACTGGGAGCTTCCTCAATGCTGCCTTGATATCAATTAGGGAGCGTCCTCAACACTGCCCAGATTTTGCTGGGGAGCTCTCTCAGCACCACTCCAAGATTGACCTGAGACCTCCACTGCACTGATGTTGGCCTGGATACTCCCTCACTACTGCCCCAATGCCAGTCTGGGTACTCACTCAGTATTACCCCAATGCCAGTCTGGGTACTCACTCAGTATTACCCCAATGCCAGGCTGGATACTCACTCAATACTACCCCAATGCCAGTCTGGATACTCCCTCAGTACCTGTGGAGACGGAGTGTGAAGAGTCGGGAAGTCATGACTGAGGCTGGAGAGTACAAATATACTGAAAACCTGGGATGGGGTAGAGAGTAAGATTGAAATTAGAAAGGAAAAGGGAGTACAAAAAAAAAATTACTTGCAGGTAAGATCTAAAAAAGCCTGGTGTGCATGAAATGAAAGGAGGTAATAAAGCATAGAATTGGATTAAAATGGTCCTCAGGGTGTGGAGGTGGATTGTGGTTGTACATGAATACTTTCCAGAGAGGGAAGAGCACAGACATCAATGTTAAAGAGTAACTCTGTCACATATTGGAACTGGGCATTGTGGTCAGTTCTGGGCACTGTGTTATAGGAAATATGTTGTCAAGCTGGAAAGGGCGCAGAGAAGATTCATGAGGATGTTGTCAGGACTGGAGTGCCTGAGCGTCACGGAGAGTTTGAGCAGGCTGGGACTCTATTCCTTGCAGAGCAGGAGGATGAGTGTTGACTTGCCCCTAGAGCCAGGGGCATAAAGGACCACCATGGGACATGACGATGCGTTGTATTTATTTCACACACTCTGCACGTGCGCATTGATCCTGAGCACACGTCTCTCCCAGTTGTGAAAAAAAAGTGACTCAGTTTCACCGATGGCCAAGATTTCCAAGTCTTTGATCTTCTCCAAGGAACTTGCGTTGTATCAATTTTCTACCCTAAGGAGGGTGTCACCTTGACTCGATTCAGAAGAATCCTGCTGTTCTTCCTGTTTTTACTGGATCAACTTTTGAAATGCAGTCATATTCACAACACTTTCTTAATCTCTCTGTCATCTCTCACTGGAATTAAGTGATTTATGTGACATATCTAATCCTGTCTTCTATTTTAACAAGATATCTCGTCAATCATCAATCTGACGTCGCACTCCCAAATGTCAAATGTTTGAGTGGTTTTAGCGCACAAACTCTATCATATGAGCTACAATGTTTCTCTCCGCCGTGAGCCATAATTCCCCTTTCTAGCTTATGTATGACTCTTCTAGTCTCTTCGTACATATTGGCCAAACACATTTCTGTTCTGAACCGTACACACATTGATAACTCTGCAAGGGTTGTAGACAGTTATTTTGAAGACGGGTCACGACCCGAAACGTCACCCATTCATTCTCTGCAGAGATGCTGCCAGTTACTCCAGCATTTAGCTGAGTTACTCCAGCATTTTGTGTCTACCTTCGATAAACCAGCATCTGCAGTTCCTTCCTACATATATGGCTCCCAGTTTAATGACAAACAAAAGTTTGCTAATTAATGTGCCATTGAAGTAGGATGGTCTTGCATGGCCTCTGGTACCATCACAATGGGCATCACCCACTCACGCTGAGCCACTTCCATCAATATCTCATGTTTGTTCATGAGTTCATAAGTTTTAGTTTCATAAATTACAGATATAATTTTAGGAGCCCTTCACGTCTACTGCACCCATTCAATCATGGCTGATCTATCTTTCTCTCTCAATGTCATTCTCCTGCCTTATTCCAATAACCCCCGACACCCGTACTAATGAAGAATAAGTTTGTTTCTCTCTTCTGAGTTTTCAGTGCAGAGGTACTGTGTTGAGTGTACCTGAGCTCAGCTTGGGATTTGATTTATACCTAAAGCAGTTCAATGGTTCAATGATTCTTTATTGTCACGTATCCACTGCACAGTGAAATTATTTTGCATTGCTCACGCATGCACGAGCCTCCATATTTTGGCGCCATTACAAAAGGCAACAGCCTGGTCCACGTGCTCGATGTACTGGAGTGGCTCCCGATGCAGACAAGCCCCAGGCTGCTGCAGGGCCTCCCCCGTCGCCCTCGACCCACCCGGCCCACGGATCGGTGTCCCTATGCTTGTCCGACCACCTCTGTGTCCTGGGGTGCCTCCTGCAACTGACCTTGAAAACAATGGAGGCAATACCCTCTCCCCTCTCCTAACGGCCCATTCCGTGCGTAATCGCTGCCAGTGGCTCGCTCCTCCTCGACTTTCCGATCTTCGGGGCTGAGCTCGGCACCTTCCGAGCCCCCCCCCAGCTTTGTACCCTTTGTGGTTTGGTTAATATAGATGATTTGTGTGCTCTGGAATACCCAATCACTGAATACAAAGATGCAGCTTAGCAAACAGTTCAAGCAGCAAATGGTATGTTGCCATTAATTTCAAGAGGACTTAAGCACAGGAATAAGGACGTCTTATTACAGCTGAAGTAATATTTTCAGCTTTGTTCTCCTTGCTGCAAACAAGGAAGTGTTTCCTTATTTAGTAAAGAAAAGGATATGTATTCTTGGTACTCTGTAAATAAGAATATATTCAATGGCAGTGTGATAGAATGAGGGGAAATTAAGCTTATGTTCAAGAGTTCTAAAGAATGAGAGGAGGTGTCACTAAAATGCATGGAACTCGGATGGGCTTGACAGATTGGACAGAGATAGAATGTTTCCTCTGATTGGGGATATCTAGAACCAGACATCACAGACTCAGGATACAAAGTGCTGGGTAACTCAGCGGGTCAGGCAACATCTCCGGAGAAAAAGGATGGGTGATGTTTCGAGTGGGAACCCTTCTTCAGACTGAAAGTGGAGAGGGGGGTGGCTAGAGGTCGGAAAAGGCCAGTAGAAATCAGGGCCGACAACAGATGTCCAAAGAAGGGTGGATCCCATAATGGCTGGGGAAGAGGTGATAATGAGGCACAGGGAGGAGATCAGTGGAACTAGCAGGATGACTAGAGTGGGTGAGTGGGAGAGTGAGGGAATGCATGGGTTACGTGAAATTAGAGAATCAATATTCATACCGCAGGGTTGTAAGCTGCCCAAGTGAAATATGAAGTGCTTGTCCTCCAATTTGCACGTGGCCTCACTCTGTCAGTGGTCAAGTCAAGTCAAGTCACATTTATTTATATAGCACATTTAAAAAACAACTCTCATTGACCAAAGTGCTTTACATTTGTATAAGAGTAGTATACACAAGCAGGCTACATACATATATACAAATAGCCCTCACTCAGAGGACGTCAGGAAAGGCTTGGGAGAACAGATACGTTTTTAGACTAGATTTAAAGGAGTCGATGGAGGGGGCAGTTCTAATGGGGAGGGGGATGCTGTTCCACAGTCTAGGAGCTGCGACCGCAAAGGCGCGGTCGCCCCTGAGCTTATGCCTAGACCGCGGGACATTCAGCAACCCCATGTCGGCCGATCTGAGGGACCTGGAGGTGGTGTAGTGGGTGAGAAGACTTTTAATGTAGGTGGGTGCAAGCCCATTGAGGGCTTTGTAGACAAAGAGGAGGGTCTTGAAATTAATTCGGAACCGCACAGGGAGCCAGTGGAGAGAGGCCAGGATCGGGGTGATGTGCTCCCTTTTTCGGGTGCCCGTCAGGAGTCTCGCTGCGGTGTTTTGGACCAGTCGCAGGCGGGACAGGGAAGATTGGCTGATGCCAGTGTAAAGGGAGTTGCAGTAATCTAGGCGGGAGGAGATAAATGTATGGGTGATCTTATCGAGGTCATCAAACTGGAGGAATTGTTTTATTTTAGCTATCGTCCGAAGCTAGCTTTTACCACGGCATTGACTTGTTTGTCAAACAAGTGGTGGAGGCCCAGGACAGAAAGGTCAGTGTGGGAATGGGAAGGGGAGTTAAAATGTTTGGCAACTGGGAGATTGTGTTGGCCAAGGCGGACTGAGCATAAGCATTCAGCGGAACGATTACCCAGTCTGTACTTGGTCTCGCCGATATATAGGAGCCCACACGGAAACCGTAGATGAGGCTGGAGGTGGATATAGTGTCTGGGGATGAGAAGAAATGTCTCCACTAAAAGGGTGGTGAACCTGTGGAGCTCTCTGCCAAGGAAGACTTGTGGATTGCAACCCACTGAATATGTGGCAGAAGAAGACAGATAGATTTCCAGAAGCTGTCAACATGCGTGGACAGTGAGAGCAGGAACGTGACCTTGCATTACAGATATAATTAAACTACAGTCATGATAATATTGAGTGGAGTGCCCGGCTAGAAGGACCAAGTGGCCTACTTGTTTTACTTTCCCTATGTTTAGTTTTAGTTTTTGTTCAGAGATTCAGTGCGGAAACTCAGAGTCCGCGGAGACCGGCGATCACCCCATACACTAGCTCTATCCTACACACTAGGGACAATTTAGAATTTTTACTGAAGCCAATTAACCTACAAGCCCATACATCTTTGGAGTGTGGGAGGAAACCGGAGCACCCAGGGTAAACCCACGCGGTCACGGAGAGAACGTACAAACCCCGTACATACAGCACCCGTAGTCAGGAATCAATCCGGGTCTCTGTCGCAGCAACTTTACCGCTGCGCCACTGTGCCCCCCCCCCCCCCCCCCCCCCACTCAACTCAAGAAAGGAATTGTTGCAACCCAGAGGACAGCTAGTCCCATGACAAAACTCTGACGGTTTCCAGCCTTGAAGTAACAATCATTGTTCAGAATCGGTGTTAACATCCATCGCTGCTGGTATTCCAATGGCTGTACCTGAGGGTTAGGCAGGGCTTTTCTCAGCTGCACTCCCTGATGCTTGTTGGCTGGCAAGGAAACCCTGTTTCTCCTTTCCTCCTGTGGGGTCCCGTGTTTACATCCTTGTTGCCAATTTGTAATATATTGTTTAGCTCCTGTAGTACCAGGGGTATCATAAATCACTCAGAGACACAGAGATGGACTAAACCACTTGTTTGATGTATGTGAACATTAAAAAACTGCACACAATGGAAAATAAAATAAAAAAAGAAAACGTTGGAAACACCGGGCCACAACTTATCATTTATTCATCTTTTATTTCCCTTTTTTCCCCCTCTTGGAATTGGGGACATGCCCAGAATGACCTGCTGGGCATGTCCTCCTGTTTTGCATTTCATGAGCTCCACATTCTTTTGTCCCTGTTTTCACTTTCTAAATGGTCCCATCCACAAACTGCCGAGATAAACCTAGTACAGAACACTACAGCACAGGATCACGCCATTCAGCCCACAATCCCTGCCAAACATGATGCCAAAGAAAGACAAAATGTGCTGGAGTAACTCAGTGGGACAGGCAGCATCTCTGGAGAGAGGGAATGGGTGACGTTTCGGGTGGAAACCCTTCTTCAGACAACATGATGCCAGGTTAAGCTTAACTAATCTGCCCACACACGATCCATATCCTTCCACTCACTGCATATTCATGTGCCTACTAAAAGCCTCATAAATGCCTCTATCATATTTGCCTCCCTTGAAAGTGCACCCCAGGCACCCACCACCCTCTGTATAAAAAACTTGCTCTGCATATCGCTCAAATTCTGCCTCTCACATCTTAAAGCTATGACCTCTAGTCTTTGGCATTTCCACTCTGCGGGAAAGGTTCTGACTGTCCACCCTATCTGTGCCTCTCATGATTTTAGATATACCCCTTGGTCAACTTAAAAGAGACCTAACCCTTATCCCCACTCCCAGCCTCCCTACAAGCTTATTTTTACTCTCCTTTTCAAGGTGGGACTTTGTAACGTTAACTCTGTTTCTTTCTGCAGAGGTGCAAACTGCTGAGAATTTCCAGCACTTTCCATGTTTATTGTTGTACAATTATGTAAGGTATTCACAAACACTACTAGGGCCAGACCTGAGGACGATACCTTCAAATAGGCAAATGAGGAAATAGTGAAAGTATCCAAGCAGAATATGAGGTGCTGTTCCTCCAGTTTATGGCAATGGAGGAGAAACAGGACAGAAAGGTCGGTATGGGAATGGGGAAGAGGGTTAAAATGGTTAGCAACTGGGAGACCAGGTAGGCTTTGGTGGACCGAGTGCAAATGTTCGGCGAACCGGTTGCCAAAGCTGTGCTTGGTCTTGCCGATGTGCACCAGATGCAGTAGATAAGGTTAGAGGAGCTTCACATAAACCTCTGTCTGACTCGGTATTTGAAGAAGTGACAGGGATATGCACGGTGGGGTTACACATATAATGTGATGCGCATGGGTTTTAGCGAGATGCAAAGTTCTGCAGCGCGGATCGATCTCATGGGCTACAAAAGGAAACCGCATTTAAGGTGCAAAACCTGATTCAGTGGCATGGATCAAGGGATGTGCTTGCTGGGGGTTTGGGGACAGGAAGATTGTTTTCAGGTGGTAGCCACACAACCCAGTTCAGACCCTGGGATCACCAGAGAAACAAGAAACCTGGATTCTTGAGCAAAACACAAAAGTGCTGTGGTGCAGCGGGAGAGTTACCACCTTACAGCACCAGAAGCCCGGGTTTTATCCTGACTACGGACGCTGTCTATACGGAGTTTATACACTCTCCCAGTGACCGGATGGGTTTTCCTCGGGTGCTCCAAAGACATACAGGTTTGTAGGTTAATTGGCTTTGGCAAAAATTGTAAATTGTCCCGTGTGTAGGATAGTGCTAGTATACGGGGTGAGCTCTGGTCGCCATGGACTCGGTGGGCCGAAGGGCCTGTTTTCGTACTGTATCTCTAAAACTAAAAACAAAACTAAAACTAAATTACAATTAAAACACAAAGTACTTGTGCGATAACTCCAGGATAGGCACTCAACTGAAAAAAACAATCCCAATACAAAGCCAAGTACTAATAAACTATCTAACTAAATATACCAACTTATAATAAATAACTCCATATGCCAAAAACAGCTACCTACATATTAACTAGCTCTTTAGAAAAAAAACTAATCCTGTAGATGCAAGAATATCATTGGGGTTATCAAATGTGCACCTCCCTTCACTGGTGTTTCGTTGAGTTAGGTCCAGGACATCTCGGGAAGGCACAACAGGTGGTTCTAGCATCCCAGATGTTAGTATTGTGTAGTTTTCAAGAACCTGATGGGTGCTGGGAGGAAGCTGTTCTTCATGATCATGGTCTTCACAGTCCTGTACCTTCTTCCCGATGGTGGTAGTGAGATGAGAACATAGCCAGGGTGCTATAGGTCTCAGATGAAATTAGCTGCCTCCTGTGACCCTGGGCATTCGAGTTACTAAACCAGACCTTGATGCAAAAGTCAGTATTCTCTCTACCCTACACCTGTGAAAGTTTGATACTACCTGACACACTGAGTTACTCCAGTACTTCACATCACTGGAGAACATGGATAGGTGACTTTTCAGGTTGGGACCCTTCTTGATGTTTTGCGTTGGGACCTGTCTTCAAACTGAAACGTCACCTAGCCAATGTTTTCCAGGGATGCTGCCTGACCGCTGATCTACTCCTGCACTTTGTGTCTTTTTTTAATAAACCAGCATCTGCAGTTCCTTGTTTTTATGTTATATAATTGGCTCGTGCTTTCCTTCCAAGGTCAGGGAGACACTGGCAGCAGAGACAGGCTTGAGTGTTCGAGTCGTGCAAGTGTGGTTCCAAAATCAACGAGCAAAGGTAAGATGTCCATCTGGGGTCATCGAGCTCAAGTCCAAAGTCGGTGGGAATTCAGTTAATTCCCCCGGACACTCTCGCAATAAAAAGAAAATCAAGATAGTTTTCACTGTCTTTTGATGCATTATTTAGGAGTTGTAAAAATGTTGGAGCTGGTGTTAAGACGGACAGGTTGACCAGCTTGGGATGTGCCCAGTATGAGTTGACATCCCTGGTAGAGAGGGCATGCTGTGGGTGAGGTAATCCTGGTGCTACCCCCATTGCCCTCAACAGTTCAATGTAGACTTTATGGAGAGATACAGCACGGAAACAGGCCCTTTGGCCCATCGAGTCCACAGTGACCATACTGTGGGGCCCCACTATGAGGGGGGAGTAAGCACACAATGGGCGCAGGGAGTGTGGGGACCCACACTGTGTGTGTGTGTGTGTGGAGGGGAGTGTGAGCCACACTGGGTGTGAGGAGGGGAGTGAGTTGAGGTTTGGCCGTGATGATAACTCCCTATTCCTCACTGTCTCGTGCAGATGAAGAAGTTGGCTCGGCGACAGCAACAACAACAGCAGGACCAGCAGAACACACAGCGACTGAACACAGGTCAGAGGCGGCTCCCTATACCCCCCTCACCTCTCCCCAAGGTCACTGCTTGTGAAGAGGAGTTGAAGGAGACGTTGCTGAGAGTGAGACCCAGCTGTGGGTGGAGGAGATTGTTAGTAGAGGGAAATTGGCCAGTTCTGCGGTTGAGGAAGAGACGGATGGCTTTAAGGCCTTGAGCCCCTGTCCCACTTAGGAAACCTGAACAGAAACCTCTGGAGACCGTGTGCCCCACCCAAGGTTTCCGTGAGGTTCCCAGAGGTTCCCGGAGGTTCCGGTCACTCTCCATGAGTCACCAGAGGTTCTGGTCACTTGCCTGGAAAGCCTCGACTGAAGCGTGAGCTGCATCGACTGACCAAAGATCCTATAGGATCATTGCTGCCGGCTGCACACACACACAAACACATTGAAGGTGGGGGCCTGGGGCGCTTTCTGCGCGAAGAAGAGGAAAGTAAACGGCTGCCACAGAGCATGGTAAGTCCTTTAGAGAGCACGGGAGGGAGGTGAGAAGGGGAGAGAAGGACAGGGAAAGGGGAAAGGAGGGAGAGAAGGGGGGAGAATGGGGGGGAGAAGGAGTGGAGACAGTTTTAATAAGTTTAATAAAGTTAGCGGGCATTTTACCTTCCGGTGGATCTTCCCACTTAGGAAACCTGAACGGAAGCCTCTGGAGACCTTGCGCCCCACCAAGGTTTCCGTGCAGTTCCCGGAGGTTCCGGTCACTCTCCCTATTGGTGGAAAGTGGTATCCACGGCTTCTTCTATGTTCCTGCGATTATTTAAAAAAAAAAAAAAAAAACGACCTCGACTATAAATAGGTTGCCGTTTGGTCGAAGCCAGCGTAGTGCGGTCGCTATTTATTTGCAGGCAGTCGGAGGCAATCGCCTTCACTGACCGCCCATTTTGATTGGCTCATTGGAGTTTTCAGCAAAGAAATCTTCTTTGGTTTTCGGGACCTAGAAGATCCGCCAGAAAGTAAAATGCCCGCTAACTTTATTAAACTTCTTAAAACTGTCTCCACTCCTTCTCCCCCCGTTCTCTCACCCCTTCTCTCTCCCCTTCTCTCTCACCTTCTCTTTCCTCTTCTCTCTCCCTTTCTCTGTCCTTCTCTCCCCTTCTCTCCCTCCTTCCCGCGCTCTCTGAAGGACTTACCATGCTCTGTGGCAGCCGTTTACTTTCCACTTCACCGCACAGAAAGCGCTCGTCCGCTGCCCCAGGCCCCCACCTTCGCGATGTGTGAATGCGTGCAGCCGGCAGCAAAGATCCTATAGGGTCTTTGGTCAGTAGATGCAGCTCACGCTTCAGTCGCGGCTTTCCAGGCAAGTGACCAGAACCTCTGGTGACTCATGGAGAGTGACCGGAACCTCCGGGAACCTCTGGGAACTTCTGGGAACCTCATGAAAACCTTGGGTGGGGCACACGGTCTCAAGAGGTTTCCGTTCAGGTTTTCTAAGTGGGACAGGGGCTTTACTGGTGGAGGATGGAGGTGTAGAGCGACTGAACATCCAAAGTAGAGGGAGTGGGGGCCCGAACGGAAGTCATTAAAGAAACGAAAGGCATGTGAGGTATCTTGGACATAGGACGGGAGGGATTGTACCAGGGGGGATAGGATGGAGCCGAGGTACGTGGAAATCATTTCAGTGGGTTAGGAGCAGGTAGAAACTATGGGTCTGTCAGGGTGGTAGTGTTTATGGATGAAGAGGGGCAGGGGAACGATAAGGTTGGAGGCTGTGGAGGGCAGACAGCAGGAAGTGATGAAATCAGAAATAGTCTGCAAAATGATGGCCTGGTGCTCATCCATGGGGTCGTGGTTCAAGGGTAAGTAGGAGGAGGTGTCTGGGACCTGGCGCTTGGCCTCAGCGCGGTAGAGGTCAGCTCGCCAGGCTAGTGCACAGTTGGATGGGGTTTGCTCCTCGGTGCTACTCACTTTCTCTTTCCTCTTTCTTGTGCAGTCCCAGCGAATAACTCCTCTAACCCCGGAATGGAGACGATGATGAACCCTTACACAACCCTGCCTCCTCAGCAGCTCCTGGCTATTGAACAGAACGGATACAACACCGATCCTTTCCGACAAGGCCTTACCCCTCCTCAGATGCCAGGGGACCACATGCACCCTTATGGTGACTACTTTATTCTCCATGAAACGTTCCCATTTCAAGAAAATATATGCCGGGAAGGTGACCTCCCAAACCTGTGATCTCTACACAAAGAAGGGCAAGGGAATCAGGTGCAAGGGAGCATCACCACCGACAGCTTCCCCGTCCAAGTCACACACCACCCTGACTTGGAATTATATTGCTGCTCCATCATCATTCCTGGGTCCTAACCCCGACACTCTCCGCCATCCCCAACAACCTTCACCAGAACAACGGTGGTGCTTCAAGAAGGCTGCTCACCACCATCTTCTCAGGGGGATCTGGGGGTGGGCAGTAAATGCTGGCCTTGCCAACCACATTGAGATCCCAGCAAGAACAACGGATCAGTAAACAGCACAGGACAGTGGGATGCTCCAGTGCATTCCTCCCGAAGATGCATTGGGACGCAGAATTACGTCCAGCAGAAGTCGACTATTTAGCCCGTAGATAGACACAAATTGCTGGAGTAACTTAGCGACATGGATGCATGGGAAAGAGTCCTGACATGGAAGCATGGGTGATGTTTCATGTCAGGACCCTTCCTCAGGCTGAAAATCATACCTTGAGGATGTTTCGCAGTGGAGCAGACAAAACCTCACTTTCAGTCCGAAGAAGGGTTCCGACCCGAAACATCACCCATCCTTTTTCTCCAAGAGATGCTGCTTGACCCACTGAGTTACCCCAGCACTTTGTGTTTATTTATGGTATATAACCACAATCTGTAGTTCCTTGACCATTCAGCCCATCAGGTTCGCAGCAAAGGGGATGTATTTAAATTAGTGCTGTTTGATGCATGGCAGAGGGCTTCTCCCTGGATTCTGGCTGATATCTATTTCCACACAAACACCAGGCTGACCAGCTAGTTATGTCAGGCACTTCTAATTGGATTCTAATATCATATTAGCCTTCGTAGCATTCACTTCAGAGTTAATCGATTGCGTGACATTCTGGGACACCTTGAGAAGGTGACGTGCAAAATCCTTTGGACAGGTATTGAGATGAAGTATCTGCGTAAGCTGAGGCTTAGTTGATAGGATGACGGCCTCTGGGCCAGGAGATCTTAAGTTGAACTCCCAGCCACATAACAGTTGCATGGTGGTGCAATGGTAGTTTCTGGCTTTCAGCGCCGGACACCCGGGTTTGATCCTGACTACGGGTGCTATTCGTTTGGAGTTTGCATGTTCTCCCTGTGACCGCGTGGGTTTTCTCTGGGTGCTATGGTTTCTTCCCACATTTCAAATAAGTGCAGGGTTGTAGGTTAATTGGCTTCTGTAAATTGGCCCAGGAGTGTAGATAGAATTAGTGTATGGGGTGGTTGTTGGTCGACAAAGGGCCTGTTTCCACACTGTATCTCTAAACTCAACTAAACTAAACATAGAGACCAGTGCACAAGAGATGTTGTTCATTTGATGAATTAATCCACGTCACCCTGTTAAAGAGGAGTAGAGGAACTATCCCCAGAATCCTGACCAATGGTTAGTCCTTAACCAACACCACTGAACACCCTGCCATGGTAGCACAATGGTGGAGTTCCTCACTACCAATGCTGTCTGTGTGGAGTTTGCACGTTCTCCCTGTGACCTGCGTGGGTTTTCTCCAGGTGCTTTCGTTTGCTCCCACACTCTAAAGATGTACAGGTTTGTAGGTTAATTGGCTTAGGTAAAATTGAAAATGTCCCTAGTGATTGCTGGTTGGCCGGGACTTGGTGTGCTGAAGGGCCAGTTTCTGCGATGTATCCATATATTAAAATATACCAAACTAAATCGCAGGTGATCTGCTCCTTATCTCTGTACCATTGGAGGTCCATTACGGGGCAGATATTACCTGCGGCCTCACACATTAGAATACCAACTAGGCTTCTACGGGGCTGCAGAGCTCTTTGACTTTTGAAAGTTTTGGATAAAGGTATGCATTGTTTCTCAGCTAGGGATGGGTTGTCTACAGAACGCATTGATGGGCCAAGTGGTCTTGGTCTTGTCTCATGGCAGGCTGTCCAGATGTGTTGACTGGCCTGAAGTTCGCGTGACTGATGATGGAGCTGATGAGTTTTCTTTCCTCTCCTTCCCACTGCAGGCAACGAAACCCTTTTCCACGACATGGATAGCGACACCTCACTCAACAGTCTAGGAGACTGTCTCCTAGCAACCACCGAGGCAAACTCCATGCAGGCGAGGATAGGAAACCCCATAGACCGCCTGTACTCCATGCAAAACTCCTACTTCACCTCCTGAAGTTGGCTCACGTTGGAAGGAGGAGAGGGGCTGAGTCCACTCATTCAGACTGACGCCATTCACGACTCTCCCCAAGACCACAGAAGGCAATGGATTAAGCCTGGAGCTCTACAATGACTAGCTGAGGTACTCCTTTAACCCACCACCTCTTGCAACACCAACAGTGGCTGGGTTTGTTTAGACTCTGCCCACGAGATACTCAGTACAAGTGATGCTACGGATGGTCCAAATACAAGAATCTCAGAGCCCCGTCATGACTCGCCTGCAATTGAGCAGTGACTTGAATCTTCTCCCTTTCTCCCCATTCCCCTGCTAGGAACGTCTTGAAGACCTGACTTGTGGCGATCCTGTTATTTATAGAATTCAGTTCTCAGACTGGGTTGGTGCGGCGTGTTCCAACAAAAACTCCAGCAAAACTCACACAGAAGGCTTCACTCTTGACCCTGCTTGGTGTCCACCCACCCCACCCCCCATCCTTGCCACCTCTTCAGCCTCCACACCCCCTCCTCCAAATCCATCGGAGACCAACCTTTCTACAGACCATGGCAGTGGATGGAAGGAGGGGCGAGGCGGGTTCGAGGCTCTCAGCCAGAGGGGAGTGGAGAGCACCAGGGGAAAAGAGAGACTTCAGCCATCAAGTAAGAGATAGGACCCAGGCTCGGATGAGACAAAATAGAACTTTATCGGCACAATCTGAACATTATGATTTTACAAAGATTACTTTAACTCTACAGCTTTTACTATTTAATTACGCACTCGGTGCACTTAAGTTATGAAACTGCTATTAATTTTTTTGTTTGTAAATTGTTTGAAGAAGGATCCTAATTTTGAGTACATTTTTCTTGGGCCACAGTTGGTAAGAATTAGCCAAAACCGTCTGAACTGTTGTCAGGTGTAAAGGTCAAGCTCACCCCACCACCACCATCAACCTCTCCCCCAATTCCCCTCCCAAAAAGAATTGCGTTGTAAATAACGGCAGTTTGAGGATGTGTTTTAATTTGGAAGTGCTGGTTATTTAACTGTGAAAAAAGCTGTGATAATGTACGGACCGAAGATCCCCTCCCCCACGCCGCCTTTCCGCCCCACCACCCCCTCCCCCTCCCACTCCTCGTGGACCCCATCTCTGGTGCCACCCTGGCTTTGCCCATAACACACAGAGAGCTTCACAGGTTAAAGGTCAAAGGTCTCTTCATTGTATGCTGTGTACATGTTCCTAAACCAGGCTCTCTCTCTATATATATCGTGTGCCATTTATGGAAGTGACATTATTGATGGTCGAATAAGCAGGACCCGGGTGTTGCAACAGGTTACAAGAAACCCACCCCACCCTCACCAGGAGTCACATCTTTCCTTGCTTTGTAGACTCTCTTGGTTCCAAGCTCAGCCTTGGTGAGGAAAGAGGGTGAACAATAGTCAGCAGATCCCAACCTCACCTTGGGACCAATGTAGGTCCTGTTGGCATTCTGGTAGAAATAGCTCCAAGGTTCTGCTCTAAATGGATAACGTAACCATGGAGACACACATCATGGAAGGTCAGCGTTGACCAGGTCTTTGTTGAAGCGGCCAATTGTTTTCGGACCGTGAACCCACTGCGAGCTTGTCCAAGGCTCGGAGGAGAACCAGGCAGCTCTCCAGTGACCGCAGGGTTGGGGTAGAAGGCGATGGCCTTGCAGGGGGAAGCCCGCCGGTCAGGAGTGAATGATCCTCGGAACTAATGATCTGGGGTTGAAGAGGAGGGGAGGATGGGGATGGCTAGGATGGTTGCTCGAGGAAATGCTGGGACTTTGGGTCTCAACATCTGAATTGAGCAAAATGACTGCAGAGACCTGAGTAATTCCTCCTTTTCCTTCCCTTTACTTCCACTAGCACTGCGCCACATCCCTCCCACCTCCCCAATTCCCCCTTTCCTCAACCCTTTCCCTGTGATCATTGTCCCATCCTCTCCATTCCCACCCCTCCCCACCTCTCTCCTCTCCATCTCTCTGCCACCTCTCCTCAACCCTTCCCTTAGATCATTGACTCCTACTCCATTCCCACCACTTTCTATCCCCCCCCTCCAACTCCTTCTCTCCCACTTCTCACCATCCCCACTCTTTCCCAATTCCACCTCCCCTTTCCTCTCCCACCTCATCAACTTTTCCACGTCCCTAGCCCCTAAGCTTGCCAATTATTCCCACAACCCTTCCTTCCAACCAATCCAATACTTCCCAATTTCTCTCTCTCTACCCAACCCTTTTCTTCCCAAATCACTCCTTCCCCAATTCTTTTCTTCCACAACCACCCTACTTCTCCACCACTCCCCGCCTTTCCATCCTGCCTTTCTCCTCCCCATCCCATTCTCCTGACCCATACATGAACCCTCCCCTTTGCAGACCACCCCCCCCCCCCAAATGCTCTCCCTTCAGCTGCGTCCCTCCCCCTCTCCAGTACCCCTGCAACCACCCGCACAGATGTGCCCACCCAACTCCTTGTTTACCCCTCTATGGCTCATTTGCCCCTGTTTTGCACGAGCCCAGAAGTGGGCAAAGGCAAGACAACCTGGACATCCTCCTAGGCAACACAACCCCTTTAAAGTACATCACTTGTTGGAAGAAGGGGCAATTGCATCTCAAGAAAACAGACAAGTTAAGATGGTTGAGTGGTAGTCAATGTTACTGCACAGCCCACAGTGCATCTAACTCTGTGATCCCCAATCACTGTTTCGTAGCCCACAGTTTTAGTAATTGTTGATGTTCACGTGATGCTGTATCCTTAATAAAGTTTTTAAATGTGAAGAGAAATCACCCCACCTCTCCCGTGTATCCTGACATCTCTCAGTGTTCTAGCGACAGGGAATCCCAAGGCTTGTGGAAGGTTCCAGAAACCAAGGGAGCTTTCTTGGCAACATATTTAATGTAAGAGACTGTTATGTACCAGTGGCTTGTAGAAAGAATATCTTCTGTACACCATAAAGAATTGTCAACCAATCTGAGAACCTGTGTCTATTTTCTGCCACATCAATCAGCAAACTCTACCGTGGAAAAGGACAGCGAAGTGCTGGTTTAACTCAACGGGTCAAGCGGCATCTTTGGACAACATGAATGTGCAATGTTTCGGGTCGGGACCCACTGGTGTCTATTTTTGTAAATCAGCTTCTGCAATTCCTTGTGTCCACAATAAACTCTATGGTGATGTGCTTTGTAACACAGCTCTATGCAAACTGCGAAGTGGATGTGACCAGTGCCAACACTAGATAATGTTAAGATCATAGATAAGAGACGATAAAAGAAAAATTGATAAGAGAGAAAGTCAGAAAGTCAGAATCTTTAATTCCCAAGGTTGTAGCATCACAAAAAGATGGCATGGGTTTCATGAGGTTGGAAGAAGTTTCAAGGGGAATCTGAGAGGCATGTTTTTTACACAGAGGGTAGTCGATATCTGGAACTCGCTGCCAGAGGAGGTGGCAGGATCAGGTATAATAGTAAGATTAAATGAGGACTTACCAGTTTGAAGTTTGATCTTGATTTTATGAGGAGTTACGTTGGTGATTACGTGAAGAGCCCCGCCAGTGCGCATGCGCGTCAATCTTCAAAGCAGCGGTATGAAATCACAAATAACAATTACTGAAGTGACACAGTAAGATGCGTGACTCGAGAATTACCAGATGACCTTTATGAGAGAGGGTTGGGCGTGGCGGGCTCGTAATCACCAATGTAGCTCCTCATAAAATCAAGATCAAACTTCAAACTGGTAAGTTCTCATTTAATCTTACCTTTATACCTGATCTTACTATTTTACTTCGGAGTCACGTGAATGATTCCGTGAAGGGTTTGAAGCTTTGTAATCTCGTGCCGCAGATCCAAATCTCGGCGTCTCACTGCATTGATTGACTCAGGATGAGTGAATAATCAAAAATGCATTAAGCATGATATTGATTCAAATGTATTAATGATTTACTTTAATAAAGAAATCAATAGCAATCCCTGTATCTCGGGGAGGCTAAAGTGGACGCAGAACAGAATGGGCAAAAACCCCGGGTCAGTAACCGGCCTATGGTAAAAAAAATTAAAAAATCAATTCAGTTGACCATCCTGCGGTCGTGAGGCTATGGTCAATGGGAGGAATGCCCATTGCCCTGGCCGCTGACATTGATGCTGCCCTGGTGGAATGAGATATACAATCATCAGTGTTAATACCGGCATGAACCAGATCCTGCCACCGCTGGTCTGCTCTGCTTGTGTAGATCAGAATGTAAAATGTAATGGCACCTGCAGCCAATTCCATCCTATCTAGCCACAGCATTTGCAATGTTTACCCTCGTTGCACTGATATTAGTGTCATGACTAAGGATGTAGCTGGAACCCCCTGGTGAAGTAATGTTAACACATTTTCAATATCCAAACTGCATATTCTTGTAGTGGGAGAACTTGTGTCAAGATCTCTTTTACAAATCAATATCCGGGGTTGAACCTGACAGAGTGGTTCCCGTTCGTTGCAGCTGTAGTGGCTCTATAACTGAATTATTGTCAAAGACCATTTAAGAACGAACTGGAAGACGTCAGTAATCTGTACTGTATTAAATGTAACATTAACATTTAAACAAAACCGCTTCCGATCCCCTCAATAGGAATGTACTGCTTTTTTGGATGCTATCCCTGCACTCTGTAGTGAGCACATCCATGGCTTGATGTGACAACCTGAGCCGAAAGTCAATCCATTCAGAATGTGTAAGTCAATCATTGTTTTATTATGCAGAGGCCGGTTTCCTGAACCACAGTTTGAACCAGCAAAGTTTTTGTTTTTTAGAATAACCGTATACTATTGTATTATTATGCCTGATGAACGCAGGCAACATGGCTGCTTAGCCATCCGACAGTACGAAACCTAAAGCGAGGTCTTGCTGACTGTTTTAAGACCTGACTAATGAGGCAAAATGAAGGAAGACATAAAAGAACATTCCTCCTTTTGACGCTAGAATGTATTTCTCCGCACTGTTGTGCCACATATTTTTACGATCAGTGAATAAACATGAAACCAACATGTTGATATTCAATGTAGCATTGAACCATACTTTCAACACTTTGAGACCCAATACCAATTCTGTGTTGTCATCGATCTGAACTGGATGATACACCAGTGGCAAAGGAGATTAGGTAAATTATTACAGGATACTTTTACTTGATTGCCATGTGACTAACATATGCCACCACCGTACCGTAGCAACTTGAAGTTGAGCATGTAGTTTATGTATATTCGCTCAATAGCCCCTTACCCATGGGGTGCATCTAGTGCATATATTTAGTTGATACCAACTACTGAAGAATTGGTAACTCATGCAAATCTCCACTACCTCCAACTGGAGATGGTATTCGGAACTTCTCACCTTAGAGCCCTTAGCATCAGTTTGTAATAACTGAATTCGACCGACCAAACTACTGGAGCAATGCTGAATACTGTTTGTTCATCATTGTGACTGAGGTAGCTTCAGCTGATAGTAGCATAAGGTTGTTAACAATGGTCTACATGTCCTTTGAGAGGTTGCTACTTTGCACGATATTGTATTGTATATCTTTATTATTATTTTTCTGAGTATTTACATACCCAGAGGAAAACGAAAAAGCGTTTCTCAACTAGTGTCCATTCAGTGTGCGGTAAAAAATAAATAGAAATAGAGAATAAAAGTACATATATCACGAGTTCCGATCGGCAGCGGCACGACAATGGCTCTGCTTCAGTGTGTCCAGGTTGGTGCTTGGTGCACGATACTTTGGCAGGGGGCAAAGTCCGTTTATCAGTCTAATTGCCTGCGGGAAGAAGCTGAGGAGCATGCTGCTGGTTTTGCAGCTGATGCTCCTGTACCTCTTCCCAGATGGCAGGATGGAGAATATGTGATGCGATGGGTGTTAGGGGTCTTTGATGATGGAGATGGTTCTGCTAATACATCTCTTCCTGTATATGTCCAGCAATAAAGAGAGTGGAGCACCAATAATCCTGCTGGCGGTCTTCACAATCCTGTCCAGTTGGTGCCGTTCGTACGCCTTGCAGCTCCCGAACCAGGAAGTGATGCCGTAGGTTAATGTGCTCTCGATTGTCCCCCTATAAAATGTTCGTAGGTGTGCAGTGGGGAGACCTGCTTCCCGTAGTCTTCGGAGAGGGTGTAGTCGCTGCCGGGCTCTCTTGACCAGTGCTGTGGTGTTGGTCGTGGACGTCAGGTCATCTGACAGGTGGAGTCCTAGGAACTTCACACTGCTGACCCTTTCCACATCAGCTCCATCGATGTGCAGAGGTGTATGGCGTTGTTCTCCCGCCCTCCTGAAGTCAACCACCATCTCCTTCGTTTTTCCCACGTTGAGAATGAGGTTGTGGGATTTGCACCATCCTGTGAGCAGCTCCACCTCCATCCTGTACGCTGACTCATCATCGTCACTGATGAGACCCACCACTGTTGTGTCATCAGCGAACTTGTTGATGAAGTTGTTGTTGAGTCTAGCAGTACAGTCGTGTGTAAGCAGACTAAACAGCAGGGGGCTTAGGACACAGCCTTGGGGCCAGCCAGTGCCCACGGCTATGGTTTTTGATGTCCTACTGCCCACCCTGACTGTCTGCTGCCGTTGCGATAGAAAGTTCAGGACCCAGTTACATGTGCCAGCATCAACCCCCAATAACTCCAACTTCTCCACCAGCTGCTGTGGAATGATTGTGTTAAAAGCAGAGCTGAAGTCTATGAAGAGGATCCTGGCATAAGTATTTTTCCGATCAAGGTGTGGCAGTATGAGGTTCAGTGTTGTTGAGACTGCATCCTCTGTGGATCGGTTGGCTCTGTAGGCGAACTGCAGTGGGTCTAGGTCGGCAGGTAGGCTATTTTTGATATGCTGCATAACCAGTCGCTCAAAACACTTCATTACTATGGGTGTTAGAGCCACAGGTCGAAAGTCATTATGGCAGGCTGGGTTTGGTTTCTTCGGGACAGGAACGATGGTGGCACTCTTAAGACAGTTGGGCACTACTTCCTGGCTGAGCGAGGTGTTAAAAATATCTGTGAAGACATCTTTCAGTTGCTCGGCTCAATCTCTTAGCACGCACCCAGGAATGTTGTCCGGCCCTGTGGCTTTGCGTGGGTTGATGCTGGCAAAGGCCTTTTTTACTCCGGCTGCAGACAGTCTGAGCGACTGGTCACTGGGAGATGGCAGTAGTGCACGTGTCTGGGTGCTGTTTTTAACCTCAAACCGTGCGTAGAACTCGTTCAGTTCATCTGGGTAGAGAGGGGTCGTTTTGGCATATTGTAGAGGGGGGGGGGGGCTTGTAGTCAGTGATGGTATGAAATCCCTGCCACAAGCGACGTGTGTCTTTGTCATTTGTGAAGTGACTATTAAGTTTTTGTCCATACAGCCTCTTCGCTTCCCTGATCCCCCTGGATAGGTTACTCCTTGCCAGTTTGTATGCTGCGTTGTCTCCAGATTTCAAATGCAGCATTCCGGATTCTCAGTAGGGAACACACTTCCCTAGTTAGCCAGGGTTTCTGATTGGCACGCCTCCTGACGGTTTTTACCACCGTTACATCTTCGATGCATATCAGTTCCTTGATATGCTCAGCTGAAGCACAGCTACTATATTGCCAACTACTCTTGATGAATAAAAGTCAGTTTTATAACAGGTTGCTATTAACTCCAATCTCTTGCCACAGGACGGAGTCATAGGCTAATTAATAGTTAAAGGTAAATCCCAATGACCAACAAACAGTTTATCCCATTCCGCAATGTTTTACTGTTATTAGTACAGTTATATTGTCTTTGATAACCTCTATAATGGGAACTGCATAGAATGGATGTGTGAGACCCTTATGAATCTGTTGTTAGTCAGGAAAATAAGTTCATATGCCTGACCACTCTCCATTTTAATTAATAAACAAGCCACTCCTGCCTTATTCCATGGATACTTTGCATGAGAACTCTGGCCCGATTTCTGAACCTTATCTTCAAAGACAACCCTGGCCATAATCCAAACTTGCTTGGAATGCTAGTACTGTGCCTCTAAGCAGATGTTTTTGTCCTTTGTGTGTTGTACAAACAAGTGTAAATATTACAACTTGTGAGTGGTGCACTTACCCATGTTTCGGAAGTGCCAGACCCACTTTGTTGAGTAGGGTAGGTAGGGTGCATGGAATTTCTGAGCTATCATGCTGCCCCCAGCTCCAGTGAACCGCCTACTGCCGATGAGCGCCTGGGGTGCATTCTGAAACGATGAACCTTTGCCCGTCGTTGGCCTTAATTAATTTGTCTGCCAGGTTTGCTCCCCTGTTGAATAGGCCTACCTGAATAACAGATTTGGCGGCTGGCTTTCACAGTTGGCGCTGTACACTGCGGGCACATATGTGCCCCAGTATGTTCCATCGACTTCTTTAGAGTCAGTTATATCTTGACCTTTCGCACTCCCCTCCTCAGAAAGGGCGATTCGTAGGCAGCCCTAAACAGGCGCTGCCGCAGGCCGCAGATACCTATGCTGATTGGTCCCAATTGGACCTATACCCGAATAGAACATTCTGCTGGGATGTCAACTTTGTTGTCAGGAAAAGGTACCCCTGACACGTGCCCTTCATCCCTTGGGGTGTGCCCCAAGGCCATACTCTGAGACTCAGCGTCAGCAGGATACTGACCCGTCTTGGTCTCTGCCTCCAAGAGGGAGACCTGTAGCTGCTCTGTCAACTGGCGCTGCTGGTGTGGCCTGCTGAGGTGGAACATCTGGCTCAACCTTACCATCAGAGTCGGGGTCAGAACTAAGATGACCCATGGCTCGCGCCTCCTCATCCATGAGGGTGCTATCAAACAGCTCTCTACTAGGTGCTGCTGGCGCCTTTTTGTTCAGGGTGGCGCTGACACTCCTTCTGCTGGCGTGTGCCCTGCTGTAGCATTGTATGCAATAGTTGCTGCATTTGGAATAGTCGTTTCAAACGCACTATCCAGCCCCGGTGAGGAATCATCCCTCGACTCCGTGGGCCTAGCAGACTTATGTGTTACCTTGAGCAACCCTGTCCCAGGCGTTGCCGGCGCTTTTTGTCATGAAACAGCCCTGTCCCAGGCGCTGCTGGCGCGGCTCTCCCGTAGGCCGGCGTTGAAACAGCCCTTCAGGCCAGCGTTTTCATACATGAAGCAGCCCTGCCAGGCGCTGCTGGTGCAGCCTGTCCCATAGGCCCACGCTATTACACATGAAGCAGCCCTATCCCAGGCGCTGCTGCCGTGGCCTGTCCCATAGGCCCGCGCTATTACAGTGTAGGCTCACAAAACCAAATTTTTAGTGTAGAGCTTTACCTGTGAAGGGTTAAAGCAATTTTAACCCTTCACAGCAACTTGTGCTAAACAAGAAAGAATTTCATTGTCAGGGACAACTGACAATAAACTTTTTTGACTTTTAACTTTGACTTTAACTTTGACTTTAAGAAAAACACTATAACATACATGTAAACTTTATTATTAGAGAAAAACCCGTTCAGCCCGACTCACCCGAGTCCAATAGGGCTGAACGAGTCCTTTCTCCACCAATTTTACTCCCTGCCTGGGGACCGATGTCTGTGAGCTGCTGACCGCACTGTCAGCGACTCTGGCGTTGCTTACTTGCCACTCCATGGCATCCCCGCAGGCTGGAAGCCACTGACTGCCGCGTACCTCAGCTCCGATCTCACAACCCGATCTTTTGCCGGTTATCCGCGGTCGGACTGGGGTTTCCCCACAGTCCATAACCAGCTCACTCGTCGGGCTGTGAAACTGGCAGGAAAACCTCTGTGAAGAGAGGCTCCTGCTCGAAAAAAAAACCCTGGTAAGTAAAAACTAAACTTACCTTCTAGGTTTAACTTAACACCTGGCAGGAGCGCTGCCCTGCCAGTCTGGTGCTTGCGCCAATGCAGCTGATGTACTGACGCGCATGCGGACTGGCGGGGTTCTTCACGGAATCACTCACGTGACTCCGAAGTAAAATCACTACATTTAAGAGACATTTAGGCCGACGTGCAAATGGGCAAGGACAGAAGGATACAGTCAGTGTAATTTGAGTAGATGGGCAAAAAAGTCAGCAGGGACATGGTGGGCTGAATGGCCTCTTTGTATGCTGTGTGACTCCATGACAGGGTTTGATTGAGAGATTAGCTGTGAGCCTTGCTGAGTAAGGGAATGATTCGGGATTGAGTTAGCCTCTACGGGAGTGTCAGTGAGTCTCTGGATGAATGAAAGATGTACGGGAGAGCAAATGAATAAGTCTGGCAATGATTGGTGGGTGAGTGAGCAGATTGTTAGTTGGTGGGTGAGAGAGGCACAGGGAAATCTGTGAAGGAGAGCCAGTCAATGTGTGTGGTATGGAAAGAGTCACAGCAATTTGACATGTTGACTAATTGAAATTATGATTAAATGGTTGAGGTGTTTGCAAAGGGCAATCACAAGGTGATCACAAAGTCCATGAGTGAGAGTTTCAGGTGTTTATGGATTCTATGAGGGATTGGTTGAGGTGCTAAAATAATTAGTGACTAATAATTAGTAATTGTTCACGGTTATTCTTCGCCCAATCGGTGGTTGACTGAAGTGTTTGGTGATTTTGCCAATAAGTCGTTGCGCTGTTTATTGTATCAACCCATGGCTTGGTGGGTTGTTTAGTGTGTCAGTCAGAAATTGGTTGAGGTGTTGATTGAAACTGCCAATGTTTAGATTGGTTTAATTTAGAGATATGGCACGGAAACAGGCCCTTCGCCCCAACAAGTCCACAGCAATCAGCGAGCCCGTACACTGACACTATCCTCCCCCACAACATGTCCCATCTACATTAGTCCCACCTGCCTGCATTTGGCCCATATTCTTCTAAACCCGAGTCTGAAGAAGGGTTTCGGCCCGAAACGTTACCTATCTCCTTCGCTCCATAGATGCTGCTGCACCCGCTGAGTTTCTCCAGCATTTTGTGTATCCTTCTTCTAAACCTGTCCTATCCAAGAGTCAAGAGTCAAGAGTGTTTCATTGTCGTATACCTGTCTAATTTTACCTGTCTAATTGTTTCTTAAACATTATGATAGTCCCTGCCACAACTACCTCCTCTGGCAGCTTGTTCCATACACCCACCACCCTTTGAAGATGCTGTATGTTCAAATGCTCAACAATTCAAGAGTCAAGAAAGTGTTTAATTGTCATATGTACTGGAAAAGGAACGATGAAATTCTTACTTGTTGCAGCATTACTGACATGTTAATACAATAAATCACAAGTTCATATATAATAATTAATGATACGATAAATTAACAGCAGTCATGGCAGCAGGGTAGTGCAGCAGTAGAGTTGCTGCCTTACAGTGCCAGAAACCTTGAAGCAGTTCTTCAACCTGGTGGCTATGGTTTTCAGACTCCTATACCATTTTCCATGATGGCATTAATGATAGCGTGGCCAGGCAGGATGGTGTGGGTCTTTGATGATAATGGCTGCAGAAGTTCAATATCATTCTGTGCAATATCCAGCAATCCTGGGCATACGAGTCACTGAACCAGGCAGTGAAGCAACCAGTCAGTACCCTCTCTACTGCACACCTGTTAAAAATTCGATAGGGAAATCGTAACATCAAATCCTCCTGAATCTTCCAAGGAAGTAGAGGGATTCATGAGCTTTCTTTGTGATTGCTGGACCAGGACAGATCTTGAGAGATACACACTGCCCAGGAACTTGATGCTGTTGACTCTCTCCACCGCTGCCCTGTTGATGGAAAAAGGCTTGTGGTTCCTTGGTTTTCCCTTCCTGATTCAACAACATGCTCCTTAGTCTTGCTAACGTTGAAGACAAGATTGTTGTGCTAGAAGGTACACACAAGTGCTGGAGAAACTCAGCGGGTGCAGCATCATCTATGGAGCGAAGGAAATAGGCAATGTTTCGGGCCGAAACCCTCCTTCAGACTGTTCTAATTGTTGCGCTTGAACCAGGTTGTCCACTTTTCCGGAACCTGCACTTTCTTCCTGATGGATGTAGCAAAATGAGAGCTAGGCCCGGGTGATGTGTGCCTTTGGTTATATTGGCTGCCTTTTTGAGGCAGTGCCTTCAATTGTGGGGAGGTTCAGTTAGAGCAGAAAACATTGATGGAGAGCGAAAGATGGTTAATATTTGATGATCTTTCAACAGGCTTAGTCAAAGGTATTTGGGGTTCTGGGAAAAGGCAAGGCATTGTCAAGAAGTGACTGTCATATGATAGTGTGTTGGAACAGGCAGGTCTGTTTGCCACACTAGTTCAGAGACAATTTGAGCAACTCCCAATGAATTACTACATGGGTGCAGTGGAAGTTTAGTCCAGTTTAGTTTGGTTTAGTGATACAGCGCGGATATAGGCCCTTCGGCCCACCAAGTCCACACTGACCAGCGATCCCCGCACATTAACTCTATTCTATACACACGAGGGACAATTTACATTTATACCAAGCCGATTAACCAACAAACCTGTACGTCTTTTGAGTGTGGGAGGAAACCGAAGATCTCGGAGAAAACCCACGCTGTCAAGGTTAGAACGTCCAAACTCCGTACAGACAGCACCTGTAGTCAGTATTAAACCCGGGTCGCCGGTGCTGTAAGCGCTGCAAGGCAGCAACTCTACCGCTGCGCTATCGTGCCGCCCTTTAAGGTTTAAGAGATGATGAGGAAAGGAAGTCCATTTGCAGGTCCATCAAAGGCAGGAGAGGTAACGTAACTCCAGAAAAAAGGAGCATGATGGGGGCATACCAATTTCAATCTGCTCCCCTGAATATTCAGGCCACAAAACACAACCAGAAGAGATGAATGAAAGACTCCGACCCCTAACAGGGCCAATGACAATCACCAAGGCAACTGGTAGAAAATACTTTACCTGCTATCTCAGCGGTCCTTCAACTCCACACCTGACCCCCAAGTCAACAGCAATCATTCCATGAAAAGAACTCATTCACGCTCACTAATGCATGTAATGTGCCCTCTAAACATACTCCGCTTTAACTGTGATTAGCACCTTAATCCACCCACTGTCTGCTCTCCCAGAACAAGCACTGATTTTGTCCTAGGTGTGAAATAAACTAATTAAATAACCTGAGACCTTTGAAGGCTGATGAAGATTTGTGGTGGCCACCCTCTCTCTGGCCCACATGCAGGGAAACACCTGTCCCATTTGTCACGTCTCACACCACCTGGTCCTCAGTTCATTAACCCTCCGCCACCTCCTAACCCTCAGCTATTCCCTTCCCTCTCCATGGGTGGCCAGCCATGGGTACACAGTGATACATTTCTCTCAGTGCTGCTGTCTGCCAGGCCAATATACAATGGCCTCAATGTTTCCACCTGCCTGCTCAATGTAATATGATTCCCTCTGTCCTTTCCTCTACATGTCCCAGAACATTATTTCCTCCTATACTCCTGCCTCTGTCCTGTGGGTACGCTTCCTTCCGCCCTCTCTCTGCCGCTCGAATGGGAGGAGGAGAGGGGGAGGCAGCAGGATGGCGCAAAGGTAGAGTTGCTGCCTTACAGCCCCAGAGAGCTGGGTTTGATCCTGACTACGGGTGCTGTCTGTACAGCGTTTGCACATTCTCTTTCGCTATGCAAGGGTTTTCCCCGCGTACTCCAAAGACGTACAGGTTTGTAGGTTGATTGGTTTCAGTAAATTGTCCCTAGTGTGTAGAATAGTGCTAATGTACGGGGTAGACTGGGAAATCTGGAGTAACTCAGCAGGACAGGCAGCATCTCTGGAAAGAAGGAATGGGTGACCTTTCGAGTCGAGACCTTTAAACCAAAATTTGCAGTTCCTTCCTACACACTGGTGGACAGGGTGATTGCTGGTGTCTCTAAACAATAATAGTGAGATTAAATGAGAACTTACCAGTTTGAAGTTTGATCTTTATTTTATGAGAAGTTGTTCGATGAGGGATTTCGTGAAGACCCCGCCAGCACGCATGCGCGACATTCTTAAAAGCAGCGGTGTGGAATCACAGATAACAACAATGACTGAAGATAGTAAGATTCAAGAGATTCTAATATACCAGTTGACCTTATGATAGAGGGTCGGGAGAGGAGGGCACAAAATCCCTCATTGCAACTCCTCATAAAATAAAGATCAAACTTCAAACTGGTAAGTTCTTGTTTAATCTTACTATTTTACTTCGGAGTCATGTGAGTGACTTTGTGAAGATTTCAAAGCTCTGTGATTCCATACCCTGGACCACGTCCATGCTCACACACTGCCGTAATTACTGATGGAGGAAGTAAGACTTGAACAAGCTGAAAAATAATAACATATTTGTGAATACAAACAATAAACCCCTGAACTCGGGGACAAACGTTTGGGGAACAGCACTTAAAACTGACTCCGCAAACGTAGCGGGAGCGGCCACAGGTTTGTTATAAAAACGCTGAAATGTAGTTTCACTGGCCCAGCCCGCTCTTGAGAGGACATGATCCATGGGTACCTCCATGGTCCTTGCCGCTGATGTGGATGCAGCCCTGGTGGAATGAGATTTAAAAATGTTAGTGTCTTACCTGCTGCACCGAATACCACCCTGAGCCACCTGGAGATAGTCTGCACTATCACATTGTGATGTGGGTTTTCATGGCTGATAAACAGACCCATCTCCATATTCCTGATGGTGTGTGTGACATTAATATAATGTCAGATATAGGTGGCTATACAGAGTCTTGCATCAACGGGATATGCTAGGAATTTCATTTTCAGTCCTGTAGTCCCAGGTCTGTGTTGTTTAAGCAACTCATCTATAAAGAAAGTCACTTTATTGGGGGTCGAGACCATTCTATCCAGTTTTAGTTTCTGTAGAGTCTGGTTCCCGTTGTGCTGTGGTCAGTGCCATTAACATCACCACTTTGAAGGTGAGTTAGTCCAGTGGTAAATCCGTCATAGGCGACCAGCTCCTGAGTAGGGTCAACACCACCCCTATATCCCAGGTAATATAATGTTGGGGAGGGTTGGAATTGAAAATACCCCTCATAGTTTGGATACCAGCTGGTGAGATCTCACTCCAATGTTGAGATAGGATGACAGTGCACTCCTGGCACTGTATATAGCACTGTAACTGAGGGCCTCATCATAATGAATTCCAGCACATTGGAGATCGTAGCAGAGTTGTTGGTGGTCTTGGTCCGACTACAGAAGGCCTCCCATTTCCTTATGTGGGTGAGGTACTGCTTCTTTGTGGACTCTCTGCATGATGCTGTTATGATGTCCATGGTTTTTGATGACAGCCCGAATTCCAGTAGTGGCCTCTTCAGAACCTGCAAGCCAACTGATTCAGATGACCATGGCATGGATGAGTTTTCCCCTGTTATGGGTCACCAATTCGGGCATTTGGTACCTGTGCCCATGGTTCTTTTATCATGTTGAGGACCACCGGGTATTATCAGTATACCTGTTGCAGAATCTAGTTGAATTTTTTGCAATACCCGACTAATGAGGCAGAATGGGGGAAAAACATAGAAAACTCATTTCCCCCAACGTAGCGAGAACGCGTCCATCGCCACTGCCCCAGGATCTGGTTCCCAAGAGACATATGTTGGTATCTGATGGTTCAACCTGGACACAAAGAGGTTGATATCTGGTGTTCCATATTTGGCTATAATTTTAGCAAATATTTGGGGGTTCAACATCCACTCGATGTCGATATTAAATACTCGTGACCTGGTGTCCGCCACCGTATTGAGTTTACCCGGAAGGTACGTAGCTGATATCCAAATATGTCTTTCAATACACCAGAGCCAAATTAAATTTGCCAATTCATCACAAGATATTGACTTGATACCACCCATATGGTTTAAATACGCCACCTCAGTGGTATTATTTATTTTGAAGACGGACATGCGTATGATGCAGATTAGTGCAGTATGCCCGCAGCCCGTGACATGTTCCCAGCATTTCCAAATAGTTTATACCTTGTGAATGAATAAGAGTAGACTCGTGCAAGTCCCATCTGCCGCCACAATTGGAAGTGGTGTCGGTAGCTCCCCAGCCCTGGGCGCTTGCGTCAGTTTGTAACACGACTGATGGGTTTGATATAATGATGGGATTAAAACAATCACAAACATTGCTAATCCACCATTGTAGCTCATTTTTTGCTTTGTTTGGCAGCTGCATAGGTCTGTCAAAATGTCCAGCATTCGCTTTTAATGCTGAGATTTTTGCTCTTTGCAAGTTTTGATTGTGTAATGGCCCAAATTGTGCAGCTGGAATGTAGCTACAAGTTTCCCAATCACCTTAGCAGCATGTCTAATAGTCGGTTTCCTAGCGCAAGCAAGGCTGTTACATGCCTCTGTTATGTCTATTGCTTTGTTCCCTGGGATAGTGACAATCAGAATCCCATGCATCCCAGAATGTACGCAACCTCCCTCCTACTTGTGAGGTTATACATGCAGCAGTCCCAAGAGAACCAGACCCCCTTACCTCTATGGTTACCGGCGGGCCTTGATGTTCTGGGCTTTTGTGTTTGTTGTGTTGCTGGGATGTGGGGTTGGCGCATCTTCCACGCTGGTCGCTGTGGGCCCTGACTAAAAAAGGCTTTTGTTGATAGGGTGCGACCGGTGGAATTGGTTCTGATTGCCCTGTTGGGTTGAACCCGAGGACTGTTAGACGTAGCATAAGGATGCTGTCTGCGATACGCCGGTGGCCTGCTCGAGGATGGTGGTTTCATCAACCCGACCGCTTTTGCCTCCTCGTCCAGGTCTTTTACCTGTTTTGGCAGGTCTTCACCGAACAGCTGTCTCAGTGGCGGCGTAGCAGAGGCTTTGCACAAACTCGCGAATTTGCGTTGTGAGTTGGGTGGATGGAGCTCTTGCGAAAGCAGTTTATTTCACAATGTGTATTGTACAGCAGCGCTAGTGCATCCTGCTGCTCCTCAGTCATGTCCGTCCCGTCTATGGACCTGGCAAAGGCAGTAATGCATGAGGTCAACAATTTCAGGATTTTCTGTATTTTTAATTCCTGGGCCCTGATCCCAGGACTGATGTTACCCCAGATGGGTGTGTTGACGGTCGGGACATTGAGCGACACACAATTACCCGGAGCATTGTACTTGTTTGTAGCCTCCGTGAGCACCTGTTCCTGCAGCTGGTGTGTGGTTAAGTAATTGATGCTGGCCGCGAGTTTGGGCTGAAGAGGTTGCCCTGATTGTGCTGGTTGGGTGAATTTTGACACTACTTCCAGTAGTTCCTCTTCAGATATCTCTGGCAACATCGGTTCTTGTGCCAACCCCTCTTCAAAGTCAGCTACCGGCTGATTTCTGGCACTCCCTATTGACGAGATATTTGGTAGTTCTGCTGTGTGTCTCCTAGATCCTAGGGACACACGCTCTTGATGGAGAAGGTCCCGTTCGAGCAGCTGCTAGACCATTTGCTCCATACGAGCCATGCGACCGCCGCCGCTATCTGCGGACGGCAAGTCGACTTCCCCAAGTTTGGATGAACAACAGGGGCTTCTCCCATCGGTCCACACCTCGTCGAGGTGATGTCTCAGGAACCTAGGTAGGTAGCCGCTGCCTGCCGCTCCAGTAGGAACGTCACCGGTCCGCGATCTGGCAGACTTCTCAGGTGGTAAGTCGATGCCGGCCGCTGCATCGGGGCTTCTCGACCTCGGTGCAGCTTTCCCCCTGGTCCGCCCTCTGGTGACCTGTAACAGAGGGGAAACAGAACGTGCCGTTGAACGAGGCACGGGTTTACGCACCTGTTTTCCGCTGGCCGGGTGATGTTTGGGCGATAGCGGCAGGGAGTCAGGGTCTTGCCTACCCTGCTCCCGCGCGGTGCTCCGACCAACGTGCAGCTCCCTGGCCTGCTGTGGTGGAGAATTCAGGCCCGTTCGAAGCTTTCCAAAGGGGGGTGGCAAGACAGGATTACAAAACATTTAACGTGAAATAATGTGGGCGCTGCGCACATCACGAGCACGAAGCGTGAAGTCCCTCGATGCCAGGGTCCAGCGCCCACATAAGGGCCCTGGAAGCTCTGGGGTTTTAGATGCTCTCTGATGCATTCTGAGCCTTATGTTGGAGCATTTTTGCACCAAATTTATGACCAATATTTCCGAAGTTAACAGGAAACTGAGAGGTAGCTTTTTCACGCTGGGTGCTGGGTGTATGGAACGAGCTGCCAGAGGAGGTAGTTAAGGCTGCGACTATCCTAATGTTTAAGAGACATTTGGACACGTACATGGATAGGACAGATTTAGATGGATATGGGCCAAACGCGTGTGAGTGGGACTAGTTTAGATGGGACATGTTGGTCGGTGTGGGCAAGTTGGGCTGAAGGGCCTGTTTCCACACTGCATCATTCTATGACTAAAAAGTTAAGAAGAAAAATGCATGTAGATAAGTAGAGCAGATTTGAAAGAGGAGTGAAATGTAAAGGCAGAGAGAGGTTTATGGGTGGAAAGGAACATAGGAAAGGAGGGGGGGGGAGTGGGCTTGGGCAGATGGGTGAAGGGAAAAATGACACAGAGTGCTGGAGTAACTCAGCGGGTCAGGCAGCATCTGCAGCAACATTTCACAGAGTGCTGGAGTAACTCATCAGGCAGCATCTCTGGAGAACATGGATAGATGACATGTCAGAGTGCTGGAGTAACTCAGTAAGTCAGGCAGCATCTCTGGAGAAAAGGTATAGATTATATTTCGGGACAAGACCGTTCTTCAGTAATATTCATGATGTGACATGCATAGACATTCCTGAATGTTACCCAAACCATCGTGAGCTACTTTGTTACGGTGCTTGCCCTCTCCTATAACGTTTCTGCTGTCTTGGGTGATGCAGGACAAGACACAAGCTTTGGGACACGGTGTGAAGCTGTTGCCGTCTGTCCCAGCCTGGCGAAAAAACTGGATGGAGGGGATGTGGAGAGGATGTTTCCACTTGTGGGAGAGTCTAGGACCAGTGGCCACAGCCTCGGAATTAAAATACATTCCTTGAGGAAGGAGATGAGCAGGAATTTCTTGTCAGAGGGTGGTGAAGTGTGGAATTCATTGCCACAGACAGCTATGGAGGTCAAGTCAATGGACATTTTTCAGGAGATTGATAGATTCTTGATTGATACGGGTGTCAGAGGTAATGGGGAGAAGGCAGGAGAATGGGTTTGAGAGGGAAAGATAGATAGAGTCATAGAGTGATACAGTGTGGAAACAGGCCCTTCGGCCCAGCATGTCCCATCTGCACTAGTCCCACCTGCCCACGTTTGATCCATATCCCTCCGAACCTGTCCTATCCATGTACCTGTCTAACTGTTTCTTAACTGTTGCGATAGTCCCCTCCTCAACTACCTCCTCTGGCAGCTTGTTCCATATATCTACCACCCTTTGTGTGAAAAACGTACCCCTCAGATTCCTATTAAATCTTTTGCCCTTCACCTTAAACTTATGTCCTCTGCTCCTTGATTCATCTACTCTGGGCAAAAGACCCAACTATATCTATTCAAATCATGATTTTATACACGTCTATTAGATCATCCCTCATCCTCCTGTGCTCCATGAAATAGAGACCCAGCCTACTCAACCTCTCCCTACAGCTCCGGCCCTCTAGTCCTGGCAACATCCTCGTAAATCTTCACTGTACCCTTTCCAGTTTGATGACATCTTTCCTATACCATGGTGCCCAGAACTGAATACAATACTCTGAATGCGGCCTCACCAACTTCTTATGCAACTGCAACATGACCTCCCAACTTCTATACTCAGCCTAACCCGCTGAGTTACTCCAGCACTCCGTGAAACATCACAGAACAGGGCAAGATTAGCAAGTTTGCTGATGACACAGAAGTGAGAGGTTTTGCATATAGTGAAGATGGTTGTGAAAGATTGCAGCAGGATCTGGATCAATTAGCCAGGTGTGCAGAGGAATGGTTGATGGTTGCATGGTTCCTTGAAGGTCGAGTCGCAGGTATATCAGGTGGTCAAAAAGTATTTTGGCACTTTGGCCTTCATCAGTATTGAGTATAGAAGTTGGGAGGCCATGTTGCAGTTGTATAAGACGTTGGTGAGACCGAATTTAGAATATTGTGTTCAGTTCTTGGCCCCATGTTATAGGAAAGATGTCAAACTGAAAAGAGTACAGAGATCCCCATCCTAAATCAGTCCAATCAGGGTTGTGTCGTCCGCAAACTTGAGAAGCTTGACAGAGGTGTCTGTGGAGGTGCAGTCATTGGTGTGGCGAGAGTAGTGGAGAGGGGAGAGTACGCATCTTGCGGTGCTCCTATGCTGAGCATTTGTGTGTCCGAAATATGCTTTCCCGTCTCACATGTTGCTTCCTGTCTGTCAGAAAGCTGGTGATCCACCGACAGAGGGGTTCAGGCACAGTCAATTCAGAAAGTTTGGAGCATAGTAGCTCTGGCACCTGGCGGTCTAGGTGCTGGAGGATGAAGTGTAGGCCCAGTTTGACTGCGTCATCCACAGATCTATTGGCCCGATATGCAAACGGCAGAGGGTCCAGCAGAGGGATTGTGATATTTTACTTCGGAGTGACTACGTGAAGAAGCCCCGCCTGGCACTGGAACGGCATTACGTCGACGCTGACGGCAGAGCATGAGCTGCAGAGGCAGCTCCTCGACAGCGGTAGGTACGGGCCCGCAGGTGAGTGCTGTTGAAAAAACTTTCAGGGTCTAAAAACTCCATGGCTGGTGTTGAACACCAGGATTAAAACGAATTTAAAAGCAAAAATAAGTAAAAGTTAAAGTAAAAATACTCTGAATAAAAACAACGGAGTTTTAAAAGAACGTCCCGGGGAAGCGATCGGGACGGGAGATTACGGAGCCGGTTCCGATACCGGTGGCCGTCAAAAATACGTTAAGGAAGACTTTAGTCGCTCCATAAATTTTGGCGGGGGGGGGGGGGGGGGGGGGGGGGGGGGGGGGGGGGGGGGGGGGGGGGGGGGGGGGGGGGGGAATTTATGTCAGAAAGGCCATAATTTAAAAAGTTCAATAAAAGGCCTTCAGACTAAAAAAGCTTTATGGCTTGAAAAATAATGGAAAAAAGATTCCAAAAAATAAAAATAAAATAAATAAAAAATTCAACCAAAAAGGGTTAAAAGGACCAAAAACATTCCCAAACCTACCCTAAGGGGGTTTCATATATTAAAATATATGATGAAATATTGTGGGAATATCTACCTCAGATATGTTTGGAGGTAGTCTCCTTGAGGAAAAAACTCAGGAGTAACAAGGGCAATAAAAATAAAATGGAAAACTGACCCTAAAAATGCACTGATAGTGGTGGCTGGTCATGAAGTACCCACCACAGACCAATAATATATATATATATATATATATATATACAGGTGTAGGTACAACACCTGAATAAGAAGTGAGGCCATGGAAAATAACCATGGAAACCAAAATTAGTTGGTCTCTCACTAAAGCTGTTATGATTAAAACAGCAGAATAAAAATAAAACTTTTATGTTTTATTTAAGTACACTTCAGCACGAAATATATATAGAGGTGTACTAGGTACGATACCTGAATGAATGAGTGAGGCCATGAAAAGTAAATATGGAAACTAAAAATTAATTGGTCTCACCAAAGCTGTTATGGTTGAAACAGCAGAATATGATAAAACTTTTATGTTTTATAAAGATATCAACGGTGAATCCGTTTATGATATCCATGTCTCAATTATATGAGATATAAGGAAATACGATTTCAAAGTATTTTTAAACTGGTGCATGGCATTACTATTCAATGGAAGACAAATAAAATATTGTGCAAATAACCAATACATTTAAAATAAAATAAATTGCCATCAGTTTGTGGAGCTCAATGGGAAGAAATATATAATATTAATTTAGTTATATATATGTAATTGTATAGGGACCAAATCTGCACTGTAGATTTGCAGATCAATACAAATCAGGTTATGTTAAACTCCTGATTATTATGGAATAAAACCTGCCTTATGATAATTCAAAAATATTGATTACAAAAGAACAGACTATTGGTCTTTAAACTTTGGGGGGAAAAAATTATGATCCAATATAAAGATTTGATAATGGATCAAAACAAAGGCAGAAGTATGATAAATAAACATAATCCAACATAGCCTTATCCGAACCCATATAATTGGGAAAAGAAGGCTTGAAGTACGTTGAAGAGGTGCAAACAACTGTTACAAAATAAATTCATGAAATCTCCGATTGTGGGGGATTACAGGTGTATTGTGATCATTAATTTAATATAACTAAGGACTACAAAAAATTGTAGAAAGGATTGGTTCACCTGTATAAGAAAACCTAAAAATTTGATTTTAGGTTTGCATCCAAAAGTAACTCCAATAAAGAAGGGGTATGTACATATATATATTATAAAATTACCTCAGTGTAAAGATGTGATGGTATAAACCATACAAAACATCATTTTATATACACTTTCACAGTGTAAGAACATTTTATTAAAATGGAAACATCTTCAACATTGAAATACAGTTGTTATTAACAAAGTGTTAATCAAATATTACAGGTGCTTGAAATTAATTAAAATGGGTCAAGCGGTGCAAGTTAAAACATTGTCTAAAGGATTAAAACCAGTTCAAGGCTGTTAAACAGAATACAGGAAGAACAATTGCACTGATAAAAGATCAGCACTTGCACTAATGAGGACATGGTCATGGTTTATCTTGATCACATTTAAATTAGAGTCAGCTGCAAATTAGTGCTGCAATTACAAGCCTGTTGAAAGGCAAGGACTTGACCCATCACATAAAGCCTATGCTTAGGCATTCATAAAATATTTATAAATTACTATTCTGGATTTAGGATTTAGCACCATAAGAGGGGGGGAAATTGTTCCATGATACAAATATGTCTCATTGCTTTGTTGACATACTTTGTCCCTCCATTAGAAAAGGAGCCTAGGTAAAGAGTAAATAAAGCTCCAAAATAAGGAATACAGAAGCTTATGTATGCCTTTGTGAGAGGTTTATGCAAATACCAAATGATACATTATCATTATTAAAGTAATGGATAAAAAAAAAATTATTAAAAAAAAAAAAAAAGTTCACAAGCTGCTTCAACTATAAGCTTAGCAGCTGTTGCAAGCTGAAGCAAGTATTAACAGATGATGGACAGCTTCTGTGAATATTTGGGTAAGATAAGAATATTATCTATTTTTATAAAAATAATTGATACGTCTCTTGTTGGGACTACGGACAATAATACCAGGTAATTGCAAATGGATTGTCCTAAGAAATTTCTCCAAACATTTGTATTAATTATTGAAATATAAGGAGTTATGGATTAAATATTGATTGTTCTATTATGGAAGTATCTATGTCATATCAAGGTGAACAATACCACGGCTGTGGCATATATTAAATCACATAAGATAAGTAAAATAATAATCATGGGATTATCCGAGTAAACAGATGTGGCATATTCTAAAATGTTTTAGTCCAGCTGTTTATCTCTAAGAAAGAGACAATGTTATCGGATACAACAAATAAGGGAGGAAAATACATTTGTCATCAATATGGATTACTTACGATTAATCTGGTTGTATACAGATTAAATCACCGATCTTTCAAATGTTCTCGTGGGTAAACCAAGAACAGGAAAGGTGGATGCTTTTCTCTCAAATTACATGAGGAAAGATGTTCTTTTATGTTCCTCATTTTTGTCTGATAGGGCAGTGTCTGATGAAAATGTAGCAGGACACTGCCAGAGGCATTTTGGTGGCCCAAAACGGATCCTTCATGGTTTCATAAATATTGAGTGATGTTGAAACACTTGTGATGATTCATAGTTGCAGTAATATATTGTTGTACAAAGGCATCCATGATATGAAAATATGAATTTGACTATCTGCAGGTTGACCAGACCATTACAACAGTGTGATGGTCAAAGAAGTCTATGAATGTTTAACTAATATAACAACATAACAATAAAATAATTATGTATAAAAGAAGTGTTATACCTGCAATTTGCAGAAATAAGTTTAAAAAACAATATTCTGTTATAAGAAATTGGAAGTATGTGTAGACAGTAAAGTTATTTGTCATATTAGATATATGTGAGTTCCTTGTGGATTGCATTTTTTCTGAGTATCTAATTGATAGAGCCAATAATAGGGCTCAGAGTGTTTATCGTCCTACTTACGGACAATATACTAACCAAGAAGTTATTGGGTTCATTCGTAATATCCCGATACGAAAAGGGATATATATGTAGATATAAATATAGATATATATGTGTGTTTATATATATATATATAATCTGTCCAAAATTGCAATACATAAGTCGGGAGATCAATATAGTCCTGAATTGCCTTAGGCAATGGACTCCAATTCTATCAATGATTTAAAAAAGTTAACATTGAAAGTTATAATGCTGATGACTTTAGTATCAACATAAGAGTGCAAACATTGCAAATATTACGTTATAATTGCATGTGGATACAGATTACATTATCATATATGTTTATGAATTTACCAAACAAAGCAGACCAAGAAGAGCTGAAACCAAGGTAAACCTATAAGCATATCCTGTCGGCCTTAAATTGTGTGTGAGTCAACATTGATGAAATATGTTGAAGTAGGTAAGAGTCTCTGTGGTGGTGAGACAGCACTACTTATTACACACAAAAACACCACATTAGGTTTCAGTAAAAAACTGATGGTTCTAGAGAAATGTATTCTAGATGGTTAAAAATTGAATAACACTCAGTGGAACTAGACACTGAAATGTGGAAAATCACTCTGTTAAGGAGGTAGATACATTCACAGGAATGGCACAGGATGAGCCGCTCGAGCAAAGATGCAAGGCCACAGGAGGGTGTTAAAATAAATATTAAATTAAATGGAACCAGTCATGGTGTCAGGATTGGACACGGAGTGTTGGTTCGCTATAATTGTTGCTTTCTTCATACCATCATATTATATATATCAATTGATATTTTGTGATAAACGTACCTTTCAATGGAAAGGGCATTACTTTTATTCTTTTATAACGTGAAATAATTTATCACATAACTTGAGGCAATGTTTGGAGGAAAAAATGTGTTATTTTGCTCATTACTGTGTTGAATGAGCCAGAATGTCGTATGGAATAAGTCTACGACATAAAAAACACAGAAAGCTTCAAAATCTTCACGTAGTCACTCACGTGACTCCGAAGTAAAATAGTAAGATTAAACGAGAACTTACCAGTTCGAAGTTTGATCGTTATTTTATGAGGAGTAACGATGAGGGATTACGTGCCCTCCACTCCCGACCCTCATAAAATAAATGATCATCTGGTAGTTCTAAATCTATGTTGAGCCTTACTATCTTACTCCGGCTATTATGTTCTGTGTTTTTCATGCCGCTGCTTTGAGGTATGCCGTTCCAGCGCCAGGCGGGGCTTCTTCACATAATCCCTCATCGTTACTCCTCATAAAATAACAATCAAACTTCGAACTGATAAATTCTCGTTTAATCTTACTATTTTTCAGCTTGGCCAGCACAAGCCTTTCAACAGTCTTCATGACTACAGAGGTCAGTGCGACAAGCCTGTAGTCATTAAGACCAGTAATCCTTACCTTTTTGGGTACAGGGACAATAGTGGAGACTTTGAAGTAGGCAGGGACATTACATCTGAAGAAGGGTCTCGACCCGAAACGTCGCCTATCTCCTTCGCTCCTTAGATGCTGCTGCACCCGCTGAGTTTCTCCAGCTTTTTGTGTACCCAGGGACATTACATCTTTGCAGGGACTGGTTAAAAATGAGTAATTGGGTGTGAAGTGTTGGTTGGGGTGGGAAAGGGTCCACTCTTTTCATACTGGAGTCTTGCCTTAAGTAGGTGTGAAGTGGTGAATGGGAAGGAGAGGGTGCAGGGTCCATTCTTTGCAGACTGGTGTCTGCCTGTGTTTGTTGGGGAGAAGGTACCAGAGTTATGTTTCTGATTTTCAAACCTGCAGTAAAATTCATTCAGGTTGTTCATCAGCTGACGATTGTCCAAAGAGCGGGGGGCTTTCCTCTTATAGCTGGAGATTCCTTGCAAGCCCTTCCATGCTGAAGAAGAGTCACTAGCTGGGAACTTGCTCCTCAACTTCTCAGAGTACCTTTCCTTGGCAGCTCGGATTCCTCTTCTCAGCTCTTTATCGATTAGGCTATCTTTTAACTCTTTAACGATTAGGCTATCGGCTTGACACATATTTGCCCCCCCGCCCCCCCCCCCCCCCGATCTCGAAATGGAAATGTTACATCTGAATATAATGATCCCATTAAAATGTATATTTATGTCACAAACTATGGAATTCATATTTTTCAGTATTGTTATCGAGGAAAAAGACAGTTCAAATTGTTTAAAATTATTCATATGGAGGAGAAAATATAATAATAGCTCTAAAACCTACCTTAATTTTGCTATCTCACTAAAGATAATCCCCCTTTCCCTCTTCCCTCCCCCATCTCTCTCTCCCCTCCCCCTATCTCTCTCACCTCCCTTCCCCTCTCTCTCTCCCCCTCCCACATCCCCCCACTCTTTCTGGCGGGGGGGGCAAAGATGAAGGTGGCGCTGACCCAGCAGGGGCCCAGCGGGCGGGGGGCGATGAAGGTGGCGTGGGCCCAGCGGGGGTGGCGTGGGCCCAGCGGGGGTGGCGTGGGGGGAAGATGGCTTGGGCCCTGGTGGCGGGGGGAGGCGAGGGGAGCGGGCCCCGCCACAGCAGCATCTGGTGTTGGGGTTACAGCCGCTGGGTCCAGATTCAGCCACTCCCGCCCGGCGACGGGAGAACAGTCTCCTGGTCACCAGGCTGGCCGTTGGTGAGGCTCCGACACTGCGGATGGAGAACCTGGACCAGGCGGGCAGACACCGCACCCAGAACCCCCACCCCCCCCCCCCCCCCCCCCCCCCCCCCCCCCCCCCCCCCCCACCCCGGGCCCGGAGAAAATGGGCACTCTCTTATCTCGCAGGCCAGATTAGACTTGCTCAGTTTGAACCAAGGATAAAAAACAGACTCCCCCCCCCCCCCCCCCCCTCAATGCAATATTCCACTACTGACCTGGAGTAGACAACAAGAGGCATCGAGCTCAATGTGTGGAGTGCAAATGGCAGTCTGATCCCGCCCGGGCCCACTGCGCACGTGCGGAGAGACGGCGCCATTTTGCGTCGCTTCCCCAACTGCGCAGATGCGCATTTTTTTTCTCCCAAATCATCCGGCGGCCGGAACCAGAATTTTGGGTGCTTTTCCTACAAAGTGGAAACGCTGATTTTTTTTTCCGAAATTTTTATTTTTTTCAGATTCTTTTCCTTTTTTTTCGGGATTTTTTTCTTACGCTGGGGGAAAAAAGAGGGGTGCGGTCGCACCCAACGCACCCCCCATTCGGACGGCCATGAGAGTCGGGCCCTGCCAACTGAACAGGGCTCCCCAACTTCCGCGTTCTTTTCCCGGCCCGCGGAGCGGGTGCTGCCGGTGTTGCGGCCGCTGACTCCCGTCAGAAGTCCCACGGCCCGCGGAGGCAAGCTTTGATGCCTTCATTCTGGTCTTCCTATCCATCGTTTCTGTAAGTAAATAAGCCTACTACAGAAGCTAAGCAACTCAAGGTTAGTATAACTTACCTGAGGGCCTTTCTGAAGCTGCCAGTGGAGGAGCGCACTCCCACCCCCCCCCCCCCCCCCCCCCCAGCTCCCATGGTGACCAGACTCTCATGCGCGAATATAGACTGCCGCTAACGGCAAGTCTCCCGCTTACGTTTTGAGTCAGGGCCCCGGCTCTGTCTTCGCTACCTCTACCGGGTAGCGTTGCCGTCAGTCCGCGGTATTCCTGTGGCCTGCAGCGTTGATTCGGAGCTCCTGCTCTGCCTTCGCTACCCGCGAATGGCAGTCTCCGAGCCCGGACTCTCCTGGGTCACGGGCTTGCCCGACTTCTGGGTAGCGTTGCCGTCAGTCCGCGGTGATCCTGCGGGCTGCGGTGTTGAGTCGGGCTGCCGCTCTGCCGTCGCTACCTGCGAATGGCGAATCTGTGAGCCCGGACCCTCCTGGGTCAACGTGCTTGCCCGACTCCGGTCTGTTGCTGCCGCCCTGACTGCCCGCATCCCGTGGTCCGCATTCAGTCTCGAAGCGGCCCGTGGAGCACTCTGTCACACAGAGTCCCTGGAAGAAAACCTGACCACAGATTAGTTTACCTTACCTGCAGGTCCGTTCCGGTGGAGGAGCGACCCTCCTCCCTGCCTGTCGCTTCACATGCGGTCAATGATATGTCGCGCATGTGTGCTGGCGGGGTCTTCACGAAGTCACTCACGTGACTCCGTAGTAAAACCTATGTTTGTTCCCTCTGTCCTCCCTGCCTCTGTTATGTAGTACAGTTCGCTCTGCTCCTCAGCCTCCTTCCATTCCCTCCCCCCTCTATCCTAAGACAGAGTTCCCTCTGATTGAGTTCTGGAATGCAGTTCACTCAATCGCCTGTTTAGTTTCGTTTATGGTCACGTGTACAAAGGCACAGTGAAAATCTTCGTTGTGTGCCAACCAGTCGGCGATACATGATTACAATTGAGCATCCACCGTGTACTGATACTTGATCAATGGAATAACGCAAATAACGTTTAGTGCAAAATAAAGTCCAGTAAAGTCTAATTAAAGATAGTCCGAGGGTCTCCAATGAGGTAGATCGGACTGCTCCTTGATAGGATGGTTCAGTTGCCTGATAACAGCACCAATTCTGGCTCTCAGTAGCTATTTGTGATGAACCTTGACAAATACCCAAGGTATCTGGTACACAAGGTACCTAAATACCCAATGCATCTCGTCCTGGAGGGGTCTCGACCCGAAACATCACCCATTCCTTCTATCCAGCATTACTGCCTGTCCCACTGAGTTACTCCAGCATTTTGTGTGTATCTTCTATATAAACCAGCATATGTAGTTCCTTCCCACACTCCATCTGACAAGATGGGCAGCAATCCCAATATCAATGCAGCTGACACAAGGTGCAGCATGGGTATGGCCATCGTTTCCACAATGAGGGACTTGGCCTTCTCACCACCAACCCAGCATGGCTTTAGTACTTGTTTGAGCGTCCTGGTGATGAGGATTTCTATCAAAGCGTTTTGCCAGCCTGCTTTGGAAACCACCCTATGGGATCGACCTTCTGTTCTTCATCTAGAGCTTTGATTAAGTATTAAAATCTTCCAAGGATGTACAGGTTTGTCGGTTAAGTGGCTATGGTAAAATTGCAAATTGTCTCTCATTTGTGGGATAGTGCCAGTGCGTGGGCTAATCACTCCTTGGTGCGGACTCGGTGGGTCGCTGGGTCTGTTTCCACGCTGTATCTCTGAAGTCTGCAGCACACTTGGTCTGATTGACCATCAACCTAGACAGGATTTTCTAATCCTCAGCCCACGTGAACCTACCTGATCTCCCTGTTGCTGGACACTTTAATTCACCTGCCTATTCCTACACAGATCTTTCTCTCCTAGGTCTCCTCCATTGTCAGAGTGAGGCGAATCGCAAATTGGAGGACAGCATCTCATATTTGGCTTGGGCAGCTTACAGCCCAGTGGTATGAATATTAAATTCTCTCACTTCAGGTAGCCCTGGCATTCTCTCTCTCTCTCTCTCTCTCTCTATCCCTCCCCCACCCAAATCGCACTAGCTTCTCTTTTTCACCCTACAGGCAGCTAACGATGGCCTGCTTCCTTTATCATTGTTAGTTTTTTGCATATATTCATTGTTCTTTATCTCTCCATATCACTGTCTATATCTCTCGTTTCTCTTATCCTTAACCAGTCTAAGAAGGGTCTCGACCCAAAACGTCATGCATTCCTTCTCTCCACACATGCTGCTGAGTTACTCCAATTTTTTCTGTCTCTCTTCGGTGTAAACCAGCATCTGCAGTTCTTTCATACACATTGCCAAGAACAACACAGCCCATAGAGCCATCACTTCCATGTGTTGTATTCATCTCAAGGGCATGGGTGGAGCCTGTTAACTCCTCTGGGGTCAGCAGCCGGGTCAAACTATCCCATCCCTGTCATTTTAGTTTAGTTAGATTAATTTAAACATTATGGAAACAGACCCTTTGGACCACCAAGTCCATGCCGGCGATCGATCACCCATTCGCACAAGTTCCATGTTATCCTTCTTACTCAACCACTCCTTACACACTAGGGTAGATTATTTTACAGAGGCCAAGTAGCCTACAAACCCGCACGTTTTTAGGGATGTGGGAGGAAACTGGAGCACCTAGAGGAAACCCGCATAGTCACAGACAGAACGTGAAAACCACATAGGCAGCCCCCGACGTCAGGATCAAATCCAGGTCTTGAGTGTTGTGAGGCAGCAGTTTTACTAGTAACACCACTGTGACGCCATCTTAAAGTCTCTGAACTGGAGGGTAGGAGGTCCTGGGAATGTGCTTCCTGCAGCCTTGAGATCACGTGGGAAGAGTTAACAATCCTTAAAATGTCAGCATGTCGCAATTCCTTCCTCTTCATTAAGGCTGCTGATCTGCGAACCTATTAGAAATGTGAGCAGTTCTCATCCTGTTCCATGGAGCGCTCTTTGGATCAGGTGGTGATCCTAGAGGACTCTGTGGCAAAGAACTGTGTGGCTTAATGACTCCTTGTCTCTGGGAGGTCATCGACATCCAACCCTGTCGAGTCCCAAGGCAGTAGATTCAACGTTCTTTCCAGGAATTGGCATATTTCCCTCTGAAGATAGACACAAGGTGCTGCAGTAACTCAGCGGGTCGGGCAGGATTTCTGGAGAAAAAGGATGGGTGACGTTTCAGGTCAGGACCCTTCTTCAGACTGAAAGTAGAGCGAGGGACCTCCCTTCTGTCTTTGCTGTTTTTTGAACACCTTTGAATCTGATGGAGCTCTCTGTGTCCATCTCGATTGTTTGGAGAAATGTGGAGGGTTTCATGTTCTCATATCTAATTCCTTGAAGTCTTCAAGGGTCAACTGTTCAGCTCCCCTATCCCATTGCCAACCCTCTAGCGCTGATGTGGATGATAATTTGTGGTGGTCAGAGAAGGAACTTGGCGTGATGTTGGTGGCTTTAAAGTGAGGAGATGTAAAGAATAAATATTCTCTGGATTGGTCTGACCATCCGCTTTTGACCTGATGTTCTGTGGTGGTGCTTCATCTGCAGGATTGCTGAAAACATCACACAATCTTGCATGTGGAAACAAGGAACACTTGATGCTGGTTAATATGTTGATATTGACCAAATTAAAAACACCATAAAATGGAGGATCCCTGCATTTGTCAGTGGCTGTGGATGGCGCCGACCAGTCTGAGCATCAGATTGATACCGTCAGAGGGGTGAAAGATCCAGGCGTTCTCCTCATTTCCTCTTAATTGATAAAATGTCTGACTCTGCAAACAAACTTAAAAGCATTAATGTGATTAGATTACTGCAAACTAATTGTAAATAATGAAATAATGTTGCAAGACAGTTACCCTGCTGTTTGTTGATTGGCCAAAGTGTTAAGCCTTGGCAGGTTTGTTTGAGTTCCAGGGTAAATGTTGCATTATTCAGTTGTTAGCTTCCTTCCAGAAGCTTCTGTAGAAACAATGTATGGAAGACTCTGTTATTAGTTTGGGAACTGTCAATAATGTATTGATGTAATTAATATGTTTGATTGGATTGTAAAGAGACCACCCCTATGTAGATCGGCCCCTCAAGGTTCGTGGACCTATAAAAGATGTCTCCATCTTAGATCGGTGTCGATCTTCTGGAAGTGCGCTTGTGACTGCGTGACCTTTTGGGCAGTGTCTGCTTGCACAAGGCTGAAGGGCTTGGCCAGGCAGAGACAAGGATCGAACCCGTGGTGGTTTAGGTATCGTATAAGGGAATTTGCTGTTCAATCTAAATATAAAGATTAGTTGTTCCAGTGCTTGAATCAGTGGTTTTTGACTGAACTAGACTCGGAGGAGTGACCTTGAGAAGAGCATATTTACAAATACAAAAAATGACACAAAGGGTAACTCCGCAGGTCAGGCAGCATCTCTTTCGGATGGATGTGACTTTTAGGGTCGAGACCCTTCTTCAGACAGATTGTTAGGTGGGGTGAAAAGAAAGCTAGAAGATCGGAGAGGCAGGACAAAGCTTGGAGGGTAATAGGTGAAGATAGACACAAATTGCTGTAGTAACTCAACGGGTCAGGCAGCATCTCTAGAGAAAAGGAATAGGTGACGCTTCGGGTCGGAATCCTTTTTCAGACCCTTTTCCCCAGCGATGCTGTCTGACTCGCTGAGTTACCCCAAAATTGTGTGTTCATCTTCAGTATTAACCAGCATCTGCAGTTCCTTCCTACACAGGTAATAGGTGGTCACAGGTGAGGGGGTTGGTTCAAAGGCCAGAGATAAAAGTAGAAGGTGTGAGATAGGGTTGAGGAGTTGCGAACTGCAAAGCAAGAGAGAAGAAAGCAGCAAGAGGGGAGGGGAGAGGGGAGAGGGGAGAAACAGGTGGGAGTTTAGGTGGGGCACAGGTGAGGAGAGGGGGAAAGAGATGAAAAAGGGGGGGATGTGTGGAGAAAAGGGCGATTGTGGGGAGTGGGAGGTGGGTTTAGTAAAAGGTTACCTAAAATTGAATATGCTGCAAATGCATAATATGTGGAACTTTCTTTTTGTCCCAGGCAGGAGTTTGGATGTTGGGATTGGGTTACATCGGGAACTGGGATGGAGAGTGTTGCCCCGAAGCATGGTGTGTAATAGTAAGATTAAATGAGAACTTACCAGTTTGAAGTTTGATCTTGATTTTATGAGGAGTTACGTTGGTGATTACGTAAAGAAGACCCGCCAGGCCGCATGCGCGTCAATCTTCAAAGCAGCGGTATGAAATCACAAATAACAAACACCGAAGTGACATAGTAAGATGCGTGACTTGAGAACTACCAGATGACCTTTGTGAGAGAGGGTTGGGCGTGGCAGGCACGTAATCACCTCATAAAATCAAGATCAAACTTCATACTGGTAAGTTCTCGTTTAATCTTACCATTTTACTTCGGAGTCACGTGAAGAGTTCAAAGCTTTGTGATTTTGTGCCGCAGATTTCAAATCCCGGCTTCCTACTGCAGTGATTGACTCGGATGAGAAAATAATGCATTAGTAATAACATTGCATTAAATGCAGTAATAAAGTTTATTTGAAATTATAAACAAAACAACAGTACCCCTCTATCCCAGGAGGCACTTTAAACAGGAACTTAAAATAGCATTGGCAAACAGCCCTGGTTCGACAATTGGCCGATGATAGAAACTGAAACATCAGCTCATTTGCCTATCCGGCGTCCGTCAAAATCTGGTCGACGGGCACGTCCCTCGCCTTGGCCGCCGACGTAGCTGCTGCCCTAGTGGAGTGAGATGTGAACGCATCTGTGTTAATTCCTGCATCAACCAAGACTTGTTTCAACCATCTGAAAATAGTATTAACTGACACTCTCTTATGTGTTTTTTTGTAACTGATAAACAATCCTGTTTCCATGTTACGTAAAGCCTCCGTAGCTGCAATGTATTGCATCAAATGTGTTTTTACGCACAAGGATGGATCCGTGGGATATGCTGAGAACACTATTTTGAACCCTGTGACACCTGGCCTGCTTTGTTTGAGGTCATAAATGTAAAACGTAACATTGTCTGCAGCAGTTTCCATTCTATCTAGCTGTAGTTTTTGTAACGTCTCTACTCTGTGCTGAAACCAATGCCATGAACATGGCCACCTTCATGGTGATTTTGGTTCAAAGACAGAGATGAGACAGGAAACCACTCATGCAGTAGTCTAAGGACCATTCTCACATCCCAAATAGCAATATATATCTAGGTTTGGGAGGTCTGGAATTTAAAATCCCTTTCATTAACCGGACAACGAGAGGGTGAGATTCAATAGAATGTTTGTCTGATTTCATCAATAAATATGATGACAAATCACTTCTTGCTGTATTGATTGCACTATAACTCAGCCCTTCATCATAGTAGAGGGTTGACAGAAACTCTAGAACATGCGAAATACGTGCTGTACAATAGTCAATATCATTTTGTACACAGTAAACTTCACATTTTTTTACATAACAAATATACTGCTTTTGAGTACTCGATCTCCATGATGCAGTAAGCATGTCCACAGTTCGACCCGACAATCCATGCCCCAGATATGGCCTTCTTAAAATCTGCAAATTAACAAATCAATACGGTTATACAACGGATGGCATTCGCTGGTTACTGGATGCACCAATAAATCCCTTCGTTTGGGAACAGCCATCAGGGGTTGTGTCATCAGCTGTAAGATCAAAGGGTACCATGGCTGGGTAGGCCAGTCAGGTATCACCAGTACCCCTGAAGCATTGTCCTGCTTGATTTTAAGCAGACAATGATTTTTGAGACAAAACGGTGGAAATGCATATATATAAACATACCACCCCAATGCAGCGAGAAAGCATCAATCGCTCTGGTTCCCATGACACATATTTGGGAAGCTGGTGGTTTAGTCTTGATGCGAACAAGTCGACATCTGGCCTTCCATATTTGACAATGATCTCATTGAATACGTCCCGATTCAACATCCACTCTATGTTGTCATGTAACTTTCGTGACCTGGTGTCTGCTACTGTATTGAATCTCCCTGGTAGATATATAGAGCTGAGAGCCAAATGTGCTTGTCAATACACCAGATCCAGATTTGGTTTGCCAGTCTGTCACAAGGTAACGACTTGATACCACCCATGTGATTGACATATGCTACTGCCGTAGTGTTATCAATTTGGAGCTGAACATGCAGACTGCTTGTCTACTTGTGTAGAGCAATAAGCCTTGAGCCCATAAAACGCTCCTAAAAGCTCTAAATGGTTTATTCTCCATGTCTGCAGAAGCGGAGCTTCTTCCATATTCCATCTTCCTCCACAACTTGAACTTGTATCTATGACACCCCATCCAAGTGCACTGACATCAGTCTGTAAGACCATGGAAGGTTGTTCAAGCACCACTGAGCTGAAACTACTGGAGACATGTTGGATCCACCATTGAAGATCAGTAACTGCATCTTCTGATAATTGCATGGGCCTATCATAATGGCCCAATTGTACCCTGAGTGCCTGTTCCTTTGCTCTCTGTAATTGCTGATAATGCAAAGGCCCAAATTGGACTGCTGGTAATGCTGCTACTAATTTCCCATGCAGCCTGGCCACTTGTCTAATTGAAGGTTGTTGTTTGTTTGGAAGATTTATACAATCATTAATTAGCTCCATACTTTTCCCCCTGGGCAAAGTAATTATCATTTTAAGTGAGTCAATTGTGAAACTCAAATAATCAATTGTGGTAAGTGGTGTCAATTTAGATTTTCCTATATGAATGACAAACCCCAGTTTTTCAAGTGTGAATTTGACAACTGCCACTGATGTTTCAGTTAATTCTCTTGTTTGTCCGATAATTAAAATATCATCCAGATAGGCCATAATTACATGGCCTGACCTCTAAGTAGCCCCAACATTGGTTTTAACAATTTAGTGAATACTCTAGGGGCTGAGGTTAAACCATTCGGCAGTGCCTTAAATTGCCATCATTGATTCATCCAAGTAAATTTAAAATAGTTTCTATGCTCGCAATAAACAGGCACTGAGTAGTAAGCATCTTTCAGATCTATGGTTGACAATAAAGGATACTTTACTTTACTTTACTTTATATAACAACCTCTGGAAATCAGTTGCTTGGCGGTAATCGACGTTTCCATTTTGAAGTGTCTATAGAGTACAAATGGATTTAACCTTATAAGGTCCAAAATAATTCTGCATCCTCCGTCCTTTTTAGGACGGGAAAAAATATTTGATACAAATTGACGGACTTGATGAACCATCTTCGCAATTACCCCTTTGTTACACAAATGTTCAAGTTCAGCCTGAACCTCTATTACCTAAAGTGTTCTGCTAGGAACATGTTGGAGAGGCAAATCACCATTTGGGTTGAATTCAATCCGAAACCCTTGACTCACACTCCTGATAAACAGATCTGAAGTAAGCTGCTTCCATTCTTCATAAAATAGCCATAATCTATCACCAATTTTATCCTGTGTCATACTTAATATGTTTTTATGAGAACCAGGCCCACCTACCTCCCTGGTAACTGGTGTGCCCTGCTGACCCAGCTCCTGGCAGGGGCCCCATGGTTGCTCGTGCTCCTGTCAAAGGGTACCAACCACGCCCCTGCGTTGAATATCGGCTTGTCCCTGGTGTAACCCCGGAAGCTGAGGTGGTTCTATAAGGATACTTCCTCTTAAGTGGTCTGCCGGTCAACATTGGTCTCATCAGGCCCATTGTTTTTGCTTCTTCATTTAACTCTTTGACCTGCTTAGTAAGGTCTGCGCCAAACAGTAAGTTGAGTGGCTGGATATTTGTTGGCTTGCAAAGCGCAGCAAATCTTGGATTAATGGTGGGTCTAATAGCCCTTTTTCTAATACAGTTAATCTCAAAATGGGTGCTACATAGCAACCCCAGAGACTCTTGATGTGTTCTAGTCACATAACCACCATCCATTGTTCTTGCGAACGCCGTAATGCCAGAGCCCAATAATTTTAGGACCCTCTGCATCTTGATCTCTTGGTTTCGCATGCCGGGTCCCATCTGACTCCATATGACCTGATTAACAGTTGTTACTTTTAACAACTCACAGTTTTTAGGAGGCTCATGTTTTTTGGCTGTCTCATCCATAGTGAGCTTCCTGGAGCTGGTGAGAAACCATATAACTTATTCTAGCGGCCATGTCATCACCTAGATGCTCTCCTGCTCCTGATGGGACAGCAAATGGTACTGCCAGGGATGGAACATCTGGTAAGTCCATTGTTTCTCCTGGCTGGACCTCCCCATCAGATTCGGGGTCAGGACTAATCTGACCCATTGAATTCCCCTCATATGTGAAGGGGTTATCTGGCAGTACTGTTGCTGCTGGCGCCTCTGGCTCTGAGTAGGGCTGACACTCCTTCTCCCGGAGTGTAGTTTGCTGGAGTACTGTGTGCAACAGCTCCTCCACTTGGGATAGGCGTGAACACACTCTATCCAGCCCCGGTGAGGAATCATCCCCCGACTCCGTGGGCCTAGCAGACTTTTCAGGTGCCTTGCCCCCTAATGGCGCTGGCTCTGTGCTGTGTAGCTCTAGGTCTGCAGTCGCTAACTCTGTAGCTAGCGACTGTACAGGGGTATGCGGCAGCGATTCCAAACCTGTACTGGCGCGGCTGGCTGCGACTCACCGCTTTCCCTTCCCTGTTTTGTCCATGCTAGCGATCGGCAGATAAGCGTACCGGCAAGCACGGACTTGAACTCCAGTGAAAGTTTTTCACTTACCGCTGGAGGAGCTCTGTTCCTCACAGCCTCCGTGCGTCAATGCGGCTGACGTACTGACGCGCATGTGGCCTGACGGGTCTTCTTCACGGAATCACTCACGTGACTCTGAAGTAAAATAAACTTTTGAGTCGGTTCACGGACTCACCAGCCACCTGTAATTTCTGCGGCGAGGAAGAGACCGTGTTCCACATGTAAATGGAGTGTTGTGAGAGGCTGCTGCTCCTGTATGAATGTTTGAAGGGGCTGCTCCTCAAATTTTGTTTGCATTTTAGTCCCATGATCCTGGTGTTTGGGCAAAGGGTAGGGAGTGGGGGAGGGCCAATCGGGAAGGTGGGATCTCCCTGTCAGTTTGCCTCTGGGCCTGGCCAAGATGGCCATTCATGGGTCCAGGCAGCGGGCGGTCGATGGTCACACCAGAATCGGCTGCCTGCCCCTCTTCCGGGCCTATGTCTGTGCTCGCGTGTTCCTGGATAGGGAACACGCGGTGTCCACGGGGACTCTGGAGGCCTTCCGTGAACGCTGGTTGCCGTGGGAGCATTGTAGATAAAGATTGCACCATTGTACCATAATGACTGCTTGATGTATTGTGAGCATTGAACGTTTATGTTTGGTACAGTGTAATATGCGATTTGTTGAATAAAGTCCTTGGAGAAAAAAAAGAGAGAGAGAGAGAGCGAGAGAGAGCGAGAGAGTGCAAGGACAAAGGCAAGTTTGTTATTTTGAATTAAGGCATTATTATAAAGATGTTCCAATGATATCCAAAGGCAAGATGACCAAGGGTTGTGGAGCTGTGTAAATGGTAATTGAGAGGCATCATTCCACTGCACACAATCGATGATGTACTGATATCACCATAGCTTGGAGCGGCTACAGTGTACGCTAAATTAAAGGACACAATTCCCCAGTATCTGGTACTCTCTGGTTCATTGCTGGACTTAATTTTTCCGCCACTATATCATCAGCAACTAACGGCATGGGGGCTCTGGAATTCACTCTCCAAAACTCAGCACTTCAACATCTTAAACGCGTCACCTGAAATCTCTTTTATCGACCATTGTCCTCCTCCATCTGCCATGGAATTTTCTCATCTGGCTTTGTGTCAACTTGGCTGACGTTCTTGAGAAGCAGCCAGGAGGCTTTTGGCAACGTTCCAGGTGCTAGAAGAATAAAGTTGTTGTAGGGTACGGCTTACACACTGGATGAAAGGGGAAGGCTCCCTCCCCATCTGGACCATGTGCACACATGGTTCAGGGCCATCATGAAATGTGCTGCTGGTTGAGTTGAACTATGGGTTTAAATAATTTCTTATTGAACATTATACAACATAAAAATATATTACAACATTGCAGACCCGACTCACAAATGTCCCCTTAAACTGGTGTCCAAATATGAAAGTAGATCCTTTGATTCTCTCTCTCCCTTCCAGTCTCTCTATCTCTCACTCACAATCTCTAGCACTATTTCTCACTCCCTCTCTTTATCTCTATATATATCTCTCTCTCGCTCTATCGCTCGTTTCCTATCTCTATCTCTCACTCTCTCTGTCCTATCTCTATCTATCTCTATATCTACCTCTATCTGACTGTATATATCGACTTATCTGTCTTTCTGTCTCTCTATCTATCTCGATCTTCTGTCTCAATCTCTCTTTATCTGTCTCTCTATCTCTCACTCTATCTCCCTCTGCCTCTACCTTTACTTATCTCTAGCTATCTCTCGATCTCTTTCCCTAACATTGGCCTAGCAAACGAGGCCTGGACATACTCCTGGAAATTTGATTGCATGCTCTCCACCTTTCGATTGCACCATCTGGTCAAACCCGTCTTTATTTCCCACCCTTCTCCAATATGTTTGAAAGTAATGAACTAACGTGTTCAAAGAAAATGAAGAGGGGATGATTGTTTTCAAATGCCTCTATTATTTTGCCTCCAGGATGTTTAGCTTGCAGCTGTGCCCTGGAGATTAAATATTAATTCCCAGGGTCTCTGGGAAAATCCTGGAAGACTGGCAAATCCCTAGCTCTGCTGTCCATGTTCCTCGGATTCCACGGGATACGGGCACTCTCTGCAAGCTGTGAGGGATCTTCTGTTCTCAAGGGGATTAGCCGGTGGGTTTTTCTAACCCAAGCCATGGTTTAGTGGAAACTCTGAGTGACCTGATCAGGTAAAGCCTGGAATAAAAGCGTGCGGGCCGCAGCCTACCCCAGCTGAGAGGCAGGACCTCAAGCAAACACAGCCCGCCTCGAGGACTGACTTCTCCCTTTATTCATCTTGACTGCTAATAATTCTGAAGCATTCCTTTCCATCGCGGCGAGAAAGAAAACATGAGTTGATACGGCATCCCTGAGCCCAGACAAGCAGGCTTTTCTTCCAGGGGACCGGTTCAAAGGGCGAAGGTCAAGAAAATATATGTAAACTCTGGAAACAAGCTCTCGCCGCGGAGGGACTATACAAAGGGCTGGAGTGAATTGCTCTTGGAAAAATGTTTACCTTCGCTGATCTCCACTCAGTCTTTAAGCCCTCTCATTTTAATTAAACTTTAATCGCACTCTTTCAGGAGACGGAGGGGGAGGAGGGGAGGGGAGGGGGGAGGGGTATGTGAGGAGGTCTGGGGATGGGGGTGGGTGGGGGGGGGAATACTTTCCACTTTATTTTAAACGTCCTTTAAAGCCCTGGGTGGGTGCCCACTGACTTTTGTGGTGCGGTTGGGGAGATGGTCTATTGTTGGCGGGGAGAAGGCGCAGGAGGAGTTTACTAACTTTGACATGAATTCACAGTTCAACTCACAGCCTGTAAAGCCTGAAGCATCCTACCAATGCTCCCAGCCACGGCTCACGGGTCTCGGAGCAGCCTCTGACACCCAGAGGTTCTCGCGCACCAGAGGAGATCGCGGGTGAACAGAGCCTTGCGCAGTTTGTCCCTGGTCATCCACTCACTGGCTGGGGAGAGACCAGGTAGTTAATAGAAGAAAATGCTGGAAATGCTCAGCAGGTCAGGCAGCGCCCTGAGAGAGAGGAATAGAATTAACGTTTTGGGACTGGAAAACGTGGGTGGCACAGAGGAAATAGTACTTACAATAGAAAATTAACTCTAAGTGTGGGGCAGCACAGTGCCACAGCGGTAGAGTTGCCTCCTCACAGCACCAGAGACCTGATCCTGACAACATATGCTGTTTCATAGCTCCACAGAACTAGGTTCAATCCTGACCTCAGGTGCTATCCGTGTGGAGTTTGCATGTTCTTCATGTGACCACGTGGGATCTTCACAGAGCTCCGTTTGGTGGAATCCGGAGGGAGTTATATAGAGTCACAGCGAGATACAGCAGAGAAACAGACTCTTCAACCCGCTAATCATCCATTTGCATTAATCCTGCATTCATCTCACATTCCCATCAGCCTCCCCCACCTCCCCAGATTCTACCACACAAGGCAATAACTCTAACCAATTAACTTACCACCACGCACGTCTTTGGGATGTCAAAAGAAACCAGAGCACTTGGGAGAAACCAACACAGTCACAGGGCAAACATGCAAACTCCACAAAGAGATGACGAATGGAGCGGGGTCAATGTTTCCTCTGTTACCCTCCTCCTCCCACCCGTTCCTCCACTCCATCAATGAGTTGCCCCCGGCAACCAGACATCTGGCATTCACCCCCCCACTGTTCCCCAGGTAACCCCCACAACTGGAGGACACCTCGCTGTTTCCAAGGCAACCAGGCAGCTGTTTGCTCCTTGATCTTTGGTCACTTTATGAACTCTTTCCTCAGGCTGAGAATAACTAAAGGGAGAGTCACTGTAGGCACATGTATTGGAGTACGCACATGCATTGGACATGCATTCATCGACGTGTGCCTACATTTGTAGGATTGTATTTATTTTTGTAAACTTTATGCCTCTACTGCTGCCTGGAATTCTTCAGAAGAGTTACACTACATGGGGGAAGTGTTCTGCACAACAATGTCCATTGCTAGTTCTTGCAGCTGCCATTAGGCAGCCTTTCAGCTGTGACTTGCTCTTAAAGGGACATTCCACATTGCCAGCAGCACTCCACCAGCAAGAGATGGGTGTCTCCAAAATTGATGCAGTAATAATGGGGATGGGGAGGGGTTGGTAGGCTGGGAGGGACCTGGATGGGCTATTAAAGATCAATGTCCACTGAAAAATGTTTATGTTCAGGTGGGGAAGGTGGGGAGGGTGGGGTGTGTGGATGGGGCTGCAGAGACCCAGCACCTGGGTGAACTGCTTGCAGGGTGGACTACTCTGTGACACTGCAGGCTGCCCTCTAGAGAAGTCTCTCCCAGGCTGCTCTGCCTGCCGTCATGGGCCGATGGAAGAGTAGAAGAAGACTGCTCTCCTTGAGTTTGGATGATGTCCTTCAAGCAGCAGGAAGCGGCATACTGCGCGACACAACAGAGATCGGCTAGCAGCAACATCGATACTGGTATGTGTAAAGCGGGGAATGATTAGTAAGGATGTCAAAGGTTACGGGGGAAGGCTGGAGAATGTGGTTGAGAGGGAAAAATGGATCAGCCAGAGATCCGAGTTTGGCCCTGACTAGGGGTGCACCTGGTCGGAGTTTGTACGTTCTCTCTGTGACCTGCTTGGGTTTTCTTCGGGTGCTCTAGTTTCCTCCCACATTCCAAAGACATGCAGGTTTGTAGGTTACTGTCTTTTGTAAATTGCCCCTAGTGTGTAGGACGCGAAACTGGGATAACATAGACGTGGTACGGGTGATCATTGGTCAGTGTGGACTCAGTGGGCCAGAAGGCCTGTTTCCACGCTGTACCTTGAAACTAAATTAGACTGAAGTAAACTAAATGTGTAGGAAGAAAGTGCAGATGCTGGTTTATACCGAAGATAGATATAAATTGCTGGACTAAATGCTGTTTCGGGTTGGAAGAAGGGTCCCGACCCGAAACGTCACCCATTCTTTTTCTCCAGAGATGCTGCCTGACCCACTGAATTATCCCACCACTTTTGACTAACCAAAACTAACCTAAACTAAACCAAACTAAACTTCAGCCAGTGGAAAAAGACTTGCGAATTTACCTTGTTTTTCCTACGTCAAATTACACTTCTATTCACCCACTAGTTCTCCCCAAATTGCCAGCAGTGGGCTCATTGCCTTAGTCATATCCTGACGTAGCACAATCAAGGTACATGTGCGTCTTTTTCCACTGGCTGAAATTTAGCCCTGGGCCAACATCACATGGTGCAGAATTGCTCGAAAAACCCATCGGACCAGGCGGTGTCCGTGGAGAGAGAGGGACAGTCAGTGAAGACACAAGGAATGACACAAGGAAGAGAGTCGATGTTTCAGGTCAAAGACCCTAAAGCAGATTGGGAAGGAGAGAAAACAAGTTGCTTTTACAATGCAGAGATGGATACAGCAATGAGATGTGCCGTTCTTTCATTTCCAATCCCTCAAACTATTTACCTTGTTTTTTATTGTGAGACGTTGCTGTGCATACATTTGCTGCTCCACGCACAAGTGATTGCATTCCAGAGTTGTTTTATCAGTTGTAAAATGCCTAAGGATGTCCCAGGGTTGTGAAAGGTGTAATGGAAATGCAAGCCTCTTCTGTTTTATCCAGACAGTTAAAATTATAGTTTATTTTTGGTATTGGCATTGTTTTTTGTCTATTATTACCGTGTATGGTGAGATACAGTGAAAAACTTTGTTTGAGTGCTATCCAATCAAATCATACAATACACGAGTACAATCAAACCACACACAAGTCCAATAGGTAGTGTAAAGAGAAACATGCCAGAGTGCAGAATATTATGTTACAGCATTATAGTGTTACAGAGACAGAGAAATGTTACAGAGGATAATCTGTAGGAGGGAACTGCAGATGCTGGTTTATATCAAAGATAGACACAAAGTGCTGGAGTAACTCAGCAGGTCAGGCAGCAGCTCTGGAGAAAAGGAATAGATGATGTTTCAGGTCGGGACCCTTCGTCAGACTGGGACAGTTACAGAGGTTAACTTCCCTCCTCACCCTGTAATTTGGCTCTGAAGATACACAGCCTCTGACCTTCCACTGTCCCCGCTCACCGTGGGCCCAGCATCCCGCTCACCGTGGGCCCAGCATCCCGCTCACCGTGGGCCCAGCATCCCGCTCACCGTGGGCCCAGCATCCCGCTCACCGTGGGCCCAGCATCCCGCTCAGCATCGTGGGCCCAGCATCCCGCTCACCGTGGGCCCAGCATCCCGCTCACCGTGGGCCCAGCATCCCGCTCACCGTGGGCCCAGCATCCCGCTCACCGTGGGCCCAGCATCCCGCTCACCGTGGGCCCAGCATCCCGCTCACCGTGGGCCCAGCATCCCGCTCACCGTGGGCCCCGCAACCCGCTCACCCGGCTGGCCCAGCATCCTGCGCTCACCGTGAGACCCGCAGCCCGCTCCCGCTCACCGCATCCCGCTCGCCGTGGCCCAGCATCCCGCTCACCGCATGGGCCCAGCATGCTGCCACGCTCACCCCTGCCCTGCTCCCGCTGGCCCGCTCCGGCTGCTCCGCTCACCGTGGGCCCAGCATCCCGCTCACCGTGGGCCCCGCAACCCGCTCACTCTCAGCTCGCCTGCAGCCCGCCCGGCTCACCTCCTCCTAAAGACCACCAGGGATGCCTTATGATGGCATTATTTTTTTAACAAACACTATTTTTAGTGTTTGTTAAAAATTTGTTTTAATGTTCTCCGGGTTGTCTTATGTGTGGGGAGGTGGAGGGGGTCGGGGGAAACTTTTTTTCAGGATCTTACCTTGCCGGAGATGCGATTGATTTTCGCATCGCATTCTCCGGGCGCTCCGTGGCCTTCCATCGATAGAGCTGGAGGCCTCCTCCCAATGTCCACCCATTTAGAAGGAGAGTTGACATTTAGACAGGTACATGGATAGGATAGTGGGATTCATTGCCACAGAAGGCTACGGTGGCCATGTCAATGGATATTTTTAAGGCGGAGATGGCTAGATGCATAGTATGACACTATGACTCTATGGCTGCACTGGAAAGTGATATGAAAAGTTTTTTAGTTCATCAGACCCAGGCAAGGGAGGTGAGTGGAGAAGTGACCTGGAGATCCAGTCATCTGTTCTGTTTTCCATAAAGAAACTGCGTGAAGTAGCCAGGCCTAGACTTCCACCTGCAGTTATTTCTGTTAGAGGCACACAATCACACATTTAGCATGTTGCACTCTGGCCTGAAAACTCATTCTAGGCCAGTTGATATGAATGGAACAGATGTCTCGAACAGATTGGTGCATTGGTGCTGCTAAAGTAGCACGTTTGGCATTACTGACATTTCTAAAACCTTTCCCCAGTTTGTAACATTAATAGTTGCCAGCATCTCTAAAATAACACCCACTGACATTCCTTGGGTAAAAAATGACCACAGGAAGAAGGGAAAACAAATTTACCTTGCACCTTTCACAAACCCGTCTCTAAGCCGGTCTATTAGGCTTTGATATAAAGCATCAAATACCATGGGCAGCACCATGTAGCAATGTTCATTGAGGGATATTGTTCAACCAAGGACTCTGCCAAAATCTCTCTGTTTGGTCCACAATTAGCAGATATTTTTGACCTTGCTCCATCAACCATTCATTCATCAGGAAACTACAAACTGCTAAAACAGGCTTTCTGCAACACATTTGACAAACTGCTCAGTGCACCAAGGTGAATAGCAATGGTAGAGTGAGGGATAAGTTAGGCCATTACATTATTGGTAGTGCTGGTGGATGGGTTCATAAAACATAGGAGCAAGATTAGGCCTTTCGGCCTATCAAGTCTACTCCTCCATTCAATCATGGCTGACCTGTCTTTTCCCCCTTAACCCCGTTCATCTGTTCTCTCCCCATAACCTTTGATGCCCTTATTACTTGGAAGGCAGAGTGGCACAGTGGTAGAGTTGCTGCCCTACAGCACCAGAGACCCGGGTTCGATCCTGACTGCGGGTGTTGTCTGTATGGAGTTTGTACATTCTCCCTGTGATCCAGCTCAGGGAACTGGATCTCTGTGCATCCCTCTGAACCAGCCACCGTCCATTCTAAAGGATGTTTCTGCCGCTGCCTCATGGATAACCGGTTTACAGCAGCCAGATCCGCTCTGTCCCACTTAGCATGTTAATGACACCACGCAACATGATGAAGGGAGGTCATAGAACCATGGAAACGGGCCCTTCGGCCCAATCCAATCCATGTCAACCATCAAGCACTCATTTACACTTATCTCATCTAAATCCCATTCATTCTGCCCACATTCCCATCAAATCCAATGGGAGTTGCCTTGTAAAAGGGGCTTCCATCTCGGCAAATCCATGACCAATATAAAGGTCATCAGTGCCGGCTTTGATTTGTTCTGTACATTTTCATATCTCTAGTTACCTTCTATCTTGAATCTCTGTCTGAAGAAAGGTCTCGACATGAAACATCACCTTTTGCTTTTCTCCAGATGCTGCCTGACTCGCTGAGTTACTCCAGCACTTTGTGTCTATCAGCACCTAACAGAGTAGCTGCCTGGTCAGCTTCTGCAAATAGTCTGACTTCCAAAGGCAGGATTCGGGAGCAGACGATCAGTACCTCGGCTTAACCACAAAAACCCAACTCAAGTGTTACACTGTGTGGGTGGTCTGCTGTGGACACCTGTCTTCCTTAGAGCCTGCAGGAGCGAGGACATTTCGGAGTCCTTTATGAAAGCACTGGGAGCTAGGACAACTGAGTACTGCTGAGCCGAGGAACTGCGACTGACTTCACAATCTGCACAATGACAAACAGGAAGTGCAGATGCTGGTTTACACCGAAGATAGACACAAAATGCTGGAGTAAGTCAGTGCGTCAGGCAACATCTCTGGAGAAGAGGAATTGGTTTTGTAGCTTAATTGGCAACTGTAAATAGATTGACTGTAATGTGTAGGAAGTTGATGAAACAGTGGTATAACCTGGAACCAGTATTAACGGGTGATCAATGGTCAGCCTGGACTTGGTGGGCCGAAGGGCCTGCTTCCATGTTTTATCTCCAAACTAAATTAAACTCTAAACTAAACTCTCAAACGCAGGAGGAACTAGATCCACTGGTGAGGTTTTGTTGTAATTGCATCAATGTGCTGGGCCCAGGACAGACCTTCAGTGAGATGCACGTGCAGGAACAGGCAGCCTTTGAACCTCCCCACCTTTATCCTGCCAGTGGAGGCTGATGCATGGTCCCTCGGCTTTCCCTTCTTCAAGTCAACAATCAGCTCCTTCGTCCAGCTGGTGTTGAGTGCAAGGGGAAAACCTACGCAGTTAAGTTATGTTTAATTTACCGGCAGTTTAGGTTTAGAATGTCCGCGCCGACCGGTGAAACTCCGTACAGACAGCAGAATGTACCCGTAGTCAGGATCTGTGCTGCGCCACTGTGCTGCCCTGTTATTCATCCAATGTCCGTGGAATCATTGTCAAATTTAAACATGCCATTGGAAGCGGAATACGGCTACATGGTAATGGGTATAGAAAAAATAGAGCAGGGGATTAAGCACTTAACCTTGAGGTGCCCTTGTGCTGATGGCTAGTGGGGAGGAGTGTAGTGGCCAATCCACACTGATTGAGGTCTGCCAATGGGAAAGTCAAGGATCCATTTGTACAGGGAGGGGTCCCAGTTCCCTGAGTTCGACATAGAGTTTGGAAGGGATGATCGTGTTGAAACCCAAGCTGTAGTCGATGAACAACGGTCTGACAGGACATGAAGGGACCTGTCAGGATCAGGTCATGTCAGGGCTGGTTGCTTCATGATCCATCAGCTCTGTGTGTGTGTCTGTGTGTGTGTGTGTGTGTGTGTGTGTGTGTGTGTGTGTGTGTGTGTGTGTGTGTGTGTGTGTGTGTGTGTGTGTGTGTGTGTGTGTGTGTGTGTGTGTGTGTGTGTGTGTGTGTCTGTGTGTGTGTGTGTGTGTGTGTGTGTGTGTGTGTGTGTGTGTGTGTGTGTGTGTGTGTGTGTGTGTGTGTGTGTGTGTGTGTCTGTGTGTGTGTTGTGTGTGTGTGTATGTGTGTGATTGTGTGTGTGTGTTGTGTGTTGTGTGTCTGTGTGTGTGTGTGATTGTGTGTGTGTGTTGTGTGTGTGTTGTGTGTGTGTGTTGTGTGTTGTGTGTGTGTGTGTGTGTGTGTGTGTGTGTGTGTTGTGTGTGAATTGTGTGTATGTCTGTGTGAGTGTGAGTGTGTGCGGGGGAGGGGGGGAAGCGGAAAAAGAGAGGGAGCTACTGGGGAGGAAATGGTACTGGAGAGACTGAGTAAAAGAAGGAGAGAGGAGTAGTGAGAAAGACCAACAGTGTTGGATAGGGACCCTGTCTGTTCGCACTGATCAGCCCTGCGTGGTGACAACAATCGAGATACAATGCTCCGTAACTTGCCGCTTAACTTGCTGAGCACACACCCGCACTTCAAGTGATAATTAGGGCATCTATGACATTACAGAATTCCAGTCAGCTTTGTGTCATTGTATCCGATGTAGCCCAGGGCTGGTATGTTAAATCAGCACCATCAGCTTGACTGGTTACCAAGAGCCTGGAGCCGAGGGGCAAGGGAGCTCGCTTCTCCAGTTTCGTTACGACTGTCAACAAGTATCTTCATTCAGTGCGCTCTCGTCCTGAGCAGCAATGTCTGGGTCTCTGCCAGCTCACCACCTGAAACCAGATATCGGAGCAGGACAACGGCTCATTGTCCAGGGGACCCTGATAGTGGGGAGCAGGGCCTGTCTGGGGCAGGCAATCATCCAGCACGCCAACCTGCACTGCCATGGCCTTGCATGGAAGGGCAAGTGAGGTGGGATCAGGTTCGGCTTAATCTGAGTTCATCTGACATGCTCTCTGCACTGCAGCTGACAGGTTTACTGGGGCTCTGCAATCTATTCCCCCAGACTGCCATGGAGCAGAGCATTCAGAGATTCCACTGTCTGTCACACACACACACATGGTCACAGCACATACACAGACACACACACACAGTCTCACACAAACACACACACACACACAAACACATGCGCGCACTTACGCGCACACAAGTCACACACAGTGTCAGACACACACGCACATGAACGCACACCCACACATACACACATACACACACACACACACAAACACATGCACATATATACACACACACATACAGTCACATACATACACACACACGCACTGACATTCGGGTCTTGACCCGAAACGTCACCTATTCCTTCGCTCCATAGATGCTGCCACACCCGCTGAGTTTCTCCACCATTTTTGTCTACCTTCATACAGACACATTCGCAGTCACGCACACACATATCCAGTCACACACACACATATACACACACACATTCATACAGTCACACACATGCACACACTTGCATACACACATTCACGCAGCCACACACATGCAAATTCAGACATATGCACAGACATGCAAATACATACTCAGACAGAAACATGCACATACACACATACACACTCGCACGGACACATGCAGATACACATATATACAAATTCACATAGACACACACACAAACATAGACAGAGATCCACAAACTCACTTACACTCATCCTCTCACACACACCACTTAATGTGTACAAAGTCACACTTCACACTTCACACTGACATGCAGAAACACACAGGTGTATAGGCATAGACATAGAACCACTCATATACATGTACACACAAGCACACGTATTCATAAAGATACACAAACACACAGACACACACACACACTAACTAATACACACAGCATCGCACATACAGATGCACAATCACACACATGTGTGCATACATACATACACGAAAGCACATTCTCGAACAATCACACATGCTCACACGCAAACACACAGTGCTCCATGCACTCACATATACACCCACCCCCTCACATACACACCACTCTAATGTGACTCACACAAACAAAGCTCCCAGCCACCTGCAGGGGGGGGAGCCACTGAGAAGACCCCTGCTCATCCCCAAAGGGTGGTGTAGGAATGGAATGAACAGCCGGAGGTAGATTACTGAAGAAAGGTTTGAAGGTGTGAAGGACCTGGGTTTATTCCTGCTCTCATTTCCTGTGGTTCTTCTGCTCGGTGCTCTCAGTACAGCCCATCAAAGGTTGTCATATGTTCATAAGTTATAGGAGCAGACTTAGATCATTGAGGCAGGTACTATCGCAATGTTTAAGAAACATTTAGACAAGTACGTGGGTAGGGTAGGTTTAGAATGATATGGGCTATAAGCAGGCAGGTGGGACTAGTTTAGATAGGGCATGTTGATCAGCATGGGCAAGTTGGGCCTGTTTCCACGCTGTATGACTCTATAACTCTACTGTTACAGTGTCAGACCAGCTCTGCAAACCAGCATCCCAATTGTGCAGCAGCCTCAGTGGTGGGTTCCAAGACTCAAGAAAGTCAAGAGTATTCAATTGTCATATGTACTGATAACGGAGCAATGAAGTCCCTACTTGCAGCAGCATAACAGGCCTGTAAATGCAATACATGCAGATAACATGAAATGAACACAAATAAATAAATAAATAAATAAATAAATAAATAAATAACCACAATGTTAGTGCAAAAAAACCCCAAAGTTCTGAGTGCAACCCAAGACAGTCCGCGGTAGTTCATAGTTGAGGTTAGTGTTATGTGGTGTTCAAGAGCCTGATGGTTGTTGGGAAGAAGCGATTCTTGAACATGGTGGTCACGGTTTTCAGGCTCCTGTACCTTTATCCTGACGGTAAGAGTGAAATGAGAGCCTGGCCAGTGTCACTTGAGTCTCTGATGATATTGGATGCTTTTTTGAGCCAGTATCTCCAATAGATGTTGTTGAAGGTTGGGAGGTCAGTACCCATGATGGAGCGAGCAATGCCTACTTTCATTCCTGCGTGTTTGAGCTGCCAAACCAGGCCATAATGCAACCAAGTATGCTCTCTACAAGGCACCAAATTAAACTGGTCCCTTCTCCACCTCTACCAAATTAAACTAGTCCCTTCTGCTTTCAGATGATCTATATCACGGACCTCCCATTTACTTCATATGTGAAAAACCTCCTAAATGCACCAATCATGTCTGTTTCCACCAACACCATTGGCAGCATGTTCCAGGCATTCACCACCCTCTGTGTAAAACAACATCTCCTGTAAACTTTCCCCCTCTCACCTTAATGCTATGCCCTCCAGTGTTTGGCATTTCCACTATGAAGAGAAGACTGACTATCTATCTTACATGCCCTTCTTGACATTGAGGTGAAGATAGAGGGCAGGGTTCCCGGTGCTACTTAAAGGGCCAGTTATCTCTCCAATCAAAGAATTCCAAGTCAAGGGATGAGTTTCCTTTTCTCAGTACTACAGGAAAACTCTGATAATCCAGCAATCTTAGGTTTTTGGGGATGCTTGGCAGATTTTTCTGATTATTACGATATTACTCCTAATATATTGGCTTTATGGAAGGATGCAGAGGGTAATGGTGGAAGGTTGCTTCTCAGACTGGAGGTCTGTGACTAGTGGTATGCCTTTGGGTTCAGCACTGAGCCCATTACTGTTTGCCACCTATATCAAAGATTTGGATGAGAACATACATGGCAAGATTAGGAAGTTTGCAGATGATAGGTGGTATTGCAGGTAGTGAAGATTGTTGTCAACAATTTCAGCAGGATCTTGATTGGTTGGCGAGGTGGGCTGAGGAATGGTTGATGGAATTTAATACAGAACAATACGAGGTGTTGCATTTTGGAAAGTCTAACATGGGCAAAACCTACACAGTGAATGGTAGGGCTCCAGGGAGTGTTGTAGAACAGAGGGATCTGGGACTGCATGCACATAGTTCCTTGAAGGAGGCATCACAGGGAGATAGGGTGACCAAAAAGATTTTTGGCACATTGGTCTTCATCAGCCAGAGTATTCAGTAAAGAAGTTGGGAAGTCATGTTGCAGTTATATAAGAAATTAGTGAGGCCACATTTAGAGTATTGTTTAAGAAATAACTGCAGATGCTGGAAAATCAAAGGTAGATAAAAATGCTGGAGAAACTCAACAGGTGAGGCAGCAACTATGGAGCGAAGGAATAGGTGACGTTTTGGGTCGAGACCCTTCTTCAGACTGAACTGAAGTACTGTGTTCAGTTCTGAGCACCATGTTATAGGAAAGATGGTGTAAAGTTGGAAAGGGTACAGAGAAGATCTACGAGGATGTTGCCAAGACAAGTGCTTGAGCTATAGGGTGAGGTTGAGCAGGCTGAGACTTTATTCCTTGGAGCGCAGGAGGATGAGTTGATGTTATAGAGGTGTACAAAATCATGAAAGGAATAGATTGGGTAGATTGTGTTTAAAGTGAACGTAAGAAACAGGGCTTCATGTGTAATAGGAGTGCATGGCATGTAGCCCCGGAGTGTTCAAAGGGAGTGTGGGAAAAGGGGCCACGGTAAGTTTAAATGCAGCACAGGCCATGGGACCCCAGTAAGACAGGTGCAGGAACCAGTGGCATTTCTGAAAAATGAGAGACCAGATTAACAGAGTGTCCCCATAAAAGATAGATTGAGGGAGTCATCACATACAGTGGCTTGCAAAAGTATTCATACCCCTTGAACTTTTCCACATTTTGTCACGTTACAACCACAAACGTAAATGTATTTTATTAGGATTTTATGTGATAGACCAACACAAAGTGGCGCATAATTGTGCAGTGGAAGGAAAATGATACATGGTTTTCAAATCTTTTTACAAATAAAAAACTGAAAAGTGTGGCGTGCAAAAGTATTCAGCCCCCTTTACTCCGATACCCCTAAATAAAATCCAGTGCAACCAATGCCTTCAGAAGTCATCTAATTAGTAAATAGAGTCCACTTGTGTGTAATCTAATCTCAGTATACATACAAATGTTCTGTGAAGGCCTCAGAGGTTTGTTAGAGAACCTTAGTGAACAAACAATGTTCCTTGGGCATCATGAAGCCCAAGGAACACACCAGACAGGTCAGGGATAAAGTTGTGGAGAAGTTTAAAGCAGGGTTAGGTTATTAAAAAAATCCCAAGCTTTGAACATCTCACGGAGCACTGTTCAATCCATCATCCGAAAATGGAAAGAGTATGGCACAACTGCAAACCTACCAAGACATGGCCGTCCACCTAAACTGACAGGCCGGGCAAGGAGAGCATTGATCAGAGAAGCAGCCAAGAGGCCCATGGTAACTCTGGAGGAGCTGCAGAGATCCACAACTCAGGTGTGAGATTCTGTCCACAGGCCAACTATTAGTCGTGCAGTCCACAAATTGAGTCTTTATGGAAGAGTGGCAAGAAGAAAGCCATTGTTGAAACAAAGCCATAAGAAGTCCCGTTTGCAGTTTGCCCAAGCCATGTGGGGGACACAGCAAACATGTGGAGGAAGGTGCTCTGGTCTGATGAGACCAAAATTGAAGTTTTTGGCATAAATGCAAAACGCTATGTGTGATGGAAAACTAACACTGCACATCACCCTGAACACACCATCCCCACTGTGAAACATGGTGGTGGCAGCATCATGCTGTGGGGATGCTTTTTTTCAGCGGGGACAGGGAAGCTGGTCAGAGTTGATGGGAAGATGGATGGAGCCAAATACAGGGCAATCTTGGAAGAAAACCAGTTAGAGTCTGCAAAAGACTTGAGACTGGGGCAGAGGTTCACCTTCCAGCAGGACAACAACCCTAAACATACAGCCAGAGCTACAATGGAATCGTGTAGATCAAAGCATATTCATGTGTTAGAATGGCCCAGTCAAAGTCCACACCTAAATCCAATTGAGAAGATCTGGCAAGACTTGACAATTGCTGTTCACAGACGCTCTCCATCCAATCCGTCTTAGCTTGAGCTATTTTGCAAAGAAGAATGGGCAAAAATTTCAGTCTCTAGATGTGCAAAGCTGGTAGAGACATACCCCAAAAGACTTGCAGCTGTAATTGCAGCGACAGGTGGTTCTACAAAGTATTGACTCAGGGGGGCTGAATACTTTTGCACGCCACACTTTCCGTTTTTTATTTGTAATAAAATTCGGAAACCATGTATCATTTTCCTTCCACTTCACAATTATGCACCACTTTGTGTTGGTCTATCACATAACATCCCAATAAAATACATTTATGTTTGTGTTTATAACGTGACAAAATGTGGAAAAGTTCAAGGGGTATGAATACTTTTGCAAGCCACTGTACATCTTGATAATTACCTACACTGTTCCCCTCTCTCTACGCAGCGGTTACCTCTACAACTGGGGCAGGAGCAACTGTTCATTCCTCCACATTCATCTTCTCACGCCAAAAACCTTCCAGCAATAACCCTCCCATACAAATTCCTTAACTAATGCTTATAATACTCTATTCTGATGAATTAGCTTTCAACTCTTTCAAAAACCTAACCCTCCCCGTAAGGACTGTTATTCAGGCACACCTCATCTTAGTATCTGTACCGTTTACTCATGCATACATGACATAATCTTCATAAGTCTTGCAGCTGGTTCTCTTCTGCTAATGTCAGTGAAGACTTTACAATTAACTCATCACAGCCTTCAATTGCTTAGTTATGGAAATGTATCTGACTCCATTCTGGACTGAGTCCAACACTGTTCTTGACCGCCTTCCAGCATCTACACAGTGACTGTAAAATTAAATTGTTATATTTTTCAATGCCTGCAGATTTTCAATATCAACAATGCAACATTTATACATTCCTATGTTTTCATAATCTCACTGTAAAGCTGATTGTTCATCAATTCCAATGTTGACATATTGGAAACTCTACATATCCCTCAGCGTCTTCATATTCTAACCACTCTCTATTTTAGTCTCTATATATATGTGTGTCCAAGAAAGTGTGTCTAAGGATGTGCCCTGGCTACCATGTGGCAGGTTGATTTTAAATAGTGGCATCCCTGATGATCCCAGCTAAGGGGGCTTTCAATGGGCATGCACCTCTACTGGCGAACTGGAAGAGGAGACAAAGAGAAGATGGATAATGGGACCAATCCCTCTTTCTGTGCCTGTGTGGATGCAATTACAATCATAGAGTCATTGAATCGTACAACACAGAAACAGGCCCTTTGGACCAACAACCAAGATGCCCCATCTGCGCTACTACCATCTGCCTGCGTGTAACTGTAGCCCATATCATTTTAAACCTGCCCTATCCACGTACCTCTCCAAATGTCTCTTAAACATTGTGTTAGTACCTGCCTCAACTACCTCCTCTGGCAGCTCATTCCATACACCCACCACCCTTTATATGGGAAAAGTAACCCTCCAGGTTCTGATTGAATCTTCCCCACTCACCTTAAAGCAATATCTTCTCATTCTCAATTCCCCTCCTCTGGGCAAGAGGCTGTGCGTCTACCCAATCTATCCCTCTTAAGAATACCTCTATAAGATCACCCCTCATCCTCCTGCACCCAAAGGAATAGAGTCCTAGCCTGCTCAACCTCTCCCCGTGCTCGTACAGCATGGAAAAAGGCCCTTCAGCCCAACATGATGTGCCGATGAAGATGGCCCATTTACGCTACTCACACCTGCCCGCATTTGGCCCATATCCCTCTAAACCTTTTCTTTCCATAAATTTACTGAGAGTCACTTTTTCTTACGTAAAGTAAGATGAGGGAACGTATTTATATGGTGAATGTAGTATTGGGAATGCATTATCAGGGGTTAGGACAGTGGAGGCACATTCTGTTTTCAGAAGGGAGTTGGATATGTATCCGAATGAAGATAATTGGCAGGATTAAGGTAAGAGGCTGTCGAGTGGGACTAGCTGGTTTGCATTTAGCTTCTTCTGCAATTCAAGAATCCATGATTCATTGACAGTGTAACTGGGACAGTCAGACAGGATCCCTCTTGCTGTGACCCTATTACCTTTTGTCTTTCAAATATATTTTTTGTTCATAATATACGCAGAAAATCCATCCATCCATCCATGTTTGTCCCTACATTCATCATACCATCAGTTCAATACATTTCCTTACAATTAATCTTCCCGCAAAATGTGTCCACCTGGATGCCTGACATTCCCTAGGACTGAAGATAGACACAAAAAGCTGGAGTAAAGGGCCTGTCCCACTTAGGTGATTTTTTTTCGGCAACTACAGGAGACGCCACATGGTCGTAGGGTGATGCCTGTGTGGTCGTGAGTCGTCTCCTCAAGTCGCCTAAAGAGTCATAACTTTTTTCTTGCTGCCGCTGGATTTTGAAATGTTCAAAACCGTTCGACGACTGTGGGCTTGACGTAGCTTGTCATCTCCTGTCGTAGGTGCTGTCGTAGGTTGTCGCCAGGATGACGCAGGTTGTCGCCAGGTGACGTTGGTTGTCGCCGGGTGATAATTTTGGTGAATTCCACTGGCGACCACCTACGTCAACCTACGTCAACCGGCAACAGGTACCGGCGACTGAATTCAGTCTTCATTTCTCTTCAGTTGTCGCCAACAGGGTCGTTACGTGTCGCGGGTGGACGTAGGTTGTGGTAGGTGGACGACCTAATGGGTCACCGGTTGTCGGTAGCTTGCTGTAGCTTGACATTGACTAGGTGGTAGGTTGTCGTAGGTTGTCGTAGACATTGTCGTAGGGGGTGTCCAGTCGCCGGTTTTTCGGCGACCTGCTACCACTGTGACAGTCGCAGGCAGTCCCCGAAAAAATCGCCTAGGTGGGACAGGCCCTTAACTCAGCAGGACAGGCAGCATCTCTGGAGAGAAGAAATGGGTGAACCCTTCTTCTTCGGGTGTGAGGAAGAGTCTCAACCCAAAACGCCACCCATTCCTTCTCTCCAGAGATGCTGCCTGCAAAGTTACTCCAGCTGTTTGTGTCTATCTTCGGTTTAAACCAGCATCAGAAGTGGCGGCGCTGCCTGTCAGCTGCGGCTCGCCTGCAGTCCGTCTGTCTTTTCTATTTTTTGTTGGTTTTTTTTGTCCTGTTTAGTTAAAAATCAGTTTATTTGGTTGTGCATGTGTGTGTGTGTGTGTGGGGGGGGGGGGGGGGGGGGGCGGGAGGTGGGTGAAACATAGTTTGGTCTCTTCCTTCGGGGGAGCTGCGACTTTTTCTTGTCGCATCCCCCGTCTCCATCTCCGTCTGCGCTGAGGCCTAATGGCGGATCTGGCGGCCTCCAACTGGGACCGACCTCGAGGCTTCGGAGGCAGAGCCAGCCAGGACTTACCAGCGTGAGGTTGGCCGACTTCGGGGCTGTGGCGGCGTTCCGTCGCCAGCCCGGCATCCAACGGCGGCCCAACTTCGGGGGTGTGGCGGCGTTCCGGCGGTGGCGGCCCAGCTTCGGGGCTGTGGCAGCGTTTTCCGGCGGCGGCAAGCTGACTTCGGGGGCTCTGCCACGGGCACAGTGGACGACATCGTCGGGAGCTCGCAGGTCACAGGTTGGTGACCTGTTTTTCCGGAGCTCCCACAACAATAGCTTCGTCCGCTGGACTGGAGGGCGGCAGCTTCGACCGCCCTGGGCCGCGGAGTTTGAACCGGCCCGTTCGCGGAGCTCGGATTCAGCCGCGGGACTGACTTACCATCACCCGAAGGGGTCACAACATCGGAGGCCTGGATCGCCTCAGCGCAGAGGGAGAGCAAGGAGGGAAGAAACAAAGACTTAAGACTTTTGCCTTCCATCACAGTGAGGAGGTGCCTGGTGGACTCACTGTGGTGGATGTTAAATTTGTGTTTATTGTGTGTTTTTGTTATTTTATTATATGTAATAATACAAGGCATGACATTTCATTCAGACCGAAAGGTCTGAATGACAATAAAGGATAATTCAATTCAATTCATTCAAATCTGCAGTTCCTTCCTACACATTCCCGAGGACCGGGTCATCCCAACACAGTAAAATCTCATCTGGAGGCTAGGAGGCCGCCAGCATAATCAAGGACCAGTCTCACCGCAGTCACTCCCTCTTCTCCCCTCCCCCACCAGGCAAGAGGTACAGCCGTTTGAAAACACACACCTCCATATTCAGGGACAGTTTCTTCCTAGCTGTTATCAGATAACTGAACGGTCCTCTCATCAGCTAGAATGTGGTCCTGACCACAGATCCGCTATAGGATCTTTGGTCCTGACCTCCCATCTACCTCATCAGAGACCTTTGAACTATCTTTAATCCAATAGACTTTATTAGACTTCAATGTTATAACTTTGCATTGAAGGTTGTAGCCTTCATCCTTTACCTATGCGCTGTGAACTTGATTGTAATCATGTTAGTGTTTTCACTGACTGGATAGCACGCAAACAAAAGCTTTTCACTGTACTTAGGTATACATGACGATAATATTAAACAAAACTCAACTAAAGTGTTCATCCCCCCCCCCCCCCCCCCCAGAATGCAAGTGTCTCAGGACCTTGGTTAAAGCCCCCTTTTAGTAGTGATTGTTCCCTTTTGTATTTAGTGGGATCATGCTGTGTACACACCGAGGGTCACGTTCTTTAACTGAGACGACGGGTCCGTGGGGTAGCTTGTGTTTTTGTACGCATGGAAATCTCTTCCAAAATGCAGAATCTATGACTGATGTTGGCCTGAAACCTGAAGCGATATCAGGCAGTGGAACCGACCGTGTAGCCCATCAAGTGATCTGCAGAGTGGACTGTAGTGAAGCTCCAGTACCAAGTGACTGACGTGGTGTTGTATGTGCACCTGTGAGATGTAAGGGGAAAGACAAAGAGCAGGAAACGTACAGGGGAGGGGATGGGGAGGGGGAGGGGGAGGGGGCTGCCTTCTCGGTGTTTTGAATTTCAAATCAGCAGGGGTAAGGGAGAAGACACTTGAATAAATGGAAGAGCTTAGGGTTCTGTTATCCAGGGTCCGAATGCTTTAATAAAGAGGGAATGTGAGGGCCAGGGACTGGGAGCGCACAGAGAAGCAATAAAAAACAGGGCTTTGAGGAATGACAGATTGACATTTCAGCTAAACCTCGGATATACATAAACCCCTCTCTGTGTACATTATGGCATCTTAATAAGGTGGCTCGTCTGACAGACTTTTCAGCTGGTGAGGGGTCTGTCATACCTCAAGGGGAACTGCTGTGATTATTAAGTCTATGATTATACAAATTTAGGCCTTTATTAGTCCTCTGTGCCTACTCTCTTGAAGTTTGCCAGATAATGTCACCTCCTCTGTGCTCCTTTGAAGCTCAAAAGGACTGTCTCCCTAATTAAAGATAAATTGATACAAGCTGCTTTCAAATTGGATGCCTTAACAAGTCAGCACAGGCAAAAACAGGCTTTGGGGCCTGTTCCTTGGTTGGAGGGGGAGGGGGGGAGGGGGAGACTGGGACAGGGTAGGAGGTTAACCCCCAAAGACTGCCTGATATAATTAAAACTGCCCTTTCTCTTTTTCGCACTCGAGGAGGAGGTACATCTGCCATCGGATGATACAAAGAAAACAAATAAAATCAGATCAGCTTTGAGAAGGGACGTGTAATCGTGACTGGTTGCGAGAGTCAAGTTGGCGGCCCCATCTTGTCAAAATCATGCTGACAGGTTCACGACTGCTCGAGCAACCTCGTCGTCTGTGATAACGTTTCTTCCGAGGGATCCAGGGAAGGAACGCTGCCTGTCACCTGTACTCCATTCACTGCTCTCCTCGTTCTTAAAGGGGCTCTCGCATCTGATCTGGGGAATTTGATGGGGTTGGAGAGAGTGGAGCACAGCCCAGGGGTTTTGAGTTGAGTTGAGTTTACTTTATTGTCACGTGTGCCATGGTACAGTGAAAAGGTTTTTGTCGTGTGCTAACCATGATTATAATCGAGCCGTTCACAGTGTACAGATACATGATAAGGGAATAACACAGTGCAAGGTAAAGCCAGTAAAGTCCGATCAAAGATAATCCGAGTGTCTCCACTGAGGTAGATAGTAGATTCCAACCACAGTGACTGCACCACAATTAAACATGGTTCCTCTTGGCTATCCTGAAGATTGGAAGGTGCCTCAGAATGCAGGAGCACCTATCTTCTGAGGCCTCCAGTGCCTGTGGGCCCTAGGCTACTCTAAATCTGTCGCTTTCCTGAAGACTGCCTCCAACCCCAGTTCCACAGCTTTATTAATAATATTTTGGAGCCTCACTGACATTTCTCTTTGGATTGGGGCTGGTGATGTAGCCACTGTTCCGACACACTGTGATGTACCCATGGGATCATCCTGTGTCTCCTTTAGCACCTGTGTGGAGCATACCATCTTAACCAATTGTCACCGGTGATGGCAAGGCAACCGGCTCCGAAGTGCCAGAGCAACACTTAGCGTATTGGTTAAAGGCAGAAGATCACATTCTCAACATCTCTGAGCATCAAATAATCCTCCTCCTCCTCCCCAGCCCTCCTGACCTGTCCACTCCGAAGCTTTGCTGCTTGGCATCACTGATGGTGCCTCAGTGCAGGAAGGGCTTAGGTGAAGATAGACACAAAGTGCTGGAGTAACCAGCAGGTCAGGCAGCATCTCTGGAGAAAACGAATAGGTGACGTTTCGTGTCGAGACCCTTCTTTAGACTGAGAGTTTTTTTTTACTGCAGAGTGAGCAGGGGGCTTTACGAATTGACTCTCAGTCTGAAGAAAGTCTCACCTGCCTGCCTTTGGCCCATATCCCTTTAAACAGTGGGTCCCAGCTTTCCGCCTGGATTACAAGCCTTCCGCTGCATCCTATCCCCACAAGGGGCCACATGTAACACTGCTGTAGTTTGTGAGGTAAGGACAAGGTTTAGATTTCTCCTGTCAGCAACGCCAGGACCTTACTGCCTTATCTACTTTCTGCAGGCAAATTAAACTCTTGTAAATGACAGCTCTAAAGAGCCTGTTGACAGATACAGTACTAAGCTAATTGATGATAATTACTGCGCTAAGTATTTCCCTACAATAATTCTGTGTTTGTGACCTGTTTTGCCAGCACCAGCACAGCTCAAAGGATTATAAAAAAACTATCTGATAAGACACACATGTAAAGTGAAGCTTTCTCACTGCAATGATCAGACGTCTATCCAATGTTTTTAAGACCATTGGAAATAAAGCAAAGATTGCCCTCTTTGTATCTTCCCTTATCAAGGGGTTGAGAACAGCAGACACCAGCAATGATCATATTGAATGGTGAGGCAGGCTTGAGGGGCCGAGTGGCCTCCCTCTGCTCCTATTTTCTTGTGTTCTTGAGACCGCGGCTGATCACCGCTCAATCCTGTCTCTGCTGCACTCAGTCTTCAAAATCTATGGATCTCAATCTTAACTTGTAGATCTTAAGGAACTGCAGATGCTGGTTTACAAATAAAAGATACAAAGTGCTGGAGGAACTCAGTGGGTCAGGGAACATCTGTGTAGAACATGGATAGATGATGTTTCGGGTTGGGACCCTTCTTCAGACTGATTGTGATGATGGGTGGGGGGGGGGGTGGTGGAGAAAGCTGGAAGAGAGGATGGGCAAGACAAAGCCTGGCGAGTGATAGGTGGATACAGGGTTTTTTTGACAGGCAGATGGTTGGACAAAGGCCAGAGATGAAAAGACAAAATGTGTGAGATAAGGACAGGAGGTACGAATTGTGAAGCCAGAGGAAGGAGTATAGGAGGAAGAGAGGGGGAAGGGAAGAAATGGGTGTGAGTTCAGTTGGGGGCACATAGAAGAGGGTGGGGAGAGGAGGGAAGAGCTGTTTGTACTTTGGTTACCTAAATTTGGAAAATTCAATATTGATACCATTGGATTGTAAATTATCCAGTTTGGTATGAACTCACTTGAGCGAGGAGGCCCAGGACATAAATGTCAATACAGGAATGGAAAAGGGAGTTAAAATGTTAGCAATCGCAAAATCCAGCAGGTCTTGGTGGACCTCAATCTTAACCCTTCAGCACCAGGGTGGGGAAGTCTGTCAGTGGAGATATTTCTCCCCATTTCAATTCTGATCAGTCCCAAAGAAGTGTCCCAACCAGTCCTTGTTCTCCAGGGATTCTACCTGCCCCGCTAAGTTACTCCAGCATTTTTGTTTCTTTCCTTGGTAAACCAGCATCTGCAGTTCCTTGTCTATACACCGCCATTTATCTGGAAGCACTCCAGCAATGTCTTCCCTCAATCCTAATTGGTCTTGTTCTGACCCTCTCTGGCTCAGTCTGCCGTGGGTTATGACAAGTCGTGTAGGTCAGGGCTTAACTCAGGGCCAGGTTAGTATGGTGGCTCCAACCTCTGACATGATTTAGTTTAATTTGGTGTAGTTTAGAGATACAGCGTGGAAACAGGTCCTTTGGCCCACTGTGTTCGCGTCGACCAGCAGTCCCCTTACACTAGCACTATCCTACACACTAGGGACATTTACAACATTTACCAAAGCCAATTAACCTACAAACCTGTGCGTGTGGGAGGAAACAGGAGCACCTGGAAAAAACCCAAGCTGTCATGGGGAGAACGTACAAACTCCGTACAGACAGCACCCGTAGTCAGGATGGAACCCGGGTATCTGGCTCTGTAAGGCAGCAACTCTACTGCTGTGTAACCGCACCACCATCACTGTGTCACCTCCACTGTGCTGCCCTCGCTCTGTCACCTTGCCACCATGGTTGGTGTGAGCCGCACTGCAGACTCAGCCTGCTCCAAGATGGTTCTCAAATTTGAGTCAACGCGTCAAGCAGAAGCAGAAACTGGGCAACTTGAACCATTTCGGTCTTTGGTCCACCGTAAAAAAATGTTATTTGGTTCACAGGTTTGAAGAACGCTCATTGCAGTTTTTCAGAGATGACCCTCCTGCCCCAGCCTGTCGGCCACATGTGACACTCTTGGTCCTGGTTGTGAACAAGGAGTCATGTAAATCTCAGTGTCCACACATAAACACAATGCAGCCCTGCCAGTTCACCCCTGCACAGACACACTATTCTCATATACGTAGACACACACACAAACAAGCATAGCAGAGACAAAATACAGATTCATACACATGTGCATGCACACACATGGATGCAAATCTGTATTTTGTCCCTGCTATGCTTGCTTGCACACACATATACACCTGCATGCTTACATACACACATCATACACATGTACACAACTTAGACAACCAGAGAGCTGTAGATGTAGCCCAGTCCATCACACATTCTCACTGTTGACACCAACTACATTCACTCTGCCTTAGAAAAGCAGCCAATAAAATAAAAACACTTGTCCGACAGTTATTTCTTCTTCTCTTTGCTGTTGTTCCTCAGAAAATACGGAGGTTTGTAAGCGTTCACCACCAAATTCAAAAATAGCATTTTCTCTGTTATTTGGCTTATGAACACTCCATCTATAATCTAGGTTGTGGCCTGATTCACCTCTAGCCCATTGTGGACATTGGACTTTGTCTGTAGAGCTGATGTGTTACGATGATGAGAACCATATTCTACACTTTGCATCTTGCACTTTTCTCTACCTAATATCTGATCCACTTTAGATAGCATGTAAAACAAAGCTCTACCTCAGCACACATGACAATAATAAACAACTAAACATACACACACACTCAAGAACCAGCTAACATTCACGTGTGTTCGCATAGTCCTGCTTTCACATACACACACGCACAAATGCACACATGCGTAGATACATGCTCACAGACACACTCGCATAGATACATCCACGTGCACACACACCCGCATACCTACACACACCCCCACACACACCATGGGCATGCACACATGGGCACATACAAACTCTCTCATCTGCTCAATACACAAACACACACATGCATAAACACATTGATACACACAGACGTACGTGCACACATGAACACAAATGTGGTCATGCACACATGCACACGCACACACACACGCACACACACACGCACACACACACACACACACGCACACGCACACGCACACACGCACACGCACGCACACACTATTCCAGACTGACTCTCGCTAGCCCCAGGGATTGAGGATGTGTGCATTCTCCCTCTTCCTCGCGTTGTTGTGATGGCAGAGGGACGGAAGTCCACTGACTACAACAGGAATGCTGAGGATCTGTTGCTGCAGCATCTTCTAACTCGGCAACCATCCACATAAATGCTGAGCTCGCCCTGCTTTGTAATAACTGAACAACATCCATCAGCTGCTAACCGGAGGCCAAAGAATCTTGCAAACTCTTATAAAAAGTTATTACTTTGGCTCACAAGCCTATTTTAATGGAGTCCTGTTCAATGTAGTTACACTTTGTATCTCAGACCTCAGAGCCCCAGTAAAGTTTAATAGACAGGAGCACAATGATTTCTTCAATTTGTAAAAAAAATGGACGGGCACTGTTCATTAGCAAGTGCTCTCATCCTGGGAACAGGAGATCAGGTTTATTTTGCTTTTAGTTTAGTTTAGTTTAGAGTTACAACATGCAAACAGGTCCTCTGGTCCACCAAGTCCTCACCAACTATCGCTTATCCGTTCACACGAGTTACACGTTATCCCTCTTTCCCATCCAGTCTCTACACACTGGTGCAATTTACAGAAGCCAATTAACCTACAATCCCCCACGCCTTTGGAATGTGGGAGGAAACTGGAGCATCCAAAAGAAATCCATGTAGTTACAGGGAGATCATGCAAACTCCACAAAGACATTACCCAAGGTCGGTATCGAACTCGTGTTTCTGGCGCTGTGAGGCAGCAGGTCTACCAGCTGTGTCACTGCCGCCTAGAGGGATACTATTTCTCATTGAGGTAGTCCACTGATTTTAATTCTGTTTCCTTCTCGCATCACCTTTCACATGAGTCTCTCTGATGGGCATCACACAGAGCGTTCTGGTGCTGCCGCATTCCACCTTTGTAACCAGAGGCTGCGGCATGTTAGCTATGAGCTTGAGAGCGAGTGGGCCGGGCATCCATTTGGGGGATGTGTTTTGAGTTGTCTTGGGCTGGTGGGTATTCTAATGCCAATCCCACAGTGCGGAGACAGGCCCTTCAGCCCACCGAGCCTGTGCTGACCAGCAATGCCCTTACCCTAGCATTATCCTACACACTAGGGACAATTTACAATTTTACCGATTCTTACCTGCACATCTTTGGAGTGTGAGAGGAAATCGGAGGAACCGAAGATAACGCAGGGAGAACGTACAAACTCCGTACAGACAGCACCATAGGCAGGATCGAACCCGGGTCTCCTTGCGCTGTAAGGGAGCAGCTCTACCATTGCGTCACTGTGCTGCCTCAAAATGTATCTTTGATTTCTCCCCATTTCAGTCCTAAATGATGCTGACCTGACAATATTCTGCTGGGATCTCAGTTTGCTCTAGGTCACGACAGGTTCTACAGGTCAGAGTTTGATTGTGAGCCAGGTTAAGGTGGCGGCTTCAACCTCTGACACTGTTGGTGTGAGCTGCACAGCTTATTTAGCTAGCTCCAAGAATAGTCCCGAACTTCCAGTTGACCCCTCATGGTGAAAGAAAAATTGGACAACGTGGGCCGCTGTGGCCTTTGGTCCGCCGTAAAAAAAAGTTCACTTGGGCCACAGCCTTGCAGAGCAGTCTTTGCAGATTTACACTGATCGCCCTCCTGAGTCCTGACCCACCAAGGGCGACACCTGCTGCTGCTGCAATGTCCTGGGGATGGGATGAGTGACCAGCACCAACCACAGCAAGGCTAGACTATCCACTGGAGTGTTATCCCCTTGATGCCCAGTGTCTTTTGCTTTACCTAGGCTCATTGATGCCGCACTCAGTCACTCAAACACCGCCTTGATGTCAAGAATAGTCACTCTCACCTTGACATGGGGATTTGACTCACTGGTCCACAGCTGGTCCTCAGCATTCCCCATCACCCCACAATGACAGTGAACTGGCACTTACTCCCAAGCCTGAGTTCTCCCCACTGAAGGACCTACAGTAGCTATTGCCAGTGTCAGGTCCCTCAGCCTCTGTTGTGTTGATCTTTATCACTGGACTCCATGTTGCCTGATGTCAATTAGGGCTCGCAAAGTAGCTCTAAAGTCCCCAATAAAAGCCAAAGGCAACAAGTTCAAACATAGCCTCTCTGTGCCCTGCATCGTGTAGCTGTGAAGGAGGGCGAGAGGTGTGGTGCTGCTGCCCTGAATGTCGACGTGCGAGGTGAATGCAAAGTCAAACCTGTTGCCAATCAGTGAACTGTCACGTTTACTGTAACAGGCAGAATCTTCCCACCTCCAGATCCCATTGACACGGCACAGGAAATGAATCTTGAGGGAGTCAGGGCGAGGACAGGGTTCAAGTAAACATGTTAGAAAACTTCAGACACTGGAGGAAATTGGTCTGAACTTTTACCCTCCTCTTCCTCATAGGAAAAGCAGTCCCACAAGCATTGTCTCTTTCTTTCATACTGTCTGTTTTCTTATGACGGTGGGATAAGAGTCTATCCAATCTTTGGTAACAGCTCCCTTACTGTGATCTGGAAAAAGATTAATGAGAGAGATGAGCTCACTACTATACCCTCCCTTATGCATATGTTTGTCTGTCTGTGTATGCACACATATGTGTGTGTTTGTGCACACATCTTTGCATGTGTCTGGGGTTTGAGTGTGTTTGTGTTGTTTATGGGGGTGGTATATATGCTGTGTGTGTGTGTGTATTTGTGTGCTTGGTATGTGCGTGTATTTGCGTGTGTGTGGTTTGAGTTAGCGTGTCTGTGTAGTTTGTCTGTGGGTGATGTGCATGCTGAGTGTGTATGTGTGTACACATACATGTATGTCTAAGGGAAACATGTTTGACATCCATTGTTGGATATACTGTAGACTGGATCAAGTAGAGATGTTTTCTTCAGAACTACGTAAGCCAAAGTCAATTTTTCCCAGAGTAAGTAGTGTAAGCGATCATTTCCAGATCAGGTTGTGCCATGCAAGCATTGGGTCAGGCACTGAATGGCGAACCCTAACCTAAAGGCTAACCCGAACCAACTTACATCCTGGTAATTCCACAGAAAATCATAGCTGGATATGTTTAGTGGACAGGAGTGTCCAGAGGGACTGACCTTGAGAGCCTAGAGCTAGCCTCTATTTCCCTGCCTTTTGATTTCTCTTAGCTCTCCCATCACTCAGGGGAGCTATAGGGGTGTCAGAGAATACCGTTGTTGTCATGGCGAATGCCAGTCCGGTGGGTGGGCAGAGGACGGCCTGGTGGCACTGCGGCAAAGTTGCTGCCTTACGAACCTTTGATCCTGACTAAGGGTGCTATCAGTACGTTTATACGTTCTCCCTGTCACTGCGTGGGTTTTCTCCGGGTGCTCTGGTTTCCTCCCACATTCCAAAGACGTGCAGGTTTTTAGGTTCATTGGCTTCTGTAAATTGTCCCTAGTGTGTGCGATGCGGATGTAGAGTAACATGGAAGCAGTGTACTGGTGATCGATGGCCGGCGTGCACCCGGTGGGCTGAACCACCTGTTTCCACCCTGTATCTGAAACACAAACCAAACCATGGTGCAGCTTCTGGAATAGCTGTCTCACAGCTCCGGCGACTTGGTTCAATCCTGACGTCGGGTGCTGTCTGTGTGTAGTTTGCACGTTCTCCCTGTGTCCTCATGGTGCTTCAGGTTCCTCCCACATCCCATAGAAATGCGGTTTATTAGGCTAATTGGTCTCTTTAAGTTGCCCTGTGTGTGTGTGGTTGAATGAGAGAATCTAGAGGGCATAATGTGAGCAGAATATAACTGGATTACTGCAGGATGAATGTAAATGCCTGGGTGATGTCTCGTTGGGCTGAAGGACCTGTTTCCGTGCTGTAGATTCCACGACCATCTGGTTTGTATTTTCAGAGAGTTTTTCCACAAAGCCCGAGAATCCGTGTTGTTCCTCCCCCGAGCAACATTCATAAAGTTGTGGTCTGTGCCCTTACAAGCCACAGACATCATCAGCCTGGTGGGCAGTGTCACCCGCACACATGTAACTCTGGCTGTAGCTTTATCTGACTAACAGACAGACCGCGCAGTCTTCACACGGTTCATGTTCCAACAACAACGAAGCCCAATCAATGGGCAACATCCGTGGCTATCGGTCTGGGACTCACCTTTCTCTGACAGCCAGCTGACTCGCTCTGACTCACCGACACTGAGCTCCAGCAGTTAATCGGCAAGAGTTGACTGGATCCTTGTGAAGCAGGTGGATTGGGTGAATGTTGTGGCTATGATTGTCTGGCATTCTTTAAGCACTCTGGACTAATGGTTTCACTAATATGCAGTTATCAGACATGCCATTTACTTCCTCAGGCACGAGAAAATCCCTCAGGCATAGTAAGAATTTTTGTTCAGAGTCGAATGGAATGTGGACCACTAAACATTAGGAGGAGTTAAACTGAAGGGATGTGACATTAATTGCAGGGAATGTGCATGGTGTGTGTGCCCATGCACACACACTCGCACGTACATGCACACATATACACAGATGCATACACACAGTCATATAATCATACTACATCCACACACACAAACCTCACACACGTCCACAAAACACACATATGTGTCTGTCTGTGTGTATGTGTCTGTGTGTGCACGTGCGTGTGTGCATGCACAAACATGTGTGTGTTTTTATGTGTCACTGTGAATATTCATCTGTGCGCTCGTGTGCGTCTGGGTGAATTTGACGGTGTTGGCACTGTTATTCTGTGTGTGTGTGTGTGTGTGTGTGTGTGTGTGCATGCGTACATGTGTGTGCGCGTACATGTGTGTGTGCATGTGTGAGTGTGTGTGAGCGTGTAGCTGTATATATCTGGGAGAGTGTAGACACTGCCTTTCTCCGAGCAGGCAAGGTGCAGGCAAGACGTATGAAGTGTCAGTCAGTTTCTAATTCCTATTGTCTATTATGCCCCTCCCCTCACCTGCCTCCACTGATCCCCACCCCAATATTTCCCTGACCCACACCCCAATCCTCACCTTGATCCTTACCCCCCCCCCCTGATGTTTAGCCCAATTATTATTGCCCCTTTTTGATCTTCACCACATCCTTGATTCCCTCCACAATCCTTGAACCTCACCCTGATCCTTGGTCCTTTCTCCAATCCCTGGTCCTCACCCCAATCTCTGGTCCTCACTCCAATCTCTGGTCATCACCCCGATCCTTGGTCCTCCATCCAATCCTTGATCCTCAATCGAATCCCTGGTCCTCAACTCAATCCTTGTTAACCTTCCTGCCCATCGACTCTTGCTCCAAATCTCTCTCCAACGCCCTCTCTGCATCATCTCCCTAAAGCCTCTCACTCCCCAGTCATATTTGACACATTATCACAATACAAGGCCTGGCATCTTGGGTTATACAAGCATTTATGCAAGGGAACCATTTATACATGGGATGCCAATGAGTACATCACAGGGGTGTTAATGCTGACACATAAACCTATACCCTGAAAGCTTTGGACCAGGAGGTTGGTTTGAAAGAACGTGGAGCTGTTCAGACAAGAAGGAGGGGTAGTCCAGGGAATTCTTGGCAGCAGCGGTCATTGAAAGCTGCCCCTAAGCTGTCCGTCCTCTGGACAAACGGGACGGGTGCCAATTCAGACTCCTGCACCCAGATATGGACAAGCCCATGTACAGGATGTTATCAGGTTGAGAGAAGGCCAGCAGTGTGTTGGAATGTTAGGCCAGGAGGCTGCAGTGTGGGACTACATGTTTCTGCAGCGGATGGGCCAAAGAATGGGCAGTGATTGAACAACCTTGTAGATCGGCTGTTGCCCTGGGGTCTGTAGCTCATCTCCACCCGGCTCCCTCCCTGCACACAGTCCGTCAGTCACACCCTGACTCTCCATTTAGTTTCATTCAGCTCCATTCAGCATGGAAAACAGGCCCTTCGGCCTATCTAGTCTGCGCCGACCAACGATCACCCATACTCTAGCACTATTGGACACACTAGGACAGCCAATTAACCAATAAGCCAACAACGTATGAAATGTGGGAGGAAACCGGAGCACCCAGAGAAAACTCACGTGGTCACAGGGAGAACGTACAAAACCCATACAGACAGCACCCGTAGTCAGGATCAAATCCGGGTCTCTGATGTCGTAAGGCAGCAGTTCTACCGTTGCACCATACTGTCTGACATGGACTCCTATTCATTGACTACAACTCTGCCTTCAACACCGTTATAACACCCAAGCTCATCACCAAACTCGCGGGACTTGAACTCAGCACTCATCTCTCCAACTGGATTCTCGAACTCCTGACCAACAGATTTACAGGCCTGTTATGCAGCTGCAAGTAATAATTTTATTATTTCGTCATCGGTACCTGTGGTAGTTAAACACTCCTGACTCTTGACTCTTGAATTCCCTGGAATTGCTGAGTTCCCAGTGCATCCAGGCAAAAGTAACACAGGACTGGAACGAGGGATAGGCGCATCATTTCTTGCTGAACTCTCTACAGAGATCCCTTCCCCAGCTGTGTCAGAAGTAAGATGGGCCCATCTTTCTCATAGATGAGACCATTGTGGGTTCAGACACTTCTCTGGGTTTCCTTCGGGGGCTTTGGTTTCTTCCCACATCCGAAAAACGAGATCATTGACAGAGTTAAATGGACTGCAAATTGCCTCTCATGTGTACGTGAGTGGTAGAATCTATGGGGAGTTTAGTTTAGTTAGCCTACAGATACAGCATGGAAATAGGTCCTTCGGCCCATCGAGTCCATACTCATTCTCTGTTATCCCACTTTTCTCATCCACTCCTTACACACACATTGGCTGATTTACAGTAGCCAATTAACCTGCAGATCTGCACGTCTTTCGGATGTGGAAGGAAACTGGAACACCCAGAGGAAACCCATGTGGTCACAGGGAGAGCCTGCAAACTCTGTGCCTGGCGCTGTGTGGCAGCAGCTCCACCAGCTGAGCCACTGTGCCCTGCCTTTGCTGATGGGAATATGGGGCAAAACAATGGGATTGGTTTGGGAGTGCTATTGGATGGTTGAAGACCGATGTGGACTTGATGGACAGGGGTCAGTATCGCCCCTCCTGACTCGTCATACACTCCTCCCCCGTGCTCCCAGCAGCTCTTTCACAGCCTGAGTGAGTTTGTATCAGATGTCAACATGCTGAGTAGCACTTTTGGCCTGTGCCAAGAAAAGGTGAAATCCCACTAGTGGCTTAACCTCAGTAGGAGCAGAAGGTCGCACTGTTGGAAGGGCTAATCTTCAAATGATTGCTTCAACTGAAGCCTGTCTCCCTGCTCTGACTGATATTAAATATCCCGTCGCACCACCACATTAAGAGACCTCTTCTGGCGACATTCATTGTTTAACCAAAAATTGACTGATTATTTATAGAATTTCACGAGAATGCATTCTGCACATGTTGGCTGCAAACCTGTTCATCTTTGGAGTGTGGGAGGAACCGGAGCCCACGTGATCACAGGGAGAACGTAACTTACAGGGAGAACGTAAAAATACAGACAGCACCCGTAGTCAGCATCAAGCCCGGGTCCCTGGCGCTGCAAGGCAGCAACTCTATCGCTGTGCCACTGTGCTGCCCCAATATATACATGCCGGAACCGATATATATACCCCGAAATGTAGGCTTTCAGAGTGTTTGGGCTGTATCCAGTTTGGAAAAGACAATTTTAATCCTGTGCTCACACGCCAAACTCAGGTAAGCCCGTTGTACCCTTGTGGATGGCCTTAAACAGCTGGGCATGTTGGTAAAGCAGATCATAAAGACTTTCCTCACTTCTACAGTCACAGTATGACCGGCAGTCTGGAGGGAAAGTGACTTCAGACCCTGCTGACTTCCTTTGAGCAACAGCTGCTGTTTAAATGCCCTTTTGACTGAATGTAGAGTGTCTCTGTGGTTGGTTTTAATGTGTGGCAGTCCGATTCAGTAAATCAAATGGATCAATGTCTGTTATTAGACAGGGCTTTGACCTCTTTCCCACCTCCCCCCCTCCCCGTCTCTCCTTCAAGTTGCCCCCCTACTACCATCCCCTCGCCTCCTACCCACCACTACCCCACCCATAACCCTGCTCTTAAGGGTTGTTTTTTAAGGAAGTGGGGTCAATGATCAAAGGTCGAAGGTCAAGATCTGGAAGAAGTGCATTGCACAGCGTGAGGAAAATCCAATGCTGTCTATTGTAGCAAGGAGGGGTCTTTTTATGTGCTTGGGTCAAGTCAACTTTATGTGACATCTCTAAAGTTCAACTCTTGGCAATTCCTTTAATATTTCACCTAAAGGCTCAGCAAATTGAGTTTGTCAGAAAGACTGATTTGGCAAGATCTTGAAGACATGAGGAACAGGATGTCCCACGCAGAGTGGAAGTGTGTTGTCCTGGCTTCGTACACTGACGATATAAAAGTGTCGCTCCAGAGCGCTTGCTTCACAAAGCCGACATCCGTCACCTCAGAGCATTCTGGTGTAAGCCACAACAACCTGCGTTTACACAGAACCTTTCGCATCCGGACCGTTCAACTGAGGAGTCATCAAACGAAAGATGAGAGGCCGGAGGTGATCAAACAATAGTGTGCAAGAGCTTGCACAGATGGGCGCGTTAACAAACTTTTCACTGCACTCCAGTACACGTGGCAATAATAAACCTAAACCCAAACCTGAATAAAAAAAGAGGGTGAGAATTAAATGCAAGAGCAGGCCATTCAGCCCCTCGAGTCAGTTCTATCGATCAGTAACATCATGGCTGACCTTTGACCTCAGCATTGCTTCCAGCACACGCCCCATATCCCTTGATTCTCTTAATCAAAATGTCATGCAGACTTAGGGAAGTGAGAGTGTCGGAAAAGCGGAGAGGTTTCGGAAGGAAATACCAGAGTTTAGGATTTGGGCAGCTATAGGTACGATTGTCCAAATGTGGGCAATGAGTGTGAGGAGGAGTGCAGTACTCACACAGGCACGTGGGTCAGGGGTGGAGAGGTGTAGAGAGGAAAGAGGCCACAGATGGATTTGAAGACATCAAGGAGTAATTTAAGAAAAAGGAAATAAAGAACTGCAGAGGCTGGTTTATACCAAAGTCATAAACAAAATGCTGGAGTAACTCAGTGGATCAGACAGCATCTCTGGAGAAAAAAGATGTGTGACGTTTCAGGTGCCGACATGTCAGGTCCATTGCGATCTGACCAGTGCCTTATAAAGTCTCAGCATTACATCCCCGGTTTAATATTCTAGTCCCCTCAAAATTAATGCTAGCATTGCATTTGTCTTCCTTCCTTTTTTGGGAATCCTGCACCAGCATTCCCAAGTCCCTTTGCACCTCCAATTTCTGAAACCTCTCACCATTTGGAAAATAGCCTTTGCCTTTATTCCTTCTACCAAAGTGCATGACTCCACTTTGCTATGCTGTAATCCATTTGCCACTTCTTTGCCCACTCTCCCAATCTGTCCCAAGTCCTTCTGCAGCCCCCTTGCTTCCTCAACACCACCTGTCCCTCCACCAATCATCATATCATCCGCAAACTTGCCCACAAAACCATCAATTCCCTCATCCAGATCTTTAATATATAATGTGAAAAGTAGTGGACACAACACCGACCCCTGCAGAACACCATTAGTCACTGGCAGCCAACCAGAAAAGGTGCCCTTTATTCCCACGCTTTGCCTTCTGCCAGTCAGCCAACCTTCTATTCAGGCTAGTACCTTGCCTCTAGTACCATAGGCTCCAATCTTGTTATGCAGTCTCACGTGTGGCATCTTATCAAAGGCCTTCTGAAAATCAGAGTCAAGAATATCCACTGACTCTCCTTTGACTATCTTGCTTGTTACCTCTCAATAAACTCCAACAGGCTTGTCAGGCTAGATATCCCTTCAACAAAACCATGCGGACTTTGGCCTATTTTATCATGCTTCCTAGTGCTTAATACCTCATCCTTAAGAATGGACACTAAAATCTTCCCAACCACCAGAAGTCAGAGTAACTGGCCTATAATTTCCTTTCTTTTGCCTTGCTCCCTTCTTAAACAGTGGAGTTATATTTGTGATTTTTCCAGTCCTCTGGAACCATTCCTGACTCTAGTGATTCTTGAAAGAAATCACTACTAATGCCATCAATTTCCCCAGATATCCCTTTCAGAATCCTGGGGTGTAGTCCATCAGGCCCAAGTGACCTATCCTCCTTTAGACCCTTCAGCTTCCCAAGCACCTCCTCCTCAGTAATGGCGACAGCATTCATTTCTGCCCCCCTGACTCTCTTGAATTTGTGGCACATTGTTGGAGCCTTCCTCTGTGAAGACTGACGTAAAGTCTTATTTAGTTCCTGTGTCTATGTTAATTCTCGCCACACACTTCTTCCAGCGTAATGTAGAACATAGAACAGTACAGCACTGAAACAGGTCCTTTAGCCCACAATGTCTTTGGTGAATATGATGCAAAGTTAAACTAATGTCCTCTTCCTGCACATGATCCATATCCCTTCATTCGCTGGTAATCACCATTCTCAAATGGTAATAAAAAGTAATGACCAGTCTGATAATGTACTGTTGTTCATTATATTAACTGATTCTCATTCCGCACTCTTCCCCGTGTAATAATTCTCACTCTAAGCTCTTCCCGAGTACAATAGTTAAACCCCACACTGCACTTTTCCCAAATGCATTAACCCATTTTCATACCCAATGTAACAACTACAGCTACAATGATAGGGGTGGCATGGTGGTGCAGCAGTAGAGTTGCTGCCTTACAGCGCCAGAGGCCCGGGCTCGATCCTGACCACGGGTGCTGTCGGTACGGAGATTGTATGCGTTTCCCCAGCTGCTCCGGTTTTCTCCCACACTCCAAAGATGTACAGGTTTGTGGGTTAATTGGTTTGGGTAAATCTTGTAAATTGGTCCTTGTGTGTGAGATAGTGCTAGCGTACAATGAAGGCTGATCGGAATAGTCTCAGTGGGCTGAAGGGCCTGTTTCCACACTGTATCTCTTAACTAAACTAAACTGAATAGTGCAAGAAGATTTTAGCACCACACTGTCCCCCAGTAATAATTAAGTCAAACTTAGCTTGGTTGCCAGTGTAATTACTGAGTCTCGCTGCACACAGTTCCCCAGTGTGATTATTAATTTTCACAATGCAGTGTTCCTCAATGCAATAGGCAAATTTCAGAAAGAATTGTGCCCATCATAACATCCTTTTCCCAGATAGGCCATGTTCCACAGGATAGTAACTAAATCTCACATCGCCCTGCCCTCAATGTATTTATTGACTTTCACACCATGCTCTTCTCTAGTTTAATAAATAAATCTCCCATCATCTCTTCCCCCATAATGAGGACTAAATCTAGCACTGCATGGAGTCTGTGATGGCACTCTTCCCTAGTGTTATAACCTTTCTCACAATCCACCGGCAACGCTCACCAACTTCTACAGATGTGCATTTTATCGGGATGAAGCACAGCATAGTTTGGGAACAGCTTCATCCAAGAAATTGCATAAAAACGTGGACATAGCCCAGGCCATCACGCAAACCAACTTCCTTCCATCGATTCCATCGACACTTCACACTGCCTCGGCAAGGCCACCAATATAATCAAGGACTCGTCTCACCCCAGTCACTCCCTCTTCTCCCCTCTCCTAACGGACGAGAGGTACAGAAGTGTGAACATGCACACCTCCAGATTCACGGACAGTTTCTGCCCAGCTGTTACCAGGCAACCTAACCGTCCGATCAACAACTAGAGAGAGGTCCTGAGCTACTATCTACCTCATTGGAGATCCTCGGACTATCTTTAATGGGACTTTACTGGACTGTATTTTGCACTAAACATTATTCCCTTTATGCCTGTATCTATACACTGTGAATGGTTCGATTGTGATCATGTATAGATTTTCTGGACAGCATGCAACAAACAGCTTTACACTGTACCACAGTACACATGACAATAAACCAAACAAAAATAAACTGCCCAGTTTAAGGTTGGGCCAGTTTACTATTGGGGACGGATAATCGATCACCTCTCTCCCCTTGATCTCTCTGTTTCCATCTCGGGGACAGACTATCGATTGACATCGACTATAAACTGTTAAAGAAGGAACTGTAGATGCTGGAAAATCGAGGGCACACAAAATGCTGAAGAAACTCAGCGGGTGCAGCAGCATCTATGGAGCAAAGGAGATAGGCGACGCTTCAGGCCGAAACCCTTCTTCAGACGTCTAAAGAAGGGTTTCGTTGCCTATCTCCTTCGCTCCATAGATGCTGCTGCACCCGCTGAGTTTCTCCAGCATTTTGTGTGCCCTCGACTATAAACCTACTGATTCCCACAGTTATCTGGACTACACCTCCCCCCATCATGCTTTCTGCAAAGATGCTTAGCCATTCACTCAATTCCTCCATCTCAACCACATCGGCTCCCAAGATGACGCTTTCCATTCCAGGACATCCAAGATGTCCTCTTTCTTTAATAAACATGTTCCCCCCCCCCCCCCCCCCCCCCCCCCCCCCCCCCCCCCCGTTGTCATTGATGGACCCCTGTCCCACGTCTCTTCCGTTCTGTAGTTCTGCTCTCGTTTCCAGATGGACAAGGGTAGAATCCCCCAGGTGCCCATCTTACACCCCACCTGCCTCCGCCTTCAATACATCATCCTCCAACATTTCCAATGTGATCCCACCATCATCTTCCAATCTCCACCCCTTTCTGCCTTCTGCAGAGACTGCTCCCTCCAGAATTCCCTGATTCATTCCCAAACCACTCCCTCCCCATGTACTTTCCCGTGCAACCGCAGGGGGTGTAACATCCGTCCCTGTACCTCCTTCCTTGCCTCCATCCGGGGATCCCAGAAGTTCTTCCAGGTGGGACAGAGGTTCATGTGCACCTCCTCGAATCTCATCTACCGCACCCAATGTGGCCAATCAGTGATCCCAAGCGTAAACTCAGTGACCATTTCACTCACCTTGCATTTGGTCCGCCAATGTCTACCAGATCTCCAGTTTGCTAACCATTTTAAGTCCCCGTCCCATTCCCATACTGACCTATCTATCCTGGGCCTCCTCCATTGTCAGACTGGAGGAACAGCACCTCATATTCTGCTTGGGTAGTTTATAACCCAATGGTGTAAAATTGAATTCTCCACTTTTTGGTAACCTCTTACAACCACCTTCCCACCCTCTCCCCTTTCTCCCTCAAACACTCCCTCTCTTCCACCTTCGCACTCCCCTCCTCGGTGTAATAATTAATCCCCACACAACACCGTACCCCAGTGTACTAATTAATCCCCACGCAGTACTTCCCCAGAGTAATTATTAATCCCCACACAGTACTGTTCCCCAGAGTAATTATTAATCCCCACACAGTACTGTTCCCCAGAGTAATTATTAATCCCCACACAGTACCGTAACCCAGTGTAATAATTGATCCTCACACATTATCATTCCCACTGCTCCACTTCATTCTCCCATCACATTCTTCCACATTGCAGTAATTCATTTTTATACTGCACTGTCCCCAAGTGTAATAATCCATGCTCACACGGCAGCGGCCCCATTGTAAAACATATTGTTCCCAGAGTAATCATTCAGTTCACACGGTGATGTTCCCGAGTGCAATCAGTCATGCTCGCACATTACTGCACTCAGTGTAATAATTCATTTTTACACATTAATCTTCCTATTGTAATTGTTCATTCCCATGCAGTACAGTTACCAAGTGTAATATTTGACTCCTACACATTACCACACCCACCCAGAGTAATAATTCAATTTCACTCAGTACTGTTCCCCGGTGTAATCATTTTTCTCGCACTGCACTGTCTCAGTAGAATAATACATTGTGACAGCACTCTTCCAGTCTGTAATAATTCATTCTCACACTGCACCGTTTGCCAGTGTAATAATTCATTCCCACACGGCACTGTCCCTGCAGAGCACTGTCCCCAAGTATAACAACTCATTCTCGGACAGCATTGTCACCAATGTACTAATCCATTTTCACACCACTTGGTTCCCCAGTATTAGAATTCACACTCACATGCACTGTTCTCCAGTGTAATAATTCATAATCACAGTGTAATCATTTATAATCACAGCGTATTGTCCCCCAGTGTAATCATTCGTAATCACAGTCTACTGTTCCCCAGTGTAATATTTATTCCCACACAGAACCGTTCCCCACAGTAATAATTCATACTCACACTGCACTGTTCCTCGGTGTAATAATTCATACTCACATAGTACTCTTGCCCAGTGGGGATGAAGGCAGAGAGAGGAGAGAGAGAGAGAGAGAGAGAGAGAGAGAGAGAGAGAGAGAGAGAGAGAGGCAGATAGAGAGAGGGATAGAGAAAGAGAGAGAAAATATATGATTGATTTTCACAAGAGTTCCATTCCCCAGTGTACTAATGGTTTGTCAAACAGCACTGTGCTCCACTGTAATAACTCATTCTCATTTAGCACTGGTACCCAGTGTCATAATTCACTCACACACTGTAACCTTCCATGATGTAAACAATCATTCTCACACCACACAGCCCCCAGTGCAATAATCAATGTTTTCACAACATTGTTCCTCAGTGTAATCTATAATATTTCATATATAACATCTCAATAATCACACTGCTTTTCCCGAGGATAATAATTGCATTCCAAATGCAGCATGAAGTGTGGATGGAGTTAATGGAAGGGAGAGGAGACAGGTTTGTGTGATGGACTGGGCCACATCCACACTCTGTATTTTCCTATGGTCATGTACAGAGTTGTTGCCATCGAACCTGTGATGCATCAAGATGCTTTCTATGGTGCGACTGTACAAAATTGGTAAGAGTTATTGGAGACATGCCGAATTTCCTTTGCCTTCTGCAATTTATTGTAAGATTTACCGTTGGTTGTAATGATTGAAACGTGGACTTATTGGGCAAGTGTTGCAAAACGAGATGTGGGGGCAGAGAAAAATAAGGAGCGAGAGAATAGGACAGATGGGGTTACTCCCTGGGGGCATGGACCTTGTTGCATGGCATGGATGCTGTGGACCGAATGGCCTCCTTCTTTGTCCTGGTACGTAAAGGTGAGGAACACAGTATCCAGCTTTTGTAAATTGATCTTCCACACATGACATTGTGATGTAACCAAACAATCTATTTTATGATTAAGAAGGAACTGCAGATGCTGGAAAATCGAAGGTAGACAAAAATGCTGGAGAAACTCAGAGGGTGAGGCAGCATCTATGGAGCGAAGGAAATAGGCGATGTTTCGGGTCGAGACCCTTCTTCAGACTCCCTCAGTCTTTTGTTTTTGCTTGGCTTGGGTACTAAGGAGACAGCAGTGACTCCAACTCTCCCGCTTTCGGCGGGAGATCTCCCGCCGAAAAGCCATTTTCGCAAAATCTCCCGCTCTCCCGCTTGAGATTTAATTTCTCCCGCCCTGGCTTTGTGTCTCCCACTTAAGATGTATTTTCTCCCGCTTGAAATGTTCTTTCTCCCGCCCAATTACCTTTTTGAAAAGTGGAATTTAATTTTCATGCATTTCCACAGTGTATAAATCACCAAATGCGCACACGCGATACTACATACGTTTTAATGCATGTAGTACATACCCCCCCCCCCCCCGGACCCCGGGCGCAAGGGACTTCGCGCTCGTGATTGGAGTCTCCAGTTTCCTAGGGGATCCAGGCGGGAGAATCTCCAGATCAGAAGGTGCTTGGGGTTGGAGTCTCTGAGACAGTGGATGATCTGGGATATCACTCCATGACACTATTATATCCATTCCCTTAACACCTCTAAAATGTACCAACCTAGAGTATAAATCACCAATTAACAAAATAAATTATCATTTGTGGTAATATCTTCTCTTGATCCTCATAATAAGTTCCCCTGAATCGTTTGAACGTTTCAATCAAATGTCATTTTAACCTTCTTAATTCCATTGACCATAAGCCTCCAGTGTAAATCTGGAAGTCCATGTACATTGCTTTAGCTGCCTCTCCTTTGACCTTGTCAGAATAAAGGAGTAGCATTTTATACCACCCCTGAAGGAATATGGATCATACCACCACACGTATCTCCTTTATTTACCTCAAAATCCGAGGACGCATCCCATTTCCTCCCAGTAACCTGATTTCCTCCCACAAGATGTGGTGGTAGATTGATTGGCTTCTGTAGGTTAGTGAGGGTTACTGGCAAAATTACCAAAAGGGACTTGGTGTGAGAGAGGATAAATCGGATACCTAGTGACAGATTATTGATTAGTATGAATGTCAAGGGTTATGGGGAGAAGGCAGAAGACTGGGGTTCAAAGGGAAAGATAGATCAACAATGAGCGAATGGCAGAGTAGACTTGATGGCCTAACTAGACTGAATGGCCTACTTCTGCTCCCATCAGTTATGAACTTATGAACTTATAGACACAAAGTGCTGGAGTAATTCAGCGGGTCAGGCAGCATCTCTGGAGAAAATGGGTGGGTGACGTTTTGGGTTAGGACACTTCTTTAGACTTCCCGACCCAAAACATCACCCATCCTTTTTCTCCAGAGATGGTGCCTGACCCAATGAGTTACTCCAGCACTTTGTGTCTATCTTTGGTCCACAGTATCTGATCTGATTGGGTAGCGTGAAAAACAAAGGTTTTCAATGTGCCTCGGTACACATGTCAACAATAAACTCAAACCTAAACCTAAACATGCCGTCAGGATGTGTACACACTCCAGGCATGCCATTCTGGAATCTAGCAGGGCTTTGAAGTGCCCTGCACACTGCCAGCATTGAGATGCCACCAGTACTAAAGCACCCTCAGAATTAAGTCTGAAGTCTCAACTCAACTGTGGCACAGCGATAGAGTTGCTGGTGCTTTCTGGACTGAGTTTGTACGTTCTCCCTGAGACTGTGTGGGTTTTCTCTGGGTGCTCCAGTTTCCTACCACACTCCAAAGACATACAGGTTTTTGTTTTTTTTTTGAATATATTTTTTTTTATTAGAGTATTTAGACAGTGGATTAGCAAACATATATTATGATAGCAATATTTCATGTTCAAAAGCATACATTATTAATATTATCAGTTGTATCATTTTGACTCTAATAGTTTTTTTTTATATAGAGGAGAACAGTAAGAAAAATAGAATAAAAATCTGCATCAAAAAAGAAAATCATAAATAAAAGGAATAATTTACTATTAATACATCGTAGGAGATAAGATCAAAGAATATAAGATATAACTTTTCATCTATTCCTAAATCCAAGTTTCAGTTAGGGTTCCCTGCCGAACCATTCTACCCTTTTAAGTAATCAATGAAAGAAGACCATGTTCTAACAAAAACTTCTTGTTTGTCCAATAAGGCAAATCTGATTCTTTCCAGGTGTAGGGTCTCCGACATTTCCATAATCCACATTTTAATTGTGGGGGATATAGGGCCTTTCCAAAATTTTAATATTAATTTCTTCCCAATTATTATACTGTAGTCTAGGAAATTTCTTTGGCTTGTTGTAAGAGTTAAACTTTGTTCTGATGTTCCAAGTATTATTAATTTTGGGTCCGGATCCAGTTTAGTATTAATAACTTCAGAAGTTATTCTAAAAATCTCAGTCCAGAAATTCTTAATTTTTATATAATTTGCAAAGGTATGTGTTAAATTAGCCTCTAGATGTTGACATTTATCGCAGGTAGACGATATTTGTGGGAAGATTCTATTTAGTTTAACTTTGGAATAATGTAATCTATGTAAAACTTTAAATTGTATTAGAGCATGTCTGGAATTTAGCGAGCATTGATGTATGTATTGTAAACTTTTATCCCATAAATCTTTCGTTATGGATTGATTTATTTCATTTTCCCATGTGTGTCTATATGATTCCGTTGATGGTATCTCACTATCTAAAAGGGTGTTGTAAATATGTTATTAATTTTTCTGTGTTAGGATGCTTATTCAGACATTCATCTAAGATTTCTGGTTCCCTATTCCTATAATCTTGTGTATTTGACCTAACATAATCTCTGAGTTGTAAGTATCGAAAAAAATTATTTGAGTGTTACCCATAAATCTGTTGCAGTTCTTGAAATGAGAGATAAGTGCCTTTTTTGTAAAGGTGTTCCACCCTTTTGATTCCATAGTTTTTCCATTGTATAAAGCCTTTATCTAGTATGGAAGGTTTGAATAAGGGATTATTTACAATAGGGAGATAGAGTGGTATATTATCCAGTTTTAGAGCCTTTTTAAGTTGTTTCCAGATTCGTATACCACTATAGACATACAGGTTTGAAGGTTAATTGGCTTTGGTAAAAAATTGTAATGTCCCTCATGTGTTGGATAGCGTTAATGTACGGGGTGATCACTGGTCGGCGAGGACTCGGTGGGCTGAAGGGCCTGTCTCTGCGTTGTATCACTAAAATATAGTCTAAAAGTGTCAATCAGTCTGAAAAAAAGGTCCCGACTCAAAACATTGCCTGTCCATTCCTTCCGCAGATGCTGTCTGACCCACTGAGTTACTCCAGCACTTTGTATTTATATGCCAGATTCCAGCATCTGCAGCTCCTTTTGTCTCTTGCTATTAAGAAGTATGCCTGGCTTAAGTGGATCCAGCGAGGAGTAATATGTTTCATTCAACCAATGCAGGGATGGCGAATCATTCAACTGACAAATATCCCTGCGTGAGGAAGCAGAGCGTTTCCCTGCACGCAGATTAATTCACAAGCCACGAACCTACAGCTTTGTACACTACAATGATTAATGGTTGCAATAGTAGGGTTTCCACTAACTGAATTTTAGCACGGAATGATTAGTGCTGCTCCTGCTGCAGGATGACACCAGGTCAAAAATGTTAGGGATTATCCACCTCTCTCCCACTGACTCCCAGAATGAGGCCTTGGAGGAAAAACCCAACTGTGAGATGACATGATGATAGTATGGAACCGCGCCAGCACATCGGGGCAAGGGTCAGATGCAATATCTGTTTTCATTAAGGTTTATTCCCCCTTCTTTGCACTTACAGCTGTAGGATGTGCATACTTAGAGGGATGGTGGAGTGCAGTACTGTAGTGAAACGTGGTGCAGGGGTGACAAAGTGCTAAGAGGTATTAGACAATAGACAATAGACAATAGGTGCAGGAGTAGGCCATTCAGCCCTTCGAATTGGTATTGATATCGGTTTATTGCTGTCACATGTACCTAGCCTTACAGCGCCAGGGACCCAGGTTCGATCCTGACTACGGGTGGTGTTTGTATGGAGCTTTCCCTGTGACCACGTGGGTTTTCACCGGGTGTTGTGGATTCCTCCCACACTCCAAAGACGTACAGGCTTGTAGGTTAACTGGCTTTGTTAAAAATTGCCCCTAGTGTGTAGGATCATACTAGTGAATGGAGGTGATCGCAGGTCAGCACTGACTCGGTGGGCCGCAGGGCCTGTTTTCATGCTGTATCTCTGAAGTCTAAAGTAAATTCTAAAGACTAAAGATTTATTTGCTTGATGCCCTGACGAAGCATACGGTATATAATGCCTCAAGCAATGCTCAGTGGTTCAATGGTTCTTTATTGTCACATGCACTGAGTGAGGTACAGTGAAATTCCTTTTTTTGCATACAGTTCAGTAAAGTATTACTATACATGAGCACAATTTTAGATTAAGTTCAAAGTGTATAGAAATAGTCCATTGAGACAATATACAAGAGTCGCCAGGATTTGGCACCATTTTCAGTCCTAGTTGCTTTAAGTGAAGCTAGCCATAAAGGCGGTGTTGCAGGGTCTGCCTGGCCCTGATTTGGACATTGGATGTACAATAATGTGAAGGTTTTAATGCCTCTCGTCAAAAGAGAAAATAAACAGAATATACAGTGCTGGCGGAACTCAATGGGTCAGGCGACATCTTTCGAGGCAATGGATCGGTGATGTTTTGCTTGGGACTGTCCCAGTCTGAAGAGGGGTCCCGATACAAAACATCACCTATCCATTCCCTCTGATTTTCTCTGAGCTGCTGAGCTGTTCCAGCACTTTGTGCTTTGCTCCAGATTCCAGCATTTGCAGTTTCTAATGTCTCCAGAAGGCAGAATATTGTGCTGCACCTTCAGAGAATAAACAGAACGGCCTGTTTCCACGCTGAATGACCCTTTGATTCTGTCCCAGAAGTGTATGAGCTTCCAATTGAGCCAAGTTGTCACCAAGGTCAACTTTCCCCCATCATATCTGGGCATAAAACACCACAGGTTTAGTTTGGGAAGGAACTGCAGATGCTGGTTGACACTTAAGATAGACACAAAATGCTGGAGTAACTCAGCGGGTCAGGCAGTAACCCTAGAGAAAAGGTGTAGGTGAGGTTTGGGTCAGGACCCTTCTTCAGACTGGAGAGAGCAGTCTTCAGACAGCAGTCAGAAGAAGGGTTTCGACCTAAAATATCACCTACTCCTTTTCGCCAGAAATGCTGTCTGACCCGCTGAGTTACTCTAGAATTTTGTGTCTATTTGGTTTAGTTTAGTTTAGTTTAGTTTATTATTGTCACGTGTGCTGAAGTGTAGATCAATGTCACTTATGTTATGAGTCATGCTTTGCCCGTAGGACAGTAGCAACAGCGCCTGGGTGCCCTGCATGGACAGCGTTAATCGGGGGGAAAGAACGGAGATGGTCTCTATCGTACACGTGCTGGTCGTGTTTGTAAGCCGGTTGTGAAGTACCCAGACTATGTTTGACTTTCCTCCAGTTTATTATCAATTGCTATGCATGCCTTCCATAGTTAATGGGTTTGTACTGTTATTGATTCTTTAAGAGGGAGGATGTAGATCAGTGTCACTCATGTTATGAGTCATTGATAATTGCTTTAACTGTGGCGGTTCACATGCCGTTGTTCGTATCCCACTTCTGACACCATGTTGTGTTACGGCTGTGGTAATAACTGAAGCCTTACACCATGATAAAGGTCCAAAGATTTTATTAATGACATAGCATAGATAACTTAATGTTTCTCTAATTCTAAGGGAAACAGGCAGAGAGAATTACTGTAAAAGCAAGTGGGTGTAACTACAAAAGCATGACTCAACATGAGTGACACTGATCTACATGAAGTACAGTGAAAAACTTTTTTGCTGCTTGCTATACAGTCAGCAAAAAGACTATACGTGATTAGTTGATTACAATCAACCTGTCCACTATGTTCAGATGCAGGTAAAGGTTATAACATTGAATGCAAGATAACGTCCAGTAAAGTCCGATTAAAGATAGTTCGAAGGCCTCCAATGGAGTAGATGGGAGGTCAGGGCTGCTCTCTAGTTGCTTGATGATAGATGGAAAGAAACTGTCCCAGTTGGTGGAAAACTAGAAGGCAAATTCAATGCTAGCATTTATATCAAGAGGACTGGAATTCAAATACAGATGTAATGCTGAGGCTCTATAAGGCGTTGGTTAGGCCGCATTTGGAGTACTGTGTGCAAATATGGGCCCCATATCTGAGGAAGGATTTGCTGACTCTGGAGAGGATCCAGAGGAGATTTACAAGAATGATTCCAGGAGTGAGTGGGTTAGCATATGATGAGCGTTTGACAGCACTGGGCCTCTACTCGCTGGAGTTTAGAAGGTTGAGAGGGGACCTCATTGAAATTTACAGAATAATGAAAGGCATAGATAGAGAAGATGTGGAGAGGATGTTTCCACTGGTGGGAGAGTCTAGGACCAGAGGTCATAGCCTCAGAATTAAAAGGTGGTCTTTTAGAAAGGAGGTGAGGAGGAACTTAGTCAGAGAGTAGTTAATCTGTGGAACCTGCCATAGAGGGCTGTGGAGGTTAAGTGGGTGGATATTTTTAAGGCAGAGATAAACACATTCTTGATTAGAATGGGTGTCAAGGGTTATGGGCAGAAGGCAGGAAAATGGGATTAGGAGGCAGATATCAGCCATGATTGAACGACAGAGTAGACTTGATGGGCCGAATGGCTTAACTTTACTCCTATAACTTGTGAACTTGTGAAAATTAGACCCTGGGCGTTCTGGTTGCATCACCCTTCTTGCTCGATGGCCCGTCAATGACAGAAAATGGGGAGCGGCGCACATCCAAACTTTCAGCCCAGATTTTAAGCTAGATAGTCCCTCTGGCAGAAAATAACACATCCTTTCATCTTGCACAGACTAATTTGAAGACTTGAACTTAAAGGAATTTGTGGCAGCTGGTTCTGAACTTTAGAAAGATATTGCGTAGAATTTCACAGAGGCTTACGGAGTGTTAATGATGTGAGAAATTGAGTGGGATTGCAATGTTGTTGTAGTGCATGGAAGTGTGCAGTTCCCCTTCTGTTTCTTTAATGTATAAACAACCCACTCGGGAATTTCGTACCGGCCCATTAACACTATCCTGTACCTGTGTGGCTCATCCGCACTGCACCCACACATTCTCAAAATAGCTGGGAGGCTTTTCACATTCAGCATTGAAAGTAGGTGTTCACACGCCTCCCATAGCCTCTGCAAATAAATGTTATTCGTGTTCATTACTCGAAGTGTGTGGGGATTTACCAGAATGGTGCATGAAGAAAAACAAACCACCTGGACGAACTCAGTGAGTCAGGCAGCATCTGTGGAAGCAAAGGGATAGTCTTGTTGATTATGATTATGAAATGTTGCCTATCCTATTGCCTCCATAGATGCTGCCTGAACCATCATCAGTAGTAGAAACAAGGAACTGCAGATGCTGGTTTATACCAAAGATAGACACAAAGAGCTGGAGTAACTCAGCGAGTCAGGCAGCATCTTCGTTTAGTTTAGTTTCGTTTAGTTTAGAGATTATGCGTGAATCAGACCCTTCAGCCCACCGAGTCCATGCCGACCAGTGAACCCCGCACATTAACACTATCCTACACACTGCGGACAATTTACAATTTTATCAAGCCAATTAACCTACAAACTTGTATGTCTTTGGAGTGTGGGAGGAAACCAGAGCTCCTGGAGAAAACCCACGCAAGTGACTTGGACAAACTCCGTACAGATAACACCTGTAGTCCAGATTGAACTGCTGTCAGGCAGCAACTCAACAACTGCGCCGCCAATTCTGGAGAAAACTTTGCGTCAAGACCTTGCTTCAGACTGAAAGTATGGGGTTGGAGGGGTGTGGGGTGAAGAGCTGGAGATGAGAAAAGGCCAGGACCAACCAGGGTGGTGCCCAGTAAGCCCATCGTTGGCTGGGTAAGGTGTGTCCCTTCACCAGTTGTCTCCATGTTATCACAATAAGGGCAGATTGGAGAAGCTGGGGAGCGTTCTTGAAGTATGGGAGCTTGACAGAAAGATGAACAAGATCACGAAGGATTGAGAGATGGTTAGAGAGGAAATGTGTTCCCAAGCACAGCAGTAGAATTGAACTAGAGACCCGGGTTCGATCCCAACTACGGGTGCTGTCCGTACAGAGTTTGTACGTTCTCCCCGTGACCGCGTGGATTTTCTCCGAGATCTTCAGTTTCCTCCCACACTCCAAAGACGTACAGGTTTGTAGGTTAATTGGCTCGGTGTATGTGTGTAGGATAGTGTTAATGTGCAGGGATCGGTGTGGGCTCGGTGGGCCGAAGGGCCTGTTTCCACTCTGTATCTCTAAACTAAACTAAACTAAATTAAAATGAGAGTACGGAAAGTTGCCCTTCGGCCCATCGTGTCCATGGCGACCTTAATGCCCACCTGCACTAATCCCATTTGCCTGCATTAGGACAGTTTCCTTCTATGCCTTGCCTATTTACATGTGATTTAGTGGTCCATCACGGACTGTGTTGGGGGGAAGGGCAACATTAATATAACATTTTGGGCAAAGACACAAAGTGGTTCTGCTAAACACCTCTTTTGGAGTCATAGAGTCATAGAGCCATACAGCTGGAAGGGGCAGCTCCTGAAGCCCCAGTATGTGGCTTAGCCCCTTCCTAAGCTCCAGAGGCAATGGGGCAAGCCAGGTGCCCCAATGCCTCACTCATGGGGCAATGCAGATGCCTCCGTGTGTGAGTAATAAGTAGAGGGTACACAAAAGGCTGGAGAAACTCAGCGGGTGCAGCAGCATCTAAGGAGCGAAGGAGATAGGCGACGTTTCGGGTCGAGACCCTTCTTCAGAGTGATAAGTAGAGCCTATTTCAGGGGGCAGGCAGGCAAGGGCTCTCACTCCAAAGCAGCATCTCAATAATACCCATCCTGGGAATGAAGAATTAAAACCCCCTGCCTCTATAAGATAAATAAGCCAAGCAGCATGCATGAAATAACATCAAAATGAACTTGATAGCTTGATTCATCTGATTATTATTGTAAACTTTCCCTGACTGACCACGTTCTGGGGGAGGGGATGCTTCCACAGCTTGGATCAGTACTGTCACACACAGGTCCTCCTGTGTAACTGCAGTTGTTCGAAGATCGCAGCCACTTACTGATGCTGCTCATTCTATTGACCCCTATGTAGGTCTGCAGCCACCTGCACTAGTGGGAGAGTCCTGTACCAGAGGGCATAGCCTCAGAATTAAAGGACGTACCTTTAGAAAGGAGATGAGGAGGAAATGCTTTAGTCAGAAGGTGGTGAATCTGCTATTCATTGCCACATTAGGCAGTGAGGGCCAAGTAAATGGATATTTTTAAGGCAGAGATTGATAGATTATTGATTAGTAAGGGTGTCAGGGATTATGGGGGAGAAAGCAGGAGAATGGGGTTGAGAGGGAAAGTTAGATCAGCTCCCTGGTCCACATTTTTGGGAGGACTTCTGGGGGAGGGGGATGGGGGTGCGGGGGGGAATTTCAAATGGGCTGTTGTGATTTTGTCCAGATTAAAGGGAGGTGCCTAATCACCAGTTGCCAGTAAACTCAAAATTGGCGGAGTTGTGGACAAGAGGAAAGCTGTCCAAGGATGTAATGGGATGGTGATCTGGCACAGTGTGGAATGAGAAATGGCAAATGTGATGTGTTGTACTTTGGAAGGAGGAAAGTTTACAATGCAGAGGGATCTTGGGGTCAAATTCATAGCTTCCTGAAAGTGGAAAAATGGAAACACCAGTAAATAGAGTGGCATAAAAGACATGAAAAGACTAGTATTTTTGCTTTCATTGGTTGGGGCATTGAGTATAGAAACATAGAAACATAGAAATTAGGTGCAGGAGTAGGCCATTCAGCCCTTCGAGCCTGCACCGCCATTCAATATGATCATGGCTGATCATCCAACTCAGTATCCCGTACCTGCCTTCTCTCCATACCCTCTGATCCCCTTAGCCACAAGGGCCACATCCAACTCACTCTTAAATATAGCCAATGAACTGGCCTCAACTACCCTCTGTGGCAGAGAGTTCCAGAGACTCACCACTCTCTGTGTGAAGAAAGTCTTTCTCATCTCGGTCTTAAAGGATTTCCCCTTATCCTTAAGCTGTGACCCCTTGTCCTGGACTTCCCCAACATCGGGAACAATCTTCCTGCATCTAGCCTGTCCAACCCCTTAAGAATTTTGTAAGTTTCTATAAGATCCCCTCTTAATCTCCTAAATTCCAGAGAGTATAAACCAAGTCTATCCAGTCTTTCTTCATAAGACAGTCCTGACATCCCAGGAATCAGTCTGGTGAACCTTCTCTGCACTCCCTCTATGGCAATAATGTCCTTCCTCAGATTTGGAGACCAAAACTGCACGCAATACTCCAGGTGTGGTCTCACCAAGACCCTGTACAACTGAAGTAGAACCTCCCTGCTCCTGTACTCAAATCCTTTTGCTATGAAAGCTAACATACCATTCGCTTTTTTCACTGCTGCTGCACCTGCATGCCTACTTTCAATGACTGGTGTACCATGACACCCAGGTCTCGCTGCATCTCCCCTTTTCCTAATCGGCCACCATTTAAATAATATTCTGCTTTCCTGTTTTTGCCACCAAAGTGGATAACCTCACATTTATCCACATTATACTGCATCTGCCAAACACTTGCCCACTCACCCAGCCTATCCAAGTCACCTTGCAGTCTCCTAGCATCCTCCTCACAGCGAACACTGCCCCCCAGCTTAGTGTCATCCGCAAACTTGGAGATATTGCCTTCAATTCCCTCATCCAGATCATTAATATATATTGTAAATAGCTGGGGTCCCAGCACTGAGCCCTGCGGTACCCCACTAGTTACTGCCTGCCATTGTGAAAAGGACCCGTTTACTCCTACTCTTTGCTTCCTGTTTGCCAGCCAGTTCTCTATCCACATCAATACTGAACCCCTAATACCGTATGCTTTAAGTTTGTATACTAATCTCTTATGTGGGACCTTGTCGAAAGCCTTCTGGAAGTCCAGATATACCACATCCACTGGTTCTCCCTTATCCACGCTACTAGTTACATCCTCGAAAAATTCCACAAGATTCGTCAGACATGATTTACCTTTTGTAAATCCATGCTGACTTTGTCCAATGATTTCACCACTTTCCAAATGTGCTGCTATCCCATCTTTAATAACTGACTCTAGCAGTTTCCCCACTACGATGTTAGACTAACTGGTCTGTAATTCCCCGTTTTCTCTCTCCCTCCCTTCTTAAAAAGAGGGGTTACATTTGCTACCCGCCAATCCTCAGGAACTACTCCAGAATCTAAAGAGTTTTGAAAGATTATCACTAATGCATCCACTATTTCCTGAGCTACTTCCTTAAGTACTCTGGGATGCAGCCTATCTGGCCCTGGGGATTTATCGGCCTTTAATCTATTCAATTTACCCAACACCACTTCCCGACTGACCTGGATTTCATCAATTCCTCCTTTGACCACAGTCCCCTGCTATTTCAGGCAGATTATTTATGTCTTCCTTAGTGAAGACGGAACAAAGTAGTTATTCAATTGGTCCGCCATATCCTTGTTCCCCATGATCAACTCACCTGTTTCTGACTGCAAGGGACCTACATTTGTTTTAACTAACCTCTTTCTCTTCACATATCTATAAAAACTTTTGCAGTCAGTTTTTATGTTCCCTGCCAGTTTTCTTTCATAATCTATTTTTCCTTTCCTAATTAAGCCCTTTGTCCTCCTCTGCTGGTCTCTGAATTTCTCCCAGTCCTCTGGTATGCTGCTTTTTCTGGCTACTTTGTACGCATCATCCTTTGCTTTGATACTATCCCTGATTTCCCTTGTTATCCACGGATGCACTACCTTCCCCGATTTATTCTTTTGCCAAACTGGGATGAACAATTTTTGTAGTTCATCCATGCAATCTTTAAATGTCTTCCATTGTATATCCACCGTCAACCCTTTTAGAATTAATTGCCAGTCAATCTTGGCCAATTCACGTTCATACCCTCAAAGTTACCTTTCTTTAAGTTCAGAACCATTGTTTCTGAATTAACAATGTCACTCTCCATCCTAATGAAGAACTCAACCATATTATGGTCACTCTTGCCCAAGGGGGCACGTACAACAAGACGGCTAATTACCCTTCCTCATTACTCAAAACCCAGTCTAAAATAGCCTGCTCTCTCGTTGGTTCCTCTACATGTTGATTTAGATAACTATCCGCATACATTCCAAAAAATCCTCTTCCTCAGCACCCCTGCCAATTTGATTAACCCAATCTATATGTAGATTGAAGTCACCCATTATAACTGTTTTGCCTTTGTCGCACGCATTTCTAATTTCCTGTTTGATACCATCCCCAACTTCTCTGCTACTGTTAGGTGGCCTGTACACAACACCCACCAGCGTTTTCTGCCCCTTAGTGTTTTGTAGCTCTACCCATACCGATTCCACATCCTCCAAGCTAATGTCCTTCCTTGGCATTGAGTATAAGAGTCAAAAGTCATATTGCAGCTTTAGTAAGTTTTAATTAGGACCCATTTGGAGTATTATGTGCAGTTCTGGATGCTGCATTACAGGACGAATGTGGAGGCTTTGGAAAGTGTGCAGAAGAGGTTTGCCGGGATGCTGCAAACCTTTCTGGATTGTTTTCTCTGGAGCGTTGGAGTCTGAGGGGTGAGCTGACAGAAGCATATAAAATGGTGAGTGGCATAGACAGGGTGGAGAGCCAGAATCTTTCTCCAAGGGTTGAATTGTCAAAGACCAGAGAGCATAGCTACAAAGTCAAAGAGGAGACGGTTTAAAGGAGATATGCGAGGCACGTTTTTTACACAGAAGATGTTGAATGCTTGGAACATGATGCCAGGTGTGGGGATGGAAGCAGAAACGACAGAGTGTTTAAAAGGCTTTAGATAGGCACGTGAATATGTAGGGAATAGAGGGTAAAGGGTTGCATGTAGAAAGAGGAGATTAGTTTAACGACTTCATATTCAGCATGGACATTATGGACTGAAGGACCAGTCCCGGTGCTAGAGTTCATGTGCAGCGGTAGAGTTGCTGCCTTACAGCACCAGAGACCTAGGTTCAATCCTCTTTACAGGTGCTATCTGTACAGAGTTTTTTTCCGATCTCCCTGTGACCTGTGTGGGTTTTCTCCAGGAGCTCTGGATTCCTCCCACACTCCAAAGGCGCACAGGTTTGTAGGCTAATTGCACTGGTAAAAACTGTAAATTGTCACGAGTGTGTGTAGGATAGTGTTAGTGTGCGGGGATCGCTGGTTGGCGAAGATTTGGTGGGCCGAAGGGCCTGTTTCCACGCTGTATCTCTAAACAAAACTGAAATTAAGGTACACACACAATGCTGGAGTAACTCAGCAGGGCAGGCAGCATCTCTGGAGAGATTCCTTCTCTCCAGAGATGCTGCCTGTCCCACTGATTTCCTCCAGCATTTTGTGTCTACCTTCGATTTAAACCAGCATCTGCATTTCTTTCCTAAAACTAAAACGAATCTGCATTTGGAACCCAGAGCTAGGGGTGTTGCTGGAAGCAGATACAATAGCAACAGGCATTTAAACAGTGACAGGCACATAAAGAGTTAGGTTCACAGATCTCTCTAATTTGACTGTAGTGTCCTAAGGCAGGATGGTCGTTAGATCGGCCAGGTAACGAGGAATGTGGCCGGGGGGGGGGGGGTTGTTGGAATCTCTGAAGGAAGAGGCTGAGAGGTCACAGGGCAAACCTACAAACTCCGTACAGACAGCACCCGTGGTCAGGATCGAACCCAGGTCTCTGGTGCTGTAAGGCAGCAACTCTACCGCTGCGCCACTGTGCTGCCCACCGGTCCTTGCCAAGTGTCATTTGGAGCCTGGTTGCTGGGAAGGTGAAGGGCTGGCCTTTGATGCTGGGCTGATCCATGACGTGCGGGGCTGCTGGCGATCAGGCCTCGTTCACTCACACGAACAATTCCATCATTCAGCGTCGCCACGGTGGCCAGATTCATACCTTGCACCTGGTCAGGCCTGGCAGCAGGGATGGGCCGGGTGGGCCGGGGGAGGGGATGAAAGGCGGCCAGGCAACAGCGCTGACTTTGAGCCACGCCGGTGGACAGCTTGACAGACCCAGAGAAGGGTGCAAACAATCGGCCCACTGTCCTCCATCTTCAGCCCGTGCAGGTGTGCTGTGGTTACGGGCTGGAGTTAACCCTCCCGTGTCTGCAGTGCCGGCCATCCCAGCACAGCCTGGCGGCATCAGGAGCAGGTGAGACAGCATCGGAGAAGGGAGCAGGGGACACAGAGCAAGAGGGCCCTCTGTCAGAGCACCTGGCTGACGTTTGTAACCTTTCCCTGTGCTTACGTTTAGTTTTGTTCCAGTTTAGAGATACAGCAAGGGAACAGGCCCACCAAATCCACACCAACCACTGATCACCCATTCATAAGTTTTATGTTATCCCACTTTATCATCCACCCCTCACATTATGAAGGGCATTTTTTTTTCATATTTCGAGGCCAATTAACCTAGAAACCCACACATCTTTGGGATGTGGGTGAAAACCAGAGCACCTGGAGGAAACCCACGCGGTCACGGGGAGAACACGCAAAGTCCACACAGACATGGTCAGGATTGAACCTGTGTCTCTGGCATTATGAAACAACAGCTCTACCAGCTGCTCAACTGTGTCACTGGTCGTGTGTTCCAAGTATTCTAGTCAAAGAGAGTCAGGAGTGTTTAATGGATATATGCACCGAGACCAGAACAATTCAATTCTTAGTTTAACACGTGATGAGTGTTTGATAACACTCGCTGGAGTTTAGAAGGATGAGGGGGACCTCATTGAAACTTACTGAATAATGAAAGGCCTGGATAGACTGGATGGAGGATGTTTCACTGCACACTCAGACAATGCTACACACACACTCAGGACAATTTACAATTTTACTGAAGCCAATTAGCCTACAAATCAGTACTTCTTTGGAGTGTGGGAGGAAATCGGAGAAAGCTCACATAAGGCACGGGGAGAAGGTACATATTGCGTTCAGATGGCACCCGTATTCAGGATCGCTGTCCCGCTTAGTAACTCCTGCATTTTGTGTCTATCTTCAGGATCGAACCCGGGTCTCTGCTGCTGTAAGGCAGCAACGCTACCGCTGCGTAACCATGCTGCACTTTGGGCCTATCTTTGGTATAATCCAGCATCTGCAGTTCCTTCCTACACTGGTAAATGATGATCTTGCAATCATGTTCAGCAGAGACATTGTGGGGCGAAGGGCCTATTCTTGTGTTGCACTGTTCCATGTTGTATGTTCTATAATCGTTACCTCATTTTAAATATGCTGACTTCACCTCTGAGATTGCAACAGGTGGAGTATAAAGGGCCTGTCCCACTTGCGCGTCATTTACGCATCATTTACGCGACAGGCTGGCAGTGACTGTCGGGCGAAAATCGTCCAGCAGTACGACAGTCGCTTGCCAATTAGCGCCAGTCTCCGTGGCATGGACTTTCCCAGTGAAAAAATGTCAAAACTCGGCGCGCTTTATCGGCGCACGCAAATGACACGCAAATGGCGCGCTGACAGCGTACGGGCGGCGCGCGGCGACGCATGGTTACGGACGATGAGGCACGGTGATGCATAATAAATTAGCATAGGCAATGTTCGTGCATAACCATGCGTCACCACACGCTACATGTACGCCTTCAGTACGTCAGTGTACGCCATCAGATCGTCAGCGTGTACAAGGGATACGTCACGCAGGTGGCGCGCAAGGATTTTGAACATTCCAAAGTCCTGGGGAAGCACTGCACGTTACCGCGCATCACTGCATACGCCACCACGCGCCACGCGCGAGTCACGACGCGCCAAGCAATTTTATAATGACACGCAAATCACGCCCAAGTGGAACAGGCCCTTAACTCTGTCTCCGGACTGCGCTGTGCGCCACTCTTTTCACCACTCACCTGTCTCCTGCACTGCAACCGGCCAACTGCATTTGCATCTAAAAACACACACAAAGCAAATCATGCCAGGCCACCTTTGTTTACACTGAGCTCAGTCTGAGCAATAAGCACAGACAACTGAGTAAACATTGCCTTGTTAATGAATGCTGAATAACAAAGGGAGACGAGAAGTCAGTCTTTATAGGGAGAGCAGGGAGCAGATTATTAAGGGAATCAGACAAATATTTGTTGATGCGCCTCCCGCCTCATTCAATCTGTTTATGACACTGGGAAATGCTCAGTCCAATATCTTGCAATCAAGTCAGCCTTAATCCCTTCATGCATAAATATTGGCCCAAGTGAAATTAAATAGAAAGTAGTCAAAATGATGCCAGAGCTTTGTAAACTACCGCTGCCAGTCCAAATGAATCTAAGTATCATAGTAATAAAATGAATCATAAATCCACATTGTTTCTGCTGATTAAAATTTAATTTAAAAAATAAGGAAGTCATTTCTTGTAAGGGGTGGGACGGGGTGGCACGGTGGCGCAGCGGTAGAGTTGTTGACTCACAGCGCCAGAGACCCAGGTTCAATCCTGACTACAGGTGCTGTCTATGTGGAGTTTGTACGTTCTCCCTGTGCTCCGGTTTCCTCCCACAGCCCAAAGGTGTACGGGTTTGTCAGTTAATTAGCTTTGGTAAAATTGTAAATTGTGCCTAGTGTGTTGGGTAGTGCTGGTGTTCAGGGAATGCTGGTCGGCGTGGACTTGGTGAGCAGTAGAGCTTGGTTATGCACTATATCTCTAAAGTCTAAAGTACATTTATATGTGTAGAAGCTTCCATGCTATCTCTGCAAGGGTGTGTGTTGAATCCCAGGCTGGGTCTTCGTTTGAATTTTACATTAACTTATTGAGAGAGATGTTGGATATGGCCTTCTGGTGAGACGTGAAATTCGGACCAGGCAAACCCTCCTGGAGAGACCTAAGGCATCTTATGCCAATATCTGGAAAGAAGATTATCCCTGGAGACACCAGTGACTGCAGATGGTGGAATCTTGTGCAAATAACAAAGTGCTGGCAGGTCTCAGCTGCTCAGGCAGCATCTGTGGGGAGGGGGGTGGTGGTGGGGGGGGGGGGGGGGGGGGGGGGGGGGCAAGGACAGGTAGCATATCAGTCCTGATAGACACAAAGTGCTGTATTAAGAGGCCTCATTCCCCTCCACCTCAACGAGTTCTAGGTCCATCAGGAAGTTCATTCCAGATTCCAAACACCCTCTGAGTGAAAAAGAATTCTTCCCAATATCCCTGTTTTCTCCGGGTGCTCTGGTTTCTTCCCACACTCCAAAGAAGTGCATGTTTGTCAGTTAATTGGCTTGGTAAAATTGTAAATTGTCCCTAGTGTAAGTGTGTGGGGATCACTGGTTGGCGGGGACTCGTTTACCGTTTCTGCGCTGTATCTCTGGATTATTATACTAAACTAAATCTCTTCTGCACCCCTTCCTGTTTGTTGCATCCTATCTAGTGCTGAGGTGACCAAAACGGCACGCATTTTCCAAATGTGTCCTCACTAATGCTTTATAAAGCTGTATCATGATTTCCCTGTTCATCTATTCTAGGCTAATGAAAGCTAGCACCCCACATGCTCTCTTCACCTTCTATCTACCTGTGCAACAACCTTCAGGGATATTTGGACTTGTACAACAAGGGGCTCTTTGTTCGTCCATACTGCTGAGGCCCTAACATTCATTACTTGACCTCCCAAATCCATCAGTTCATGCTGATTTTTCACACGGATTAAATTCCGCCTGCCATTACTCCATCAACATACCAGCTGATCAATGTCATTCTGTAGCCCGTGGCTATCCTCTTTAACACCACCACATTATTAAATATACCTCCTGCATTAACATCTAAGTCGCTGAGGTACACAACAAATGGCCGGGGTGCTAGTACTGATCCCTGCAGCACACTATACAGAACATAGAACAGTACTGCACAGGAACAGGCCTTTTGGCTCACAATGGCCCACTGTGCTGAACATGATGGGTCATATAGCACGGAGACATGGCCGTCGGCCCTACTCGCCCATATCAAGATCTCCACCTAAGCAAGTCCCATTTGGCTAAATTCCTTCAAACCTTTCCTATCCATGTCCCTAGAGTCATAGTGAGAGAGTCAAACAACGTGAAGACAGGCCCAACAAAACACGTCCCATCTATACTAGTCCCACCTGCCCAGGTCCCACCATATCCCTCCAAACCTGTCCTATCCATGTACCTGTCTAATTGTTTCTTAAACCTTGCAATAGTCCTTGCCTCAACTACCTCCTCTGGCAGCTCGTTCCATACACCAAGCACCCTAATGCCCCTGTCCCACTTAAGAAACCTGAACGGAAACCTCTGGAGACTTTGCGCCCCACCCAAGGTTTTCGGAGGTTCCTGGAGGTTTTTGTCAGTCTTCCTAATGGTCGAAAGTGGTTTCCGCTTCTTCACTGGAACATAGAAGAAGCGGAAACCACTTTCGACCATTAGGGAGACTGACAAAAACCTCCGGGAACCTCCGAAAACTGCACGGAAACCTTGGGTGGGGCGCAAAGTCTCCAGAGGTTTCCGTTCATGTTTCCTAAGTGGGACAGGGGCATTAGTGTGAAAAAGTTACCCTTCAGATTCCTATTAAATCTCTCCCCCTTCACATTAAACCTGTGTCCTCTGGTTCTCAGTTTCCCTACTATGAGCAAGAGACTCTGTGCATCTATCTGATTTATTCCTCTCATGATTTTATACATCTCTATAAGATCACCCCTCATCCTCCTGTGCACCAAAGAATAGTCCTAGCCAGCTCAACCTCTCCCTATAGCTCAGGCCTTGGAGTCCTTGCAACATCGTAAATCTTCTCACCCTTTCCAACTTGACAACTTCTTTCCTGTAACATAGTGCCCATAACGGGGTGGGAGATTGCAACCTTCACGTGGTCCGCCCTGTTTCGACTAATGCAATCAACTCGACGTGCACATACGGAAGATCAAATGGAACAAGTTGTCCAACAACTTTAGACTGTGCTCTACCAGCACTCCCCAGACCCCTATCATTCACTGTGTAGGCCCTGCCCATGTTAGAATTTGTGAAAATGCAACACCTCACATTTCTCTCTATTAAATGTCTTCAACCATCCCTCGGCCCACCTGGCCAACCGATCAAGATCCTGCTGCAAACAGGAAGGACTAAGCGGATTGGTAGCTTGGAAGCACTGGATGACGTTAATAGATGGAAAAATTAGGAGATGAGAAAAAAATGGCTTCAGCCATCAAGCAGTGCATCTTTTGAAGATCGACACAAAATGCTGGAGTAACTCAGCGGGACCGGCAGCATCTCTGGAGAGAAGGAATGGATGATATTTCGGGTCAAGACCCTTCTTCAGACTGAGAGTCAGAGGAGAGGGGGGCACAGAGAAAAGGAAGGGTAAGGTGTGAAAATAAGGTGTCATGGGTGAAGCGGATTAAGGACAATGTAGAATAGATCATTGTTAGCTAGGAGAAGGTGGCAATGAAGCAAACAGTGATAAATTTTGATCAGGGGGGCAGTCAGACTGGTAACTCACTTCCCATAACCCTTGCTTTGCCTCTCTCTCCATCCCTCCCCTTCATAGTTCTTCGACCAGTAATGTAAAATTGTTTTGTGTAGCAAGCGGTTTATTTAGTCAGTTAGCCACATTTATGGAACATCATTTAACTTGGCTCATGGACGTTGGCTCATCTTTGCAATGCTTGATCATGTCCTTAGTGACACATATTAAATGTTTACAACCATGAACAGTCCAATCATTTTGTTTTACTGCCCGGAGACAATATCCTTTGGATGCTCATAGTAAACAGATATAAAATATTTTTAATTATTGCCGTGCTGGGGGTGACCAACCATACCAAGTCTCCGTGGAAGCAGCGTTTCTATTTCCTGAAGGTTTCTCCACAGGAACAAAGTTAATCCAGCTGTGACTCCACACTGCTTTGAGGTACACTGTTCCTCTGTGTGCCCAGGCCTTGACTGGGCCTTCCTTTCAACTGAGAGGAGTGTACACCCAATTACAACAGGGAAAGGTTTGATGGCAGCATGGTGGCTCAGCGGCAGAGTTGCTGCCTTACAGCGCCAGAGACCCGGGTTCAATCCTGACTACGGGTGTTGCCTGTACAGAGTTTGTACGTTCTCCCTGTGACTGTGTGGGTTTTCTCCGGGTGCTCTGGTTTCCTGCCACACTCCACAAAGACGTACAGGTTTGTAGGTTGTGTGGGAAGGAACTGCAGATGCTAGTTTAATCTGAAGATAGACACAAAATACTGGAGTAACTCAGCGGGACAGGCAACATCTCTGGAGATAAGGAATGGGTGACGTTTTGGGTCGAGAGGGTCTTGAACCGAAACGTCACCCATTTCTTCTCTCCAGAGATGCTGTCTGTCCCGCTGAGTTACTCCAGAATGTTGTGTCTATCTCATGTTTGTAGGTTAATTGGCTTTGGTAACATTGTAAATTGTCCCTAGTGTGTAGAATAGAGTACAAGGATTGCTGGTCAGCGGGGACTCAGTGGGCCAACTTGCCTGTTTCCCTGCTGTATCTCTAAACTAAACAAAGCTAAGTATATATCCACTTACAACAGTGAGGTGTGTACATCTACGTACACCGGAGAAGTGTCCGTCCACTTATACCGCGGAGAAGTGTACACCCACTTACAACAGGGAGGTGAATACACCCACTTACACCGGGGAGAAGTGTACACCCACTTACAACAGGGAGGTGAATACACCCACTTACACCGGGGAGAAGTGTACACCCACTTGCAACAGGGAGGTGAATACACCCACTTACACCGGGGAGAAGTGTACACCCACTTACAACAGGGAGGTGAATACACCCACTTACACCGGGGAGAAGTGTACACCCACTTACAACAGGGAGGTGAATACACCCACTTACACCGGGGAGAGGTTTGAGAGCATCACGGTGGCGCAGCAGTAGAGTTAGAAGGTACAGGAGCCTGAAGACTGCAACGACCAGGTTCAGGAATAGCTACTTCCCCACAGCCATCAGGCTATTAAACCTGGCTCGGACAAAACTCTGAACATTAATAACCCATTATCTGTTATTTGCACTTTATCAGTTTATTTATTCATGTGTGTATATATTTATATAATGATATATGGACACACTGATCTGTTTTGTAGTCAGTGCCTATCATGTTCTGTTGTGCTGAAGCAAAGGAAGAATGTCATTGTCCTATCAGGGACACACGACAATAAACTCACTTGAACGTGAACTTCAACTTGAACTTTCAGCGCTAGAGACTTAGGTTCAATCCTAACCATGGGTGCCATGTGTACGGAGTCTGTATGTTCTCCCAGTGACTGCGTGGGTTTTCTGCGGGTGCTCCAGATTCCACCCACACTCCAAAGACGTACAGGTTTGTAGGTTAATGGCTTCAGTAAAAAAACATTGTAAATTATCCCTAGTGTGTAGGATAGTGTTAGTGTACGGGGTGGTGGTTGGTCAGCACGGACTCTGTGGTCAAAGAGTCTGGTTCATGCTGCATCCCTAAAGTCTAAAGTATCACTTGATCCATGAAGTAATAGAACAGAAGCTGTCATAGTCCTGAGCAAAAATCAAACTGCTGGAGAAACGCAATGGATCTGGCAGGATCAGTGGATGGAAATGGACAGGCAGGATTTCAGGTTGTGACCCTTCTTCAGACTAGCCCTGTCTCCCATGGCCTGTCTCCCATGGCCCTGCCACTTTCTCCCTCTCAGATATTTAGTCAATGGTCAAGTCATGAGTCAATGTTAATTGTCATATTTACCAAAAACAGAACAATGAAACAAAACCAGTTGGTAAACACAGTACATCGATAGCATAATAAACAAAGAAAAGTCATTAAATATACACTGTAAATGGATCGATTGTAATCAAGTATTGTCTCTGGTGGAAGATTGCAACTTTCTCGTGGCCCGCCCTGTTTCGACGAATGCAATCAACCCGGCGTGCACAATCAAATAAGATCAAATTTAACGAGTTGTCCTACAACTTTAGGCTGTGCACGCCATACGCAAGAAGAAGATGTATTGTCTTTCTGCTGACTAGTTAGCACACAATGAAAAGCTTTTCACTGTACCTCAGTACACGTGACAATAAACTAACCTGATAATTGATCTAAAAATAACAATACTAGTGCCACAAAACCTGGAAGTCATTAGTGCAGCCAAGACAGTTTGTAGTTCATAGCTTAAATAATGTTTTACGGTGTTCAAGAGCCTGATGATTGTTGGGAAGAAGCTGCCCTTTGTACAGACTGGTCTCCCACAACATAACAACTGCATCATATGATGCTCACTCACCTCAACTCACCGTTCAGCAGGACCCTCTGCTTCTGAAAACAGTTTGTGAGGTCGTTCTATCTATTCCATCCTTGACTGAAATTTCCACCACCAAAGCACCTTCCATCATTCAAGGTGGAAAATTCCAGCTCTCCGGTGACGGCATGTTCAGGGGTTTTGCTGATGCTGCCAGCCTTAGCTGTGTGGTGAGTGAGAAGAACGTTACGGGTGACAGGAAAATGGCAATGGACTGCAGTGGGGAACAACAGAGCAATAGGCAACATTTGACCTGGAGAAGTGAAAGGTGGGCTCGAGAGACTGTGTAGCTAGCATTAACTACTGAAAGTGTAAGTATATACATTTTTGAAAGATTCAGGAATTGAGGGCCATGGGGAACTGGCACCGAGGAGAGCTTGACACCAACACAGTGCTTTCTTTCATAAGTTCACAAATTCATAAGTTATAGGAGCAGAAATAGGCCATTCAGCCCATCAAGTCTACTCCACCATTCAATCATGGCTGATCTATCTTACCTCTCAACCCCATTCTCCTGTCTTCTCCCCATAACCCCTGACACCTGTACTGATCAAGTCCCTTCCAGCACATCAAATTGGTGGAGTTTGTTTCAAAATGAGCTTTAAGTTCATAGAAGGGTCTCGACCCAAAACGTTGCGTATTTCCTTCCTTCCATAGATGCTGCCTCACCCGCTGAGTTTCTCCAGCATTTTTGTCTACCTTCGATTTTCCAGCATCTGCAGTTCCCTCTTAAACATTAAGTTCATAAAGTATTCTTTGTATCCAAGGAGGCGCCAGTATACATCTCATCCCTTGTTGTTGGTGTTTATGGCAGATCATCGTCATGTAGGCTGCTTAATCTATTCAAGGACCTGACTGCCTATTTTAGTTAATAGAGTTTATCTTTCAAACATTAGTGATTTTTTTGTTAAATTAAAAATAATAAAACATTACAATCTCGTTTTTTTCGCTTTTAGTAATGCTGGTATGTTGAACCGTCACTCAAAAAGTACTGGGTTAGCCATAATTATCTTGAATGGTGGGGCAGGCATTTGGGCCTAGTGGCGTACTCCTGCTCCTATACCCCACATCGATCACACAATCCTCCAGGGGGCATGGTGGCTCAGCCGTAGAGTTACTGCTCTGCAGGACCAGAGACCCGGGTTCGTTCCTGACCATGGGTGCTGTCTGCATGGAGTTTGTATGTCCTCCTTGTGACCTGCATAGGTTTTCTCTGGGAGCTCCACTGTTCTCCCACACTCCAAAGATGTACAAAGATGTTTGTAGGCTAATTGGCTTCGATAAAGATTGTAAATTGTCCCTGGTGTGTTAGGATAGTGTTAGTGTGCAGGAATCACTGGTTGGCACGGATTCGGTGGGCCAAAGAAACACAGAAAATAGGTGCAGGAATAGGCCATTTGGCCCTTCAAACCAGCACCACCATTCAATATGATTATGGCTTATCATCCAAAATCAGTACCCCGTTCCGGCTTTTTCCCCATATCCCTTGATTCCCTTAGCCCTAAGAGCTAAATCTAAATCTCTCTTGAAATCATCCAGTGAATCGGCCTCAACTGCCTTCTGTGACAGAGAATTCTGCAGATTCACAACTCTCTGGGTGAAAAAGGGTGTTTTCCTCATCTCAGTCCTAAATGGCCTACCCCTTAGTCTTAAACTGTGACCCCTGGTTCTGGACTCCCCAGACATCGGGAATATTTTGGGTAAGGAGTATTTTGGGTCCTTGCTGTCTCCTCCCCTTCCCACCTCTCCCTTGGCCCTCGGGTTCCTCCTCCTCCTTTTTCCTTTCGTCCCCCCGCCTCCCCCCACCCCCCATCAGTCTGAAGAAGGGTTTCGGCCCGACACGTTACCTATCTCCTTCGCTCCATAGATGCTGCTGCACCCACTGAGTTTCCCCAGCATTTTGTCTACCATCGGGAATATTTTTCCAGCATCTATCTTGTCCAATCCTCTATGAATTTTATATTTCTTTCATCATACATCAGTCCCGCCATCCCGGGAATTAACCCGGTGAACCTACGCTGCACTCCCTCAATAGCAATAATGTCCTTCCTCAAATTAGGAGACCAAAGTTGCACCCAATACTCCAGGCGCGGTCATAGAAACATAGAAACATAGAAATTAGGTGCAGGAGTAGGCCATTCAGCCCTTCGAGCCTGCACCGCCATTCAATATGATCATGGTGATCATCCAACTCAGTAGTACCTGATTACCCTCTGATCCTTAGCCACAAGGGCCACATCCAACTCACTGCAATGAACTGGCCTCAACTGTGGCAGAGAGTTCCAGAGACTCACTCTTGTGTGATAAAGTCTTTCTTTTTCATCTCGGTCTTAAGGATTTCCCCCTTATCCTTAAGCTGTGACCCTTGTCCTGGACTTCCCCAACATCGGGAACAATTTACCTGCATCTAGCCTGTCCACCCTTATTTTGTAAGTTTCTATAAGATCCCCTCTTAATCTCCTAAATTCAGAGAGTATTAACCGAGTCTTCTCTTTCTTCATAAGACAGTTGACATCTTCTGGTGAACTTGCACTCCCTCTATGGCAATAATGTCCTTCTCAGATTTGGAGACTACGCAATAATCAGGTGTGGTCTCAAGACCTGAACTGATAGAACCTCCCTGCCTGTACTCAAATCCTTTTGCCTAACATACCATGCAGGATACCATTCACAGTCTCCCCTGTACAACTCAGTTGCCGCCCTCCTAAACCAAATCCTCTCGCAATGAAGGCCAACATGCAAATTTCCTTATCTCTATCAGTTTCTCGTATGTGAATACAGATGTAAAGATTTTGTACACCATCTACATTCTCCAACTCCAAGCATAAATTCCCTCTTTTATCCTTGAGTGGTTCCACATTGTCCCTATGGGACAGCCTCTTGCCTGTGCCTCTGAGGTAGGATGTCAATTCAATCCCCAACCCAGAGTCTTTCATCATAATAATAGGGTGTAGCATCATCTTTCAGATGGGATTTTATACATGGGGCCCAATTCCTCTCTCACGTGAATGTACAATTAGCTGCTGTGAATGTGAACTCAAACCCCCTTATAAAAGAATCAGAACTGTGCCAGAATCTGCTCTTTCTTTGCACTCTTTGGTAAGTAACCAGGGCAAGACCTAGAGCGCTGATGGATTCCACAGGATAGTGTGTTGACCATGGTTACTTGGGCCTGGCAGCACAGTTAGTTTCCCGAAATAGACCAGGGCATCTGCAAGCACAGATGAATGACTGGTCGTACATCTCCTCCTGGGCCTTCAGTAGGTCTTGCCTGGAATAGCGCTGCTTGGTTTCACCTTGTATCGTGAATCACCTTTGGTTCCCCGAGGGCACAGCCACCATTCCCCGAGCCAAGGTTGGATTTGATGAGTTTCTGCGGTTTATTCAGTGGAGTGAAAGCACAAATTAGGATGAATTTCAAAAACATTCTTCAGATAGTTTGACATTTAGAACTCAAATCAAATGTTTGATTTATTTCTTTAGTGAAAGAGCCGAAGGCAAGTGTTAATTTGACTCGGGCATTCTTTAGTCTGCTACATTTCCATTCTTGAGGTCGTATTGCAATGTGCACTTCACTAATCCTTTAAACTTTAGACTTTAGAGATAGTGTGGAAACAGGCCCATCGGCCCACAAAGTGCGCAACAACCAGCAAACACCCTGCACACTAGTTCTATCCCACACACCAGCGACAATGTACAATTTACAGAAGCCAATTAACCTGCAAACCTGTACATCTTTGAGATGTGGGAGGAAACTGGAGCACCCGGAGAAAACCCACGCGGAAAAGGCACAAACTCCGTACAGACTGCCTCTGTAGTCAAGATGGAACCCGGGCTCTGGCTCTATAAGGCAGCAGCTCTACCACTGCACCACCGTACTGCTCCACTTCAGCGTATATGGAGAAGGAGTGGCGATGGAGACATTCAGGACTGTGTTACGTGGAGTAATAGATGGACTCCTGTGCTGTTGAATTCCTGCTGCTAGTTTCCTCACAGTTTACGTACTGAACATAACCCTTGTCCACAGGCACCACCGTGAGCCACAGACACAGTAACAGTGCCACCTGCTGCAAGGCAGCACCACTACAGTGTGTCCTCTGCCCAATTTCCAGAAGGCCCACTGTAGAAGCAGGGCCTAGCTTAGAACATAGAACAGCACAGCGCTGGAACACGCCATTCGTCCTACTACATTTGTGTTAAACACGCTGCCAAGGTAGACTATTTTCTTCTGACCATATCACTCCATTCCCTCCAGGAAAGAGGTCAAGAAATTATGAGGGCCGGAAGGGGACATGAAATGTCATTAGCAGGTCAGAATAAAGAGAATTCTAAGGCTGTTTAGACATACATTAAAAGTAAGAGGGTAACCTGGGGAGGTATGCATTGGTGTTCACCAAGGAGAAGGACATGATGGATAGTGAGATGAGTGTGAATATGCAGGAATGGGAATATTTGAAGAAGAAGGTGGCTTAGGGTCTCTTTAAGGTGGATGTCCCCAGAGCCTAAAGTAGGTATGTTACAATACCTACCGTTAGCAGCGCTGCAGTTCTGCCGCTCCCCGTGTGAGTGACTTTGGCGCCTTTCAGAGGGGGGCGGGTTTAAAATGCCGTTTTCCCCTAGGCAGTCCAAATCGATCCATGTCGGGCGATTTCGTCGCTAAAGAGAAATCTCTCCGACATTTCATTCATTAAGTCATTTTTAAACTACGCTAGATTATTTATTAACTAGAGTAGTTTAAAAATCATCTTCTAAAGCTCTGAACGCTGACAGCAGAACGGACCCAACGTAGGCAATAAAAGAAGCGACACAGTTTATTTTTACATAAAAACTTGGTTTTTAGGAAGCATTTAATCACATTTTCATGTTGCGAGAAGAGGACAAAAAAAATGTATGAACCGGCTGTATTTACCCTGCCGACTTCAGCGCAAACCGCATCGTTCTAATCCACCGCATTCCACTAAAACCCACTCGCAAGTTGATTTAAATGGCCATTAATTAATTTACAGGCATTAAACACTAAATTCCTTCCATTTGGCCTATAAATTCATGAAAATTAGATTTAAAAATCATGTTATATTGTGGATTATTGTGTGAATGTTATTTGGACACTTAGGCAATTTAAAAATGTTTATAATTTCTTAAGAAATTGATAGATGTTTAGATCTAGAAATTGAATTTTGTAATTAGCTACAATTAGATAACTAACTAATTATAACCATGTTGTCTATATGGATTTCAGTAAGGCTTTTGACAAGGTTCCCCATGGAAGGTTGGTTAAGAAGGTTCAATCTTTGGGTGTTAATGGCGGAGTAGCAAGATGGATTCAACAGTGGCTGAATGGGAGATGTCAGAGAGTAATGGTGGATGGCTGTTTGTCAGGTTGGAAGCCGGTGACCAGTGGGGTGCCTCAGGGATCTGTGTTGGGTCCACTGTTGTTTGTCATGTACATCAATGATCTGGATGATGGGGTGGAAAATTGGATAAGTAAGTATGCAGATGATACTAAGATAGGTGGTGTTGTGGATAATGAAGTAGATTTTCAAAGTCTACAGAGAGATTTGGGCCATTTGGAAAAGTGGGCTGAAAGATGGCAGATGGAGTTTAATGCTGATAAGTGTGAAGTGCTACATCTTGGCAGGACAAATCAAAATAGGACGTACATGGTAAATGGTAGGGAATTGAGGAATGCTGTGGAACAGAGGGATCTAGGAATAACTGTGCATAGTTCCCTGAAGGTGGAATCACATGTAGATAGGGTGGTAAAGAAAGCCTTTGGTGTGCTGGACTTTATAAATCAGAGCATTGAATATAGGAGTAGGGAAGTAATGTTAAAATTGTACAAGGCACTGGTAAGACCAATTCTGGAGTATGGTGTACAATTTTGGTCGCCTAGTTATAGGAAGGATGTCAACAAAATAGAGAGAGTACAGAGGAGATTTGCTAGAATGTTGCCAGGGTTCCAGCAACTATGTTACAGAGAAAGGTTGAACAAGTTAGGTCTTTACTCTTTGGAGCGCAGAAGGTTAAGGGGGGACTTGATTGAGGTCTTTAAAATGATGAAAGGGATAGGACAGAGTTGACGTGGATACGTTTTTTCCCATTGAGGGTAGGGAAGATTCAAACAAGAGGGCATGACATGAGAATTAAGGGACAGAGGTTTCGGGGTAACGTGAGGGGGAAATTCTTTACTCAGAGGGTGGTGGCTGTGTGGAATCAGCTTCCAGCAGAAGTGGTGGAGGCAGGATCGATTTTAACATTTAAGAGTAAAGTGGATAGGTATATGGACGTGAAGGGAATGGAGGGGTATGGTCTGAGTGCAGGTAGATGGGACTAGGGGAAAACAAATGGTCGGCACGGACTGGAAGGGCCGAGAGGGCCTGTTTCCGTGCTGTAATTGTTATATGATTATATGGTTATATGGTTATATGCTTTAATTTCAGGTCATCCAAATAATATTGTTTCATATTTGTTTCAGAATGTTTCAATCTATAATAACTGAACATTTCATTGAGTTCTCTTAATTTTTAAGAAAGTTATGGGCTTTTGACTGTTCTAGATTATAGCTTTTGAGTTCAGACAATGGAAAGGCAATGGGGAACAAGATGCTAATTTCAGAGTATGAAAATGGCCATAACTTTTTTAATACTGAAGATATGAAAATGAATTGGGTGTCAATTTAAACTTCTTTGTATGCTTTATCTGATGGGATAAATTGCAGACTTGATTTTTAAAATCTCAAGATTTTGTAACATTGCTACCTAAAGGGACCTCTGCCAGATTACTGAGAGAGGCTAGAGAGGAGGTTACAGGGGCCATGACAAAGACCTTTGTATCCTCTCTAGCCACCAGTCCTATAGGAATGGAGAATAGCCAATGCTGTTCCTTAGATTAAGAAATTCTAATCCAAGAAATTGTAGGACGGTGAGCCTCACATCAATAGTTGGGAAACTGTTGGAGAAAATTCTTAGGGATTTATTCTCATATGGCAGTGAATGGGCTACTGAAGACAGTCAGAATACCTTTGTCCAGGGCACGTCCTGTCTTACAAGTTTGCTTAAGGTTTTTGAGGAGATGACAAAGGTGATTGATGAGGTGGGGCAGTGGATATTGTCCACATGGACATTAGTAATGCATTTGATAAGGTCCCTTGTGGTATACTGATCCAGAGGATTAAAATGTATCAAATCCATAGTGACTTAATACTTTGAATTCAGATCTGGCTTCCCGATAGTAGGCAGAGGTAAGTGTCATAGAGACAAAGAATCCTATAGCTATACAGCATGGCAACAAGCCAATTGGTCCAATGTTCACGCTGACCAAGTTAGTATTCTGGGCCTCTCGCGTATGGAAACATATAAGGCATAAAACATAGAAGAAGTACCGTGCTGGATTGTGCCTGTCGGACAACAATGTCTGTTCCGAATATGATGCCAAGAAAATTTAATCTTATCCGTCTGCATATGAACCATATCCCTCCATTCATACTCACATGCCTATCTAAAAGCCTCGTAAGCACCACTAGCATATCTGCCGTCACCACCACCCCTGGCAGTGTTCCCGGCACACAACATCCTCTGTGTATTCTTCTCCAACTGGGAGTAAATCCTATCCCAAAGGATACTCTTCAATAGTTTCCCTATCGGTGACGTGAGGCTCACATGACTATAATTCCCTGGATTCTCTCTACTTCCAATTTTTATACAAAGCAACAACATTGGCTACTCTCCAGTCCTCCAGGACCTCGACTGTGACCAGAGAAGAAACCGCAATCTTCTCCCTTCCCTCTCTTAATAACCTGGGATAGATTGTATCAGGCCCTGGGGATTTATCCATCTTCTTACACTTCAAGAGCTCCAACAGCACCTTCTTCTTGATCTCAAACTGACATTGATTATTGATGTTCTCCAGGCTGTCCTCCATGTCCTTCTGCTTGGTGAATACTCGATTAGGACCTTGCCTACATCATTTGACTCCTAGCACAAGTTCCCTCATTTATCCTTGAGTGGTCCTATTTTATCCTTGGTTACCCTCTTGTTTTAAGGTATGTATACCTCATTAGTCTGTTTTGCCAGAGATATTTCAGGGTCTTTTTGGAATTCTTCCCGACTTGCTTTATAGTTTCTAAAGCCCCATCTTCCTAAACCTGACATATGCTTCCTTTTACTTTTTGACCAAATTTACAATTTCTTTCGTCATCCAAGGTTCCCTTACCTTGACGTCCTTATCCCTTCTCCTTACTGGAACATGCCTGTCTGAACTTTGATCAGCTGGCCTTTAAACGACTCCCGCATGTCAGAGGTAGACAAAAATGCTGGAGAGACTCAGCATGTGAGGCAGCATCTATGGAGCGAAGGAAATAGGCAACGTTTCGGGACGAGACCCTTGATGTAAACTTGCCCAATTGCAACTGTTCCCAATTTACTTTACCTAACTCCAGTCTAATAATGCCATCATCTGCTTTACTCCAAATTTGTAACTTCCCCCCAGGTCCAGTCTTATCTCTATTCACAACAATCTTAAAAATTAAGGAACAATAGGCACAAAATGCTGAATTCTTCAGAAAGGTCTCGACCCGAAACATCACCCATTCCTTCTCTCCAGAGATGCTGCCTGTCTCGCTGAGTTACTCCAGCATTTTGAGTCTATCTTAGATTTAAACCAGCATCTGAAGTTCTTTCCTACACTTAAAAGTTATGGAGCTCTCTACCCCAAAATGTTCTTCCACTGAAACACCAGTCACTTGGCCAGGCTTGTTTCCTGATAGCCGGTCCAGTAGTGTCTCTCCTTGACTTGGACTATCAACATACTGTTTTAGGAAACACCTTTCGGATACACCTCACAAATTCAGACAAGTCTAAAGCCTTTTGCACTAAAGTAATATTGGGGAAATTAAAGTCACCCGATACAATGATCCTGTTGCTGTTACATCTTTCCATAAATTGGACTTTAGACCTTAGAGATACAGCGCGGAAACAAGCCCTTGGGCCCACCGAGTCTGTGCTGACCAGCGATCATCCCGTACACAAGCACTATCCTACACACTAAAATGAACAATTTTAGCAAATCCTATTAACCTACAAATCTGCACGTCTTTGGTGAGTCGGAGGAAACCGGAGTACCCGGAGTACCCGGAGAAACCCCATGTGGCCACAGGGGAATGTACAAACAGCACCTCATATTTTGCTTGGGCAGTTTACAATCTAGTCAAGTCAAGTCAAGTCAAAAGAGTTTCTTGTCATGTGTCCCTGACAGGACAATGAAATTCTTTCTTTGCATAGCACAACAGAACATAGTAGGCATTGACTTAAATACACACATAAACTTAAATACACACATTAATTAGTAAATTAATAAAGTGCAAATAACAGATGGAGGGGTATTAATGTTCAGAGTTTTGTCCGAGCCAGGTTTAATAGCCTGATGGCTGTGGGGAAGTAGCTATTCCTATCTAGTGGTATGAATACTGATTTCTCTCATTTTAAGTAACCTACACCCACAGGCAAACTTCACACAGACAGCACCGGAGGTCTGGATTGAACCCGTATCACTGTTGCTGAGGCAGCACCACTACCAGCTTTGCCACAGTCTGAAGACATGTTTAACCTGGTCAAGGGGAATGAAACAGAATGGATAGTGGTTCAGTTGCCCGATAACAGCTGGGATGAAACTGTCCCAGATTCAGCAACAGTTATCAGACAACTGAACCACTCTATCAACAACCAGAGAGCACCCCTGATCTATTATCTACCTCATGGAGACCCTGGGGACTATCTTTAATCGGGCTTCACTGGACTTTATCTTGCACCAAACGTTATTCCCTTCATCATGTATCTATACACTGTAAATGGGTTGATTGTAATCCTGTATTGTCTTTCTGCTGGTAGACAAAAGTGTTGGAGAAACTCAGCGGGTGAGGCAGCAACTATGGAGCGAAGGAAATAGGCACGTTTTGGGCCAAAGCCCTCTTCTGCTGACTGGGTGGCAGTCACTGTACTGTACTAAATAGGAAAGTCAGCGTCCAATCTGATTGTGTAAGTCTTGCCGTTATGGGATTGGGAGGGAAACGACCAGGAATATCTCCCCCTGTAACTGCAACCACTCTGCACATTAGAAAGATGCCTTTAAATGCAGACGCCCATAATTGCATCTGTTTAAAGTGCTGTTAAAGGGCAACCAGGTTGAAATTCCTGGCATGCTTCGCTCCTGCTGGTTGGGTTAAGGGACCCATGATACCAAGTGATCTCCTTCACAATTGCTTTAGCAGCAGGGACTGAAAGCCTGAGCAGCCAGCTGAGTGAGGGGAACCCTTCCCTGGGGAATCCCCCTCTGGAATAAGCTCACTGTAGGTCAGGTGCACCACACATCGCCATCTCCCCAAAGACCCCTTGGACTTTTCAGGACCGTTTTAAAAAGAGCAAAAGGGTTGAACAAACTCGGGATTTATAACCTGCGACTGGATCTGCGGTGGGTCTAAATGAACTGTTAAAGTGATGGTTTAAGGAGACACAGTGGGAATGTTAAGCAAATTCACAAAGTGTTGTGCAGACTGTCTGTGAGAGCCAGAGGCCGGGGCGGGGGGGAAGGGGGGGAGGGGGGAGCCTGTGGGAAATGTCTCAAGAGCAGGTGCTGTTTGAGCGTGTCAGAATGTGTAACCACAGGAGACCGGGAATGGAAATGTACTGCAAAGCCTTGTGTTGTCAGCGAGAGTGGTGCATGAAGGAAAGGCAGCAGACAGCGTCAGGACCTGTCCCCAAGGAGTTAGATGGGTTATCCACCAGAGAAGAGGCCGTTCTGAGTTTCACGTTACTCCTCTAGTTATGTATGTACTGATCTCCACCTGTAGTCATAACTTGGAGACAGGTCATCCAGCCCACCAAATCCATCATGCTCCCATATACACTGATGCTAGACTAATCCCACTTTATTCTCCAACAACTCCCCCCAGATTCTACCACCCACACACTCACTGCAACCAGGGTAACTCTGCGCAGACTTGCTGCAGGTAAAACCTCACGAGAAGAAACCGGATCATAGCTTCATAAAGTCAACGTGAGACACAAGGAAGTACCGATGCTGTGTGGAGTTTGCACGTTCTCCCTGTAACTGCGAAAGGCTTTTGCCATTTGCTCCGGTTTCCTCTCACCATCCGAAGACCTGTTGGTTTGTGGGTTATTTGGACTCTTGTGAAATGGTCCCTAACGTGGTGGGAGTGGTCATGAAAGTGGGGATGATGTAGAATTAGTGTGTGAATGATGGATTGTTAGCACGGGCTTGGTGGCTGAATGACCCGCTTCTTTGTTGTATCTCTTAAGTAAACCAAAGCCAATCTAAAGCACAGAGTGCTGGAGGTACTCAGCGGGTCAGGTAGCATCTGTGGAGGGAATGAAGAGGCAACATTTTTGGACTGAAGAAGGGTCCTGACCCGAAACGTTGCCTGTCCAACCCCTCCACAGATGCTGCATGACCCGCTGAGTTCCTCCAGTACTCTATGTTTTGGATCAAAACCAAACCTTTGACCCAGTGAGTCCTTCCCCCCCCCCTCGCCCCCCACACTCGGGACAATACACCAACCCGTACATCTTTGGGGTGTGTGATGTCACTGGAGCAACCAAAGCAAATCCATGTGATCGCCGGGATAAAGGGAAGACCCTACAGAGACAGCGCTGGTGAACAGGATGGAACCTGGGTCACTGTAGCCGTGAAACCAATTGATTCAACATGTTTAGGAAGGAGCTGTAGATGCTGGTTTAGACTGAAGATAGACACAACTCAGTGGGACAGGCAGCATCTCTGGAAAAGGAAACGAGAGATATACTGTAGACAATGATGTAGAGAGATATAGAACTACAGCTAACAATGGCCTGTTTCCTTTATCATTGTTACTATTTTGCATGTAATTCATTCATGTGTTCTATATCTCTCTACATCATCATCTATATCTTTCATTTCCTTTTCCCATGGCTTTCAGTCTGAAGAAGGGTCTCGACCCGAAACGTCACCCATTCCTTCTCGCCAGAGGTGTTGCCTGGTCCGCTGGGTTCCTCCAGCTTTTTGTGTCTATCTTCTGAGTAAAAATATTATTCTTCGAGCTGTATTTCACTTCCAGCATCTTAAGGGATAAGGAAAGAACAAACACTTACAAATCTCCAAAAGGGCTCATATGCTGGGCCGGAGTCTTGACAAGAGACCTCCTGCGACTGGTAGCTTTTGAATTGGGGACGGATATATCTTATCCACTCTGGGGAGAGTTTGATCCCCAACCCTTTCATCCCTTATAGAAGTGACTTTGTGGGTTGGATTGAGACTGACATAGAAATCCCTGAACAATGTCACTTCCTTCAGGCTGTGTGTCACACCTTCAAGAAACATTATCAATACTTTCACCACTGGTGCGCAGTGGTAGAGTTGTGTCCCTAAACTAAACTAAAACAAAAATTGCTCCTTCATCAGAGCTTCAACATGTAATGAGTAAGATTAAACGAGAACTCACCTGTTCGAAGTTTGATCGTTATTTTACGAGGAGTTACGATGAGGGATTACGTGAAGAAGAGCCCGCCTCACGCTGGTAACGGCATACTTCAAAGCAACGGCATGAAAAACACAGAACACCAAAGCCGGAGTAACATAGTAAGGCCCATAAAAAGACTTAGAACCACCATTTGATCATTTATTTTACGAGGGTGGGAGTGGAGGGCACGTAATCCCTCATCGTAACTCCTCGTAAAATAACGATCAAACTTCGAACAGGTGAGTTCTCGTTTAATCTTACTATTTTACTTCGGAGTCACGTGAGTGACTACGTGAAGAGTTTTAAAGCTTTCTGTGTTTTTTTATGTCGTAGAATTAATCCGTACGACAGTCCGGCTAAGTAAACACATACATGAGAAAGCACACAAATGTTAGATCTTTTCACAATTAAGTTTTTTAATGGCTGAAAGACCATATAATACCCTCCTTATATTTGAGGGAAAAATGATTACAAGTGACAAAAGATATCAGTGACTACACAGCTGATTATAGCAATTAAATAGCAAACAAAGCAGGTGATTATAGTGCTCCCAACACCGCGTGTCCAAAGCTTGTCATAGTGTGAACAGGTTTGTTGTAGAACTTTGAAAAAGTTTCTTCTTTACTCCACCCTGCGATTTTTAAAAATATGCTCGAGAGGTACGTCCCGCCCCTTCGCCGCGGACGTAGCTGCCGCCCTGGTGGAGTGAGATTTGAAGACATCAGTGTCTACTCCGCTAAAACCAACACCTGTTTCAACCATTTTGAGATAGTTTGAACTGAAGCTTTTGTGTGTGGCTTTTTGTGCGTAAGCAGCAATGTCTTTTCGTTTCCTCGAAAAGTGTCCGTCACTTTAATACATTGGTTCAAATGTCTAACCACACACAAAGCAAGCTCAATATGAAAAGCTTGAAAAGTTACCTTTGTTCCAGATCTCCCTGGTCTACTTTGTTTGATCAGATCGTAAACATAGAATACAACGTTATCTGTAGTCACATACATACAGTCTAAACGCAACATTTGTAAAGTTTGCACTCTTTGGGCTGAGACCAGTGACATTAACATGACCAATTTCAATGTTAACCTATTCAATGACAACCCTTTAATTGGCGTCCATTCTCTAAATAGAGCAAGTACTATGCTCACATCCCAAATCTCTGTATATCTAGGTTTTGGCGGATTCATGTGAAAAATTCCTTTCATGAATCGTGATATTAATGGATGCGACCCAATTGATTTCTCACCAGTCATAAGTCCTAAATAGGACGACAAGGCACTGCGTGCAGTGTTAATGGCACTGTAACTTAAATGTTGGCCAAAGCGCAAATTGGCAAGGAATTCCAAAACATGAGTAACATTCACATAATCATCAGAAATATTTTGACTGTGTGCAAAATTCTTCCCATTTCTTAATATGTGTCATATATTGTTTCTGTGTGCTATCTCGCCATGATGCGCCAATAACTGTCAAGTTTGGTCCGACAATCCCAGTTCCTGTAGTGGTCTGGTCAAAACCTGCAGATTAACAAATTCATATAATGCATATAATGGGTAATCTTCATTTGTTACTGGATTAGTCAAGATATCACTACAGTTAAAAATCTGCATATACGGTTCTTTAATCATATTTCAGCATAACTGGGAACCAAGGTTGAGTTGGCCAATTTGGCACTACCAACAATCCGGAAGCTGAATCTTGCTCTATTTTCTTCAAGCATCTCTGGATCAGAGCAAATGGTGGAAAAGCATAAAAGAACATTTTCCCCCAGTGTAATAAAAATGCATCTACTGCAACTGCGTCCGGATCGTGTTCCCAAGACACATAATGAGGCAAATGATGATTAAGCCTGGATGCAAACAAATCAATTTCTGGAAACCCAAATCGTCTAACAATATTCTTAAATATTGCTGGCTTTAAACATCCATTCCGTATTATCTTTAAAAATCCCGGACCTTTCATCTGCTACCACATTGTCTTTACCTGGAGTATAGCTTACTGCAATCCATATCTGCCGACCAATACTCCATTGCCATATCTCATTGACCAGACAATCACATGATACTGATCCAACTCTCCCCATGTGATTAATGTAAACCACAGCTGTTTTATTGTGTAATTGTATTAACATATGCAGACCTTGTTTAGCACAACAATATGCTTTAAGCCCATAAAAGGCCCCCAATAACTCCAAATAGTTAATACCATACTCTTGGAGAAACACTTGTTCTTCATTTTCCATCTACCTCCACAACTGGAGGATTAAATCTGTGGCCCCCCCCATCCGAGAGCACTAGCATCTGTATGTAAAACCATTTCAGGCTGTTTAATCATAATATTTATTAGCAGCTTGTGGGACATTTTCCTTTTTTAACCCACCATTGTAAATTCCAATACAGCTTCTTTTGTTAATTACATAGGCCTGTCAAATGGCCTGCCTTCTCTTTGAGAGCTTAGTATCTTGTACCTTCGAAGATATCAATAAATGTAATGAACCAAATTCTACTGCAGGAAATGCTGCTAGCAGTTCACCAATGGTTGTCACCATTTCTCGGATGGAAGGATAAGGTTTTGAATGAGATAATGACAAGTTACCAAAATATCATCGACTTTTATCTGTTGGTAAAGGTATTAACATAGTCACTGAGTTAATTACAAACCCCAAAAGTAAATTGTTTGTGCTGGCTGCCAGCTGGGACTTAATTAGATGAATTAAGAACCTTAGCTTACCACAAAGCTTTAGTAACTGAAACTGAGTCCTCAGCTGACTCCTGATAATCACTAATGACCAGAATGTCATTGAGATAAGCCATAAATGATGTGCATTTTGTGCTCTAATTGGGCTAAACTGGCTTTCAACAGTTTCGTAAAGAGTAAAAAGCTGAACTCAGTCCATTTGGCAAAGCTTAACTGCCATAATTGTCACAACCAATTAAAATTAAGTATCACCGAAAAATATACCTGATACATAGGTACAGAATAATAGGCGTCTTTTCATCAATCTTAGCCATATAACAACCTGCTGAAATTAAATATTTTGCAGTATTCCATGACTCCATTTGAACATGTTTGTATTTTACAAACTTATTTAGACCTGTAAGGTCCAGAATACTTCTGCAACCATCTCTGTAATGCCTTCTAACAGTAAAGACAAATTTATGCTCGTGTTCAAATCTTTTCCATTACCTCTTTTCCAGATAATTAGGCAATGTGAACATAAATCTCTGCTTTTTTTCAATTGCAGAAAACACGAAAACATAAGCAGGTTTATTCTGTACAGGAGGATTAACCTCTTTTTTTAAAAGTAATAGTAGTTAATGAAACTGCTCGTAATATACTGATCAAAAATAACAGTAAGCCAGTCTTAATAAACTTTTGTAATCTCCCTCTAACTGGAGATTAATCCGCAGTTTTTCTTTAAGCAAGAACAAGTCTTTAATTCCTCTGCATATGAGCGTGGTGGTCTCCTTATCCCCTGAATTCGGGTAAGTTTTTGGTTGTGCAATACAATAAAACTTCCTTGACATATTCCTGCCTCTATTTCCAATATCAAATCCCCTTCTGGGCGAAAATAACCTTTTCGTCTAAAGACGAAGGTTTCATGCAGCTAAAATATTTAGCTTTTCATCCATTTCAATAAGTTAGGCAGATTACTCCAAACAGATAACCAAGAGCTTAAACACCACTTGCTCGACACAGGTATGCAACCTTGGGTGAAAAATGGGCCAAATAGCCATTTATATTATATAAAAATTTCATAGAAAGAATTGCACAATAGCGTCTTTATTTTATGTTTTCCTTTCATCTGCCCAAAAGCCATAATAGCAGCAGAATAATTTGTGAGGATTTTTTTAAACCTCACTATTTGACGCTCTCATATTTGGAGTCATGGATGCCCATATTAACGGATAAACCGTAGGCTCTTCCAATGAGGCACAATTTCCTGTGCTGTGCAATTTTAATATTTCAATCATCACAGAATCATGAAGTTGGTGAGATACCATATATATATGTTGGCAGCTAGGATTTCTTCCATAAGCCTCACCACTTCCTTCATATATAGCAAAACCTTTTGCTATTCCAGGCATTTTTGGCCTCTTTTCATATTTTTTCATTTTATTTTTATTTTTATTTTGTGGTGTGCTTTCAAAATGCAAATCACCATCAACAGGGTCTGCCTTCTGCAGCCCTAAATCAATTGGGATTTCATCCCATGAGACTTCTTTCGGCCCAAATCCTGGGTCCGGAGTTCCAACTTCCAATTAGGCCCATGGCCATATTCAGAATAATTAAACCCCTCAGGGCTAATCTTAGGAACCTTCAGGGTACTTTGACCCTAGTCTCATAATTATTTGGAGAACTTTCTCCATATGCTCCATAATCAGTTCCACATAGTTTACTTATCTGGAGGACTTTTCAATGTCAGAGTCATCAGAACCACGGGCCTCTCAGATTTTTTATTTTATTTTATTTTCCATTTTTCATATTCGGGAGCATTTCTCTCCGTGGTTATCATTTTGTAAAACTAATTCGCTAACGGGTATATCTGCGGCCACCGGTATCGGAACCGGCTCCGCACTAGCTTTCCCGTATATTTATTTTTCACCCCAGGAAGCATTTAACCCGCGAATATAAGTTTACTTCATCATCTGTGCTTATCCAGCACTAATATGACTCTGACCTGATTTAATATATTTCCTATACTACTGGACCTACCCAGCGCCCGCTAAGAAATCCCAACTTTACTGTTCTTACCTGCGGGCCGTTCCGACCGCTGCGAGGAGCTGCTCCTTACTGCAGCTCCACCTTCTGCCGTCAGCGTCGACGTCATGCCGTTACCAGCGTGAGGCGGGCTCTTCTTCACGTAGTCACTCACGTGACTCCGAAGTAAAATGAGTCTCGACCGTTGCACTGAGGGAGGGCTGCACTATTTTCGGGGTGTGCAGAAATTACTTCCTGCAGCAGAACGATCTGTGGCACGATGCAAAGAAATGTCATTTAAAACCCAACCATATCCCTGGGTCACCCTCTTAATCAAAATCGTTCCAACGTTTTCTTGCCGTGAGGCACATGTGGAGGCTCAGGACAAATATGGTGACAGTAAAAAGCTGGTGAATCACCCCAGTGCACTCACACTGGGCACAATTAGAGGCCTGTCTCTGTGTTACCGAAAGGGGATCGTTCTACCCTGGCCACTGGCTGTTATGACTGGTGTGTCAATCCCCTGTCAGGTAGGTCCTTGTTCCCAGAGCCCAACAACCCACTCACTGCACCCACCCACATCCGTGCTGGCCCTCAGCTTCACCCTTTACACCTTCAAACCATCTCCCAACTCATCCCCTCTCGCACAACCTCTCCCTCATCCCCCTCTCCCCCTGGAACAAGCACGGGCCTGAATAGTCCATGCAGCATCTGAGGACATGATCGAGGCCTCTATCCACAACAGTTGATTTACGCTGTCTTGCTCTCAGGAAGGTTGATCTGATGTCTGCGATGGTAACCGCGGATGCAGGTGTTGCCAAGGCTGTCTGGGTGGGTGCCATCATTCCATTGAGCTTCTGTTCAAAGCGAGCATAGAACACATTGAAGATCGACATAGAATACTGGAGTATCTCAGCGGGTCAGGCAGCATCTTTCGAGAAACGGAATAGGTGACATTTGTGGTCAGAATCTTCCTTCAGACCTGAAAAGTCACCTATTCCTTTTCTCCAGAGATGCTGCCTGACCCACTGAGTTAGTCCAGCATTTTGTGCCTGTCTCCAGTATAAACCAGCATCTGCAGTACCTTCCTACACATAGAAGGCATTGAGCTCGTCAAGAAGGATTTCTCCGTGACCACGTGGGTTTCCTCCGGGTGCTCCTGTTTCCTCCCACATTAGAAAGACGTACAGGTTTGTAGGTTAATTGGCTTTGGGAAAATTGTAAAATTATCCCTAGTGTGCTAGTGTGTAGGATACTGCTGGCATCATTGGTCAGCATGGACTCGGTGGGCCAATGTACCTGTTGCCGCGCTCTATCTCTCAACTAAAGGAAGAATGCAATGCTGCAGCAATTCTGCCTGACTTCATTCTGTAGCCTACAATGGCACACAAGTCTTACACAGTCGATGGGTGTCTGTGTGGGTAGTCTGGGACTCTTGGGTTGGAATTCTCTTGCTCATAATTCTCTCTCCACAATGCTGCTTGACATGCTGTGTGTTTCCTGTACTCTCAGATTTTATTCCACATTGCCAGTATCTGCCGGTTCTACATTTTCATCCAGCTTTCGATGTGCTAACCTGAATCACATTACCACCACCACCCTCCCCCAATGCTGATACTCTGCTTTCACCAGCAGCACCTTACCCCTCCCCTTCCCATGTTTCTCCATGACCTTAAAAAGAATCAGGCGACCTGATCCAGCCCTAAATCCTGACCCAAAATGTAGTGTCCACCTGAGTTCAGGTTGCAACTCCTCCCCAACTCCTCCCCAACTCACCCAACTCACCCCAAGCTTCAATGAACCACTCTCCATGACAAATAGTTTTGCTTATTTGCCTCTGTCAGCTTTGCAATGGTGGAGTTAATGAAGGGAAGGGTTGAGAGCACATTTATATGGTCAGGGCCTGCGAGTTCCTCTAACTGTCTTGTGCACCGTGCATCTTAACATATCTCTGCCAAGCTTTGAGTTTGAGTCTGAGTGTAGTTTATTGTCACATGTACAGAGGTACAGTTAAAAGCTTTTGTTGTGTGCCAACCAGTCAGCAGAAAGACAATACATGATTGCCATCGATCCATCGACAATGCAGCTCCATGATAAAGGGAATAACGTGAATAACGTTTCATGCAAGATAAAGTTTAGTTTAGTTTGGAAATAAGTGCGGAAACAGGCTTTTCGGCTCACCAAGTATGCACCCATCAGTGATCCCGTACACTAGCACCATCCTACACACTAGGGATAATTTATAATCTTTACCAAAGCCATTTAATCTAGTAAGATTAAATGAGAACTTACCAGTTCGAAGTTTGATCTGTATTTTATGAGGAGTTACGATGAGGGATTACGTGAAGACCCCGTCCAGCACGCATGCGCGACATTTCTTCAAAGCAGCGGTGTGGATTCACAGAAAACACAACAATTGAAATAAATATAGTAAAGAAAAAATAAGAACTTAATTACCAGTTGATCTGTATAATAGAGGGTGGGAGCGGAGGGCACGTAATCCCTCATCGTAACTCCTCATAAAATACAGATCAAACTTCGAACTGGTAAGTTCTCATTTAATCTTACTATTTTACTTCGGAGTCACGTGAGTGACTACGTGAAGACTTCAAAGCTCTGTGAATCCGAACCGTGTACCAGCTCATGCTTCACTCACTGCCTGAAGACCTTAGAGGGAGGAAGCATGTTATACGATCAACAATAACCTGTTTGTGAACAAAAAAGGTTTATTAATAACAACAAATAACAGAGAGCTCCCCGGGCTTAAATTAAATATTATCTGCAGACTCTAAAATTCTGTCTGCAAATGTAGCAGGCTCCGCCAGCGGCTTATTATAAAACCTTTGGAAAGTTCTCTCCGAGGACCATCCTGCTCTGGCCAGAATATGGTCCATAGGCACATCCATTCGCCTAGCCGCCGACGTAGATGCAGCCCTGGTGGAATGAGATTTGTAAACAATAGTATCGATTCCCGCGGACTTAAGCACCTGCTTGAGCCACCTTGAAATGGTTTGGCTCGTCACCTGACCATGAGGCTTCTTGTGGCTTATCCATAAGGCTTTTTCTCTCCCTCTTAAGTTATATGTTGTGTCTATGTAATTGGCGAGATGGGTCTTGGCACACAACCGTGGGTCAGGTGAATATGCCCGGAACTCCATTACTGGAGGCGTGGTACCTGGTCTAGATTGTTTGACCAGCCCCTGAATGTGAAATGTGATACAGTCCAATGACTCTGTCATGCTGTCCAGCCTCAGAAGGTGGAGGGACTGTACCCTTTGAGCTGACACTAGTGCCATGAGCATGACTGATTTCAGTGTAAGTTGTTCCAGCGTGAGTGACCTGGGTGGTGGCCATCCCCTAAGGTACGTCAGTACAATGCTGACATCCCAGATCTGAGTGTACCTAGGCTTAGGGGAATTGGTGTTAAAAAATGCCCCTCATGATTTTGACCACTAGTGGATGGGACCCCAAAGTCAGTTGTCCTGCTGCTGGAACCAAATAAGCTGACAACGCACTCCTGGCTGTATTAATGGCGCTGTAGCTGAGTCCTTCTCGATGTAATCCAAGCAGAAACTCCACAACACTGGTGGCTGTAGCTGTAGTGTAGGTAGTTCCTGTTTTGGAGCAATACCGTTCCCATTTTCTTATGTTTGGTCAGGTATTGTCTCCTGGTGGACTCCCGGTGGGATGCGGTCATCATGTTTATGGCGTCCTCAGACAGTCCCAGGCCCAGTAGAGGTCTTTTTAAAATCTGCAAGCCAGGAGATTGACTCTGTCATGGCACGGGTGACTAATGCCTGACACTGGGTGGATTAATAACTGTCGACTGCTGGGGAATTCCAACGGTGTTTTCAACAGCCATATCGAAAGCCACTGGGAACCATGGCTGTGTAGGCCAGTCAGGTATTATCAAGATTCTGAAGCAGAATCCAATTGAATCTTGCGTAATACCCGACTGATGAGGCAGAAAGGAGGGAAAGCATAAAAGAACATTTTTCCCCCAATGCAGCGAGAATGCATCAACTGCTGCTGCCTCAAGGTCTGGTTCCCAAGCGACATACGTTGGTACCTGGTGATTCAGCCCTGGATGCAAATAGATCGATATCTGGTGTGCCATATTGCTTAGTAATTTCAGCAAATACTTTGGGATTTAACATCCATTCGATGTTATCATTGAATCTGCGTGACCTGGTGTCTGCCACTGTATTTTGCTTACCTGGTAGGTAAGTTGCTGATAACCAAATATGCCTTTTAACACACCATTGCCAGATTAGGTTGGCCAAATTGTCACACGATATCGACTTTACACCACCCATGTGGTTGATATAAGCCACCACCGTGGTATTATCTAATTGCAACCGGACATGTGCATGATGCATATTAGATGAATATGCTTTTAACCCATAAAACGCACCCAACATTTCTAAGTAGTTGATACCCCGTGTCTGTAGGCAAGATGATTCAAATTTAGTCCATCTGCCCCCTGTGCTGGATTGCATGTTAGTTGCTCCCCAGCCCAAAGCACTGGCATCCGTTTGAATGGTTAATACTGGGTTGGTGATTATTATGGGACTGGAGCTGAGTCTTACGTTCCTTGCCCACCATTGTAACTCTGGAATGGATTCAGCAGTTAAACTCATAGCTCCTTCCCGTATGGTTGGCTGATGTTTATTCATGAGTTCGTTGCATGATAGCGCCAATTCTGATGCTTTCCCCTTCGGCAGAGTTACAATCATGCGAACAGTATCTATCGTAAAATCCAGGATAGTCCATGGCAGTGGACGGTGTAAGATTGGATTTATCTGGATGTATGACAAACCCCAAAGTTTCAAACAAACGTTTGGTGGCTGCTACTGCCAGAATGGCTGTCTCCAAGGTTTTCCCTGCTATTAAAATGTCGTCTAAATACGCCATGACTATATGCTTTTGTTTCCTCAATAATGCCAAGGCAGGTTTTAAAGATTTTAGTGAACAACCTTGGAGCAGAGGTTAGCCCATTTGGTAAGGCTTTATATTGCCATAGCTGTTTCATCCAGATAAATTTTAAATATTTTCGATGCTCCTTGTGTATGGGTACTGAGTAGTAGGCATCTTTTAAATCAATGCTTGCTAGAAAGTACCCTCTAGAAACCAATAGTCTGGCTGTTTCAAAAGTATCCATCTTGAAAAGTATATACCTGACAGACTTGTTCAAAGTAGTTAAGTCAATGATGATGCGTCGTCCACCATCTTTTTTTGATTTTAGTGAAAATATTAGACACAAATTCCAAAGGTTCATGTTTTGTTCTTTCAATGACACCTTTAGCTTGTAACCTCATCAGTTCAGCTTGACCCTCTTGTTTCTCCTTGACTGAGAAGGTGAATACCCTTTTGGGCATATGCTGAACTGGTGGAAAATGTTTATGGACAAAGTCAATTTTGTAGCCATGAACGCTGCTGAGTATATACTTGTCATTAGTGATGGATTCCCATGCATCCAAAAACAAGTGCAATCTCCCCCCTGTTAGTACAGAGCCCCTACTGCACATATGCTGAGAGGAACCAGACCCACCTACCTCCATGGTTATTGGTGCTTCTTCTGCCTCTTCGCTGGGCGATGAGGCGTCTGCTGGGCTGTAGAGGGTTGATGTTGATCTCGATGTTGTTGGGGGTGGCGCATTTTCCATGGGGTCCGCTCTGGGCCCTGGCCTAAAAAAGGCTTACGGGGAATGGTTGCGGACCCCGAGCTTTCACCAGTCCCATAGTGTGGTCGACGACTGGTGGACGCCATGGGGTACTGCCGCCTGGGTTTGTTAGGTCTGCTCGGTCCCAAACCTGCCCTCACGAGACCAAAGGTCTTGGATTCTTCTTCCAGGTCTTTCACCTTTTTTGGAAGGTCTTTCTCAAAGAGCAGAATAGGAGGTTCTGACCCCGGTGTTTTGCAAAGTCCCGCAAATTTAGGGTTGAGGGCAGGCTTGATAATCTCCTTTCGCAAATTATTTATTTCATATTGAGTGGTGCACAGCAGAGCTAATGTGTCTTGCTGATTTGTGGAGATGTCCGCACCATCAATGGACCGAGCATAAGATGTTATTCCTGCAGTCAGGAGTTTAAGGATCTTCTGGAGCTTCAACTCCAGGTTTCTGATGTTCTGCCACAAATGTCCCCAAATTTGGCTATTGACAGCAGGTACATTCAAAGATGTACAATTTACTGGGGCTGTATATAGTTGAAGAGCCTCATTGACCACCTGTTCTTGTAGGGGTTTAGAGGACAGGTGGTTAATGCTGGCTGCAAGTTTCGGCTCTAATGGCCGACCCGCTTGTGGAATGGCCACGTAGCGGTTGACCACACCCAGCAGCTCTTCCTGTTCCTGTACACCCTGCGTACTCCCGATATCTTCAGCCAGTGACCCCTCTTCTTGACCAGCCCAGACCTGGTCGCCAATGCTGCCTTCAAAAGAAGGTGAAGCAATGGCCAGTGCCGTAAAAGGCACTGCGGGAGTGCCTGAGCTCCCTTGGCGAGTCTGCTGCTGCTCTCTCAGCAGATCTCGCTGGAGTAATTGCTCCATGAGCCGTTCCATGCGGCTTAGGCGGCTGCCTGTGTCGCTCTCGAGCGGTGAGGCATCTTCATCCGAATCGTCGGACACTACCGCCCGGTTCCGGCTGCAGGTACCTCCAGCCCGCTGCTCAGGCAGCACTAGCGGTGCTGGGCTCGGCTCGGTAGTTATAACCGCCGCCTCTTGCCCCCCCTCCAAAGAGCATTCCTCAACGGAGGACGAACGGGGGCGAGCTGCAGACTTCTTTCCTCTGGCCTTGCTCATTCTTCCTGGAACACAAGCACCACAGAGAAAAGACACACGGCCACGGTAAAACTTACCTGTCGGCCCGACTTTTCGATTTGTAGCGGGAGCGCCTTGGACTCCCGTCCGTCGCGGGTGCACTGCATGAACGCTAATGTCGCGCATGCGTGCTGGACGGGGTCTTCACGTAGTCACTCACGTGACTCCGAAGTAAAATCTACAAACCTACAATGTCAAGTGAAGCCCGATCAAAGATAGTTCAAGGGTCTCTAATGAGGTGGGTGGCTGCTCAAGACCGCTCTCTAGTTACTGTATTGATAGGATGGTTCAGTTGATGAGAGACGTAGAAGAGGGAGTGACTGGGGCAAGACTCGTCCTTGATTATGCTGCTGGCCTTGCCGAGGCAGCGTGAGGTATAAATGCAGTCAATGGAAGGGAGGTTGGCTTTGTGTGATGGTCTGGGCTACGTCCACATTTCTCTGCAATTTCTTGCGGTCTTGGATGGAGCTGTTCCCAAACCATGCTGTGATGCACCCCAATGAAATGCTTTCTATGGTGCATCAGTAGAAGTTGGTGAGAGCTGTTGGGGACATGCCAAACTTCTGAGGTACCATCCACACTGGGTGAAAGCCCAGCTCAACACCAGCTTCACCATCCTTTTGGGACAGAATTTCTATGGCCCTGTTTGTTTGACATTTGGGGCAGTACAGTAATGAAGCAGTAGAGTTGCTGCTTTAAAGTGCCAGAGACCCGGTTTCGATCCCGACTACTGGTGCTGTCTGTACAGAGTTTGTACATTCTCCCCATGACCTGCGTGGGTTTTCCCCGAGAGCTCCGGTTTCCTCCCGCATTCCAAAGACGAACAGGGTTGTTGGTAAACTTGTAAATTGTCCTTAATGTGTGTATGATAGTGTTGGTGTGCAGGGATCGCTGGTCTCGGTGGGCAGAAGGGGCTGTATCTCTAAACTATCTCTAAACTAAACTAAACTGTTTAGCCCTCCCATGTCTTGACTGAAGGAGCTCTTGTACAGCCGAAATGCTGCAGGAAATAACATTTTTCTTCCTTGTTCTATCGCACCTTGAGAGATGCACTAAAATGCGTTACAATTAGGAAATGGGTGGTTCCTTCTGAATCCAAGCAAATTGATCTTATTTGATGCATGAGTTCAAACACAGTTATTTTAGGATTAGTAACATGTTATGAAGAGATAATGATACGTTTCAATGAGGGTGAATTATCTCCTGCTGATATTTCTGGTCTTTCATGTTGGAGATTATTGTTATGGCCCCCACCTCTCTACATGCTCCTACCAGTATCTCTATCTTCTTGTAGGTTTCTGTTCTCTGCAGATAGGAGATGATTAAATCATCATTTCTACATCTTAATAAAAGGGATATAAGGTGCAAAATACAGCAGTGAAAGCAGGCTTGCTATAATTAAAGGAAGGATTAAACAGAGGAGATTGTAATAAGAAAGTAGTTCAGTGGATTAACCCCTACACTTTGTCTGTACTCTCTGGAAAAGGAATCTACAGGCCGACTGAATCCCCTTCATGCATCTTTAAATAGACAATGGTTTTGATGTCCCAAGTGCTAAGTAGATACAAATTCTGCCCATCGATGAATGGGCATGCAGCAAGCAGTCTGACACTATCTGAGCAATGTGGAACTGAGTGACATTACAGAGGTGGAGCATCTAGGGTGGTGTAACTGAGGGGAACCACATCAAGATGTGAAAGGACAGGGCCAGTTAGAGTCATAGAGCCATAGAATCTTACAGCGTGGAAATAGGCCCTTCGGCCCAACTTGCCCACATCGGCCAACATGTCCCATCTACACTAGTCCCACCTGCCTGCATTTGGCCCATATCCTTCTAAACCTAAACCTGTCCTTTCCATGTACCAGTGGTAGTACGTGCCTCAATTACATCAACTACCTTCTCTGGCAGGTGTATGGAATGACTGTATGGGTCATTCCATCCACCCATACACCCACCCATTGTGTAAAACAGGTTCCTATTAAATCTTTCTCAACTCGCCTCAAACCTATGCCCTCTGGTTCTTGATTCCCGTACTGGTTACTGTCCGACGGGCAAGGGTGAAACCGTCCTGGGTTGTCTGACTTAACCAAGCAAGGAGCAGCGGTAGTGGTGGAGAATGTGTCAATGGTGTGTATGGTCAAAGGTTGAAGAGGGATAAATCACATGGCCACATTTAATGTCACTTTGGTTATTGATTAGGGCATTTCAACTCTGCAGCAGAACTGGAGGCCTGATTTGAAAGGGTTAAATGTAGAACTGTGAGAACGAGGAAGGGATGTCGAAAGGTCCTGACCCAAAACATTGCCTACCAATATCTGCCAGAGATGCTGCCTAATCCGCTGAATTATTCCAGCATTGTTTTTGTTGTAAACTAGCATCTCCAGTTCCTTGTGTCTCCAAACGATTAGAGATACAGTGTAGGGACAGGCCCTTCGCCCATTGTCCATGCCGACCAGCGATCACCCCATACACTAGTTCAATCCTATACACTAGGGACAATTTACAGATTATCCTACAAACCTGCATGTCTTTGGAATGTGCAAACTCTGTACAGACAGCACCCACAGCCAGGATTGAACCTGGGTCTCTGGCAGAGTGAGGCAGCAACTCTTCCACTGCACCACTGTGCCGCCCGATGTTTCATATAGGTTTGGTTGGGGAGAGGGGGTGGCTGGTTGGTTGTGGCACTGTGCATGGCATATTGACGGTGTAGAGGTCAAGAGGTGCAATTTTTGTCAAGTTTAATCCTTACCCGAGAGATACAAGAAACTGCAGGTGCTGGAATCTTGAGCAAAACACAAATTGCTGGAGGAACTCAGTGGATCAGGCAGCATCTGCAGAGGGAATGGATGGATGATGTTTCAGGCAGGGTCCTTTCTTCAGACGTATGTCCATTCCCTCCACCGCTGAGTCCGTCCTGCACTCTTCATTTATTCCTAAGCCTCGTTTGTTCCATAGTTTCAGTTCCTCCAACTCTGCGGTTTCCACTGCAATGCAGCAAACTGACTCAACTTGCTAAATGATTAAGATAATTAAAGGGTTTAAAGGTTGTTATCAATCCAATAGTAATCATCTGAACATCATCCACAGGCTATATTATCCTGGAAGGGAAGATTCTGCTGACGTCAAACCACAATATACATCAGTGACACATGGCATGTTGCAACAATGAAATGCTTTCAGATGAATTGATCGTGTGGAAGTCTGAATGAAAGTACGAAGGTGCCAAAGGTATATCTCTAACACAAGTTGAACTGCAATTGCACTGTGTAATGTACTAAGCTTTGGCGCATCATTGCCTTTGCAGAATGGTGTTTGGTTAGATTATATAAACTAATCTCTGTCAACGTGTCAAATTAGAATTACATTTAACATTTATTCATCTGTATTCACAAGCTTTGATGAAAAGCTTCTCTCTTACCTGGACTTCTGGCTACTTTGCTAACTGGACCTGGGAACCTACGAGTTGTATGTGATTAATTGACACAAGCATGCAACAATTCTCCAACAGTGGACCCTGAAGGGCCAATCTCTCCCTCTCAGTTTTGAAGTATTTAAAATTGAAAATTAAGCCTGAATATGCAGCGACACAGTGCTGCAGTAGCAGAGCTACTGCCTTACAGCGCCTATTCTACCATTTGATCAGGTCATGGTTAATCATGGTTATGGCCTTTACCCTGCATTCCCACCCAACCTCTATGCATATCAAGAATCTAACCTTGGGTACACAAAAAGCTGGAGAAACCCGCTGAGTTTCTCCAGCTTTTTGTGTACCCTCGATTCTCCAGCATCTGCAGTTCCTTCTTTAAAAAAAAAAATCTAACCTTGCCTTAATGATGCTTAAAGACTCCTTTCACATCGCTTTGAAGAAAAAGATTCCAAAGATTCAAGGTCTCTGAAGGGGATAAAAGAGGTCTCATCTATGTCTGAAAACGTCCCTCCTCATTTTAGATTCTCCCCCAAGAGGAAACACCCTCTCCACATCCACTCTGTCAAATCCCCTCAGGATCTTGAAAATCCAAACCTGCTGATATTGATCTTCCATCACTCCAGTGACAGTCCACCGCCAGGCACTGCCTGGACATTGCCTGCTCCCCCCCTCCTCCTTGATTGCCCACAGGAGCCGTTGGAAGAAGAGGAGGAGGGGGAGGAGCGACACCCGACCGGTAAGGATAAAACTCTAGCGCGGGGCTTGTTTTTCCAGAGGCCCACAGGAGCCGTTGGAAGAAGAGGAGGAGGGGGAGGAGCGACACCCGACCGGTAAGGATAAAAATCAAGCGCGGGGCTTGTTTTTACCCAAATCCATAACGTTCCATTTGGAGAAGTGGGTTTTTTTTTGAGGAAGCCGCTGATTGGTGGAAGAGGACCCGAGGAAGCAGCTGATTGGGTGCAACCCCGGGTTTACAATTTTACATTTCTGCCTTCTGGGAGTGAGGGATTCTGGGAGTTAAGGATTCAGTATTTAGTAGTAAAGTTTAAAGGATAAGTTTTTGTGTTTTTTTAATATTTAATACAGTGTAATTTGGGAGTAAGGTATGGCAGTAGAGATTGGCCCCGTGGTTTGTTCAGCCTGCAACATGTGGGAGATCAGGGAGATGGTCGGTGTCCCTGGTGACTACGTTTGCAGGAAGTGTGTCCAGCTGCAGCTCCTGGCAGACCGCATTGAACGATTGGAACTGCGGCTGGATTCAGACTGGAGCATCCACGATGCGGAGAAAGTCGTGGATAGCACGTACAGTGAGTTGGTCAACCCCAGGCAAAAGGTAAGAGGACAAGAAGGGAACGGGTGGCCAATAGCCAGCAAAGCAGTAGGCAGGTAGTGCAGGAGTCCCCTGCGGTCATCTCCCTCCTAAACAGGTATACCATTTTGGATACTGTTGAGGGAGATGGCTCATCAGGGGAATGCAGCAGCAGCCAGGTTCATGGCACCATGGGTGGCTCTGCAGCACATGAGGGGGAAAAAAGAGGGGAAGGGCAATAGTAATAGGGGATTCAATTGTCAGGGGAATAGATAGGCGTTTCTGCGGCCGCAAACGAGACTCCAGGATGGTATGTTGCCTCCCTGGTGCAAAGGTCAGGGATGTCACTGAACGGCTGCAGAACATTCTGGAGGGGGAGGGTGAACAGCCAGTTGTCGTGGTGCATGTTGGCACCAACGATATAGGTAAAAAAAAGGGATGAGGTCCTACACGGTGAATTTAGGGAGCTAGGAGATAAACTTAAAAGTAGGACCTCAAAGGTAGTAATCTCCGGATTACTACCAGTAACCACGGGCCAGTCAGAGTAGAAATAGGAGGATAATGCAAATGAATACGTGGCTTGAAAAGTGGTGCAAGGGGGAGGGATTCAAATTTTTAGGGCACTGGGACCAGTTCTGGGGGAGGTGGGACCGGTACAAACAGGACGGTTTGCACCTGGAATGGAATGGAACCAATGTTCTTGGGAGAGTGTTTGCTAGTGCTGTCGGGAGGATTTAAACTAATGTGGCAGGGGGATGGGTACAAGAGCAGAGAGGCAGGAGGGTGTAAAATGAGGGTAGAAGCATTAGGTAGCAAGGTGAAAAGTAAAAGTGGCAGGCAGACAAAACCAGGGCAAAAATCAAAAGGGCCACTTTTCAGCAAAATTGTATAAGGGGTAAGTGCGTTGTAAAGACAAGCCTGAAGGCTTTGTGTCTCAATGCAAGGAGTATTCGTAATAAGGTGGACGAGTTGAACGTGCAGATAGATATTAATGATTATGATATAGTTGGGATCACGGAGACATGGCTCCAGGGTGATGTAGGCTGGGAGCTGAACATCCAGGGATATTCAATATTCAGGAGGGATAGAGAGAAAGGAAAAGGAGGTGGGGTAGCGTTGGTGGTTAGAGAGGAGATTAACGCAATGGAAAGGAAGGACATTAGCTTGGAGGATGTGGAATCGGTATGGGTACAGCTACAAAACACTAAGGGGCAGAAAACGCTGGTGGGTGTTGTGTACAGGCCACCTAACAGTAGCAGAGAAGTTGGGGATGGTATCAAACAGGAAATTAGAAATGCGTGCGACAAAGGCAAAACAGTTATAATGGGTGACTTCAATCTACATATAGATTGGGTTAATCAAATTGGCAGGGGTGCTGAGCAAGAGGATTTTTTTGGAATGTATGCGGGATAGTTATCTAAATCAACATGTAGAGGAACCAACGAGAGAGCAGGCTATTTTAGACTGGGTTTTGAGTAATGAGGAAGGGGTAATTAGCCGTCTTGTTGTGCGTGCCCCCTTGGGCAAGAGTGACCATAATATGGTTGAGTTCTTCATTAGGATGGAGAGTGACATTGTTAATTCAGGAACAATGGTTCTGAACTTAAAGAAAGGTAACTTTGAGGGTATGAGACGTGAATTGGCCAAGATTGACTGGCAATTAATTCTAAAAGGGTTGACGGTGGATATACAATGGAAGACATTTAAAGATTGCATGGATGAACTACAAAAATTGTTCATCCCAGTTTGGCAAAAGAATAAATCGGGGAAGGTAGTGCATCCGTGGATAACAAGGGAAATCAGGGATAGTATCAAAGCAAAGGATGATGCGTACAAAGTAGCCAGAAAAAGCAGCATACCAGAGGACTGGGAGAAATTCAGAGACCAGCAGAGGAGGACAAAGGGCTTAATTAGGAAAGGAAAAATAGATTATGAAAGAAAACTGGCAGGGAACATAAAAACTGACTGCAAAAGTTTTTATAGATATGTGAAGAGAAAGAGGTTAGTTAAAACAAATGTAGGTCCCTTGCAGTCAGAAACAGGTGAGTTGATCATGGGAACAAGGATATGGCGGACCAATTGAATAACTACTTTGGTTCCGTCTTCACTAAGGAAGACATAAATAATCTGCCTGAAATAGCAGGGGACTGTGGGTCAAAGGAGGAATTGAGTGAAATCCAGGTCAGTCGGGAAGTGGTGTTGGGTAAATTGAATAGATTAAAGGCCGATAAATCCCCAGGGCCAGATAGGCTGCATCCCAGAGTACTTAAGGAAGTAGCTCAGGAAATAGTGGATGCATTAGTGATAATCTTTCAAAACTCTTTAGATTCTGGAGTAGTTCCTGAGGATTGGCGGGTAGCAAATGTAACCCCTCTTTTTAAGAAGGGAGGGAGAGAGAAAACGGGGAATTACAGACCAGTTAGTCTAACATCGGTAGTGGGGAAACTGCTAGAGTCAGTTATTTAAAGATGGGATAGCAGCACATTTGGAAAGTGGTGAAATCATTGGACAAAGTCAGCATGGATTTACAAAAGGTAAATCATGTCTGACGAATCTTGTGGAATTTTTCGAGGATGTAACTAGTAGCGTGGATAAGGGAGAACCAGTGGATGTGGTATAATCTGGACTTCCAGAAGGCTTTCGACAAGGTCCCACATAAGAGATTAGTATATAAACTTAAAGCATACGGTATTAGGGGTTCAGTATTGATGTGGATAGAGAACTGGCTGGCAAACAGGAAGCAAAGAGTAGGAGTAAACGGGTCCTTTTCACAATGGCAGGCAGTAACTAGTGGGGTACCGCAGGGCTCAGTGCTGGGACCCCAGCTATTTACAATATATATTAATGATCTGGATGAGGGAATTGAAGGCAATATCTCCAAGTTTGCGGATGACACTAAGCTGGGGGCAGTGTTCGATGTGAGGAGGATGCTAGGAGACTGCAAGGTGACTTGGATAGGCTGGGTGAGTGGGCAAATGTTTGGCAGATGCAGTATAATGTGGATAAATGTGAGGTTATCCACTTTGGTGGCAAAAACAGGAAAGCAGACTATTATTTAAATGGTGGCCGATTAGGAAAAGGGGAGATGCAGCAAGACCTGGGTGTCATGGTACACCAGTCATTGAAAGTAGGCATGCAGGTGCAGCAGGCAGTGAAAAAAGCGAATGGTATGTTAGCTTTCATAGCAAAAGGATTTGAGTACAGGAGCAGGGAGGTTCTACTTCAGTTGTACAGGGTCTTGGTGAGACCACACCTGGAGTATTGCGTACAGTTTTGGTCTCCAAATCTGAGGAAGGACATTATTGCCATAGAGGGAGTGCAGAGAAGGTTCACCAGACTGATTCCTGGGATGTCAGGACTGTCTTATGAAGAAAGACTGGATAGACTCGGTTTATACTCTCTGGAATTTAGGAGATTGAGAGGGGATCTTATAGAAACTTACAAAATTCTTAAGGGGTTGGACAGGCTAGATGCAGGAAGATTGTTCCCGATGTTGGGGAAGTCCAGGACAAGGGGTCACAGCTTAAGGATAAGGGGGAAATCCTTTAAGACCGAGATGAGAAAGACTTTTTTCACACAGAGAGTGGTGAGTCTCTGGAACTCTCTGCCACAGAGGGTAGTTGAGGCCAGTTCATTGGCTATATTTAAGAGTGAGTTGGATGTGGCCCTTGTGGCTAAGGGGATCAGAGGGTATGGAGAGAAGGCAGGTACGGGATACTGAGTTGGATGATCAGCCATGATCATATTGAATGGCGGTGCAGGCTCGAAGGGCTGAATGGCCTACTCCTGCACCTAATTTCTATGTTTCTATGTTTCTATTACCACCCTTGGCCATGCAACCGCAGGAGAGGCAGCATCCTGTCTCTTCCCACCGTCCAGGGACACAAGCATTCTTCCGAGATGAAGCAGCGATTCACGTGTGCTTCCTCCGATCTATTGCATTGCATTGTGTTCACCGTGTGACCTCCTCTACGGTGAAGGAACCAGTGTCCTGGGTTGGGTTGCACCTGGGTCTGGCCAAGCTGGCCATCCGTGAGTCACGGCGCCAGGCGGAAGAGGGATCCACCCGAGCCGGCTGCCTGCCCCTTTCCAGGGTTATGTCCACACCAGGGTGGTATTATAGAGGGACTACGCACTGTCAACGGGCACCCTGGGGGATGTCCAGGACCTCTGGGCACCACTGGGGGTGGAATGTATCCTCAACAAGGATTGTGAAATAGTAATTAAAGAATATTTGTTTTACTTGTATTACGGTTATGGGTTTGTTGGTATTGTTTTGTATTGTACATATTATTCTTGTAATAATTGATCATATTAATTTTTATCAAAAATAACAGTGAAGGAACCAAACACGGATTGGCTGATCACTTTGCACAATACCAGCGTTCAGTCTGCAAGGCGTAACCCTGAGTCTCCTGTTTGCTCCCTATTTTAATTCACCATCCCACTCCCACTCTGACCTTTCACCCTGTGAGCTCCTGCAACGTTACAATGAGGACAAGCTCGAGCCCGAGGAACAGCATCATCCATATGCAGCCTTCAGGACTCAATGTTAAATTCTTCAACATTTGGTCCATCGCTGTATTAGAACCGGCCATTGCTTCATTACAGCGTGGAAACAGGCCCTTCGGCACAACGCCCCCACCATCCAACATTTCCCAACAGCATCACTTCAGTAATCGTAAGTCAGTTACTTCAGGCTATTTCAACAAATACAGTAAAGAATGCAACCAATGGAGGGAAGCAGCAAGAAAATATAGTGCAAATTGTATTTTGTCACTTTAAATGTAACTCCGTTATAACTGTGCTTTCCACAGAGATTGTAACCCTCATTTTAACAGTGAAACATACTGACATTGCTTATTTGATATGTAATTTAATTATGACTATATAACAGAAAATTAAAATCAAAGACATAGCTGTCACTTATGACTATGTAATATTAGGGTGGCTCGGTGGCGCAGCAGTGAAGATGCTGCCTTACAGCCCTTGCAGCGCCAGAGACCCGGGTTCAATCCCGACAACGGGTGCTGTCTGCATAGAGTTTGCATGTTTTCTCCGCGACTGTGTGGGTTTTCTCCGAGATCTTCGGTTTCCTCCAACACTCCAAAGACGTACAGGTTTGTTTGGATAATAGCTTGGTATGTATAAATTGTCCTTAGTGTGTGTAGGATAGTGTTAATGTGCTTGGATTGCTGGTCGGTGCAGGCTCGGTGGGCCGAAGGCCCTGTTTCCATGCTGTATCTAACTAAAAAAAGCTAAAATATACTGCCAAACGGGAGGGGCAGTCAGGTTGCATGGACCTGGGAAGGAGGCAATGCGTAATGTGATATTAGTGCTAGGAGACAGCTGGAAATAAAGTTGATCACAGCTAATGGAGTTTTAATGGCCTGTCCCACTTTGCAATGTTATGGGCCACAATGGCCGTCAGTGACTGATACCCGATGTCGCCTTAAAATCGTCAAGTAGTGCGACACAGCTGTGTCAAGGTGCGTCACACCGCGTCACCATACGTCACCAATTTCCACGCGCCACCACGGGACAGCATGCGACAGCATACGGCAGCATAGGACAGCGCCTGTGACGTCACAGCCGCCAAATGGCATCAATGTAGATCCACCCGCGACACGATACGGCAAGATAAGACAGGTTGAGTCATCTGGGGCTCGTGACGTAATTTGATTAACCAGCTTCCCTATGAAAGGGGACGCGCCGTGAAGCATCTTGGCGCATCATGACGCACGACGACGTACGGTGGCGCGTGGTGATGCACGGTGATTAGCATAGGCAATGACCGTGCGTCACCGTGCGTCACCACGCGACATCCGTATGTCATCGTGCAAAAGGGCGCACGACATGATAAGACATGCATGTCGCCCAAGTGGGACAGGCCCTTTACCTTATTGGTGTACTCTTGTGGTCATGGGGGCAGCTAGTCAGGGAAGGGTGACATGGTGAGTCACCAGAAGTCATGCTTCATTAGAGTGTCTGCAGAGTCAATCCACGTCTGTGAGTATTCAGGGTTCAATCCAGAGTGAATAGGGATAGAGTATCTCACTGTGGTAGATACCACAGTATGAGGAACTTGCTGTTTATTAAATCCCAAGACTCCACTTTTTCCCAGCCAGGGGTAGTTCAATCCAAGCCATTGACAGCACGGGTAGGCAAGGGAAAACAATACATCAGCCTCTGGAACTCTCTAATAAGAGAGCCTCTCAGAGAACTCCCGAATAATAAAACTTCTCAATTTCTCTGTCACTTCCCTCAAAATATAATAAAACTAACAATCTGCGTTTTTTGATCTGGCTTTTCATCACCTGTTCTATTAATGTTCTATTATGTGTTTCAGTCTCAAATTCAGTTTGATAATGCTCCTGCAAAGTGCCTTGGGACATTTTACGATGTTAAAGGTGCTTTGTAAAGGCGTGATGTAGTCAGTGTACAAAGCTGTCTGCACTATTTCCATAAAGCATCGGCTATCTCAAAAAAACTTCCTCCTATCTCCGTTCAAGTCTACGAAGAGAGGGAGTATCAGATTAGATGCCATTAAGATTAACATTCTGTCATCATGTTGTCTATGAATTGACTCCAACCAAGGTTAAAAGCTTAACATGTTAGTTATACTTCAGACAAAGGGAAAAATACTTTAACATTTATTTTTTCCAATTTTCGATTCTTGAAAGGTGTTGTGTTAAGGATAACAAGTAAAAACGTCCCCATCAAGGCCCCTGGGTCAGGTATCAAGCAATCACAACACAGTTGGTACTGACTCATTTGCAGCCTGACACTACTACATTGTACAGTCTTAGCCTCCTTAAGGATATAAATGCATTGGAAGCAGCTTGGAGAGGATTTACTGCACAAATACTTCTGCCGCGGAACATTTTTTGAAAGTGCGGGCGGGCAGAGTGATCACTGATCACCAGCCTCGGGGGGAGGATGTGGGAAGGTGGCACAATTAATATTTTTTGTTGTTGCTTGACCTCCAAAAATTGTGGGATAATACAGGCCATTCCCCAACTCTCAGGCCGACTCTCCCTCTTGGGGCCGTCCCTCACTCTCTCTCGGGCCCTCCCTCCCTCCCTTCCGCTCGCCCTCCCTTCCACTCGGCGGCTAATCACAGCGCTTTGTTCAAGGACCCATATCTCAACTATAAACCATGCTGTGATTGGCCGTTGAGCGGAGGGGGAGAGGGTTTTGGGGGAGGCAGTCGGTTTCCATCGTGGTTTTGCCCGGTTTTGCCGCGCTCACTGTGCGCTTGTTCTGAGATTCTGGATGGCGGAGGTACTCAGAAGAAGAGAAAAATACGTCTGCGGACCGGATAATTTCGGGTTATGAAGCATGTCTCGCCAAAAAAGTAGAGGGTCTGCAGGCCCCCCAGCCCCCCCCGGTTCCGTGGCCCATTAAATACCTGGAATGGGAAGGTTGTCTTCTGGGGCAAGATGGATTGGCCTGGCTTATATCCTCTGTTAAAAAGGACACAAAGTGCTAGAGTACCACAGTAGGTCTGGCAATATCTCTGGGGAACATGGATAGGTGACGTTTTGGGTTGAGGCCCTACCTCGATTTAAAAGGGTCCCAACACAAAATGTCACCTATCCATGTTTGCCAGAGATGCTGTCTGACCTGCTGAGTTACTCCAGCACTATGTGTCCTTTTGTTGTAAACCAGCATCTGCAGTTCCTTGTTTCATCTAATATCCTCAGTAGTTTAATTGGACAACTTGACGATCAAAATATACGATATCTGAGGATAAGAATAGAAAATGCTGGAAACACTGTGCAGGTCACGCAGCATATGTGGGGAGAGAAATAATTAATGTTTCGGGACAGAGACCTTGAATCAGAACTCAGTTATATTTAATTTAGTTTAGTTTTGAGACATGGCATGAAAACAGGCCCTTCGACTTGTCTACGACTATTTCATCACAGGAGATGTATGCACTTGAGAGCTTGAAAGAATGTAGGTAAAGCTGTATCACAGGTGAAATGTTGCCTTAAGGAGGATAAAGCAGTTTCAAGGGAAGCCATCATCTACAAACACACTAGACGATGCTGATTCCAGCTGATGAGCCATTCAGGCGACTGGTGAGTGAGGCAAGGATGTGTCACTGTGATGGTGTGGGCAGAGTGGACTAACTGGGCAGCTCTCTGCATCTCCCTCTGCTCGGTGCTTTACCCTTGTCACCCATGCATTCAATGCCAAGAGCCAAGCTGTGGAATTCCCTCTGTACACCACTTTACCTTTTGCCCCTCGTTTCTTTCAGGCTACCTTTTTGTCCAACATTTGATCACAAGAAAGATTCTTGTATCACAGAACTTTATAAATACAGGAGGAAGGGGAGAGGAGGGAGAAATAGCATGCGTCCATGTGGGGCATAGGGAAGATCGCTGGTCTGTGCAGACTCAGTGGGCCGAAGGGCACGTTTCAATGCTTATCTGTAAAGTCTAAACTCAATGAAGCAGGCAGCATCTCTGGAGTAACATGGATACGTGACAGTTCGGATTTGGATACTTGAGACTGATTGTAGTAGGATCCCGACCCAAAACGTCACGTATCCATGTTATTTCAGAGATGCTGCCTGGCCCATTGTGTTATGCCCTGGTTTGTGCTGAGCGCAGGTGTTTATGAAGACCACCTGCCTTCCCAGGCTCTGCATAATCACCATGTGAGCATTGTTTCACCATACTGTTTAATCGAGGCAGTATTCTGGTTGCAAGCTGCGCGTCGCATCCCAGGGAACAAGTATGACCACAAGCCACCTTTGCAAGTTTTAGAAGAGGAGAGAGGGGCACATTCAAAAGGGCTGCAGCAGAACTTGGTACAAACAGCCATCCCTTCAGACTCCACCGGCTGGATTACAAATCCCAACTGGCCCATTCCTGCATTGGACACCCTGTGCCAAGGAGACAGGAAGCAAGCGGTTTCCAAAAATCGGCACTCCTTGCTGTCAAGTTCAGTGTTGATTTGCCAAGAATTCCTGTCTATGCCCAACTGCTGTCTCAGCTTTAATGGTTGCTAGCACTTGATGTATCATGTTAACTGCCTGAATCGCTGTCTGCGAAACAAGTTTGGAGCTATCAATCAGTCCCTCCCAGTGTGAGAGGTGCCTGGGGCTAATGGCCTAAGCGCCTCCCTCCTCTTATCTCCCTGCCGGTCTCCATTTCCATCTTGCCTTTGTTGACTCTTTAATGTCCGTCTTGCATTTCTACTTGAGTTTTACAGCTCTTGTTCATTTCCTCATGTTGCCCCCCCCCCACCACCCCCCCCCCCCCCCCCACCTTCCAATCCCTATAGTATTTTAGGAAGATGGGAGGAAGACGGGGAATAAGCAGTGTAGAATCCGGAGTGGTGATCATTTAAAAACACCTGAACATGATCAGCAGAATAAATTCATAAGTTCTAGGAGCAGAATTAGGCCATTCGGCCCATCAAGTCTACTACACCATTCAATCATGCCTGATCTATCTTTCCCTCTCAACCCCATCCCCATGCCTTCTCCCTATAACCCCTGACACCCGTACTAATCAATAATCTATTAATCTCTGCCTTGGAAATAACCATTGACTTGGCCTCCACAGCCTTCTGTGGCCATGATTTCCACAGATTCACCACCCTCAATCGATCAATCAATTGACCAATTAATCAATAAATAAATAAACCAATTAACTAATTAGTCAACCAATGAATAGATGAATAGATCAATCAATCAATCAATTAACTAATCAAAATAAATTTATTAATAAATAACAACCAATCAATCAATTAATCAATCGATCAATCGACTGAAGAATCAATGAATAGATGAATTAATCAATTAATCAATGAATCAAGTAATCTCACTGAAATGAACACAAAGCGGACAACTCTCCATTGACATAATCGTTTATGCAAGTTTCATCGTGTCAGCAGTGAGGCAAAGCATGGATTGACACCAGATCCTGGCTCTGGTAGCTCACATACCCACATTCATCGACCTGTGGTAATCACAAGCCCGACCCTGAGCCCAACCTTGGCTCCAGCCACACAGTCAGCCCACTCTGCGGAGTACATGGTTATATCGGGTGTATCAGGAGATCTTATTGAGGCATACAGAATCCTTAGCAGGCAGGGTAGGGTGGATGTGGGGAGGATGTGGGAGAGGATTTGGCTGAGGAATCTAACAACCGAGTCACAGACTCAGAATAATGCCCTGGCCATTTAGGACTGAGATAAGGTGAGAATATTTCACTCAAGATGGTAGTAAACCTCTGGAATTCTCTACGACATACTGCAGTATAAGCCTAGGCCTATGGGATCTCCTGGTTACCAACTCCTAGGCTTATGGGATCTCCCTGTTGCCAACCATTTCAATAATCAATAGATCGCTACATATTAGATGATTCAAGGGATATGAGATTTCAGTTTAGGAAAATTGAACTGATGTCAAAGATTTAATAAATGAGCAAAGCCAAAGGCTCAGAGTGCGCATTCCTGACCCCCCTCCCCGACCAAAGTCACACTAGCTTCTTGTTTTCATCCTACAAACAACTAACAATCGCCTATTTCCTTTATCATCGTTACTTTTTTGCATATCTTTTATTCATTGTTCTTTATCTCTCCACATCATCGTCTATATCTCTCTTTTCCCTTATCCCTAACCAGTCTGAAGAAGGACTTCGACCTGAAACTTCTCTCCAGAGAGGCTGCCTGTCCCGCTGAGTTACTCCAGCTTTTTTGTGTCTATCTTCGGTTTAAACCAGCATCTGCAGTTCCTTTCTACACCATTTTATTTGTTCCTAAATCAGAGCAATTTATGTTTTAAAATGGGAAAGCCTTTAATCTCGATCTTTCCTTTTGTTAAATGTATGCGCTTTGAGTACAGGTAATTACACTGATGCTTTCTTTTAAATGTTGTCACGATTAAGAGTTGCTGCTTAATGAAGTGAAATTACAGTGTCACCAGCTCTTAAGAACTAACCTGGAATTTACTTTATTTAAATTTCTATTTGTGGTTTTGTACCAATGAGGTAAACCCGACTAATCTAAATTAACTGCTTCACTGCTTCCAATGTAGGAGCTGAGACATTTTGCATATATATAGTTTAGTTTAGCTTAGTTTCGTTTTTTGTCTCATGTACCGAGGTACAGTGAAAAGCTTTTGTTGCGTGCTAACCAGTCAGTGGAAAAGCAATACATGATTGCAATGGAGTCATTCACAGTGTACAGATACATGATAAGGGAATTATGTTTAGTGCAAGATAAAGTCCGATCAAAGATAGTCCAAGGGTCTCCAATGAGGTGGATAGATGTTCAGGACTGCTCTGTGTTTACACCGTATTTCCCGAACTTCCATGAAAATTGCGCAGATTAAGGCTGAAGTGAGGAGATGTGCATAGCTGGGCTCCCAGGAGAGATGGGCACATACACCACAGCGGACAGCGAGGAGAAATAAACATTAGATGAAGCAATGGTTCAATGCTATTTTATTGTTTTACATACCTAGGTACAGTGAAATTGTAGAAACGTAGATGCTGGTTTACCACGGGAAGTCACAAAAAGCTGGAGTAACTCAGCGGGTCAGACAGCATACCCAGAGAAAAATGGATATGTGACATTTTCGAATGAGACCCATCTTCAGTCTCTGAAGAAGTTTGAAGAAGTCTTCAAAGTCTGAAGAAGGGTCCCGACCCGAAACTACACATATCCATGTTCTCCAGGGATGCTGCCTGACCCTCTGAGATGCTCAGGCATAAGTTTGAGTGAGATTCCCTTTTTGCAAAAAGCTCTGGAAAAAAATGTCATGATTTGTTCATCCAATGTTCACCCAATGTTCACGCATATGTTCACGAGGGTAAGAGTAGTAGATTACACTGAGGTAATACACAACAGTCACCATATGTCTGGCACCACAAAGAATGCTTCCAAAACATTTAGTTTAATGGCTTATCCATGAAGCATTTAGTCCTGTCTGTTAGATACGTGTAGCATCATGGCCTTGCTTAACAGAACATCTCAAGTGTGTTCAGGATCAACAAGCAATCATATCCGGCCATTTGTTTTTACTCCTGACACTGACTGGTACATTTTACCAACTTGGCCATCTGTTTAGAAGGGGAATCCGGTCTGATGCCTGCATTAATGTAGGTTGGTCAAAGTCTTGACCAACCTACAATGGATGTGTGAAATACTGGAAACACCCAGCAGGGAAGGCAGCATCTGTGGAGAAAGAAACAGTCATTATTTCAGTTGTGGAACCCTTCATCAAACTAATGGACGTGTTGTAGAAAGAAGGGCATTGTTGCCTAAATGATGAGTGCTGCTTAATATCGGAACTGAAGATTTGGCCTGTCATTTGACCCTTCTCTAGGTAGTCACTCATTTCAGAACCAAAAAAGACCATGGCAACTCTTTTTGTCTCACACTTTCTGTCATTTCATCTCTGGCCTTTGTCCACCATCTATCTGTCTATCAAAACCTCCCGTCACCTATATCCACCTATCACTTGCAAGTCTTGTCCTACCCCTCCTCTCTTCCAGCTTTCTTCCTGCCCCCTCCCCTCACCACAATCAGTCTGAAGATTGATCCTTACCAAAATGTCATTATCTATGTTCTCCAGAGATCCTGCCCGAGTGGCTGAGTCACTCCAGCACTTTGTGTCTTATTTGGAAACCAGCAACTGCAGTACCTTGTTTCTCCACCAATGCAAATGCCTGCGATGTCCCATGCCTGGCCTCTGTCTAAGTGTTCACAGTGTTGCTGGGCCACCTGCCAGAACCTCCTCTATACTTTACTGTTTCTCCAGAAGTATTCTGCTTGTTGGCAGCCCTGGTGTGCAATATCTTAACCCAGATAATGAGAGCTTGAAATAACAACATGATAGGCAAACTAATAGACTAGGATGCAGCGTTCTTGATCAGTGATCTGGAGACAAGTTCAAATCCATGCATAGCTTTCAGGGAATTAACATTAAAGTATTGGAATTATAAGGACAAATCTGGCCTCAGCAAAACTGGTCTAATGGGGGAGGCACAGTGGTGCAGCGATAGAGTTGCTGCCTTACAACGCCAGGGACCTGGGTTTGATCTTGACTACGGGTGCTTGTCTGTACATTGTTGCCTGTGGAAGAGTTAATAACAAAAGGATACAAACAGTGAAACTTAGCAAGACTAGGGTTGTGGAGGGACAGAGCTGGAGGGAATGCAAGCAATATTTGAAATTACATAATTCAATATTCATACTGCTGGGTTATAAGTTGCCCAAACGAAATATGAAGTGGTGATACTCCAATTTGCGCGTGGCCTCACTCTGACAGTGGAGGAGGCCCAGGGCAGAGAAATCAATATACCATGGGGAAGGGGGCTTAAAATGCTCCGCTGACCTTGCCACACCTCAGTCCGACCTTTTCTATCCTACATCTGATCCTTCAGAGTGTCAATGGTGCAGCAACCTTTGCTTTCCACAGTATAGCTGGCAATCTGCTGCAGTCCACAACACATTCATATCCATCCATCACCAGTCAGTTATCTTGGACATTCTTGAAGAATATGTCAACACAGGATTATATTCCACAGACACGCAAATGCATTGGGAAAAGCAATCCCTCTAATCTCTATTCATGCTTGAGGCTCACTTATTTTGTATTTAGATCTTTTACCTCTGTAATCACAGCTAATTATGACAAGCTACTTACAAATACATTGTACTTGCCTCTCATACTTCAAAGAGCTGAGTCGGTGCTGACAAGGAGATATCGACCTCAAAGAAATCCACTTTTTTCTGCAAAGGCTCCTTACAGGTTTGCAGTAAGCGGTGAGGTGCAGGAAGCAGTGGGGCACTGTGGTGCCACGTTGGCCTCATTGTTTCAAAGTAGGATCCATCGCCGCACTCTGCGGCCTTCCATCGATGGAGCTGGAGGCCTCCTCGGACTGTCATGAGCCCCACCACGGGGCGCGGACTTAACATTGGAGCCGATCCCTTGCCTGGGATCGCTCCCACAGCAACCACCGCGGACTTTAAACATCAAGAGCTCGCAGTCTTCGGGAGAGGCTGCTCGGGAGCTCCAACGTCGCGGTAGGTTCAACCAGTTCCGACGCGAGGTTCGATCGCCCAGCGCGGGGGAGCTGACATGCCCCCGATGCGGGAGCTTGATCGCCTCGACGCAGAGGGCCCGAAATGCCGCCGGCTAAGGAAGTCAAGATCGTCCCGTCAACGGGGGCTCGAGGCCCACGAGCGAGGAAGAACTAAAGGAAAGGACTTTATTTCGCCTTCCATCACAGTGAGGAATGTGTAGGAGTCACTGTGGTGGATGTTCATGTTAAAATGTGTTTTTGAAGTGATTTGTTGCTTTTAATTGTATGACTGACCTGGCCAATGAAATTCCTCGTATGTTGCAAAACATACTTGGCGAATAAAGTGTGATTCTGATTCTGATAACGGTGGCGTAGCTGGTGGAGCCACTCGTCACGGCTCCTGCAACCTGACTTCAATCCTGACTGTGAGTGCTGTCTGTGTGGAGTTTGCACATTCTCTCTGTGACCACATGGGTTTCCTCTGGATGCTCCGCTTTCCTCCCGCATCCCAAAGACGCACGGCTTGGTAAGGTATTTGGCCAGTGTAAATTGTCCCAGTGGGTGCATGTACATTAGAATATGGGAGGAACTGAAATGGGATGAGAATTAAATGGGATTCATGGTAGATTAAAGCAGATGGGCTGCTTGACAATCAGCACAGACTCGATGGGCCAAAGAGCCTCTTGCCATATTGCATGACTCCCATTGAAGTTAGGAGCTCAGCCACTTGTTGGGCATATGCAAGAGAATAGATTATCAGGATATGTGGGAGAATAGGACTGACGGGATTGCTCCAAGAACCAGCATAGGCACGATTCGCCAAATGGTCTCCTTCTCTGTGATATGGGGAGCGAGAGAAAGAGAGAACAACAGAGAGGGACAAAAGCAAGCGAAAGATAGGGAGACGGGGAGAAAGAAGGAAGCAAAAGAAAAAGAGAGAGAGAGAAAGAGAAATTGCGTCAATCATGCCAAACCCAAGGTGTGACCACAGACCTCACTCTCAGTCACTACTGGATTTTCAGGAGCTGAGAAGAGAACTCCACCTGTATTCTGGACTGATAAAGGCAACATTTGACCAAGTTGGGTTTGTTTTGAAATACACCTGCACAGATTTTGAAATGCTTTAAAAGGGTTGACAGCTGCTCACGTGGATGGGCATTAGTGCAATCATCCAGGGACAAATATTTACACTTAAGAACCAGTGTCTCAATAGGAACAGCAACTCAATAGGAACTGTCCATACTGTACTCAACAGAGAAAAGCAGGGATGCTGTGAAATGACTTGCATGGAGAGATTTTTAATTTTGATTTCTGGAGATGGGAAAGTGGATTGAGAAGTTGTGAGGAGAAGAAGGGCTGGGAATAACCAGCATGGAAAAGATCCAGAGTTCCTGCAACCCATTTGTTGGTGGAGAGGGTCAATAACTTCAAATTCCTGGGCGTGCATATATCAGATCTTTCCCGGACCCAGCACACTGATGCAAATGTAAAGAAGGCACATCAGCGACTCTACTTCCGGAGAAGATTACGGAGATTCGGCATGTCGAAGAGGATTCTCCTAAACTTCTACAGGTGCACGGTAGAGAGCATTATGACTGGTTGCATCATCGCCTGGTTCGGTAATTTGAACATCCAGGAGCGAAAAAGACTACAAAAAGTTCTGGCCACTGCCCAGTCCATCACCGGCTTTGACCTCACCACCGTTGAAGGGATCTATCGTAGTCGCTGCCTCAAAAAGGCAGCCAAAGTCATCAAGGACCCACACCATCCTGGCCACACACTTATCTCACCACTGCTATCAGGAAAAAGATATAGGAGCCTGAAGACTGTAACGTCCAGGTTCAGGAACAGCTGCTTCCCCACCTTTAATAACTGACTAGCAATTTCCCCACTACCGATGTTAGACTAACTGGTCAGTAATTCCCCGTTTTCTCTCTCCTTCCCTTTTTAAAACGTGGGGTTACATTAGCTACCCTCCAATCCTCAGGAACTACTCCAGAATCTAAAGAGTTTTGAAAAATTATCACTAATGCATCCACTATTTCTGGGGCTACTTCTTTAAGTACTCTGGGATGCAGCCTATCTGGCCCTGGGCATTTATCGGCCTTTAATCCATTCAATTTACCTAACACCACTTCCCGGCTAACCTGGATTTCACTCAGTTCCTCCATCTCATTTGACCCCCAGTCCCCTGCTATTTCCAGCAGATTATTTATGTCTTCCTTAGTGAAGACAGATAAAGTAGTTATTCAATTGGTCTGCCATGTCCTTAGTTCCCCTTGATCAATTCACCTGTTTCTGACTGCAAGGGACCTACATTTGTTTTAACTAATCATTTTCTCTTCACACATCTATAAAAACCTTTGCAGTCAGTTTTTATGTTCCCTGCCAGTTTTCTTTCATAATCTATTTTCCCTTTCCTAATTAAGCCCTTTGTCCTCCTCTGCTGGACTGAATTTCTCCCAGTCCTCTGGTAGGCTGCTTTTTCTGGCTAATTTGTAAGCTTCATCTTTTGTTTTGATAGTATCCCTGATTTCCCTTGTTATCCACGGATGCACTACCTTCCCTGATTTATTATTTTGCCAAACTGGGATGAACAATTGTTTAGTTCATCCATACAGTCTTTAAATGCCTTCCATTGCCTATCTACCGTCAACCCATTTAGAATCAATTGCCAGTCTGTCTTGACAATTCACGTCTCATACCCTCAAAGTTACCTTTCTTTAAGTTCAGAACCTTTGTTTCTGAATTAATTATGTCATTCTCCATCCGAATGAAGGACTCAACCATATTATGGTCACTCTTGCCCAAGGGTCCATATAGAGGAGGCTGTTGTGTGGATACAAGGAACTGCAAATGCTGGTTTACACAAATAAGACATAAAGTGCTCGAGTTGGTCAACTGGTCAGGCAGTATCTCTGGAGAGCATGCATGGGTGGTGTTTTGAATCAGAACCCTTCTTCACATGTGTGTGGTGGATTAGTTGTGGCTCATTTTACTTCGGAGTCACGTGAGTGACTCGTTGAGGAAGACCGTCAGCCCACATGCGCGTCATTACATCTAGCGCATTGTGCAACGGCTGACTGGAGGGCGCGTTGCTCCTTCCAGCGTTAAGATAAAAACCTGAAGGTAAGTTTTTTCATCTTATTCCCAGGTTCTGTTTTTTCTCTTTTACAGAGGTTCTCTGTTACAGAGGTTTTCTTGCTGGAACTAATTCGGGGCGGAGTCCGGACGGGCTGCGAAACTGGTTATGGACCACGGGGAATCCCGGTCTCGGAACACGGAAACCGGGACCACGGGGAACCGGCTACTGAGACCGCGGATGTGTGGGTAGCTGGCGGCCGTCGGGTTCGCCACCCAAGTCACTGACAGTTCAGTCAGTGGCTTCCAGACCGGCTGTGGTTCCCCAGAAAGGGGGTAAAACCAACAGTAAGCCGGTAGGTCTGTGGCAGTCAGGCCAGGAGGGACCCCTCCGACATACAGGGGTCAGCTGCTTCCAGACCGCTGTGGGTCCCCAGAAAAGGGGTAAAGCCAAAGTAAGTCGGCTAGGCCTGTGGAATAGGGGAGTCAGGCCAGGATGGTTCCCCTCCGACATACCTGGGTACGTCCTTGGATAGCGCCCTCAGGCGTTTATCCCACAAATGTGATGCTCAAACCTGATATAGGTCCGTAGGAGGGGCCATATCAGCACAGGTATCCTCAGGGGCCTGCGGCAGCACCTGTTTCAGGGCTGCCGATGAATCTCCCTCTCTGTGGAGGGGAGTGCGAGTGGTCAGTGTATAACTGACTTCAAAATTGAAAGTATGTCCGTGGAACATACTGGAGCACATGCATATGGCTTGAAGGGAATACTCGCAAACGAAGGTGTTGCTGCCAAAAGCTTCATCGTTAGGCGACGACACACCCCACGCCTCCATCGGCGGTAAGCGGTTCACTGAAGCCGGTGGCAGCTTGCAAGCTAGGCAGAGGTCTTTCAGACCAAGGTCTCAGGAAAAATATGGAATCCACGGGCCCTACCAGTCCTACTCTCCAATCAAGGAGGGAAAAATAAACCACATCAGGGGCCTTTGGGCTTACCATAAGACCACCGGAAGCCATGGAGGTAGGTGGGTCTGGTTCTTCTGAAACATGGGGTTGTGGACCATTTACAAGTTGGTAATATTTACACTTGTTTTTTGTACAAGTGACAATGGTAACATGAGATTCAGATCTGTTTAAAACTAATGATAACATGTGATTAATTTATACTGCACAGCATACAAGGGTTCCAAGCAGGCTTGGAATTGGGGCCAGAGTTGTCTTTCGAGGCAGGCCCAGTATTATGGCCAGGATTGCCTTTCGAGACAGGCTCGGGAATCTGGCCAGAGTTGTCGTTCAAGGCAGGCACAGAATTATGGCAGGCATGGCTAGTTTATTGTGAAAGATGGAGGATGTCACTTCATCCTTGATTTAACTCATATGTGCAGTATAGACTTTCAGAATAGGAAACTTCGTTACTGTCTAACAATTGATTTCCATAGGATCTTTATGGCATGCATCGATCTCAAAGATGCATGCTATTCAGTTCCCATTCACAGGGATCACCGGAGATATTTGAAATTTATCTGGATGGGGCAATGATAACAGTTAAAGTGTTGCAAAATGGACTAACTTCAGCTCCCAGGTTATTTACCAAATTACTAAAACTGGCGCTTGGGCTGCTCAGAGCTCAAGAACATTTGTTATCGCCTATCTGGATGATGTTTTAAACGCTGTATTTTACTAAAATTAACTGTTGCAGCCGCAAACTATATTTGAGAAATTGGGGATTCTCATCCATCCAGTTAAATTTAAGTTGATACCTACCAGAACTATTGATTATTGAGATTTACCTTTAACTATTAATTTAATGGTGACTCCGCCCTGGGGCAAGAGATTGGAATTAATAGAAGCCTGTAACAACCTCGTTGTTACGAAGCAGCCTTCTATTCATCAAGTGTAATTGGCAATATAGTACCTGTGTTTCAGCTGTGCAATTTGGGCCTTTGCATTGTCAGAACTTACAATGTGCAAAGAATTAACCTCTCAAGTACCATATAGGTCATTATTAACAGACCTATGCTATTACCAGCTGAAGCTACCAAAGTCACAATGCTGCACGAACAGTATTCAGCATTGCTCCAGTAATTTTGGTCAGTAATCTTCAGTAATTACAAACTGATGCTAGTGCTCAAAGATGAGAAATTACGAATGCCATCTCCAGTTATGGAGGCGGATGCATTTTGCATGAGTAACCACTTTTCAGTTATTGGTATCAACCACCTATAAACACTAGGTGCATTCTATAGGTTAAAGGTTATTATGCGAATATGCATAATCTGCATGCTCAACTCCAAGTTGATACACTATGGTGGTGGCATATGTTAGTCACATGGGTGCAATCAAGTTAAAGTATCCTGTGATATTTACCTAACCTCATTTGGCGCTGTTGTATCATCACATGAAATCAATGACAACACAGAATGGATGTTGGATCACAAAGCATTTAATGACATTATGGCTCGATGGAACACCAAATATCAATATATTTTCATCCAGGCTCATTAACCAGTTGCAAAATATGTGGCATACAGTGGTGAGAGATACATTCTCGCCACACTGGGGAATAATGTTCTTTCATGTCTTTCCTCCATTCTGCCTCATCAGTCGGGTCTTGCAATAAATCCAGCAAGATCCTGCTTCAGGCTTTTCAAACTGCCTGACTGGCCTATGCAGCCATGGTTCCCGCTAATGTTGGGAATAATAATAGAACCTTATATGGTTATTGTAAACATAAAACTTTGCTGGTGACTCGGGAAACCGGTCTCTGCATGATAAAATCAATTCATTGAGTTGCAGACTCTGAGACGACTATTCCTGCAGCTCGGGTTGTCAGACCGATCCATGTATGTGCTCACTGCAGAGTGCAGGGATAGCACCAAAAAAATGTTTAAATACGCATGTTACATATAATACAGCACGGATAACTGACATCTTGGAGTTCATTTTCAAATGGGTCTTTGACAATAATTAAATTATAGTGCCATTAACTGTGCCAACGTGCCTTCTCATCATATTTGCTGCAGCAAGTGGGACCCACACTGTCGGGTCTCACCCTCTGATATCCAGAATTATAAAGGATATCTTTAATACAGGTTCTCCCAGGTCCAGTTACATGAAAGTATGGGACATTGACGTTATGTTAACACTACTTCACCAGGGGGCTCCAGCTACATCCTTATCTTTAGCCGGCTCTCATAAGGTAGTTATCCTCATGGCGCTGGTCTCAGTGCAACGGGTCCAGTAACTACATAAATTGCGACTGGACAGTATGATTACATCTGCAAATAACATCATATTTTATGTTTATGATTTAGTTAAGCAGAACAAACCAGGGGCGTTAGGCCTCAAACTAGTTTTCATGGCATACCCCATGGACCTTCGGTAATGTGTGGTCACATATTTACAACAATATGTCAAGGTCACCTTAAAGGCTCTAAACAGGCAATGTTTGTTAGTTACAAAAACAAAAAAACAAAAAAAAAACTCATAAGAAGGTACTAGTTCAGACCATCTCCAGGTGGTTAAAACGGGGGTTTGGCTAATGCACATGTAGATACTAATATTTTCAACTCTTACTCCACCAGGGCTGCTACTACATCAGCACCAAGGGTTATGTACGTTCCGCAGGACCACATCCTAGCAGCTGCAGGATGGTCAAACGAACGTACTTTCCAAACATTTTATATTAACCCATTGCCAGACCGGGGGTATTTGCCAAATCTATTTTAGATTCTGTTTTATAGTTTCCCCCTGGATGAGAGGGGTCACTATTATTGTCAATTGCTCATTAAAGCATCAGCATGTTTTAAATTTATTGCATGTCTGAATGCATAATTCATATTTCCCTAATCATGGTCAATTGACGCAGTGTGTGACGCATGGACTTGTTTCCACGGCATGAAATCACAGAGCTTTGAAATCTTCACGGAGTCACTCACGTGACTCCAAAGTAAAATAGTAAGATTAAATGAGAACTTACCAGTTTGAAGTTTGATCTTTATTTTATGAGGAGTTACGATGAGCGATTATGTGCCCTCCGCTCTCAACCCTCGCATCATAAAGGTCATCTGGTAGTTCTATTCTTCTCTAATTTCACTATGTTCAGTTCAACTACTGTTATCTGTGATTTCACACCGCTGCTTTGAAGATTGATGCGCATGCGGGCTGACGGCCTTCGTCACGTATTCGCTCATCGTAACTCCTCATAAAATAAAGATCAAACTTCAAACTGGTAAATTCTCATTTAACCTTACTATTAGTTGTGGCTGTATAGCAGGGCTTCCTAGTCCAGGAAGACTCATCCCTCCAGTTGATGGGAATGTAGGGCGAGTAGAACAGGATTGATAAAGCATTGGTGTAAATCTAAAGTAGACAAAAGTGCTGGAGAAACTCAGCGGGTGAGGCAGCATCTAAATCTAGAGGTTGGCACAGACCAAGGGGGCAAAAGGGCTTGACTCTAAGACACTAAGTCTCCCAAAAGTGACATGGTTGATTAGTGTACAATGAAGGCATACCTGTTGGTGAGAAAGGTTGGGAGAGCTCTGTTAAATGTACATCGACAGTGGCATATTTACTGTGGTACTTTCAGTTTTAATCTATGGGATTGAAAGCAAGGACTGGACAGAGTGGGTGGAAGGGCCTGTTTCCATGCTATAAAAAGTAAAAACCTACTCGATAAGGAAGGGAGAAAGTCTTTGCAATAACCAAGGATTCTCACTCTCTGTCTTATGTCCATTCATTTTACCAAGAACATGAAAATTCTCGTGCAAACCCTGCATAACTGTAAGCTGAGATCCTACAGGCAACAACAGGGCCTCTTCCAGAAGTTGAATACAAGTCAGAAACACAGTCCATGTTCCCAATTATCCTTGTGCAGCCAAAGACAAGTATCCAGGAGGGATTTGTTTGTGGTATGATCGACTTCCAGAGGAAAGTTTCAGAAACACAGACAGCACAGGTCAAGGGAAGTAGCGTCCTGGGAGCAAACTTTCCTTCCTGCACCTTGGCCAACTGTAAACTGTCTTTCAGTCTATCACCTGAAATCAAAGCTTCTGGGATCAACAGGCTGGTGAAGGGTTAACTAAGCCGATTTAAAAAAAGGAAAATGCAGCTAGGGGATTCTTGGAAGATTGTGTGGAATGCACAGAGGTTCAGTAATGACAGGTTTTGGAAGCGGTGCTGTCTGGCCCAGCTCCAGGCAGACTGGGAAGCAAGGAATCCATAGGGGAAGGAAAGGGAAAGCTGCAACATGAAGCACCCAGACACCCTGCCCATCTACTCATAGTCTGCACTCACCTGCATTCCTTTGTCCATCCGATCTTCCCTACCTCTGTCCCAATCCCTCCTGAAAAGGGTGGGTCACACTGGAGAGCAATCTCTTGGTGGGATTCTTGTCGCCCAACCTCACAGAGACTATCCAGTTAGGTGACGTTTCAGGTCGGGAACCTACTTCAGAAGAAGATGATTGGGCGGCACAGTGGACCAGTGGTGGAGTTGCTGTCTACAGCACCAGCGACCCATGTTCAATTTTGACTGCAGGTGCTGTCTGTACGACGTTTGCAGGTTCACCCTGTGACCGCGTGGTTTTTGTCCGGGTGCTCGAGATTCCTCCCACATTCCAAAGACATGCAGGTTTGTAGGTAAATTGGCTTCAGTAAAATTGTAAATTATCCCTAGTGTGTAGGATAGTGCTACTGCATGGGATGTGTGTAGGTATGTTACAATACTTACCTTCAGCGGCACTGCAGTTCTGCCACTGGCCGTGCGCGCAACTTTGGCGCCTTTGGGGGGGGGCGGGCGGGATTAAAATGCCGTTTTCTCCTGCCTGTCCGAGATATGTTTTCTCGGGCTGCCAGCCGCTGCTGAAAAATTGTTCCGACTTGCGTTCTCGGAAGTTTTTTTTTTAAATCGCAGGAGAATTTAATCACTGGAGTAAAATTAAAAAGCGATTTCTAACGCCGTCAACGCCGACAACGGGACAGATCTCACGTAGGGGACATAAGGTAAGTTGTGTATTTTTCATATAAACTTGCTTCTTAGGATGACTTTAATCAAAATTTCATTGGCGAAAATGCGATTATGGCCCCATACGAACTGGCAGTGTTTTTCCTGCTGATATGGGGTTCAAATTCACCGCAAACTGCAACGTTTCAATCGATCGCGTTCCACAAAAACCCACTCGCAAGATGATTAAAATGGCCATTAATTTATGGGAATTAAACATTAAATTCCTTCCATTTGGCCTATAAATTCATGACAATGAGATTTAAAAATCATGTTATATTGTGAATTCTTGTGTGAATGTTATTTGGACACTTAGGCTATTTAAAAATGTTAATCTTTTCTTAAGAAATGGATAAATGTTTAGATCTAGTAATTGAATTTTGTAATTAGCTACAATTAGATAACTAACTAATTATATGCTTTAATTTCAGGTCATCCAAGTAAGATTGTTTCAGATTTGTTTCAGAATGCTTCAATCTATAATAACTGAAAATTTATTTCAGTTCTCTTAATTTTTAAGAAAGTTATGGGCTTTTGACTGTCCTCGATCACAGCTTTTGTGTTAAGTCAATGGAAAAGCAATAGGGAACAAGATGCTAATTTCCGAGTATGAAAATGGCCATAACTTTTTTTATTACTGAAGATATGAAAGTGAATTAGGTGTCAAATTAAACTTGTTTTAATGCTTTATCTGATGGAATAAATTGCAGACTTGATTTTTTTAATCTCAAAATTTTGTAACATTGCTAATGAGTGCTGGTTGGTGCGGACTCGGTGGGCCGAAGGGCCTGTTTCTGTGCCATATCTCTCTCTCCCCTGACTCTCAGTCTGAAGAAGGGTTTCAACCCGAAATGCCACCTATTCCTTTTCTCTTGTTATGCTGCCTGATCCGCTGAGTTGCTCCAGCATTTTGTATCTATCGTCGGCCTCTTTAGTGCTGTCCCACTGCGTAATTCATTAGCCAAATCTACTGCTACCCATGATATGAAACCTGCAGACCCAAATCCTGAGGGTCATACACAGATTGCTGCAGAGTGGATGGTCGCACCACCCCTCTCCCCACACCCTCATTGGGATAATGTGAACAACAGAGTGGCACAGTGGTGCAGTGGTTGAACTGCTGTTTCACAGCACCAGAGACCCGGGTTCCATCCTGGCTATGGGTGCTGTCTGTACCGAGTTTGTACATTCTCCTTGTCACTGCGTTGGTTTTTTCTGGGTGCTCCGGTTTCCTCCCACACTCCAAAGACGTACAGGTTTGTAGATTAATTAGGTTTGGAAAATGTATAAATTGTCCCTGGTGTTTAGGATAGTGTTAGTGTACAGGGATTGCTGGTCGGAGCAGACTCAGTGGGCTGAAGGGCCTGATTCCAAGCTGCATCTCCAAAGTCTAAAGTTTAAAGTAAAACTGGTCACAGTTACCACCTGACACAAAGACCTGACCAGCTGTTGAAGCCCACCCAAATCATACAAGCTTCTCGCTTTCCCTTATAACCTATAAGCCTGCGCTTCTTTTGGGATGCGGGAGGAAACCGGAGCACCCAGAGGAATCAAATGCGGTCACAGGGAGAGCATGCAAACTCCACACAACAACACCCGAGGTCAGGATTGAACCCGAGTCACTGGGAGGCAGCAGCTCTACATGCTGCGTAACTGTACAGGTTCCTATCCAATACCATCAAAATTTGACTGGACATAAGTTAGAACTTTAACTTGTGAACCAGTTCTGTCCTTTTCCATTAACTATTTAAAAACTAATAGAACTATGATCACTGGTGACAAAGTGCTCTCCCACTGACAACTCAGTCATTTGCCCAGGCTAGTTTCTCAACAATAGGCCACGCTCTCCCCTCTCTCTCGTGGGTCCTTCGATATACTGTATCGCCTGAGAAAGCTTTCCTGGACACATTCAATAAATTGCACCCCATCGAAGCCCTGAGCAATATGGCAGTCCCAGGCTATAGTGGGTCAGTTAAAATCTCTGACTATGATGAACCAATTATTGCGACTCTGCAATCTCCCAGCATATTTGTTCCTCTAATTCCTGTTCACTATTTGTTTAGTTTACTTTAGTTTATTGTCACAAGTCCCGAGGTACAGTGAAAAGCATTTGTTGCGTGCTATCCAGTCAGTGGAAAGACTATACATGATTACAATTGAGCCACGCACAGTTCACAGATACAGGATAATTAGAATACCATATAGTGCGAGATAAAGTCCGGTAAAATCCGATTAAAGATAATCCAATGGTAGTTCAGGACTGCACTCTAGTTGTTGGTAGGATGGTTCAGTTGCCTGATGACAGCTGGGAAGAAACTGTCCCTGAATCTGGAGGTGTATATTTTCACACTTCTATACAACTTGAGAGGGAGAAGAGGGAGTGACCCGGTAGAGACTAGTCCTTGATTATGTTGGTGACCTTGCCGCGGCAGCGTGAAGTGTGGAAGGAGACAATAGAAGGAAGGTTGGTTTCCGTGATCGTCTGGGCTGCGTCCACAATTCTCTGCAATTTCTTGCGGTCTTGGATGGAGCTGCTCCCAAACCATGCTGTGATGCATCCCAATAAAGTGTGTTCTATGACGCATCTGTAGAAGTTGGTGAGAGCTGTTGGGAACATGCCGAACTTCCTAAGCATTCTAAGGGCCTATAGTGTGATCCCAATAACATGATCACCCCCTTCTTATTTCTCAGTTCCACCATATATCCTTACTAGATGATCATTCTGTAATTTAATCCCAGACTACTGCCATGGTGTTCTGCTTAATCAGAAATGTAACTCTCTCACCTCTCATTCATCCACCTCTATCCCGCCTGTTGCACCTTTTCTTAATTCAGCATTTAACTACATTGGATAGTTACAGAAAACGGTGTCGTTGCTGGAAGATAGAAGTGACCAAGGAAGATGGGTTAGTGCAAGAACGTGGCGCTGCGGTAAAAGATGGGATATCATCTCATTGAATGACATTGCAATGTGATTCCCCTCTTCAAAATGCGACCAATATTTTCATCACAAGTCTGCTGCGGCACCTCTGTCGGGCTTTAACTATGGCTTGTGTATGTGATCACGCTCTCCTCCTCTGTTTCACCTTCTCTGGGTGACAGGAGGGCTCCCTGTTTTGCCCAAACGGAACAGAGCAGGAGGTGAGGGAGGAGGTTGAAGGAGGTGAGAGAGTAGTGAGAGGAAGAGGTGGAGGAGGAAGGAGGGGCGGAGACTGCTGAGATACAGCGTGGAACCAGGCCCTTCGACCCACCGGGTCCGCACCGACCAACGATCACCTGTAGTTTTATCGTACACACTAGGTACATGACAGCAGGGATCTAATGAATCATTGGAGGAGCAAAGGAGATGTAGAAGTATACTTAAGGCAGCTTTGGCTGGGAAAATCCAGAAGAATCCAAAATGGTTTTACAATTATATTAATGGAATAAGAGTAATATGAAAGAGTACGGTGCCTCATGGACCAATATGGACATCTTCGTTCAGAGCTGCAAGAGTGGGTGTGGTCCTCAATGAATGTCTCTCTTCTATTATTACCATAGAGAAAGGCATGACAACTGGGCAACTTGGGAAAGTTAATAGAAATATCTTGGCGGTAGTTCTCATTACAGTAGAGGAGAGGCCAAAGACCTTAAAATGTATAACATTAGATAAACCTCCATGACTGATCAGATGCTTCCAGGAAAACTCTTCGATGCTGGAGAAACATTGCAGGAGCCCTGGGTGAGATGTATGCATCCTCATTAGCCAGGGGTGAGGTACTGGGAGACTGAAGGGTGGCTAATGTGTACCTCTGTTTAAGAGGGTCTGCAAACATGGGAGCTATAGAGCAGAAAGCCTGACATCTGTGGTGGTTTATGTTACTGGAAGGGATTCTGAGGGATAAGAAATACATTCCTTTGGAAAGACAGTGGTGATTAGGGATAGTCAGCCTGGTATTGTACATGGGTGATCAAGTCTCAGGAATTTAATTGGACCTTTTGAAGAAGTAACCAAGAAGGTAGACATAGTCTATGTGGACGTCAGCAAGGCCTTTGATAATGTTCCGCATGATCGGTCGCTCAGGAAGGTAAGGTCGTATGGAGTTCAGGGGGAGCTAGCTAAATAGATACTTTATTGACTTGATGGTAGGAAGCAGAGGGCGATGATGGAAGGTTGTTTCTCGGACTGGCGGCCCGTGACTATTGTGCCACAGGGGTCAGTGCTGAGCCTTTTGTAGTCTGTCATCAACACCAACACTTTGGATGAGAATGTATAAGGCATGGTTAGTAAGTTTGTAGACTATATCAAAATAGGTGGTATTGTAGATTGTGAAGAAGGTTATCAAGATTTACAGTGGGATCTTGATCAGCTGGGCAAGTGAGCTGAAGAAAGGCAAATGGAGCACAATTCAGGTAAGAGTGAGGTGTTACATATTGACAAGTCAAACCAGGGCAGGAACCTCACAGTGAACGGAAAGGAATCGTGGAGCAGAGGGATCTAGGGGTATGTAGGTTATTTTGTGAAAGTGCGTCACAGATGGGCGGCGATGAATAAAGGTTTTGGCATGCTGATTGGCATCATCACGGGCCTTGGTCATAGAGGAAAAACGCCATTAAACTGGAAGAGTGCAGACAGGATTAGAGAGGATGTTGACAGGACTCATGCATTCTGCCTTACAAATTCTCACACACTCGCTCACGCATGCATTCTCACACACATTCTCTCTCACACACACTCTCTCTCACACATGCACTCTCTCACACACTCTCACACACACTCTCACACACACTCTCTCTCACACATGTCTCTCACACACTCTCTCATACACACTCACACAAGTGCACTCTCTCACACAGTCACACACTCTCTCTCTCACACATGCGCTCTCACACACATGCACTCTCTCACACACTCTCACACACACACTCTCACACACACACTCTCACAAGTGCATTCTCTCACAGTCACACACTCTCTCACACATGCGCTCTCACACACATGCACTCTCTCACACACTATCACATACACTCACACACACACACATTCTCACACATTTTCTCTCACACATGCACTCTGCCTTTCACTTTCTCACACACTCTCTCATACATTCTCTCACATATTTTTTCACACACTCTCTCATGCACAGTTTCACATATGCTCTCGTTTTTACACATTTCTTGCTCTCTTTCACCCACCCTCTCACACACTCTTCTCTCTCGGTCTCTCAGGCACAATCTTGCTTACACATAATCTCTCACGTACAGGCACTTTCACTCTCACAGACTCTCAGGCACACTTTCCACCACACGCACTCTCTTCTCTCACACATACACTCTTCTCACACCACACTCTCTCTCTCTCTCTCTCACTCACACATACACATTTGTCCACTCTCTCTCACTCACACACACTCCCTTATCTGTCACACATGCACAAAGAATGCATGCAGATACTCACAACTCACAAATGCAAGTGAGGTAGGTAGATGAATGGACCAAGTGGACATACTGACAGTGACCCACACACAAACACAGGCATTGAAACAACAAGATTCTGACGGCTGATGGGTTCTGGCAGTTGGACTTCCCGTGCCAGCCTGGTGCATGCCCACACTGCCACAATGCTGATGCATGCCATGCCCTCAGCTGAGTCTTAGAACCAGCATCTTCACACATTCCCACAGACTTCCAATGTAGCACTCTCAGCCGGTGCCCCGGCACACTGCCTTCAGCTCCGATAGATCAGCCAGCCTGTCACTTGGAGCTGCCAGCTCCTACTCAGGCCATCTGTCCTGGCCACGGGTCCCCCTTCCACCAACACCAAGGTTTGAAGACGCAGCCTGCAAGCCCACTGGCACCAAGAGTTGGAGACCCAGCCTACGACCACTGGCCTCCATTACAGGCAAGGGACTCTGGACTCTGTTAAAAGCTTTGGAAGTGAGCTTGCATTTTGTAACAATAATGATTAAAGCATAAACATGCCTGATGGGATGTAATGTGATAAAATGGTGGGAAGATTTAGAAAAGTGGAATATTGTTTACATGGAGGGAGGCTGCAGAATGATTCGGTGCGGGGATCTGGATGCCCTTGTACATCCATTTCCCCCATGTCTGCCTGCCATCAATTTGGCTGCAAGTTTTCCATCAATTTTTCTGTTCATTATTTTTTTGCTCTTTCACTTTTTTCCTTGTGAAATCTGGTGTACTGGGCATATTCCACCCACCCCACCTTACACCAGTGTTGTAAGCAACACTTTACATGCTCATATAGCATTAATCAGGTTTTAACTTCCCCTAAGCTGCCACATTGTCATTTGACATTCTATCATTCCATCAGAGATATTCCTTTTGTTCTATCCATACCTCTTCCTCCTTCTATGCTACTGAAAATAAAGTTGTATATTCTCTTTCTTCATTTTACTCAAGGTTCCCAGACCTGAAATATTATCTGTTTCTCTTCACTGCCTGACCTGCTGTTTCCAGCATTTTTAGTTTTATTTCAAAGGTCAGTGTACAGGTACACAAAGCACTTAGGAAGGCTAGCAGTATGTTGTTCTTTATTGCAAGTCTTGTTTAAACTATATATGATGTTGTTAGGACTACGTGTATGGATGATTGGGTAGAGTTTAGGTATCTTTACTTAAAGAGCGATATGCTTGCTTTAATATGATTAACAATTGCCACGGAAATTGACTTTGGCCATCTCGACAGCAGTTTACATCACAGCCCATGCGAATGATGAACTATACATGGCTTTCAATAGTCTTGAAACTAAGTACACCAAGGCCATGTTCATCATAGCAGAGGACTTTAGACATACAGTGTGGAACCTGAGTCCACACTATCCAGTGATCACCCCACACACTCGCATTATCCTACACTCTTGGGGCAATGTACAATTTTTACCAAAACCAATTAACTTACAAATCTGTACATCTTCGGTGCGGACCCAGTGGGCCTGTTTCTGTGCTGTATCTAAAACAAAAGAATGAAATCAGCTGCCCCGGCAACCTCAAGTGCACCAATACCCACGATCACTGTCACAGATGATTCTTCAGAATTCACAAAAAACAACTGGCCTGGATAGAGTCCCCAGTCACGGCCTCGGAAAACTGCACAGACCAGATAGCAGGAGTACTTCTTTAACCTCGCCCTACTCTATTCTGATGTTCATTTCCACTTTAAGATGACCACAATCATCCTGGTGCCAAAGAAAATCAAGTAGCATGCTTTAATGACTACGGTCTGGCGGCTCTGACATTCACCATCATGAAATGCTTTGCAGGAATGGTGAGGGTGCACATGAGCTCCAGCCTCCCACACAAACGCAATCCATAGCAATTTGCCCACTGTCGCAACAGGTCCACGGCTGATGCCGTTTTCCTGATCCTCCACTCCTCCTGGGAATATCTGGATAGCAAGGACTTCTACATCAGACTCTTACTCATTGACTATAACTTTGCCTTCAACTCATCCCAACCAAAACTCATCTCCAAACTCGAGTCTGCAAACCCCTCTGCATTCTAGATTTATTTTTAGTTTTAGTTTTAGAGATACAGCGTGGAAACAGGCCCTTCGGCCCATCGGCGACCAGCGATCCCCGCACACATTAACACTACCCTCCACACATTAGGGACAATTTCACATTTATACCAAGCCAATTAACCTACAAACCTAACCTCCCACACGTCTTTGGATTGTGGGAGGAAACCAAAGATCTTGGAAAAAACCCATGCAGGTCACAGGGAGAACATACAAACTTCGTACAGACGGCACCCATAGTCAGGATCAAAACTGGATCTCTGGTGCTGTAAGGCAGCAGCTCTTCCTGCTACACCACCGTGCCGCCCAGGTCCTCAACTTCCTGATCCATAGATTGCAATCAGGGAGGATAGGCGACAAAAAACATCCTCTTACATAATTCCCAACACTGGTACCCTGCAAAGATGTGTTCTCAGCCCCTTACTATACTCCCTATTCACTCACAACTATGCAGCCAAATTCTGCTCTAATTCCATTCACAAATTTCCAGATGCCACCACCGTAGTAAAGCAAATCTCAAACAATCTCATGATAGCATGCAGGAAATAGATAGAGAGCTTAGCAACATGGTGTCAAAACAACAACCTCAATGTCAACAAATTGAAGGAGCTAGTCATCGTCTTCAGAAAGTGGGTTGGAGTACACTCCCCAATCTACATCAGTCGTGTTAAAGTGGAGATGGTCGAGAATTGTAAGTTACTAGGCAAAAATATTACCAACAATTTGCCCTGGTTCAGTCAGTTTGACAGTATGGCCAAGAAAATACGTCAACATTACCACTTTCTCAGAAGACTAAGGAAATTCAGCAGATCTCAAATGACTCTTACCAATTTCTATAGAATTCTGATAGGATGCATCACAATGTGGTTTGGCAACTCCTCTTCCCACAAGAAATTGCAGCAAGTTGTGGACACATCGTGCAAACCTGCCTCTCCCTCACCATTGACTCAATCAACACTTCCCACACAATGCCTCGGGAACGCAGCCAACATAATCAAGAACCATTTCACCCCGTCATTCCCTCTTCTCACTTCTCCTGTTGGGCAGAAGGTAGCAAAGCTAGAAAGCACATATCATCAGATTCAAGAATAACTTTGATTAGTATGGATGTCAGGGGTAATGGGGAGAAGGCAGGAGAATGGGGTTGAAATGGAAAGATAGATCAGCCACGATTGAATGGTGGAGTAAACTTGATGAGCTGTAGAGGCCTATTTCTGCTCCAATCACATGAACATATGAACATCGTCACTATTGTTATCACCTCTTGAACAGATCTCTCATAAGTATTCTGAAAACCCCTCAGTCTATCTTGTTGTGGCACTTACATTTTTTAAATTGCACTCTGTAGCTGTAACACCATATCCTGCGCTAGTTTCCTCTCTCTTTTTGCACTTGTATTATATATATAATTATATCTCTTTTACACACTGGCATTACTGTAATCATGTTTGGATGATTTAGATGGATCACATGCAAAGCAACGTTTTTCACTGCATCTTGGTACAGGTGACAATAACAAGTCAATACCAAACCCTGTTATGACCAATATACCAACATGACAAAGTGCCCATGAACAATGCCAGGAACTTGCATTGACGCAGGACAACATCCTGCTCTGGTTACAATGTCAACAACATACTATGCCGCAGCAGAACTCCCGGCCACCTTGACAGTGCTAGGGCCACGCCACCCTTTGCCATCGTGTGGCCGTGTTAACGGTGCAAGCACAGCACCTTGATACAGGACCTCGATGTCAAGAAGACACACTGACCAGAACCTCACCCAAGTTGACCGAGCCTGGTGCCTGCAATGGCGCAGGATGACCATAATGCCACTTTGACACAGGTTGGCTTCATGCCACAGTGAATGTGCCACGTACCTGCACTCAGCCGGGATACCAGCCAGCCATGGTGCAACTGTCGATAACACACAGTGTCATAGAGACATGGAGCATGGAAACAAGGCCCTTTGACCCACCTAGTTTTTTTCCACCCATCAACCACCCATTTAGTCTAATTTTACATTAATATATATTTTTAATTCTCCCAACATTCCCATCAACTCCTTCCATATTCTCCCCCTCACTCGGGACAAGTTCCAGCGGCTGCTTCACCTACCACCCCGCTCCTCTTTGGGATGGTGGAGGGATCCCTAGTGAAAACCTGTAAATGGATTGGTGTCTTACCTCCCACGCCCTCACAAATGTTCTGGGTGCTCCGGGGTCGGCTGCGGGAGGCTCCGCCAGGGCACGGAGATTGAACGGTGGCCGGGTGAGGAGAGGGATGACAGTTCGCAGACCGATGTCTGGATCCTGATCGAGGTGATGGTGGAGAGGGCTGCTGGAGGCCCTGCAGCAGCCTGGGGCTCGACTGGATTGGACACTGCTCCAAGAGGCTGAGTGTGTGGATCAGGCGTGGCCTGCAGCGCACGGAGAGGTGGAGCAGTAATGGAGGATATCAATAGCATTGCCTGACCAGACAACACAGCAGGGACAACGGGCCTTTATTGTCAAGTCAAAAACTCCACACATATAATGGACTTGAATTGTGAAAAACGGTGCCAAAACACACTGTACACTGACTCAGTGTACTATTCATATTCACTTGTACTTATCGAAGAATGTGCTTATGTACAGTAATACTCTTACTGTCCATGTGACAAGTACTATTGAACAATTGATAACACACCCCCACAATGGAGCCTCAGATCGGTTGTAGTATTGATGACTAGTCCAACTGGCCAGCCAAGGCCATCTTAAAATGTAGGAGCTGCAGATGAAGGAACTGTTGGACGAAAGCTGGAGGAAAGTAGCAGCCTTTGTCCCATCAGCTCCAGCACTTCTGGATGGAACGGTGGCCCAGTGGTACAGTTGCTGTCTCACAGCTCCAGAGACTCTGGTTCCATCCTGACTGTGGGTGCTTCCTGACTGGAGTTTGTACATTTTCCCCGTGACCTACATGGGTTTTCTCCAGGTGCTCCGGTTTCCGCCCACACTCCAAAGACGTACAGTTTTGTAGGCTGCTTCCGCACTGAATCTCTAAACTAAATTAAACTAAACTAAACTACGAAAGCTCTGTGACATCTGCCCGTGGTCCAGGTAGCATGAACAGGGGCCCAGACTCTACGCAGCCCACTTCCCTGGCGTGTGTCCACAGGGAGATGGGGGCCAGAGGTTCCCAATGGGCAAGTCAGAACTACAGGCCCATAATAATGGATGGAGTAGCCCGTCCTCCTCCCTCCCACCCCCGGACCAGTGACTGTGGCCTCACTGCCACGGTGTGGCCTTTCATACCGAGCTGGGAGCCCCACGGTCAGACTGCGTTACTAATGAGCTTCCCACGTTGCCGTCCGGCAGATGAGGCCGTCGCAAGCAGCCCGGCACCCCTGCATGCCCGCACTTGCACGGGTACTAATTAAGACTTCTCCGGCAGAAGCAGTGCCCCACTCTCCAGCTCGGAGCTGTCAGGTCGAGTTAGTTGCAGGCAGGCTTGTGAGACTAGGCCCAGGCTGGATCCCTACAGTGTGCCCTTCTGTCTCTGCGCTGCCCTGCTCCTCCTGCACAAGCTGCCCTGAACTGCCAGCTACACACACACACACATCGCACTGCCCATTAGTCATCGCTTTGTATCCCTTCACTCAGATGATAGATACCTTTAATTTTTAAGCCAGTTTCGCTGCCAACTCCAGACAGATCAGGCTGGTGCTTGTTCTCATCAGACTCACATGGATAAGCGGAGGAGCAGCAGCAAGGAGCCTGGAGCATCCTGGGCCACAGCTGTTTACAACACCTATCACAATCAACTCTCAGCTGCTGTGTAGAGGCAGGGTCTGTTCAGTGAGTAGCCGGCATGTGAATATAATGGAGGTTTCCACTCTGCGGCTCAGTCGTGCAGTGGTAGAGCTGCTGCCTTACAGCACCAATGATCCGGGTTCCATCCTGTACGTTCTCCCTGTGACCGCCTGGGTTTTCCCTGGGAGCAGAGTCTCCCGCACTCCAAAGACGTACAAGTTTGTAGGTTAATTGGCTTCAGTAAAGATTGAAAATTGCCCCTGGTGCAAGAGAGTGTAAGTGTATGGGGATCGCTGGTCAGCGTGGAATCGGTTGTCCGAAGGGCCTGTTTCTGCGCTATATCTCTAAACTAAACTAAACTAAAACTATTGTTGCTCCTTGAGAATCAGAGACTGACAGTCAAACGAAAAAACTACAAACTCTAAACACCATGGGCAAGTTGTTCTGCATCAAAGATCGACACAAAGTGCCGGAGTAACTCAGCGGATGAGGCAGAATCTCTGGAGAAAGAGGATGGATGACATTTTGGGATGGGACCCTTCTTCAGAATGAACGTTTAAAGAAGGGTCCCAGCCCGAAATGTCAGCTCTCCAGAGATGCTGCCTGACCCGCAGAGTTACTCCAGCACTTTGTGTCTATCTTCAGTATAAACCAGCATCAGCAGTTCCTATCTGCACACTCTTCTGTAGCAAGCCTGCTCCATGATTATGTCAGTCACAGAAGCTATTTGGGGGCTACTTATGCAACGGGATGAGCAGAATGTGGTGGAAATCAAGGAGAGAACTACATCAAGTGGGGGAGGGGGGCACAAAGGTGACGCATACTGAACACTAACAGAGCTTGTAGCTTGCGAAGAGAAAATCAGGTGACCAAGATTGTGCTGCAAGCTAAAATCAAACAGAGAGGCTTGGATAGAGTGGACGTGGAGAGGATGTTTCCACTGGTGGGAGAGTCTTGGTCATAGCCTCAGAATTATAGGACATTCCTTTAGGAAGGAGATGAGGAGGAATTTATTGAATCAGAGGGTGGTAAATCTGTGGAATTCTTTGCCACAGAACTAATCTCTGCCACAGAACTAATCAATAACTCCTGACACCCATATTAATCAAGAAGCCCGCCAGCCCACATGCGCGTCAATTATGTCTAACGCATTGCGCAACACTGGCTGGCAGGCGCATCGCTCCTCCAGCGGTAAGTTTCAAACTTATTCTCAGGTGTATTTTTTGGTTGCAGGAATCTCTTTTACAGAGTTCTTGCTGGATATGAAAATCCGGGGCGAAAATCCAGACGGGCTGCGGGGAAAACCGGCTACGGAGATGGCGGAAGTGCGGGTAGCCGGCGGCCATCGGGTTCGCTACCCGAGTCGCTGGCAGTGCGGTCAGCGACTTCAGGCTTCGGCAGCCCCAAAGGGATGTGCAGCAAAACGGAGTCTGAGAGGCCTAGACTGGGACGAATCAGGCCAGGAGGGTTCCCCTCCGACAAACATGGGTATGTCCTCGGGCGTTTAACCCAGATGGAGCATGGATAGGGTCCACGGGCGCTCATCCCACAAAGGTGATGCTCCATCATGATGTGGTCCGTGAATCAGGGCCATATCAGCGCAGGTCTCCTCGGGGGCCTGCGGCAGTGCCTGTTTCAGGGCTGCTTACTAATCCCCCTCTCTGTGGAGGAGAGTGCCAGGGGTCAGTGGATTACTGACTCCAAACTCGGAAGTATGTGAGTTCAGAGGTATGTCCAGAGTGCATACCAGGATGCACGAGGTGCGTGAGGCAGAATTGCCTGCTATGGCATCAAAGTTTGCGATACCCTCGCAAATAGGGGAGCCGCTGAGTGAGGAATTAGCAACGAGCATTAATTACCTCGCATCGCACCAGCTCCAGGAACAGGTAATGGTCGAAACATGTATGAAGTACCACACACCTGCTAATTACCTGGGGTTACATCGGAGGGGGCATCAGAGCCCAGGAGATGAAGCCTCAGATAATACTAAAGTTGCTGGCTTCAGGCATCACGGCCTTTGCCAGGTCTGTGGATGGGGGTCCCTTGCAACAGGATGCCCTGGCATTAATGTGCAATGCACATTTTGAAATTAACTGTTTTCGTAAAAATGCCATCCGTCCTGCCCTGAACCCTAATTTTGCGAGACTGTGCAGGGCCAGCAATGTACGGCCGCCGAATTTTTTGTTCAGAGAAGATCTGCCGAAGCAGGTCAAGGAGCTGGACGAAGAGGCGAAAGATGTCGGGCTGATAAAGGCTCCATCAACAAGCAAAGCTTCATCATTCCGGCGGCACCACCTCTACGCTTCCATCAGCAGCAAGCGGTTCGCTGAAGCTGGTGGCAGCTCGAAGGCCGAACACTCTGGGCAGGTCTTTTTTAGGCCAAGGCCCAAGCCGGCCCTCGTCGAAGATGCACAGTTCGCGCACTCCATCGGCCCTACCTCGGGGGCGGAAATAGGAACCATACATCCACTGATAACCATGGAGGTAGGTGGGTCTGGTTCTTTCTGGAACATAGGGTGTGTGGATCAGTTACAAGTTGGTAGGAGATTACACTTGTTTTGAATTAATGGCGAGTGATAACATCAGATCCGTTTATACTGCACAGTATACAAGGGTTCCAAGTTGAATTCCTTCCCAATTCGTTTTCCACCCACACAGAATACACCAAACCGGACATTTGTTCATTTACAACAGGAAGGTTTGGATGTACAAGCTGAAATTCAATACAAAAAAGGGGTTTATTGAGAAGTTGAGTCATAATATATTTACAAGACAAAAGAAGTATAGAGGATGCCGAATCATCCTTGATTTGACTCGTCTTAACTCCTTTGGGCAGTATAGACATTTCAAAATGGAAAACTTTGTTACTGCCAAACAACTGGTTTCCAAAGGATGTTATATGGCATGCACCAATCTCAAAGATGCATACTATTCGGTACCCATTCACTGGGATCACCGGAGATGTTTGCACTTTAGCTGGATGGGGCAACTGTGGTAGTTTAAAGCGTTGCCTAATGGGTTAACTTCAGGCCCCAGATTATTTCCAAAATTATTGAAATCAAAACTTGGGCTACTTCGAGCTCAAAATCATATTGTGGTGGCATACTTGGATGATATCCTAATTATAGGAAAACCCCTGAAATTAGCTAAATTAAGAGTTTCAGGCACTAAACTCATGTTTGAGAGTTTGGGGTTTCTCATCCATCCAGTTAAATCCAAGTTGATACCATCTAGAGTTATTGATTATTTGGGATTTACCATTAACTCTATTCACATGTCTGTGACTCTGCCTTCGGGCAAGAGATTAGAATTAATAGAAGCCTGTAACAATCTTATTGTTAAGGAGAAACCTTCTATTCGACAAGTAGCCAGTACAATAGGCAAATTAGTGGCTGCTCTCCAGCTGCACAGTTTGGCCTATGCATTATCAAAATTTACAATGTGCAAAGGAGCAGGCACTCAAATACCATGTAGGTCACTTTAACAGACCTATGCAATTGCCAGCTCAAGCCATTTCTGAGTTACAATGGTGGATGACCAATATTTGGCATTGCTCCAGTAACATTTTGGTCAACAAACTTTCAGTTATATTTACAAATGGATGCTAGTGCTCTAGGACGGGGAGCTACTAATACCATCTCAAGCTGCGGTGGCAGATGGAATGTGCATGTCATCAATTCTTCAGTTACATGGTATTAACTGCTTAGAGTTGCTGGGAGCACTCTATGGGTTGAAGGCTTATTGTGGGAATATGCATCATCTGCATGTTCAACTACAGATTGACAACACTCCAGCAGTGGCATATATTAATCACATGGGTGGAATCAAGACAGTATCCTGTGATAATTTGGCTAACCTTATTTGGCACTGGTGAAATGAGAATTAAGGTACAGAAGTTTCGGGGTAACGTGAGGGGGAACTTCTTTACTCAGAGGGTGGTGGCTGTGTGGAATGAGCTTCCAGCAGAAGTGGTGGAGGCAGGATCGATTTTAACATTTAAGAGTAAAGTGGATAGGTATATGGACGTGAAGGGAATGGAGGGGTATGGTCTGAGTGCAGGTAGATGGGACTAGGGGAAAACAAATGGTCGGCACGGACTGGAAGGGCCGAGAGGGCCTGTTTCCGTGCTGTAATTGTTATATGGTTATATGGTTATATGGTTATTGCAAGAAGCATTTTGATTTCAGCTAGCTACTTGCCAGGAAGGCTTAATATGATGGCAGACACCAGGTCACGGAAATTAATGACAACACAGAATGGATATTGGATCATAAAGTGTTTAACAACATTGTTGCTCGGTATGGAACACCGGACAGCATGGGAACCAGACCAAGAGGCAGTGGCGATGGATGCATTCTCACTACACTGGGGAGGAATGTTCTTCTAGGCATTCCCTCCATTTTGCCTGATCAGTCGGTGCATGCAATAAATCCAGCAAGACTCCGCATCAGGCATTTTGCTAGTGCCTGACTGGCCTACGCAGCCATGGTTCCCACTGATACTGGGAATGATATCAGAGCCTTGCATGGCCGTTCCCAAACGCAGAAATTTGCTGGTTCACCCTGTGACTGGGGAGAACCATCCACTGCATGATCGAATCGATTTGTTGGTTTGCCGACTCTGAGAAGACCTTTCCTGGGGCTCAGACTGTCAGATCGTACGGTGGACATGATCACTGCGGCCTGGAGAGATAGTACCAAGAAACAGTACATCTCCTATATCAAGAAATGGGAAGTGTTCTGTTACAGTCCAACATATCGTATGACACGGCACGTATAACAGATGTGTTAGATTTCCTCTCAAAACTATATTTTTTGATGAGGGATTGAGTTATAGTGCCATAAATGGTGCCAGAAGTGCCTTGTCGTCATACTTGGTGCTGTGATCGGGACACCACTCTGTCGGGTCTCACCCACTGATATCCAGGTTTATGAAGGGTATCTTCAACTCAAATCCCCCCAGGCCCAGGTACTCGGAGGTATGGGATGTTAACGTGGTGCTGGCGCTGTTTTGCCGGTGGGCTACAGCTACATCTCTGTCCTTGGTCAAACTCATTTACAAAGTGGTTATGCTCATGGCGCTAGTTTCAGCGCAACTGGTCCAGTCGTTGCATAAGCTGCGACTGGACAGGATGGTTACATCTGCAAAGAATATAACATTTTATGTTTATGACTTAGTCAAGCAGAGTAGACCAGAGGCGTCCGGTCTCAAATTAGTTTTCATGGCGTACCTCATGGACCTTCGGTTGTGTGTGGTCACACATCAACAACAGTACATTAAGGTCACCAAGAGTTTTAGAGGCTCTGAACTAGCAATGTTTGTTAGTTACAAAAAACATCATAAGAAGGTATCAGTACAGACTATCTCCAGGTGGTTAAAACGGGTTCTGGCTTGTGCAGCAGTGGATACTGATGTTTTCAAATCTCACTCCACCAGGGTTGCATCAACATCAGCAGCGAGGGTTATGGACATTCCGCTGGACCATATCCTAGTGGCTGCAGGATGGTCAAATGAGAGAACTTCCAAACATTTATAACAAACCCATTGCCAGACCGGGGGTATTTGCCAACCCTATTTTTAGGCTCTGTTTTATAGTTTCCTCCTAAATGAGAGGGGTCACGATTGTGATCAATTGTTCATTAAAAAGCATCAGCATGTTTTAAATCTGTCATGTCTGAATGCATTATGCATTATTTATATTTCACTCATCCTTGGTCAACTGATGCAGTGTGATGCATGGACTTGTGTTCATGGTATGAAACCACAGAGCTTTGAAATCTTCACGTAGTCACTCACGTGACTCTGAAGTAAAATAGTAAGATTAAACAAGAACGTACCAGTTTGAAGTTTGATCTTTATTTTATGAGGAGTTACGATGAGGGATTACGTGAAGAAGCCCGCCAGCCCGCATGCGCGTCAACCTTCAAAGCAGCGGTGTGAAATCACAGACAACAGTTGTTGAACTGAATATAGGAATAAACTAGAACTACCAGCTGACCTTTATGAGAGAGCGTTGGGAGCGGAGGGCACGTAATCCCTCATCGTAACTCCTCATAAAATAAAGATCAAACTTCACTGGTAAGTTCTCGTTTAATCTTACTATTAAAGATTGGAATCTAATTGTGGAGGGTTCAAGGGGATTATATATAGAATAACAGTCATCCAGCGGTGAGTTAAGCCCCCGTCCCACTTTCCCGAGTTACTCACAAATTCTCCCGAGTTTTCCCCTTGATACATACTCGGAGATGCCAGCCGTAGGTACTCTGGGCTATTTTTTTTACTAGTGGACATTTTTCAACATGTTGAAAAAACGTCCCGACCTACCTGATGCCCCGAGTACCTACGGCTGGCATTACGAGCCACTACAGAATATCTACGGACTCCTACGGACTCACTATGGACATTCTTCGAGTTTGAAGCAAGGAGAAAACTCGGGAGAATTCGTGAGTAACTTGGGAAAGTGGGACAGGGACTTTACTCATAAATCTATACAAGGTGTAAGGGGATTTAAACAGAGAATAACAAATATTTAGGAGTAAATTAGTGAATTACAGGTTGGAATCGAATCAAGGGGGTTTAGCTGGAATTACATCTAGAACTACAACTAGACCGAGTGGGACCCGTTGGGCACCATCCCCCAACGCGGTGGGGGAGGTGGGGGAGGCAGGGGAGGGGCACGGCGTCACATGGGAGGGCTGGTCCCTGAACGCGGCATCAGTGCTCACACCAGAGACAGGCGACCCCCGGAGCCAATCACCCCAACATAACTTGTTCGCCCAAGGCAATATTCCACCACTCACCCATAGCCCCCAACTGCGCAGGGGGCTATCCCCCTGACCATTGGGCCCTGTTTCCCCAACGCAACCCTGTTTCCACCACTCACCCGTTCCCCCAACGCAATCAATCCTTGCCACGTGGGGGAGGAGGGGGCTGACGGCGCTTCCCGGAGCCAATGAATGGACTCAACGTTTGGGTCGGCGTCGGCACTCCCTTGAGCCAATCAATCCTTCCCATGTGGGGGGAGGGGGCAAAAATCTCTCTCTCTCCTTACTCCCCTTGAAGCTACTGATCCCATTGTCTCTCTGTCACCTCTCCTTCCCTCTCCTTTTCGCTACCCTCAGTCACTCCCTCCCTCACCTCTCCTCTCCCCTTTCACACTCTCCCACTAAAGACAATGTTTAACTAACGTTTCTTCTCCTCCCGTTCCCCACTCCGTCAACTCTCGTAGCTTGTGTATTGGCAGCAGAGATCACATTGTGATGTCATTTACGGTTGTCGGAATGTTCACGGCAGCGTATGTAAATGAGATCCCATTGTGATTGGACGACTGTGAGATGCCATTGTGACATCACCACTGGAAACTGCTAGAACATTCCCACTCTCACAGTCAGTTATTATTCTCAATGTTGGCTTTTTTTAAACTTTAAATATCAATAACATGAAATATAACATCAAATGTGAAGGAACTTGATATGAACGACCATGGGAAAAAGCTGAATCAGATTCTGCAAAAGATTTTGGGCTATTGTGTACCATTTTGGTGTAGCTCCTGAGATCACAGACAGACAGACAGACAGACAGACAGACAGACAGACAGACAGACAGACAGACAGACAGACAGACAGACAGACAGACAAACAAGTCAAGCCTTTTAATAATATATAGATAATTAGGGTGGCACAGTGGTGCAAGGGTAGAGTTGCTGATCGGGTTCAATCCTGGCTGTGGGTGCTGTCTGTATGGAGTTTGTACACTTCCCTGTGACCGAGTAGGTTTTCTGCGGGTGCTCCGGTTTCCTCCCGCACTCCAAAGGTTTATATGTTAATTGGCTTCGGTAAAAATTGTAAATTGTCCCTAGTGCGGAGGATAGTGCAAGTGTACGAGGGCCGCTGGTCGGTACGGACGCAGTGGGCCGAAGGGCCTGTTTCCGCATTGTATCTCTAAACTAAACATATGAAAACTAAACTAAACTCAACTCAACCCATTCCTTCTCTCCAGAGGTGCAGCATGTCCCACTGAGTTACTCCAGCATTTTGTGTCTACCTTCAACTCAACTAAACTCAACGCAACTAAACTAAACAACTGAACAATTAAACTAAACTAAACTAAATAACAGATATCCAGCAATGAGATAACGATTCAAATTTAATTGTGGGGTTTGGATGCTTATTTATAGAATAACAGATATACTAGAGTGAACTACAGGTTGGACACTAATCAAGAGATTAGGGAGGGTTATATATAGTATGACAGATATCTGGGAGTATGTTCGTGAGTTATAGACTGGAATCTAATCAAGTGATTCAGAACGCTTAAAGACAGAATATCAGATATCCAGGAGTGTGCTACTGACAGGAATATAATTGAAGGGTTCGGGAGTTTATTCTTAGAATAACAGATACCCAGGAGTGATTTTCACAATGGAATCTAATTGAGGGATTTGTGTTGTTTATATATAGAATAACAGAGACCCGGGAGTGAATTCAAGTTTTAAACATATCAAGCTGCATCAACTTGAGTTTAAGAGATTACTATACAAAATAACTCCCTGCTTGCATAATCTTTCAAGAATCTGTCATCTGCACTTAATCTTTTTACAGTAAATTGGAATATGATCTGTTCTCTTTTGCCAGGTCTAAAATAATTGAAATATGATCACAACGGTGTAGATATCGTCTTAATACTTATCTGATAGTTTACACAGTGCTCAAACCTGGTTATGTTCAATGCCGCATTGCACGATGCACTGCCAAACATTGTTTTCAAAGACTAGATGACACACAAACATTTCTCTTCAAAAGCAATCTTGGTGGGGATTTGTAACTAGAGCTGTGGGAACATTCCAGGCCTAATCTTATGGTTGTACATGAGGCTGTGTTGCTGGGCTTCGTTCCTTACAGCCACCACACGCAGTCTGGAGTAGTAACTTAATCAGAGAGTGGGTGGGATACCTTGTTTGTGATCTCTGTCCCATCTCATGGTTGGAGTGACTTGCGTTAAGATCTTAGCATTGCCAGAGGTGTCTGCGTGCAAGACAGAGGGGTGGATCATGGTTTGCTTTGCATTATTCCACTTCGAGGCTGCAGTATAACATTGAAACAACAGGTCTGGTTTTGCGGAAGGGGATAATTCTTTGGAGGTCAGTGTTATGGCCCTTGATTTGATGAATGAACTTCCTGGAGACACGGAGATATAAAGAAACAACTGTTTCCATGGAAAGGGATGAACCCAGCAACCCAGGAGGGTTTTACTGCTGTACTTCCAAGAAATTGCGCCCATTTAATGAAATTGGTGTCAATAATTTGCGAGTTTTGTTTGCGCTGGTAGTCGTATGAGTTAACGATCACTGGAAATTAGTTCCCACAGTTGACCAGCTGCAACCAACTCTTAATGTAGGTGTGAATACCACATGTTTTCCTTCCCTCCTTCTGTACCTGCATATTGACATTTGCTGCTTCATGTACATTGGCACCTAAATCCTTCTCAACATCAGCTTCCTACAGTTCACCGGGCAGCCCTGGATCGGTTCACATTTATGGGTATGATATGTATCTGGTGCATAGCAGGCCACTCTCGCAGTTTAGCTGCAGAATTTCAATGTTATAGTGGAGACCGACTGTCTGCAATTTTCACACACACACTAAAACAAGGGACATGAATAGTAAGATTAAATGAGAACTTACCAGTTTGAAGTTGGATCTTTATTTTATGAGGAGTTACGATGAGGGATTACGTGAAGACCCCGCCAGCACGCATGCGCGACATTCTTCAAAGCAGTGGTGTGAAATCACAGATACCAGAGTAGACTAATATAGTAAGATAAGAGAGAACTTCCATACCAGTTGAACTTTATAATAGAGGGTTTTGGGAGCGGAGGGCACGTAATCCCTCATCGTAACTCCTCATAAAATAAAGATCAAACTTCAAACTGATAAGTTCTCATTTAATCTTACTATTTTACTTCGGAGTCACGTGAGTGACTACGTGAAGATTTCAAAGCTCTGTGATTTCATGCCCTGGAACGAGACCATGCTCACACACTGCCATTCTGGGAAGGAGGATGAACGTATTTCACACACGACACTGTACTGAAAAACAATAAAGGTATTATTCATACCTAAAATAATATGCCCCACATTGGGTAATTTATTTTACAGAACTTAAATTTTCCCTGCAAACGTCTCAGGAGCGGCCACGGTTTATTATAAAGCATCGAAATGCGTTTATTGCTCCAACCCGCTGTGGCAAGGATGTGGTCCATAGGAACGCCCATCATCCTAGCGTCCGATGTAGGTGCAGCCCTGGTGGAGTGAGATTTGAAACATTAGTATCCACCACTGCACGTAATACCACCCTAACATCTGGATATGGTTTGCACTGTGACCTTAGGTGAGGGCATTTATGGCTTATGAGAAAGCTCTCTCCGTGCCCATAAGTGTCTTGGTGACTATATATTGCAAAATATGTGTCACTATGCAGGCCCGACTATCTGCAGGATAGGCCAGAACTCTAATATTGGCCAGAGGAACCGGGTCAGTCTTGTTTAAGTACCCCTGTATGTAGCAGGTTATCTGCCATTGGTGACAGACATGACGTCCTATACTAGCTTGTGTAAGGACTGGACCCGTTGTGCTGATCCAAGTGCCAGAATCATTCCCATCTAGGATATTAGTTTGTCCAGAGTGAGCCCCGATATTGGTGTCCATCCTCGTAACATGGTGTATACTATACCTATGTCCCATGTATGGGTGTATCTGGGCCTGGGGGGATAGAGTACAAATACCCCTCATTCGTTTAGGTACTAGCGGGTGTGATCCTATAGCCCAGTGATCACTCCCTCTGCCCAGATATTAGATAGGGCACTCCTTGCACAATAATGGCACTGTACTCAATCCTTCATCGAAATGAAGGGTGGCCAGAACTCCAGCACTTCAGTGTTGGTGGCTGAGTCATATGTAGTGTTCGTCCTGGTGCAGAACACTTCCCATTTCCTGACATATGTCAGGTACTGTCTTCTCGTGGACTCCCTGCACGACGCTGAGATGGCATTGATCGTCCTGTCGGAGAGTCCGTATCCCAGAAATGGCCTGTTCAGAAACTGCAAATCGACAAGTTCATACGGTCATGGCACGGATAACTTTCCCGTCACGGGGTGTACCAACCTCCTTGGCCGTTGTTGATCCAGATGCAGGGTTCTGAGACCATCTTTGTACTGTTGGGAACCATGGTACCCGTTGCGGAGTCTTGTTTAATTATTGTAAGACTCGCCTGATGAGGCAGAAGGGGAAAATGCATAGCAAAACAAATCCCCCCCCCCCCCCCCCAATGCAGCGAGAAATCGTCCATCGCTGCTGCCCCTGGGTCTGGTTCCCAAGCAACATATGTTGGTAGTTGGTGAATTAGTCTGGATGGAAAAAAGGTCGATATCTGGTGTCCCATACCGGTCTATAATATCTGTAAACACTTTCCGATCCAACATCCATTTAATGTTGTCGTTGAATTTACGTGACCTGGTGTCTGCCACTGTATTTAGCTTACCTGGAAGGTAAGTGGTTGAGATCCAAATCTCTTTCCCAGACATTTGCCAGATATTATTTGCCAATTCATCACATGATATCGACTTTATTTCACCCATATGATTATATATAGGCCCCCACTGTGGTATCAACAATTTGTACCGTACATGCAACTGGTGCACATCTGAGCAGTAGGCCCTGAGTCCATGAAATGCTCCCAGCATTTCTAGATAATTAATTCCTAGTGCTTTAAACAGGATAATTTTTGTGCACTCATCTGCCACCACAACTTGTGGTGGTATTAGTTGCTCCCCAACCTTTAGCACTGGCATCAGTCTGTAATGTACCCTAGGGATATATGATAGTGATGGGGTTAGAACAATGCTGAGCATTTCTATCCACCAGTTTTATTCTGATTTTGCTTTCCCTGGTAGTTGCATAGGCCTATCGAAATGGCCTGCATGATTTTTGAGAGCTAAAAAGTCTGTCACTTTGTTTGGTGGCAAGGTGATAGACATATGAACAGAGTCAACAGTGAACCCCAAATAATCCATGGTAGTGGAGGGTTCCAATTTTGATTTATCTGGATGTATGTTAAATCCCAGCTTTTGAAAAAAAAAAAAATGTGTTGTGGCTGATACTGCCAATGTAGCCAGCTCCAATTTTTCACCTACAATGAGAATATCATCAAGGTAAGCCATGACGATATGGTTATGTTTCCTTAAGTATGCTAAAGCTGGTTTTAATAAATTTGTAATAGCCTGGGTGCTGATGACAACCCATTGGGTAAGGCCTTATACTGCCATAGCTGTCCCATCCAGATAAATTTCAGGTATTTACGATGATCCTGTGTGTGACAAACGTGTCTATTTTGAAATGGGCATACTGAATGGAAGTATTTAGTTCGGTCAAATCTGTAATGATGCGGCAACCGCCATCTTTTTAGTTTTTTATAAATATATTTGATACGAACTCTTGAAATTCTCTGATTGTTTTCTCAATTCCCTTTTGTGTTTAGTCTTAACAGTTCAGCATGGCCTGCTGTTCTCTCTTTTTGTGAAGGATGAACTTCCTGCTAGGCGTATGCTGAAATGGGACGGGGAGTTCGTATACAAATTCAATTTTGTAATTCTGAATACTTCCGAGTATGTAAAAGTTCAGAGGTAAAAGTGCAGCACACATGATGAAACAAGTGCAACCGTCCCCCAACTTTAATGAATCGGACATGCAATGTTTTTATAGACAACCAGACCCACCTACCTCCATGGTTACTGGTGTTGTGTGGGTTGTCTCCGCAGTTGTTTCTTCTGGTATTGTGTTGCTGCGTTGTGGGGTTGGCGCATTTTCCATGAAGGCCGGGTTGGGCCATGGTCTGAAAGACCACTATGCAGGTGGGCCGGCCTTCGAGCTTTCACCACCAGATGGTCTTCCATAGTACTGATGTCTGGTGGGTGTGTAGGGGTGCTGCCACTGCTGATAGTGGGTTATAGAGGTGCTTGGCACCTTGATCAGGCCTATAGCCTTGGCTTCCTCATGCAGCTTTTTCACCTGCTTCGGGAGGTCCCCCAACAGCAATTTTGGCGCCTGTGTGCTACTTGTCTTGCATAATTCCGCACTTCTTGATGATGCTCTTCCTGTAACTGTTAATCTCCACTGAGTATTACACAGTCTGCTAGAGCATCTCGTAGCTCTTCAGGCAAATCAACCCCATCAGTTGTCCTGGTACTGCTGTGATTTTAGCAGCCAGCAGTTTCCTCTGGAGCTTCCCACCCTGGCTCCTTATAGATGGGCTCCTGTTGCCCCAGATGGGGTCATAGACTGCTGTACTTTAAGAGAATGCAGTTCTCTGGAGCAATGTATTTCCCAGCCATAGAGTTAATGGCTTGCTCCTGTAGCTGGTTTGTAGCCATGTATTTTGTACTGGCTTGCAGCTTTGTATAGGCAGTCCTTCCTGAGTTGGTACAGCATGTGTTCCCATGCCCCACAATTCTTCTGCTGCTCTCTCTTCTGGCACCCCTCCACAGTTGACTGTTCAGCCATTGCCCCTTCTTCAGGGTCAGCCCAGCTCTGACCCCTAATGCTCCCCTGCGAAGAGGGTGAGACATTTGGCAGTCCTTGAAAGGATCCTGCGAGGAGACCCACTGTGACTCTGCCCCTGCATAAGCAGGTCACGCTGGAGCACTGCTCCCCATCCGCTCCTGCGGGAAAGACGCCCGCCGTCCCTATCCGGGAATGGGGTGTCTTCAGGTCCGGACCCAGCCGAGTCAACGGACCTGTCCGACGTCCGGGTGGTTTTGCCGCCGACCGCGGCGCACCTGCGGTCTGTAGCGGCGAGAAGCCGGGAGCTGCTGGCAGCACCTGCAGCTCTGGAGAGACGGCACGCTGCTGGCTGCTTCCACAGCAGCGGTATTAGCTGCTGCTCTCCCTTACGCGACTCCATGGTGCTTCCTCCGTTCTGAAAAAGAAATCACACCGAGTCGCCACGCTCACCAGAAAAGGTAAGACTTACCTTCAGTAAGTTTTGAAAACTTGCGCTGGAGGAGCGGCGCTCCTCCCGACTGTCGCTTCCGCAATGCGTTCGACGATATGTCGCGCATGCGTGCTGGCGGGGTCTTCACGTAGTCACTCACGTGACTCCGAAGTAAAATTTAAGTGACACTGATGCTGGGGTGGTGGTTGCAGCAGATACATTAGTAGCAATTAAAATACTTTTGGATAGGCAGGGAATGGAGGGATATGGGTTAAGTACAGGTTACATTATATTTATATATGTACTTTGCGATGGTCTTTGCATTATATTTGGCACAGACATTGTGGGATGAAGGACCAGTTCTTGTGCTGCACTGTTCTATGTCATACGTCCGACAATGCTCGCGGACATTGGACTTTCTCTCCTGAACTTTGTGCCATATTGCTGAGAACTGTATTCTGCACTCTGTGTCTTCCCCCTGCTCTACATATTGTATTTCAGTTTGGCTCGATTTATTTATGTATCGTATTATTTTATTTGATTGCATAGCATGCAAACTCAAGCTTTTCAGTGTACCTCAGTACACATGACAACAATAAACCTAAACCTAAACTAAAGATAGACACAAAATGTTGGAGTAACTCAACGGGTCATGTAGCATTTCTGGAGAAAAGAAATGGGTGACGTTTCAAGCCTTCAGACTGAGAGCCAGGAGAGAGGCATTACTAACTAACCTGAACTAAGACCTAAACTAACTTTGGCTGTAAGCTCCCCGATTCTCCACCTGCATCTGTAGGGATGATGGCAAAGTCTGGATCCTTCATCCCAGTGAGAGATGTAATGATCACTGGGCTCGATCTGCCAACAGTGACTTGGGGCCTCAAAGTCACCTTCGTGAGGAAGCTTCTTCAGCAAAGAGGAGCAACCTTATTCCAGCAGTCTCTCTCAGAATCTTACCTGTTTCAGTCAGATACTCAAATGAGAATAAACCATGCACAACACATCTCTTACAGGGTGTCACTCTAAGAGTTAATCTTGTGAACCTTTTTTCTCCTTTTCTTCAAAGTACAAGTATTTTTTCTTCAGTATGAAGACTACAACTACTCTAGGTGCAGTCCCATGGGTTACCAACAGCAGTATAGGTGTGAATGCCAACCTTTCCCCACCTCTGCTGGACCTGCATATTGATGTTTGCTGTTTCAAGCACAGTGGCACCCAAATCCTTCTCAATATCAGCTGTTACAGTTTGCCACCATTTAACATTCCATTGATGACCCAGTACTGATCATTGTCTCTTTGTGATAGATGCACCCTGACAAACTTAAAGTGAACCAGTTATTCAAACTGGCCACTTTCACTTAATTCCCCAGGCCTGCATCCATACTGATACAGTGCCCACAAAACCAACAATGCTTTTCCCTTACAATCTATTTTAATATTTTGATAATCTGGATCTACATATCCCTATCTATTCTGTAAGGTTCTCCCCAGCACCAGATTTGTTAAACACCGTATCCATTTCACGAAAGGGTGACACAGCAGTACGGCAAGTAGAACTGGCTAATTACCCTCACTCATTCGTACTCTCAGTCATTAGTGAGGAGATGAAAGCCATCACCTACCAATGCTGTTGTGGTTTTTACTCACCAATTACCTGTTCACCAAAGTCCAGTTGGGCTTTGCCAGAACCATTCAGCTCCAGACATAGTGGCCTTGCTCCAAACATGGACCGAACCAAGAGCTGAATTGCAGAGGTGAGGTGAAGGTGACTGCAGCTGATGTCAAATTAGCACGTGACTGTATGTGGCACCAAGAGACCATGGTGAGTAGAAATCACTGGGCTTCAAGGGGAGAACACTTTAGTGGATGGAGTCAAACCTCACACAAAGCACAATGGTTGTGGTGATTAGAGGTCAAACATCCCAGCTGCAGGGCATCATTGAGGAGTACCTCGGGGCAGTGCAATGTCTGAAGTGGGAATAGACAATAGACAATAGACAATAGGTGCAGGAGTAGGCCATTTGGCCCTTCGAGCCAGCACCGCCATTCAATGTGATCATGGGTGATCATCCCCAATCCGTCCCCCGTTCCTGCCTTCTCCCCATATCCCCTGACTCCGCTATTTTTAAGAGCCCTATCTAGCTCTCTCTTGAAAGCATCCAGAGAACTTGCCTCCACCGCCCTCTGAGGCAGAGAATTCCACAGACTCATCACTCTCTGTGAGAAAATGTGTTTCCTCGTCTCCATTCTAATGTTCACTTATGATTGCAAAATTTTTAAAGAAACCCACTAAACAGCACATCACTGCACCCAGCAGAACCAAGACAGCATTTACGCACGGGTTGACATGTGGCAAATAATATTGAGGCCACAAAAGGACCAGGCAATGACTGTCAAACAAGAGAGAGTCTAGGCAACCACCCTTGACACTCAACAACATTCACATCTCCCAGTCACCACCATCATTAATCTTAGACCTTACTTTACCTTAGACATTACTTTAGACTTTAGAGATACAGTGTGGAAACAGGCCCATAGTTCTATCCAACACACTAGGGACAATTCACCTACAACATGCACATCTTTGGAATGTGGGAGAGAAACCGGAGCATCCAGAGAAAACCCACACGGTCACAGGGAGAACGTACAAACTCTTTACAGACAGCACCTGTAGTCAGCATCGAACCTGGGTCTCTGGCGATGGAAAGCAGCAACTCCACTGCTGCGCCAGAACGTCACCTGGACCAGCCGCATTGGCTACAAAGGCGAGCAAAGTGATCTTCCTCCTGTGATGCCAAAGCCATTTTACCATGAAGTCATAGACATACAGCATGGAAAAAGGCCCTTCAGCCCAACTTTCCCACACCGGCCAACATGTCCCATCTGCACTGTTCCCACCTGCCTTCATTTGGCCCATATCCCTCTCAACCAGTCCCATCCCTGCACCTGTCTAAATGTTTCTTAAACGTTGCGATAGTCCCTGCCACAACTACCTCCTCCGGCAGCTCGTTCCATACACCCACCGCCCATTGTGTGAATAAGTGGCCCCTAGGGTTCCTATTAAATCTTACAATCAACAAGGAACCAGTCAGGAGTGAGATGGAATAGTCTACTCCCGCTTGGGAGCTTCTCTGCAGCGGCTCAAAATCACCCAGGTAAAACAAACAGCTTGACAGACATCCCATCCACCACATTAAACCCTCAATCCCTCTGCCACCAGCATTGTGTGGTCACAGTGTGTGCCATCTACAAAGTGCACTGCAGTCACTCACCCAGTCTACACCATCAGAACCTCCCAAACCCTTCACCTCCCTCTTCAAGGTCAAGGACAGCAGGCACATACAAACGCTACCAGTTTAGTTCAGTTTATTTTAGTTTAGTTTAGAGATACAGTGCAGAAACAGGCCCTTTGGCCCACCAGGTCCGTGCTGACCAGCAATCCCCGTGCACTAGCACTATCCTTCACACCATGGACAATTTACAATATTTTTACCAAAGCCAAATTAACCGACAAACCTGTATTTCTTTGGTGTGTGGGAGGAAAGCAGAGCACCCGGGGAAAACCCACGCGGGAAGAAAGTACAAACACTGTACAGACAGCACCTATAGTCAGGATTCAACCTGGTGTCTGGCGATGTAAAGCACCAACTCTACTGCTGCGCCAACGTTGCTGGTTATGGGTTTCCCTACAAGTTGCAGACCATCCCGACTTGCAAATATACTGGTTATATTTTAAGGTTGCTGGCTCTAAATTCTGGAACTCCCTCTTCAACAGCACTGTGGGAGCACCATCACCAGAAGGACTGCAGCAGTTCAAGAAGGCAACTCACCACTGCTCCTCAGGGCAATTAAGGATGGAATTAGGAAAGTGGACAGTGTTTGTTCTGTTGGCATAATGTATAGTGGGAGTGAATGGAAAGGGGTTTTGTCCATCAAATGCCTTTGATTTGTGTGTAGGAAGGAGCTGCAGATGCTGGTTTACACCGATGATAGACACAAAATGTTGGAGTAATTGAGCGGGTTAGGCAGCATTTCTGGATAAAAGGAATAGGGGACGTTCCGGGTCAGGACACTTCTTCAGCCTTTGATTTAGTTTGAATAGTGAGGTGTCTGCCCATAGGAATTCCTTTTTAATAAACTGCCCACGCTGATCACCACAGCAATGTTTACACTGACAGCACCATTGCTGTCGCATTTTGGATCAACTGCGTCCCTTAGCTTGCTGGCACAGCTGGCACACACGCCACTATCAATTAGCTGCATTGCAGGAAGTGATGCATTGCCAGCAACCACTGCGAAGAAAGTCACATGACCACGGACCCTGCAATGGCACTCAGTCCTGGCTTCCAGGAATCAGTCTTCAATTAATCACCACCAAAGTGATCGAGCCAATGAGTGTCACAGGGACCCAAAGAAGACTGGCCAGGCAGCTCCACTGCCACTCCAGTCAAGCCATGATTAATGAATTCCTTTATTAACACTGGCAGTCGTGACATTGTCATAACACTGTCTTATGAGCCTTTCAACACTCAGGATGGGTGTGGAGAATTAAACCAGCCTCTCCAACCACTTGTACAGGATTGCAATGCATGAGGAATATTCATCATCAAATCCAAGTCCGAGGCAGCTTTATTTGGGTCCCTTTTAAAGAAAGTGAGTCAACTCTCTTTACTTGAACAGCATGCCTAGGGCAGGAAAGACTTGCACTTGTAGTCACACACAATATGTTAGATCCCTCATACTCTAGTCCTCAGCAGATCCCGACCCAAAATGTTGGCTATTCATTTCCACCACAGATGCTGGCGGCATGGAGGCGCAGCGGTAGAGTTGCCAGTGATCCAGGTTCGATCCTGACTACGGGTGCTGTCTGTATGCAGTTTGTACGCTTTCCCCGTGACCTTTGTGGGTTTTCTCTGGGAGCTCTGGTTTCCTCCCACACTCCAAAGCAGTACAGGTTTGTAGGTTAATTGGCTACTGTAAATTGTAACTTTTCCCTAGTGTGTGTGTATGATAATGTAAAGGCCTGTCCTACTTGGGCGACCTAATCTGCGAGTTCTGGCGAGTTTGCCCTCGACTCGTACTCGCTGCATGGTCGCCACGAGGTCGTAGGAGGTCTGCGTAACTCTCCTTCGTGCTCGAGAGTAGTCTCCGCATACTCGAGGCCTCAGCTAGGTCGCGGCGGTTTTTTTCAATATGTTATAAAATGCCGCGAGTAAAAAAAAGTGGCGATGGAAAAAATGGATACTTTTTTTACTCGTAGGTTTAGTCGTAGTAGGTGGTAATGGGTCGTAGTAGGTCGGCATGTTAGTCGTAGGTAATCGAGGGTAGTTGAAGGCAGTCGAGGGTAGTCGTAGATAGTCTTCATCATAGTCGAAGGGCGGTCGAAGGAGATCGAAGGAGGTCGTCTTCACTCTCCACTATTCGGTGTCCAATTTTCCCAAAGTTAGTCGTAGCTAGTCGTAGCTAGTCAAAGCTGGTCTTCAACATAGTCGAAGGAGGCCGAAGGAGGTCTTCTACATAGTTGAAGGAGGTCTTCAACGTCATTTTTTCAAACTCTTCTAAACTCGCCAATTAAGTTACCCAAGTGGGACAGCCCCTTTAGTGCGCAGGGATCGCTTGTCAGCGCGTACTCTGTGGGCCTAAGGGCCTCTCTCCGAACTTTATCTCTAAACTAAACTAAACTCAACATAGTGAGTGGGAAGTGCTGGAGCAGACTGTCAGGGGAGGTCTTAGAAGTAGACATGATAGCAACATTTATGAAACATCCAAATAGATGCATGAACAGGCAGAGGATAGAGTTCAGACCATGGGCAGACAGATAGGATTAGTTAGATTGGCATCATAGTCAGCACTGGTATGGTGAGCCGAACGGCCTGATCCACTTCTGCACATTTCTATATTCCAGGTCTAGGACATACCTGTGGGATTTTCTATTCAGTTAATGCCAGTGTTGTAGCTGTACTGTTCCAGTGTGGCTAGAGATACAGCGAGCTGTGAAGTGAAAGGTTGACTGTGTGGTGCTTCCCTCCTTTGCAGAACACCTCAGTTCCATCCTGACCCTGAGCTTCCAATTACCCATCAGTGTCATTCTCCAACCCACACACACGCTGACCTCCTTGTCTGTGGTCCCCTTAACAGTCCCGATGAAGCTCAATACTTGTGTGAGGAACAGCATCTCATCTACCGACTAGATACATTACAGCCCTCAGGGCTCAACATTGCGTTTCGGGAAGTCAGACATTCCAGTCTCGTCTGAATGTTTCCACCTGCATTATTTCTCCTTTGTTGATGAATTCAGGTTTCATTCATCTCCCGAATATTATTTAAAAACAGCTGGAAACACTCAGTGGGTCAGGCTGCATCTGCATAGAAAATAGAATAGTTCAGCCCAAGAACAGGCTCTTCTAAAGATCTACCTGCACATAGCCCACATCCCCCATTCCCTGCATAGCCATGTGCCTATCCAACAGTTTTTTAAATGCCACTAATATATCTCCTTCACCCACCACCTTGGGTTCCAGGCACTCACCACCCTTGGTGTAAAAGACCTGCTCCATCCATCTCTTTTAAACATTGCCCCTCTCACTGTAAAATATGCCCTCTACTATTAGATTTTTCCATTCTGGAGAAAAGATTCTGACTGTTCTACCCCATGAATGCCTCTCATAATTTTATATACTTCTCGCAACCTTCGGCCTTGCAGAATCCAAGTCTGTCCAACCTCTCCCTGTAGTTAATAATATGTACAGCGAGAAACAGAGTTAATGGTAAAGCGACAGTAAAGTATGATTCTGAGGGTATGGCTACATCAGCTGTCATCTGAATGTGCTGAGATCACACCCAGCCCACTCCCTCTTCTCCCCTCTCTCACCAGGCAAGAGGTATGAGAATGCATACCTCCAGATTCAGGGACAGTTACTCCAGCTGTATAACCAGTAACTGGGGCGCCATGATGCTGCAGCTATAGAGTTGCTGCCTTAGATTGCTCGCGGGTCTGGAGACCCGGGTTCAATCCAGACAACGGGTGCTGTCTGTACGGAGTTTGTACAAGCTCCCCGTGACTGCGGGAATTTTCTCTGAGATCTTCAGTTACTCCCACACTCCAAAGACGTACAGATTTGTAGGTTAATTGGCCTGGATTTGTATTCTTGGCACAAGTGTAAATTGTCCCTAGAATGCGTAGGCTTTTTTGTTAATGTGCGGGGATCGCTGGTCGGTGCGACTCAGTGGGCTGAAGGGCCTGTTTCCGTGATGTATCTCTAAACTAAACTAAACTGATCCATCGACCAACAACTAGAGGGCAGTCCTGAGCTACTACATACTCATTGGATACCCTTGAACTATCTGGGATCGGAATTTACTGGACTTTATCTTGCATTAAACATTATTCCCGTTAATCCCTTTATCATGTATTTGTACACAGCGGATGACTCGATTGTAATCATGTATTTGTCCGCAGACTGGTTAGCTCACAACAAAAGCATTTCACTGCACCTCAGTACATGTGACAATAAACTAAACTCAAATTCAAGATGAACTCACAGAGCACTGGGAGAAACATCCCTTCGAAGCATGCAGTGTGTGTTTCCGTCAGAAGTTGGAGCTAATTGTGGTTCAAAACACTGATCTCGGCCGGATTGCCAGCAGTAAGTACAAATATTAGGGCCTAGGTTTGGACGATAGTAAATCCATTCATTAGGCTTTCCTTAATTATCTAAAGACCTCAAGTAACATAGAATGTTCCTAGCAGTAGGACTAAAGCTGCTATTTCTCTGCAATGCCATCTTACACAAAAAGGTAAGTTAGCCTCTGTAAAAAAATGTCCCAGTGTGTAGAGATTGGATGAGAAAGTGGGATAACATAGAACTATGGTGAACGGGTGATCAGTGTCAGTGTTGGTGTGGACTTGATGGGTCGAAGGGCCTGTTTCCATGCTGTGTCTTGAAACTAACCTAAACTAAGCTCAACTAAACTAAACTGAATTAAATTAAACTACTGTTTTTAAAGCTGGTGATCACCTTGTCCCTGATGTGAGCAGCAAGATAAGAGCGTGGCCAGGATGATGAGCATGCATGTTTGAGGCAGTGACTCCTGTAGATCCCATGCCCCAGTGAGGGGCAGCACCCTGAGGACCTGTGACTGAGCGTCAGTGTTACCCTACTTTCCTTAAAAGATTAAAGTGGAGTCAGAAGATGTATCTATTTTAAAGTTTATTGTTGGGATGAGGCTGAGCCAGTTTGCAATAAAATGGTGCCTGACCCAGGCGACACACTGTGTGCTGGTCCCAGAAGCAGATATGCAATCATTCATTAAAATCGCTCCACTCTTTTAAACCTCTGCTCCACCAGCACTAAACGTTATTCCCTTTATCCTGCATCAGTACACTGTGGACAGCTTAATTGTAATCATGTATAGTCTTTCAGCTGACTGGTTAGCGTGCAACATCAAAACTTTTCACTGCACCTTGGTATACATGACAATAAACTAAACCAACACTAAAGTAAAACTAAACATTCCTTTCTCTCCCTCCTTACTAAAACAGTGGTTTTACATTTGCTACTTTCCAAACCACTGGAACAATTCTGGAATCTATAGATATTTGAAAGATGATACAAGAGTATTCATTCCCTCCAGATCCAAAATTCAAGATCTTTATCATCAGGTGCTCAAGATTGATCAGTTTTCGGTCTCAAGAGCTTCATGAGTGGCCAGTAGATACAATAGTGGTGTTTAAGAGGTTCGTAGATGGCAATGAATATGCAGGGAATGGAGGGATATGGATCACGTTCAGAGGGAAGAGATTAGTTAAATTTGTCCTTATGTGACGCACAGACCTCATGGCCTGAAGAGACCATTCTTGTGCCGTACTATCCCATGTTCTATCATCTGTGTTGGATGATATTTATTTCTTTAAGTTACTTCTTTTACTTTGGCATTTGCACAGATGTTTATCCTCCTGTATTCCTGGGAGGGATTTTGTGTTGTCTTCTCAGTTTAGTTTAGAGACATACAGATTTGTAGGTTATTTGGCTTCAGTAAAAATTGTAAATTGTCCCTAATGTGTAGGATAGAGGCACTGTATGGGGTGATCCCTGGTCAGCACAGACTCGGTAGGCCAAAAGCCTGTTTCCATGCTGTATCACTAAAGTCTAAAGTCTAAAGATAGTCACAGAGCGATAGAATGATAGAGTCATATTCATTGATTGATATTGAGAGAGTTAGAGAAAAGGTGACAGAGACACAAAGTTGTAGTGTGATATATTGGGATAGTGATAGTCTTAGTCATTGTCACAGAGAGGTATAGAGCAGGGAGCAGGCCCTTGCCACCACTGCACTTCCCATCAACCACCTATTTACACCACATTTTATTCCCCCCACAGTTCCAGCAACTCCCCCACATTCTACTACTCACCCACAAACTGGAGGCAAGTTACAGTGGTCAATTAACCCCCCAGCCTCTATGTCATTGAGATTAGAGAGGAAACAAGAGCACCCTGGGAGATACATAGAATCCTGCGGCCGGAGGTCAGGATTGAACTTGGGTCACTGGAGGCGTGAGGTCGCGGATCCACCAGCTGTACAACTGTGTGACCAGGGAGTCGTTCAGAGGGAGTGCAGCATTGTCAGAGGGGTTGTCTTCATAGGGGATGTTAAACCTCCCCTGGTGAACATAAAAGACCCCATGTTGATCACTTGAGAACACATTTGAAGTTTTCCTTCAAATGACACGCTGGCACTGTTTAAAAACAATATTATAGAACAGTGCAGCGCAGGAACAGGCCCTCAGCTCTGTGTTCTTTGCTTCAGCACACAATTCTTGTGCTGAACATGACACCAAGTTAAACTGATCACATCAGCCTGCACATGACCCACACCCCTCCATTCCCTGCACTTCCATGTGCATTACAAAAAGCATCTTAAATGCCACTATGGTATCTGCGTCCACCATCACCCTGGCAGTGTGTTCCAGGCATTTGTGTTTGGGTGGCACCCGGTTGATAGAGTCATAGTGTCTTACAGTGTGGAAACAGGCCCGTCGGCCCAACTAGCCCACATGGACCAACATGTCCCATCTACCCTAGTCCCACCCGCCTGCATTTGGCCCATATCCCTCTAAACCTGTCCTATCCATGTACTTGTCTGAATGTTTCTTAAACGTTGCAATATTACCTGTAGCAACAACAACAGTTCCGTAAACAGCGTGGGTCTGGGTGCATGACCATCTCCTAACCAGCAGGTTGTCTGCATGGGAAAGGTTGGAAGTGAGGGCTTCCTTTTCTCATTCATTATAAAACAGACTTAGACATTTCTTGCAGATAAATCCATCAGAGTCTGAGTCTGTATCTATATATCTAAGTCTGGTACACTCATTGGACAGGTCCCAGTGGGATAAACAGGCTGCATGTCTAGAATAATTCCTTAGAGGATGTATAATAAAACCAGAGTGGTTCCCCTTCCTACAGCGATCTTCAGTGTAATCACTCATGACTGGCTGCCCTGTGGGTGGGGAGAGATTGTTGAGTTGCCCTGGGGGTCTGGTGGATTTCTTTTCACACTAACGTTGTGCAATTTAAATAAAAATTGTCTGTTTGAAATATTCATGTCAAGACAGCTCAAAGGAATGTGTGGATGGACTAATTTGAATGATTTTAAGTTGGCTTTCATTTTTTTCTCCTCCAACCAGTCGATGGGGCCTTTACGAACCGCAAGGTGAAGAAGTCACCTGAAAGAAGTGCCAATCAGTTTACGATGGGCAGCCTGATTCAGTGCACTCCACAGAGCCAAGCCGAGTCAATCCAGACCAATTCAGCCTGATCCAATCTATGAGGATGTTGCCAGGACTAGAGGGTCTGAGCTATAGGCAGGGGTTGAGCCGGCTGGGGCTCTATTCCCTGGAGCACCAGGAGGATGCGGGGTGATCTTATAGAGGTGTATAAGATCATGAGAGGTGTAGATCGGGTAGATGCGCACAGTTCCTTGCCCAGATCAGGTGAATTGAGAACCAGAGGACATAGGTTTAAGGAGAAGGTGAAAAGATTTAATAAGAATCTGAGGGGTAACTTTTTCACACAGAGGGTGGTGGATGTATGGAAAGAGCTGCCAGAGGAATTAGTTGAGGCTGGGACTATCGCAACATTTAAGAAGCAGTTGGTCAGGTACATTGATAGGACAGGTTTGGAGGGATATGGGCCTAATGCTGGCAGGTGGGACTAGTGCAGCTGGGGCATGTTGACCGGTGTGAGCAAGTTGGGCCAAGGGTCCTGTTTCCACACTGTATCGATCTATGACACTATACTCTATGCCCAATCTGACCTAATCCAGCCTGATTCAACCCGATCCAGCCCGTGCCACATATTCTGTTGTCCTATCTGGGACATATGACAATAAAACACTCTTAACTCTTGCCTCACCAATGACCTGTAGCTCATCACAACCTCAGAAGTGGGAATATTTGATGATCACTACATATTTAGAGTCAGGTAGGGGTGTCAGAGATGATGGGGAGAAGAAGGAGAATGGGGTTAGGAGGGAGAGATAGATCAGCCATGATTGAATGGCAGAGTAGACTTGATGGGCCAAATGGCCTAATTCTGCTCTACCACTAATGACCCCTTGACCTTTTGATGGGCAGATACAGAAACAGGTCCGTCGGCCAATCGAGTCCACATCAACTATCAATCACCCATTTACACTAATCCTACATTAATCCATTTGGTTAAGAAATTCTTCCCATTTATCATACGCGCCCCAAGATTCTGCCATTCAGCTACACTCAAGGCACGATTTACAGTGGCCAATGACCCTACTAATCCATACATCTCCGGGATGTGGAGGAGACCACAGCACCAGGAGGAAATCCATGCAATTTTATTTTTCTCTTTAAAGCAAGTTGGTGTGCTGGATGTGGAGGCTGGTGCAGTGAAAGGTGAGGACCGGGGAACTCTGTTCTTGTTGCATCTGGGGTGAGAGGGAGATCTTTGGCATAAATCAGTTCATTCGAATTACATATAGACGTGAACAATTAGCTTTGTCTTTTTGGGACAAAACTTGCCACCGTTTGGGGCGGAATCGTAATTATAGTCCTTAATGTGGATGTTCACTTTTCTTATTTAACCACTATATCAATTATGTTACGAATGTTGTGATTATTTGTAGATACGTAAGGTTTTGTGCAAGTTTTAAAAACTCTCATATTTTTATAAAGGTTTTCCATGTTTGGGTTCAAAGATCGATGGTGTTGAACTCAACAATGTTTTGCAACAGGAGCTTAATTCTGTTTAGTTTGGAGATACAGCCCGGAAACAGGCCCTTCGGCCCACCGTGCCTGCACCGACCAACAATCCCTGTACACTAACACTATCCTACACACTAGGGACAATTTACAATTTTACAGAAGCCAATTAAGTTACAAACCTGCATGTCATTGGAACGTGGGAGGAAACCAGAGCATCTGGAGAAAACCCACATGGTCGCAGGGAGAACGTACAAACTCCGTATAGAGCATCGGTAGTCAGGATCGAACCCGGGTCTCTGGCGTCCTAAGGCAGTGTGCCGTCATCAAGTACTCAAGATGTTTAGCACCCCCCAGGACTGGATGACCAAGAAGCCAACTGCAACAATGCAACAAGTGCCCCAGGCAAAACCACCAGATTCGGTGCAGACTCACCATAGAGGCTTAGAGAAGGTACTTCCTCAGTTCTCATAGGAAATCCTCCTCCAAAGTTCAGAGAACTAAAACGGGCATTATATCGCAGATTGCCCACAGCTAGAGGTGGTATGCAGAGTCTAGAGTTCAGGGATCAGCAGGATCCTGATGAATAAATGCTCGGAGCTTGCATGTCATGCACAGCAGATACCATTGCTCTTTCATGCCTCAATATCCTTTCCCATGGATTTGTGAGTCTCCAGTTAAGTGCCGTAATATATGCCCATAAAAATTTGCTTTTGGGCATCATATAATTTAACATCAATCCTTTATGACCGTGCCCATAAAATCAGATTGTTAATAAGTAAACTAACTGTTCATATAAAAGTGTTCTCGGTCAATGTTAAACAGAGCTGTGGGCATTATGGGAGGAGGGAAGTGGCACTTCTCCATTTGGGGCAGCAGGGTTCGCAGCAGTAGAGTTGCTGCCTTACAGCACCAGAGACGATCCAGACTACGGGTTGTGGACCCACACTCAAAAGACAACACAGGTTTGTAAATTCAGCCTTCAGCAAAAATTGTAAATTGTCCCTAGGTCAATCAGTGGTTCAGTGAGCCTGTTCCACGCTGTATCTCCAAATTAGTCCTCAAGTTGTCCTACAACTTTGCACGCCATGACTCCTATGGTTTCTATAACAGACTTGAAAATGTACTTCAGATAAAAAAGGAACCTTCTTCATAAAGTCTGCCACCTTATTGCGTGTCGAGCCCTTGTGATTTGTGATTTGATTTTTGAGCATTTGCTCTGATGCTCACTCACTGGACCCTACTGAAATAATGGGGCAGCATAGTGGTAAAGTTGCTGCCTTACAGCGGCAGAGACCCGTTGGAGTGTGTGACTGCATGGGTTTTCTTCGGGTGCTCCAGGACGTGCAGATTCAATAGTGTCCAGTGTTCGGGTGATCGCTGGTTGGTGCGCACTCAGTGGGCCGGGTGTGCCTTTACTACACAGTGACCCAGCAGGCAGTGTAGACCCTGGTTCAATCCTGTCAGTGGGCAGTTTGCACGTTCTGACTGGGTTTGCTTCCATTTCCTCCCACATCTCAAAGACATCCCTCGTCCTCATTGGCCCTTATACTACCAGTGCATTGTCACAAATCATTTCAGAAGGGATGCTGCCATTTCTTCTGATTCGCACCAGACTCTGTGGAGGGGGCTGTCCTTCCACAACAAACGTTAATGTTCTTGGCTGAGGCCGGGTGACAATGACTGGGAGACACCTTCCTCTTCGCTCCTTGCTTAGTCCCACCAGAAGGTTTGCAGATGACGTTATTGCAAGCCTGGTTTTGAGTCAGTGGACATACTTTCTAATTCACTGTGACATTTACCTCATTACATTTGAAAAGCAGATGACACACCAGATGGAATCGACAGCAAGAACTAATCTCCCCGGTCGGACAGCATTATGTTTCTTTGCGGAAAATTTCAAAGTAATACGTTGCGGTTTGCAGGTTTCCGCCAGCTGATGAACGATACTGCAGGATGGCAAAGAGCCCAACTGGATGGACCTTGGTCTACCTACACCTGGCAATCCCTCTGTTTGTTTATTACTCCAATCCACAGGCCGAGTCCTTAACGCCTGCATAGGCCGCTGCATGTCCATGCTTATGCTGAGGCAGAATCTCTGGTGATGCAGACATCCAGCAGACCAACCCGACTGAAATCGAACGACCCCAGCCACATGCTCCCGCTCCTCACCATTATCCTCTATCCTTCTCCATAGGGAAATACATCCAGATGTAGTAGAGAGATACAGCATTCTAAAGGCCATCCGGCCCACCAAATCCTTGTTGACCATCAACCATTTGTGGGCGGCACAGTGGCGCAGTGGTAGAGTTGCTGCCTTACAGCGCCAGAGACCCAGGTTCGATCCTGACCACGGGTGCTGTCTGTCCGGAGTTTGCACGTTCTCCCTGTGACCGTGTGGGCATTCTCTGGGTGCTCCGGTTTCCACCCACACTCCAAATATGTACAAATTTGGAGATTGATTAGTTTCTACAAATTGTTCCTAGTGTATACGATAGAACTGGTGTACGGGTGATTATAGGTCGGCGTGGGCTTGGTGGGCTGAGGGTCTGTTTCTAAAACTAAAACCTCATATTTATACTAACTCCACGCTAATGTCATAAATTCTTCCCAGATTCTACCAGTCAGCTACACACCAGGGATAATTTTACAGAAGCCAATTAACCTACCAAACCACACGTCTTTAGGATGTGAGAGGAAACCAGAGCACAAGGAAGGACACAGGAGGAATGTGCAAACTCCACACAGACAGGAGCCAAAACTAAGATTGAACCAGGATGTCAGGCGCTGTGAGGCAGCAGCTCTCCAGCTGTGCTACTGTGCCACCTGCAATTGTCCTTCATCCCTTTATGCCTTGGCCCTCTGTTCTATGACTCGTCAGGGAAGAGATTTTAGTTCGGACAGTGTAGATTGGCTATTGCATGTTAGCCAATCAGAATGCTTAGTAATAATAGCTCCGCCTAGTGCATGCATTATAGTGTAAGAGCTCGCCTACTGTCTTCAGTAGCTGCAGTAGACTGAATGTATGATGTACTACTTATGTGCCTGAACATTAAAGATGCTTATACCCTAACCAGTGTGAAAGTGAGGTACTTACATGGTGTCAGAAAACTGTACTACTTATGATGACCTGAACATTAAAGATGCTTATACCCTAACCAGTGTGAGAGTGAGGTACTTACATGGTGTCAGAAAACTGGGTCCAACCTGCGTCTGTTAACCGCAATTTATTTTCTTTATCAGTTTTTATTTGTGATTGATTTTGACGACATGGCTAACACCTGCTGAAAGCCGAGTCCCCTGGTGTTTGATTCTGACATAGCCGAGCGCTGGCGAACGTTTGAGCGTGACTTTGCTCACTACATCCGCATCATTCACCGGAACGACCCCGACGATCTGAAGGCATCGCTACTACTCAATCTAGCGGGTCCGGAAGCAATGATCCACGCAGCCAACTTTGAATTTGCCCCAACACATCTCAACGTGAATGGTCAGGTCCTGGTGCCAGCAGAAACTATTGACAACCCTACAATCCTACTGAGAAAGTTCAGAGAACTATGCGACCTGCCCTCTAACCGTATCCTCGAGAGAACACGCTTCTTCGCCCAACAGCAGCAGGTCGATGAACCTGTCGAACGATTTACCAGTGACTTACGACACATGGCTACATGGTGCCGCTTCGGTGAGTTGACTAACAAGCTAGTACGCGATAAAATTGTGGGAGGAATGAGCGACCGCAAGCTAAGAGCTGAACTGCTTCGGAACGCTGAACTGACTTTTGGACAAGCCATTCATTCATGTCGAATGGCTGCGGTCGTGACCCCACTAGCAGATCTTGACCCTGCCAGCCCTCAACAGCAACATATCATAAATCTAGCCAACTACTCTCCACAGAAATTTTTAAACGCATCCCGCAAAGATCCCAATGTGCGTGCCACAAGATGCCCCGACTGCAATTATTTCCACCCTCGGTGGTGTCAGCTTTACATCGCCCATGGGAAAGTTTGTCACAACTGCAAGAAGCTTAATCATTTTGCCACATGTTGTCGATCTCATGGAAACACTGCTTCAAGGACAAATCTGCACCTGCTTCAACAAGAGCGGTCTGACTCCGATTCCCAAGAATAAGACGATGTTTCCCATGGGAATAACTCAGACAACAACACAAGATAAGGAGCACTGAACTAATGAGAAAGGACTCCTCCACCCTACATGCCTACGGGGTGGGAGGTTCTTCACCCACTGGGTAAAGCTGATTTGAAATGCACTGTCAATGAGCAAACAAAAAACCTAATGTTTTACATTGTCCAACCTAACTCTGAAACCCTGCTTGGCATCAGCGCACGCCATGACCTGGGGCTGGTATATTTTGGATGTGCTGTCCACAAACTCTGCCTGACAGAGGAGCCAACACAGCAGATGCTATCCCAGTACATAGACCTGTTCGACAACAAACTTGGCAAGCTGCCCACGATATACAGAATCACTGTAGATCCTACAGCTACACCAGTGGTTCGCGCACCCCACCATGTTCCCCATGGCATGCGGGAAAGAATACACACCAAATTGAAACGCATGGTCTCCATCGGAGTCATTGCCGAGGTCAGCGAACCCTCTGACTGGGTCACCACCATGGTCATAACCACCAAGAAATACAAAGAAGAGTTGCGGGTCTGCATTAACCCCAAAGATTTAAACACAGCAATCAAACGCCTACATTACCCAGTGAGAACCACTGAGGACGTGGCTGCGCAAATTGGAAACGCAACGGTATTCTCGGTCCTTGACACCAAAAGCTCTTTCTGGCAAATACCACTGGACCGGGCATCGTCTGCCCTAACAACCTTTGCCACACCATTTGGCCACTACAGATTCGTAAGAATGCCTTTTGGCATCTACTCTGCCAGCTAAGTGTTCCAACACGCAATGGAACAACTGTTCGCAGAATATCCATCATTGTTGACGATATCCTAGTCTACGACTGTGATTTGACCGAGCATGACGCTAACCTGAAGAAGATACTAAACCATGCCAGAGGCATCAACCTGAAACTCAACCCTCTTAAATGCAAATTCCAGGTTCCGGAGGTCACCTACGTTGGTCATGTATTCACCAGCAACGGATTAAAACCTGATCTGTTAATGACTGCAGCCATCAACAAGCTGCCAGTCCCAACTGATGTCACCAGCTTGCAACGATTCCTCAACATGGTTAACTACCTGGGTAAATTAATTCCCAACCTCAGTGAACTTTCTGCCCCTCTGCGATAACTGACCCACAAAGACAATGCATGGTCCTGGTACCCCAAGCACCAAAGAGCTTTCGAGACACTCAAGCTCCAGCTAGCCAGCGCACCTACACTGGCATATTTCAACCTCAACCTGCCAGACACCGTCACCTGCGATGCATCCCAGTACAGGATAGGCGCAGCATGCCTACAGACAACTACCGACGGCGATGTGATGCCTGTCTCCTACACATCACGTACCTTGACAGACACTGAACAGCGCTATGCCCAAATCCAGACGGAACTGCTCGCCGTCGACTTCGCCTGCTCGAAATTCAAAGACTTTATCTTTGGTAAACCCTTCACTGTTGAGACTGACCACCAGCCACTTGTCACCATCCTAAACAAGCCCATCCACGGTGCCCCAGCTCGTCTACAACGCATGATGATGCAGCTGCAGCGGTTTGACTTCTGCATCGTATACAAGAACGGTAAAGACATGCACATCGCAGACACGCTCTCCAGAGCCCCTGCGCACTACCAGCGAACGTCACCCTATCAAACAGGACAAATTCTCAGTCCTGAGGTCTCGTTCGTGCCCACCGACCGTCTACGCTGCCTTGCCGAACACACAGCTGCGGACAAAACTTCGCAACTGCTGACCTCCGTCATAAGGAACGGATGGCCCAACAAACGGTCAAGCACCCCGTTTGAAATACGACCCTACTTCCTGGTTCGTGACGAACTGGTGCTACAGGATGGGATTATCATCAAAGGCCACAAGGCAGTCATCCCCTCCACCCTGCGGAGTGAGTACAACGACGACAGCCACGGAGGCCACCCCGGCACTGAGGCCACTCTAAAACGGGCCCAGAACATGATCTACTGGCCCGGGATGACAAGGGACATATGTGAAAAAACGGAATCATGCGCCATCTGCAACAGCTTGACACCAAACCAACAGAAGCAGCCCCTCCTGCCTCAGCCGGCTCCCTCCCTTCCGTGGTCCTCGCTGGCCGCCAACATCTTTGAATGGCATTGGAAGCACTACCTCATCCTGGTAGACTCCTACTCAGGCTGGTTTGAAATCGACCTACTGCCCACGATAACCTCTGAAATCGTGATCCAGAAACTGCCAATCCATCTATCTGTGCATGGTGCCCCCGTTCGCCTTCAAACTGATAACAAAATCCAATTCACCAGCCAAAAGTTCAAGAACTTTGCCAAACGGTGGAACTTTCAACATGTCACTAGCAGCCGTGAGTACCCACATCCAACGGACTTGCTGAACACGCTGTTCACAGCACTAAACAACTCATGGAGCGCTCCTACCTAGCTAAATCCAACGTCTACCTGGACCTGCTAAACTTACGGAACATTTCAAGAGACAGAACTCTTGGCTCCCCCGCCAGACGCGTCCACCACTGCCTGTCTCCCAGCAACAGCTGCAGCCGCAGGTCTGCTCTCCCACTTTGATACAAAACGTGTGCAGTTTAAACGAGATACACAGAAGCGTTTCTATGACAAAACCAGCTAGCCACTCAGACCACTTATACAAGGACAAGTGATGCGCCTACAAACTGACGAAGGCCATACCAAACTGGGGCACATCCATGACCCCTTGAAGGAACCTGAAAGGGGAGGGAGAGGAGCCTGAGGTCGTGATACATATAGGTACTAATGACATAGGTAGAAAAAGAGAATAGGTCCTGAAAGGCGAATTTAGGGAGCTAGGAGGAGAGTTAAGGAGAAGGACCGCGAAGGTAACAATCTCAGGATTACTGCCTGTGCCACGCGACAGTGAGAGTGGGAATGGAGCGAGGTGGAGGATAAATGCGTGGCTGAAGGACTGGTGCAGAGGGCAGGGATTCAAGTTTCTGGATCATTGGGACCTCTTTTGGGGAAGGTGTGACCTGTACAAAATGGTACAGGTCACACCTGTACCATCACGGGAAGTCTTGTAGGACCGAGATGAGAAAAACATTTTTCACACAGAGAGTGGTGAATCTGGAATTCTCTGCCACAGAAGGTAGTTGTGGCCAGTTCATTGGCTATATTTAAGAGGGAGTTAGATGTGGTGTTTGTGGCTAAGGGGATCAGGGGGTATGGAGAAAAGGCAGGTACGGGATACTGAGTTGGATGATCAGCCATGATCATATTGAATGGCGGTGCAGGCTCAAAGGGCCGAATGGCCTACTCCTGCACCTATTTTCTATGTTTCTATGTTTTTAACCACGCTCCTACCTGGTCGAAGTGGATGTTGTCCTCTACAGGCGCAACCGTCAACACCTCCTTCCGGTGAAGGAACCCCGTCCGGCGCCTCGGGGTCCTGATGCCCCACCCCTCGTGTTCACACCGATGCCTGTTGCAGCCGTCCCACCACCCGTCACGACCAAGACCACTCACCCCCTGCGTCGGTCCACCCTCAGCTCCCCTGTGGCGGTCTCTCCCCAGAGGCCCATTGGGTCTCCCGCGTTTTACCAAGCTCGGTCCCCATCTTTTCGGAAGGAAAGGGTGATGAAGCCCCCCCTACCGCACGAGGACCGGGCGGGTTAGTAGCCACCCACTAGATATGGCGATTTTGTTTAACCCGACTATATTCCCTCAGCTTATTGTTTAGTGCCTTAGTTGTTTTTTCATTTCTACATGAAGAGATGTAGATTGGCTATTGCATGTTAGCCAATCAGAATGCTTTTACAACTCCGCCTAGTGCATGCTTGGTAGTGTAAGAACTCGCCTACTGTATTCAGTAGCTGCAGTAGACTGAATGTATGATAGACACATAGAATCATAGAAAATAGGTGCAGGGGTAGGCCATTCGGCCCTTCGAGTCTGCACCGCCATTCAATCTGATCATGGCTGATCATCCAACTCAGTATCCCGTACCTGCCTTCTCTCCATACCCCCTGATCCCCTTAGCCACAAGGGCCACATCCAACTCCCTCTTAAATATAGCCAATGAACTGGCCTCAACTACCCTCTGTGGCAGAGAGTTCCAGAGACCCACCACTCTCTGTGTGAAAAAAGTCCTTCTCATCTCGGTCCCCCTTATCCTTAAGCTGTGGCCCCTTGTCCTGCTGTACTGCTTACGTGATGATGTACTGCTTATGTGATGATGACCTGAACATTAAAGATGCTTATACCCCAACCAGTGTGAGAGTGAGGTACTTACAGACAGGAAGTGAGATGAGTCAACAGGAAGAGGTCCATAGACTGTGCTTTTTATTGAAGGGTTTTGTCACAAACATGACTTCAAGATTCATTTCTGACTCCCACTCAAACCCACAGGATGATCGATTGTCTAGTTCCCCATTCAATTCTGCCATTTTGTCTTCTTTTCGCATTGCATTCATCTCTTTCTCCCTTTTGTGCACCCTTCAAAGGGTTCATTTCAGTTTACAGCGTAGAAACAGGCCCTTCGGCCCACTGAGTCCGTGCCGACCATTGATCACCCATTCACACTAGTTCTATGTTATCCCACTTTCCCATCCACTCCCTACACACTGGGGACACTTTACAGAGGCCAGTTAACCCACACACCCGCACGTCTTGGGATGTGGGAGGAAACACACACGATCTCAGGGTGAACGGGCAGCACCCAAGGTCAGAATCGAACCCGAGGTGGCACAGAAGAAGAGTTAAGACCAGAATAGATTAGACAATAGACAATAGATAATAGGTGCAGGAGTAGGCCATTCGGCCCTTCGAGCCAGCACCGCCATTCAATGTGATCATGGCTGATCATCCCCAGTCAGTACCCCATTCCAGCCGTCTCCCCATATCCCCTGACTCCGCTATTTTTAAGAGCCCTGTCTAGCTCTCTCTTGAAAGCATCCAGCGAACCTGCCTCCACCGAGAACCACTGAGGCAGAGAATTCCACAGACTCAATTAGCAATGATCTTATTAAATGGGCGGGGGGTGGGGGGGAGGGGTAGAATAGGGGGGGGGGGGGGGGCTAATGGCTAATTCCCATTCCCATTTGAAAGATTGAAAGATGCAGCATGGAAACAGGCCCTTTGGCCCTTCAAGTCCGTGCCAACAATCTATCACCTGTTCACACTAGTTCCATATCATCTCCCTTTCTCATCCATTCCCTACACACTAGGGGCAAGTTACAGGTAATTAACTGTCCAACCCAGACATCTATGGGACGTGCGAGGAAACCAGAGCACATGGAGGAAACCCACGCAGTCATAGGGGAAATGTGCAAACTCCACACAGACAGCACCCGAGGTCAGGCTCCAACCCGGGTGCCTGGTGCTGTGAGGCAGCAGCTCTGCCAGCTACACCACTGTACTGCTGTGTGACACTACCTTATTCCCAGCTGTGATCTGAGAGACTACAGAGACCGGGGAGAGGACCAACTGGCACAAGCACGGGGAGAATGCACAAGCTCTGCACAGTCAGCACCCGTAGTCAGGATCCAACCCGGGTGTCTGGCGCAGTGAGGCAGCCACTCTACTGCTGTGCCACCGCACCCCTCAAACATGAAAGCAAGTGCAGATTAGCCTGTCAGCACCCTGTATCCCTCACCTGTCACTCTCTGCTTTGCACGTTACACTTGCTTGATCCTGACTACGGGTGCTGTGTGTACGGAGTTTGCACATTCTCCCTGTGAGTATAGAAGTTTGGAGGTGATGCTGCAGTTATATAAGATGCTGGTGAGGCTGCATTTAGAGTCTTGGGTTCAGTTCTGGGCACCATGTTATAGGAAAGATGTTGTCAAGCTGGAAAGGGTGCAGAGAAGATTTACGAGGATGTTGCCAGGACTCGAGGGAATGACCTATAGGGAGAGTTTGAGCAGGCTGGGACTCTATTCATTGAAGCACAGGAGGATGGGAAGTGTTCTTATAGTGCATTAAAAATGATAGAAATTGCCCATAGGGGAATCGAGAACCAGAGGACATAGGTTTAAGGTAAGGTGGGGGGGGGGGGGGGGGGGGGGGGTTGGGCGGTGAAGATTTAATAGGAACCTGAGGGGTGACTTTTTTATATGAAGGGTGGTAGGTGTAACAAGCTGCTGGAGGAGGTAGTTGAGGCAGGTACTAGAGCAACGTTGAAGAAACATTTGCACAGGTACATGGCTGGGATAGGTCTACTGGCCAAATGCAAGTTGGTGGGACTAGTGTAGATGGGACTTGTTGGTCGGTGTGGGTAAATTGGGCCAGCGGGCCTGTTTCCAGGCTGTATGACTCTATGATTCTATGCTCCAGTTTCCACCCACACTCCAGAGAAGAGCAAGTTTGCAAATTGTCCCCTCGGTGTAGGAGAGAACCAGTGTACAGTGTGATCAAGGGTCTGCTTCCAGTCTGCATCTCTAAACTAAACTAAGGATCATAACAGTAGGATCAGTTTGCGGACCACAGGAGACTCCAACACTGCCTGCCTGCCCTTCAACACTACACCCCTTCCTGATGGACACCCATCTCCCTTCTTCCTGTACGCGAGGCTTGACCACATGTTCTGCATCTTGGATACTCCACAGTGAGACTAGCCGCAGCTCCAACTGCTCTAAGTGGCGTGACAGGGGCTGTACCGCGACACATTTCTGTCGGTGTAGTCATCAAGGACACTGGAAAGGTCTCTGATATCCCACATCCTGTAGGAGTGAACCACTATCCCTACTTCCAATCCTTTACACCACAGGCCCTCTACTAAGGAAGTGAAAAAAAACTCTACCCGATCACCACACATCACTCTTTAGTTCAGTTTACAGATACTGTAGAGAAACAGGCCCTTCGGCCCATTGAGTCTTTGCCAACCGGCAGTCCCCATACACTAGTTCTACCCCACACACTAGGGACAATTTACAGAAGTCAATTCACCAGCAAACCTTCACGTTTTTAGAATGTGGGAGGAAACCGGAGCACCCGGTGAAAACCCACGCAGTCACGGGGAGAACGTACAAACTCCGTACAGACAGCACCTGTAGTCAGGATCTCTGCTGTAAGGCAGCAACTCTACCGCTGCGCCACCGTGCCACATCCTGGACCCAGTGCACAACCCACACTGAGGCCGGACACGTACTCAGGCCCACACTTTGAGCTCTACACCAGCACGTCAACCTCACAGCCTCTCTCAGCCTGGCTGCTCCCACTCTTCCCTGTGCTCCTTTTATACCTCGCTCTCAATGATCTCGCCCAAGCTGGAAGTCAAACCAGCCACATCCTGCACTAATGCCCTTTTATTCTCCTCAGCTACCCCAAATTCTGCCACTCACTTCCACACCCGCGGCAATTCATGTTAACCGAATAATCTACCGACCCACACGTCTTTGGGTTGTGGGAGGACTCCGGAGCAACAGGGGGAAACGCACGTGGTCGCAGGAAGGACGTGCAAACTCTACACAGACAGCACCAGAAGCCAGGATCAATCCCGAGAACAGATAGGAAGAAACTGTCCCTGAATGTGGAGGTGTGAGTTTTCACACTTCTGTACCTCTTGCCTGATGGGAGAGGGGAGAAGAGGGAGTGACCGGTGTGAGACTCGTCCTTGATTATGCTGGCTGTGATGCATCAAGGAAAATGCTTTCTGGGGCATCTGTGGAAGTTGGTGAGGGTTGTTGGGGACATACTGAACTTCCAAAGCCTCTAAGGAAGGAGAAGCATAGGTGTACTTTCTTGGCCATTGCTTCGATGAGTTCCTCCAGCAGTTTTTTTGTTTGTTGCTCCAGATTCCAGCAAATGCAGTCTCTTGTGTATCTGGAATGAATGTGAGTGTATTTTATTGTTATGCATGGATGCACAATAAAATGTGGGAATCAAGCCCAGAATAAAACAAAAGCAGTGTCCCATTTCCCTCCCAATTCACTGAGAAACTTTGTATAAAACACGGCTGCAAACTCAGCCAGAAATAACTCGCCCACCTGTCGGGAATTTCAGGCAGCTGCCATGCTGCCACTAGACCACATGAGGGCAGTAAAGGCTGCAATATCAGCGAGAAGCCCTGTTACTGATTCCTGCTTCTGCCCTCAAGCTTTCAATTAAAAAACCCACCCTGGGCTCTCCTGGCTGCCATGGATTTTTAAATTCTGTTTTCCACAGAGGAGTGAGTTCTTGTCAGAGTGAATGTTGTAATTAAGTCCACATCTGCTGGAACCCACAGAAATGCAGGGAGGCAAATGGAAAGACAACAGAGGGTGACTTCTGCAACAGTGTCACATCCAGGCCACAAGCTTTGGTGTGTGCGTGTGTGTGTGTGGCCAAAGCCTCTCTGACTGCCACATTGTCCACTAATGTGTCCTGAGCAAGAGACAGGTCATGCAGGAGAGCCATGCTTTCTGGAATGGCAAAAGTGGTAATGAATGAATGAATGAATGGCCAAGTATTCACATACAAGGAATTTGCCTTGGTGCTCCGCCCGCAAATGACAACATGACATACAGTGACAGTTAGGAATGATACATAAAACATTAAACATTAATAATAAAACATTATTGATTAACCATTATTGATTGAAAATATCAAAGCAAAAGGAGGTGACAGATTTTTGGTTATTGAGCAGAGCTACTACTCCTGGAAAAAGGCTGTTTTTATGTCTGGCTGTGGCAGCTGTGACAGTCCAGAGTCGCCTTCCAGAGGGAAGTGATTCTAAGAGTTTGTGGCCAGGGTGAGAGGAGCCAGAGACGATCTTACCCGCTCGCTTCCTGGCCCTTGCAGTGTACAGTTCGTCAATGGAGGGAAGGTTGCATCCAATAACCTCAATCCTCAAAGAGAAAATCCTCAAGGGGGCGAAGGTGAACAGCCGGAAGTGGTCGGCACAAACGATGTCGGCACAAACGATGTTGGAAAGAAGGGGATGAATATTCTGCAGCGTGACTTTAGAGAGCTCGGAAAAATGCTGAAAGTTCCTCGTGCTGGCAAGAGCAGGAACAGGGAGATACGGGACCTGAATGTGTGGCTGAGTAACTGGTGCAGGGGGCAGGGATTTAGATTCTTAGATCACTGGGATCTGTTTTGGAGTAAGGGGGAACTGTACAAAAGGGACGGATTGCATCTTAACAGGTGGGGGACCAGCATTCTGGCAGGCAGGTTTGCCACTGCTACACGGGTGGTTTTAAACTGAATAAGGGGGGTGGGGTGTCAAATGGGATAGTCGATGATGGAGTTAAAGGGAAAGAGAGTAAAGGGATGGTTAATGACCCCAGAATTAACGGGAAAGGAAGCTCACAAAGGGATAGGAGAGTATGGCCAAGTGTAATAGGGATCGATGTGAAAGGTGAGATGCGTAAGGAATTAAAAATATTGTATATGAATGCGCGAAGTATAAGAAGTAAAGTAGATGAGCTTGAGGCTCAGTTAGCGGTTGGTAGATATGACATTGTGGGGATTACTGAGACGTGGCTGCAGGAGGATCGGGTCTGGGAACTTAATATTCAGGGTTATACATCCTATAGAAAGGACAGGCAGGTGGGCAGAGGAGGGGGGGGTAGCTCTGCTGGTGAGGGATGGAATTCAGTCCCTTGCGAGGGAAGACATACGGACTGACGAGGTAGAGTCACTGTGGATTGAGTTGAGGAATTGTAAAGGCAAGAAGACACTAATTGGTGTTATTTACAGACCCCCAAATAGTAGCCCGGATGTAGGGTGTAAGTTGCAGCAGGAGCTAAAACTGGCATGTAACAAAGGTAATGCCACTGTGGTGATGGGGGATTTCAATATGCAGGTAGACTGGGAAAATCAGGTTGGTTCAGGACCCCAAGAAAGAGAGTTTGTAGAATGCCTCCGAGATGGATTCTTAGAGCAGCTTGTAATGGAGCCGACCAGAGAAAAGGCAATTCTGGATTTAGTGTTGTCCAATGAACCAGATATGATAAGAGAACTCGAGGTAAGGGGACCGCTTGGAGGTAGTGATCATAATATGATTAGTTTCAATCTGAGAAGGAGAACATTAAATCGGAAGTGGCAGTGATGCAGTTGAACAAAGGGGACTATGAAGGCATGAGAGAGGAGCTGGCCAAAGTAGACTGGAAAGGGATCCTAGCAGGAATGACGGTGGAACAGCAATGGCAGGAATTTCTGGGCATAATCCGGAAGACGCAGGATCATTTCATTCCAAAAAGAAAGAAAGATTCTAAGGGGAGTAGGAGGCAACCGTGGCTGACAAGAGAAGTTAGGGATAGAATAAAACGAAAAGAAAAGATGTATAACACAGCAAAGAGTAGCCGGAAGCCAGAGGATTGGGAAACTTTCATAGGACAACAGAAGGAAACAAAACAGGCAATACAGGCTGAAAAGATGAAGTACGAGGGGAAGCTGGCCAAGAATATAAAGAAGGACAGTAAAAGCTTCTTTAGATATGTTAAGGGAAAAAGAGTAGCAAAGTCAAATGTGGGTCCCTTGAAGGCAGACAAGGGTGAAATTATTATGGGCAGCAAGGAAATGGCAGAAGAGTTGAATAAGTACTTCGAATCTGTCTTCACTAAGGAGAACACAAACAATCCCCCAGAAGTACTGGAGGACAGAGGATCTAAGGGGGTAGAGGAACTGAAATAAATTTTCATTGGGTGAGAAATAGGCTAGTTCTAGCGAGGGTAGGCTAATGGGACTGAAGGATGATAAATCCCCTGGGCCTGATGGTCTGCATCCCAGGGTCCTCAGGGAGGTGGCTCTAGAAATAGTGGACGCATTGGTGATCATTTTCCAATGTTCAATAGATTCAGGATCAGTTCCTGTGGATTGGAGGATAGCTAATGTTATCCCACTTTTCAAGAAAGGAGCGAGAGAGAAAACGGGGAATTACAGACCAGTTAGCCTGACTTCGGTGGTGGGAAAGATGCTGGAGTTAATTATTAAAGAGGTAATAATGGAACATTTGGATAGCAGTAAAAGGATTAGTCCAAGTCAACATGGATTTATCAAAAGGGAAATCATGCTTGACTAATCTTCTGGAATTTTTTGAGGATGTGACAAGTAAAATGGATGAAAGGGAGCCAGTGGATGTAGTGTATCTAGACTCTCAGGAAGCCTTTGATAAGGTCCCACACGGGAGACTGGTGACTAAAATTAGAGCACATGGTATTGGGGGTAGGGTCTTGACATGGATAGAAAATTGGTTGGCAGACCGGAAGCAAAGAGTAGGAGTGAACGGGTCCTTTTCAGAATGGCAGGCAGTGGCGTGTGGAGTGCCGCAAGGCTCGGTGTTGGGGCCGCAACTGTTTACCATATATATTAATGATTTGGAAGAGGGAATTAGGAGCAACACTAGCAAGTTTGCGGATGACACAAAGCTGGGTGGCAGTGTGAACTGTGAAGAGGATGTTAGGAGGTTGCAGGGGGACCTGGACAGGTTGAGTGAGTGGGCAGATGCAGTATAATATAGATAAATGTGAGGTTATCCACTTTGGCGGCAAAAATAAGGGGGCAGATTATTATCTCAATGGGGTTAGGTTAGGTAAGGGGGAGATACAGTGAGACCTGGGTGGCCTTGTACACCGGTCACTGAAAGTTGGCGTGCAGGTACAGCAGGCAGTGAAGAAAGCTAATGGAATATTGGCCTTCATAACAAGAGGATTTCAGTATAGGAGTAAAGAGATTCTTCTGCAATTGTATAGGGCTCTGGTGAGACCACATCTGGAGTATTGTGCACAGTTTTGGTCTCCTAATTTGAGGAAAGACATCCTTGTGATTGAGGCAGTGCAGCGTAGGTTCACAAGATTGATCCCTGGGATGGCGGGACTGTCATATGAGGAAAGATTGAAAAGACTAGGCTTGTATTCACTGGGGTTTAGAAGAATGAGGGGGATCTTGTAGAAACATATAAAATTATAAAAGGACTGGACAAGCTAGATGCAGGAAAAATATTCCCAATGTTGAACCAGGGGCCACAGTCTTAGAATAAAGGGGAGGTCATATTAGACTGAGGTGAGAAAAAACTTTTTTACCCAGAGACTTGTGAATTGATGGAATTCCCTGCCACAGAGGGCAGTGGAGGCCAAATCAGTGGATGGATTTAAGAGAGTTGGATAGAGCTCTAGGGGCTAGTGGAGTCAAGGGATATGGGGAGGAGGCAGGCACGGGTTATTGATAGCGGACAATCAGCCATGATCACAATGAATGGCGGTGCTGGCTCGAAGGACCCAATTGCCTCCTCCTGCACCTTTTTCTATGTTTCTCTGTTTCTATGTTAATAACCTTCTCAGCTGATCGGACGATTCGCTGCAGCCTCCGGATGTCGTGCTTGGTGGCTGAACCAAACCAGACCATGATGGAGAAGGCGAGGACAGACTGTACGATGGCCGTGTAGAATTGGACCATCATTGTGCTTCCTCAGCTGCCACAGGAAGTACATCCTCTGTTGTGTCTTTTTAACTGTGGAGTTCATGGTAGCCCCCCACTTAAGGTCCTTGGAGATGATGGTTCACAGGAACTTAAAAGACTCCACAGATGTGACCGTGGTGTTGTTGATGGTGAGTGGGGTGAGGGGAGGGGGAGCTCTCCTAAAGTCTACAATCAATTCCACTGTCTTAAGAGCATTGAGCTCTAGGTTGTTGCTACGGCACCAGGATGCCAGCTGTGACACTTCCTGTCTGTAGGCAGATTCCTCCCTATCCCGGATCAGTCCAATCAGGGTTGTGTCGTCCGCAAACTGGAGAAGCTTGACAGAGGAGTCAGTGGAGGTGCAGTCATTGGTGTAGAGAGAGTAGAGGAGAGGGGAGAGTATGCAGCCAGAGGTCAGTGCGACAGGCCTGTAGTCATTAAGACCAGTAATCCTTGCCCTATTGGGTACAGGGGCAATAGTGGAGTCTCTGAAGCAGGCTGGGACAGTACAGGTTTGCAGGGACTGGTTGACAATGTCTGTGTAGACCGTGCCAGTTGTTCGGCACAGAGCTTGAGAGTAGAGGGGGAAACATTGTCCGGTCTTGGAGATTTCCGGCTTTTCTGTCTCCTGAACGGCCTCTCCACCTCCTCTATTTTCATTGTTGATGATGCAGAAGTGATGTTGTGCAGCACGGAGGGGAAGGGTAATTGGGTGTGAAGTGGTAATTGGAGAGGGGTGGGTGGGAAAGGGTCCAGTCTTTTCAGACTGGAGTCTTGCTTTAAGTAGGTGTGAAGTGGTGAATGGGGAGGAGTGGGTGTAGAAGGGTTCAGTCGTTGCAGACTGAGGTCAGACTGTGAGTGGGTGTGAAGTGTCGGTTGGAGTGGAAAATGGGTCCAGTCTTTTCAGACTGGAGTCTTGCTTTAAGTAGGTGTGGTGGCGAATGGGGAGGAGTGGGTGTAGAAGGGTCCATTCTTTGCAGACTGGGGTCTGGCTGTGTTGGTTGGGGAGGGGGGGAGGGGGTACCAGGGTTACGTTTCTGACCAGGTCACTGGGGAGATGATGTGGGGAGACAGTTAAAGGCAGAGTTAAGTAGGGTACTTACAGTGTTGCTGGCAATTATTAGATCCTTTGGGTGAGTAGATGTGGAGAACCAGTCAGGATCGGTGACCGGAGGACACAGACATGTTCATGCTCCATAATAACATCCAAAACGGAAGCTCGTGAGCACTTGAAGTGGAAACAGTTTAGGGGTTTGGGGAGAGAGAAGTGGAGCAGCCCCTTTCAACAAGCCAGGGGGTGTGATGGGCCGAATAGCCTCCTGCAGCGTTCTCTCAGGCCACCATATGCGGAAGAGCAGGGGGGAAATGTCCCCAGTGACCTGGTCAGTACTTGCCCCTTGAAAGGTCACCACATCAGGCCACCTCCCACTTGTCACCAAAAAAAGCCACAGAGTGCCGGAGTAACTCAACAGGTCAGGCAGCATCTCTGGAGAACACGGTTAGGTGACGTTTCGGGTTGGGACGCTCCATCAAATAGACCCATAGTGTCGCTTCTCCATGTCTCCCAACAATGCTGCCTGACACGCTGTGTTACTCCAGCACTTTGCATCTTTTGTAGCAACAAGGAACTGCAGATGGTGGTTTATGCAAAAGTACACAAGTGCTGGAGTAATTCAGTGAGTCAAGCAGCATCTCTGAAGAACATGGATAGGTGGCATTTCAGATCGGGACTTCAGACTTTGTGTACTGTGAGTAAATCTGGGCCCCATATCTGAGGAAGGATGTGCTGGATCTGGAGAGGGTCCAGAGGAGGTTTACAAGAATGATTCCAGGAATGAGTGGGTTAGCATATGATGAGCGTTTGACAGCACTGGGCCTGTACTCGCTGGAGTTTAAAAGGTTGAGGGGAGGGACCTCAAATACTGTAATAATGTCAAATATTACAAAATACTAGTTAGAGTGGATGTGGAAAGAATGTTTCCACTGGTGGGAGAGACCAGGACCAGAGGTCATAGCCTCAGAATTAAAGGGTGCTCTTTTAGAAAGGAGGTGAGGAGGAACTTCTTTAGACAGAGAGTAGGTAATCTGTGAAAGAGCTGTGAAGGCCAGGTCAGTGGATATTTTTAAGGCAGAGATAGACAAATTCTTGATTGGAACGGGTATCAAAGGTTATGGGGAGAAGGCAGGAAAATGGGATTAGGAGGCAGAGATCAGCCATGATTGAATGGTGGAGTAGACTCGATGGGCTGAATGGCCTAATTCTGCTCCTACAACTTGTGAATTTGTGAAATGTCACCTATCCATATTCTCCTGAGATGCTGCCTAACCCACCGAATAACTCCAGCACTTTGTATCTTTTGTTGTGAAGCGTCCCGGTCTCCGCACTGGTCTTTGCAGGATCTTTTCCCCATTTTCCAACATGGTGGCAGGCGGCCCACCATTGCTTCCTTGGGCGATGGATAGCTGAAGCACGTGTGGATGGTGGGAAGGAGAAGGAGTCCCTGCTTCAGCCTTTGTCTGACTCTCCCCTCCACCCCTCCTCCCCACGTTCAGCCAACATCATCCAACTGCAGCAATTAACCAAGGAGGGTGCAGCCTGGGGCGTCGAGCCTTGCCGTACAGCAAAGCTTCTCATCAACCTGTCGGGTAAATGAGTGAAGAAAAACACTAACACATGCCAACCTTTAATGCTGATTGTCAGTGTGAGGGAAGATCGATTACACAACAGCTCAAAGTAATTCCCTTCTGCTTTTTCACTTAATTGAATTCACTGATCCGGGGAGGGAAAAAAATGCCCACTGAAATAAAATGAAGGGTACCTTTGCCTTCCAATAATCATCAGGAGGTAACGGAGAAAGGTCCCCTAGGTTGACGTGTGCCATGGATTGAGACTCAGAGGCAGCTCCTGTCCCCCCTCAGCCCTTCACTGTCCTCTCCAAATTGCATCGAGCTGACCCAGGTTAGACAGGGATCAGAGATAGATCCTTACCCACAATCTCGCTGGCATTTCAATGCACTGCTAACACTCAAACCACCGTGGAGATGTATCCTGCATTGCCCGCGGCTTTTCAAGATTTGCCACAACAGAATTAACAAAAGCAGACATCTTCCCGTCCGACTGTGTTCCGGATTTTTCTGCCTGCAGGGAACAGGCTGATGCGTCAGCGGGCAGAGTGTGAGCAGGGGTGCAGGCTTCTGAATGCCAAACTAGACTTCCTCAATTGTGGGGGCAAAGAGGGTCGTTGATGCCCTCTTTGAATGTGTCCAGCGAAAATGAAATATCATTAAACCTGCAAACTGTATTGTTCCATTTATTTATAGAGTGCAGATCAAAACACGGTGGCACAGCAGTTAAGTTGCTGCCTCACAGCACCAGAGACATGGGTTCAACCCCGACTAGGGTGTTGTCAGTACGGAGTGTGCATGTTCTCCCTGTGACCTGCATGGGTTTTCTCCGGGTGCTCTGGTTTCCTCCCATACTCCAAAGACGTGCAGGTTTGTAGGCCAATTGGCTCGGTAAAATTGTAAAATTGTCGCTAGTGTGTGTAGTGCTAGTGTATGGGGACTGCTGGTCAGCATGGACTCAGTGGGCCTAAAGGCCTGTTTCCTCACTGTATCTCTGAACTAAATTAAACTAAACTAAACTTCAGATGCTGCAAATTGAAATAACAACAGAAAGTGCTGGAAATACTCAGCAGGTCAGGCCGCGACTGTGGAGAGAGAAACAGTTAACATTTCAGGTCAAAATTCTGAAGCATTAACTCTATTTCTCTTCCCACAGGTGCCGCCTGATCCGCTGAGTTTTTCCAACACTTTGTGGTTCTATTTATAGAGTGCAATCTACGCACTCCTCCACATCACACAAAATGCATCAGGACAGTTTCATCAAATATTGAACCATAAAAAGAGGTACAAAAGTCGTGACCCTGAAAGCTTTTGTGAAAAGGTATGTTTTAATGAGCATCTTGAAGGAACTAGCTGCTGCAGTCTATCGGCCCCTGTTTCCCACATCACAGCAGCAGCCATGCATCTATGCCACTGCAGTCACCTCCTTCCTGCCCTGTGGTGACCAGAACTGCACGCAAAACTCCAAATGCAGCCCAATCAGTGTTCTTTTTCTAAATTAAGCAAGAAGCTTTACCTTTACCTGTATGATTTAGCTTGGTTTAGTTTATTTTATTTTAGAGATACAGAGTGGAAACAGGCCCCTTTGGCCAACTGTGTCTACACCCGTAAACTAGTTGCTGTGTATCTTATACATTAGGACAATTTGTAGAAGCCAAATAACCTACATCCTGCACATCTGGAGTGTGGAACGAAACTAAGCACCCGGAGAAAATTCACCAGGTCACAGGGAGAACGTACAAACTCCGTACAGACAGCACCCTCGTTTGACAGACAGCAGCCTGGGGTCCCTCGTTGGGGACCCGGGAGGAGAAGAGCTCTGACCGCCGGCCCGCGACCTACTTCTACCGCGGGCGCGGTGGTGGACTTACCATCAGGAGCGGGGTCCCTCGCCGGGGACCCCTGGAGAGGAGCTCCGACCGCCAGCCTGCGGCCTACACCAACCTGAAGCCGCGGTCTCCAGTGGGGAGGCACCGATTCAGGACTTACCTGGACTTTACCTTGTCTACACATCTGGACGCCCTCAGCGATGGCTACGGAGGGTTGAGGTCCCAACCACGGGGGAAAATGGAGGAGGACTGGCCAAATGTTGTGCCTTCCACCAGTGATGAATGCTGTGGTGGATGTTTGTGTTCAATTTGTATTGTGTTTTTGTGTGTTCTTTTTTCATTGTACCGCTGCTGGCAAATTCCTTTCACTTGCACTTTATGTGCAAGTGACGAATAAAACTGATTGATTGATTGACCCGTGGTCAGGATCGTACCCAGGTGTCCAGGCACGGAAATCGCTCTCAAAACATGGGGGGGGGGGGGACACAATTTCTTGGCGGCTGTGCGCGCATGCAAACACATGCACGCATGGGCGCACGCGAGGCTTCGGCCATGGGCCCTGTGGACGGCACCAGGAGCTGAGCTAGTTGGTGACCGACTCCTAACTCCAGCAAAAGCAGCTTCAAATCGTGGGGCTTCAATCGGCCCGTTCGCGGGGGCTTCAACATCGGGAGCCTCGATCGCCCCGACGCAGCAATTTGACCGGGGGGCGGTGGAGGTTCATGCGGTCGATTTTAAGCTGCACCGGGCCGGGCGATGAAAAGCCCCGCGAACAGGCCAATTCAAGCTCCGCTCTATGATCTTTGCTCTACGGACGTCTCCCTCCTCCAATCACCGCGCTCTATCCTCAGTCCACCCCCCCACTTCCCCCTCTGATCGACACCTCCCTCCTCCAATGATCGCGCTGAATCATCATGACCCCCCCCACCGCCTGCTGACCAACGTCTCTCTCGTCCAATCGGCGCCCTCGATCATCAGTCCCACCCCCACTGTCACGCGGAAAGCGGAGATTTTAATTAGATTTTTAATAGATTTTTTACCGAGTTTTAAAATACGGATTACAAATCATGGGGGGGGGATCGCCACCCCTGATCAATAATGAAACATTAATCTACGTGAGCTTGCTTGTGCATACTGTGGTGTGAGTGTCCCCATGTTAACAAGTGTCACTCCCTCTTAACACAGGGGAAGTATTCACGACACAGAACTCGTTACATGGGAATGCTGGAGGATAAATCAAGAAATTATGGTAATGTGTTCAATTTCTAGAAAATGTATTTGGATCACGCAAAGGTTCAGGACAAAGGTTTAGGACAATGAGTATACACAAAATGCTGGAGAAACTCAGCGGGTGCAGCAGCATCTATGGAGCGAAGGAAATAGGCAACGTTTCGGGCCGAAACCCTTCTTCGGACAATGAGTATTGTCTCCAGCTTATCTCCAGCTGACACAAAGTCTCCGAACGTTTGGAACCATCTGTTTGGAGTGGAAGTGTGGGAGCTGGAAGCGTTGACAGCCATTCACAAATGTTGAGCAGAAAGTAGGGAAAAGCTGGAAAGTAAGGAAGGGGAGAGATGCAAGGAACTGAAGAAGCTGGAAACTTGAATAAAAAGCAATGTCCTGGAGGAACTCGGCGGGTCAGGCAGCGTCTGGGGTGGGGAATGAACCGGCAATGTTTGAGATCGGGACCCTTCTTCAGACTGATTGTAGTGGGAGAGAGAAAGCTGGAAAAGAGAGATGGGGGTGGGATACAACCCAGCAAGTCATAGGTGGATATGGGTGGGGGTGAGGGTTGATTATCAAATGGACAGAGTAAGTGACAAAGGCTAGATGTGAGAAGGAGAAAAAAGGGTGTCAGATAAGAGAAGTGAAAGGTAAAGCTGGAGGGAGGGACGTGGGGGCAAACAAACGGGGATGGGGAAAAGGGATAAAAGATAAATGGGGGAATGGGTGATGAGTGTACGGAAGAGTGGGAAAGGAGTTGGGTTATTGGGAGTGGGGGTGGAAGACAGTGGGAGAAATGGCCGCGCACCAGGGTGGGAGTGGGGGAGGGAATAGGAAAGAGGAAAAAAAAGTATATTTGAAATGCCAAAAGACTTTGACTGCTAAAAGGTCAAAACTGAGATCGAGCCCTATCCCTTCACGCCTTTTCAACATCGGGGGCACTGATTCAATAATGGTCTGACATTTCACCAGCAATTATCATTGATTGAAGCAAGTCTCCAAAGTAATGACTTTGTAAACCTTTCGTATGTTATGCAAAAATCAATATTGGTATTACTGATCCAAGGCAGGGCAGGCCGTGAAGAAATCCTTGCATGCCTCTCGAGTAAAGAAGGGTTAGGGATGGCAGGACATGGACATAAAAGGCTTTCTCTTTGTTGTGTTGAGATTGAACATAGAACGGCACAGCACAGAAACAGGCCCTTCGGCCCACAATATTCATGCCAGACGTAAAGCCAGGTTCATCTATTCTTCTTATCCACACGTCTAGAGAAAGGCCTCGTAAATGCAATTTCATATATGCTTCTACCACCACCCCAGGCAGCGCATTCCAGGTACACATCACTCTCTATGTAAAGGTTTGCTCAGACATCTCCTATAAACTTTCTCCCTCTTACCTTAAGGCTCTGCCCTTTAATATTTGACATTTCCATGCAAGGAGACAGTTTCTGACTATCTAGCCTTTCTCTGCCTCTCATAAGTTTATGAACTTCTCTCACATCTTCCTTCAGCCTCCAGTGTTCCAGAGAAAACAACCCAATTTTGTCCGAGCTCTCCGGATCCTCTAATCCAGGCAGTATTCTGGTAAAGCTCTTGTGCACCCTCTCCAAAGGCTCCACGTCCTCCCTGTAATGTTTTTAAAACTTTGTTTAGAGATATGGTGTGGAAACAGGCCCTTTGGCCCACCGAATCCAAGCGACCAAAGATCACACGTGCACTAGTTCTACCTTACACACCGGGGACAATTTAATTGGCAGAAATGGAGAGTGGGATACTCTCAACAATATAACACCGAAACAGCAAAATGGCAGCAGCGTTTAAAGAACATGTAAAAGACATTTGGATAGATACATGGGTCTGAAAGGTTTAGAGGGATATGGGCCAAATGCATGCAGGTGGGAGTGGCATGGAGGGGACACCTTTGTCAGCATGGGCAAGTTGGGCCAAAGGGCCTGTTTCCATGCTGTATGACTCTATGACTCTGAAGTGCTTGAAGAAGTAACAAAGACCTCACCAGGTCTGCCAATGGAAGATAATCACAAATGCTTCACATATTTTATAATTTAGTTCAGTTTGCTATTGTCACGTGCACTGAGGTAGAGTGAAAAGCTTTTTAGTTGCATTATATCCATCAGCGAAAAGACTATACACGATCACAATCAAGGTGTCCACACTGTGCAGATACAGGATACAGGCATAACATTAGTGCAAGATAAAGTTCAGTAAGGTCTGATTAAAGATAGTCCGACGGTCTCCAATGAGGTAGATGGAAGGTCAGGACTGTTCTCTAAGGTGGTTCAGTTGCCTGATTACAGCTAAGAAGAAACTGTCTCTGTATTTGGAGGTGTGCGTTTTCACGCTTCTGTACCTCTTGCCCGATGGGAGAGGGGAGACGAGGGAGTGACCAAAGCTGGTGGCCTTACCATGGCAGCGTGAAACGTAGATGGAGTGGGTGGAAGGGAGGGTGGTTTGTGTGATGGTCTGGGGTGTGTCCTCAACTCGCTGCAATTTCTTGCGGCCGTGGGTGGAGCTGTCGTTCTGATGGTTGCATTAAACTTGCTGCAGGCTCTACTTCAGCAACCTTGTACTGCGTTGCCTGCTGCGCATGAGCTGAGTTGCAAAGTAATGCAGCAACCGTTGCAGATCTCAAACAGGCATCCAGTCTCCAAAAACACTTTGAAGTTGTTGAATCCTGTGTTCAGTTAGGATGCTGGGCCTATGACTTCCAACATTAGAGGTGAGTCGTAGATATTGATAGTGACCAATGTTAGGGGCAATCCAGCATCATGCCAACTTCACTTTAGTGTTGGATGTGTCCGACACTTACATAACATTACATTGCTTTGATTATTCCCACCTGCACCCCAATCAAGACCATTCACAGCTTGGTCGTTCCATCTTCTCCCAGCCCTCGCTGGGCAGAGGATATAGAAGCTTGAAAGCGCGCACCCAGTCTCAGGAGCAGCTTCAACCCATCTGTTATCAGACCTCTGAACGTTCCTTCCTTGAGCTAGAGCACAGTCCCGATTCTCCAACCTACCTCATTGTGGACATTGGACTTCCTCTGGAACTATCACACAATGAGAAGCATATTCTGTCTTTCTCTTCATTCTACATCTTGCACTTGTGTTTGGTTGTACTTGTGAATTGTTGTACAGTGGCAGAGTGGCAGAGTGACTGCCTGACTACAGGTGCTGTCTGTGCAGTCTTTGTATGTTCTCCCTGTGACCACATGAATTTCCTCTGAGTGCTCCAGTTTCCTCCCCACTCCAAACACGTACAGGTTTGTAGGGAAATTGGCTTCTGTAAATTTGTAGATTGTCCCTGGTGTGTAGGACAGTGTCAGTGTACAGGGTGATCTTGGTGGGCTGAAGGGTCAGTTTCCACACTGTATCTCTAAAGTCGACAGTATTCATGTGTAGAATATATCTGTTTTGATTGATTAGTTTGCAAACAAAAGCTTTTCACTGTACCTGCCTGACCCACTGAGTTACTCCAGCACTTTGTGTCTATCTCTAAGTCTAGGGATGTGGGAGGAAACCAGAGCACCTGGGGAAACCCACATGGACACAAGGAGAGCATGCAAACTCCACATAGACAGCACCAGAGGTTGAAATTGAACGAACTGCCTGAGCCGACGTGAGTGGAGCAAGGCCGGTAGGAGAGGAGAGGGAACCGGTGTGGTTCCCGTGCCATCATAGTCGGCTGCGGGAGGCGTCCCCAGTGAGCAAAGGACAGACGAGGAGAGGGACATGGCTGGAGGCCCGCAACAGCCTGGGACTTGCCTCGGACAGGCAATAGGAGCGTCTCACACGAATCAGAACGTGGATTTAGAATATGGCGCCAAAACATGACACCTCTTGCATTCGGGCTCAGTAGACTATTTCTACACACTTTTGAATCGGGGATCGGGGGTGATCGAACCCACGGCAATACTCTACTGAACTGTTTGTAAGAAAAATAATTTCACTGCTAGCACTGTGCGTAAGTAACAATGTAAGCACCATTGTACCATTGTACCATTGTACTATTGCACCTTTGAACCATTGCACCATTGAGCCACTCACCGAGTCCCGCTACCCGCTCAAGGCCAGGGTGACGGGATGTGATTTGGCCCGTCAACAATCCGGGCTACCTGCCTCCAGCCCTGGTAGCCAGCGATCAGCTGAGGCACTCTGATCAGAGCACACAGATCCCATCAGCAAGAAGACCTGTGAACGCAGGTAGTGGTGCGGAAGGCAGCCTCCTCCCTTGTCACTTCACTCTGGACTAGTCCGTGGAGAAGTGATGAGATGTCCCACTGCTTGGCTGCCCCTGACAGATGATTAATGAGGGCCGAGCTCCACACTACAGGAAATAAGAAAGCTGTTTGTGTGTCTGTCAGTAAAGCAGGTGCCGTACTGAGCAAGGTGACTGGTTCGAGTCTGAAGTGTACACTTTGTTCCAGGCCTGGAAATGCAAACCATTTTGAATCTGCGCTGTGTTCAGTATACATGAAACTTCCCTGTTTTCCTTCAAGCCACATTTCCCACTTGCTGCCTGGTCACTACTAATCCATCAACTAGTATTGTCACAGTAACAGGTTATTGCTGGCTGTGGGAACTCGCTTGTACGCCACTCTCCCCAATACTGTTGCTGTAAATACAAAGAGAGGATTGGTGTCGCCACAGTTCTTAGACTTACTTTAGATTTTAGACTTTAGACTAGAGATACAGCATGGAATTCAGGATCGAACCAGGTCTCTGGCGCTGTAAGGAAACCGGGTACCCAGCAACAACTAGTCTGCCGCTGCGCCACCGTGCCAGTCAAATTGTCCTAAAGATGCTGAAAGCAGCCGTTTTACTTTTACATAGACACAAAGAGCTCGAGTAATTCAACAGGTCACGCAACATATCTGGTGAAAATGGATAGGTGACATTTTGGGTTTGGATCATCCTTGTTTTACTTTTAATTTGAGTTTAGTTTAGTTTAGTTGAGAGATCCAATGCAGAAACAGGCCTTTTGGCCCACTGAGTCCGTGCCGACCAGCAATCCCCACGCACTAGCACTATCCTACACACCAGGGACCATTTACAATCTTTACTGAAGCCAATTAACCTCCAAACTCCTACGTCTTTGGAATGTGGGAAGGAACTGGACCACTCGGAGAAAACCCGCGTGGTCACGGGGAGAACGTACCAACTACGGTCAGATAGCACCCATTGCTAGTTTGTCATCTATAGCAATGATTTGGATGAGAACATGCATGGCTTGGTTAGCAAGTTTGCAGATGACACAACAGTGGGTGGTTTGTAGTGAAGATAGTGAAGATGGTTGTCAAAAATTGCAGCAGAAACTTGGGAGTTGGGAGGTGGCAGGAATGGTTAATGGGATTTCATACAGAGATGTTGCATTTTGGGAGCACTAACATCGGCTAAACCTATCCAGTGAACGGTAGGACGGAGGGGAATGTTGTAGTGCAAAGTTAATTGAATGTGGCATCAAAGGTAGATAGGATGGTCAAAATAGCTTTCAGCACATTGGCTTTCATCAGTCAGAGCATTCAGTATAGAAGTTGGAAAGTCATGTTGCACTTGTATAAGACCTTTAGGAGGACACATTTGGAGTATTGTATTCAGTTCTGGGCACCGTGTTATAGGAAAGAGGTTGTCAAGCTGGAAAGGGTGCAGAGAGAATTTACGAGGATGTTGCCAGGACTCAAAGGGTGTGGGCTCTAGGGAGAGGTTGAGCAGATTAGGTCTCTATCCCCTGAAGCGCAGGAAGATGAGGGGTGATCTTATAGAGGTGTACAAAATCATGAGAGGAATAGGTCAGTTAGACGCACAGTCTTTTGCCCAGATTAGAGGAATCGAGAACCAGAGGGCATAGATTTAAGGTCATGGGGGAGATATTTAATAGGACCCTGTCGGGTAACTTTTTCATACAAAGGATGGTAATTGTGTGGAACGAGCTGTGGAGGAGGTGGTTGAGCCAGGTACTATCACAACATTTAAGAAACATTTAGACAGCTACATGGATAGCACAGGTTTAGAGGGATATGGGTCAAATGTAGCAGGTGGGACAAGTATAGTTGGGATATGTTGGCTGTGTGGGCAAGTTGGGCTGAAAGGCCTGTTTCCACGCTGTATGACTCCATGACTCTAATAGTTGGAGAAATGGGCACCCATTTGGGCTTTCTGAATTAAACAGGGCCTTGGCAACATCACTACAGGAGCATTGTATACAATTTATGATTCTCTTTGGTTTCTTACCTGAGACAAGATGTACTTACCGCAGATGGAGTTCATCAAAGATTCACCAGACTGGTTCCTGGGGTGGTGGATTTGTCATACGTGGAGGATGGAGTAGACTCTACTGTACCAGAGTTTAGAAGAATGAGTGGTCCTCTCATTGAAACGTATACAATTCTTACAGGGCTCAAAGAGCAGGGTGCAGGGTGGATGTATCGCCTGGCTGAGATTTCTAGAGCTAGGTACTTTCTCAGAGCAAAGTCTGGCTGATTAGGACGGAGATGAAGAGGAACTACTTCACTCAATGGGTAGCCAATCTTCAGACTTCTCCATCCAGTGGGCTGTGGAGGCACAGTCACTGAGTTCATTCCAAACAGAGGTTGATAGACTTCTAGGTATTAACGGAGTTAAGGGATTTGGAGAAAGTGCAGGAATCTGGAGCTGAGGTGGAAGATCAGCTGTGATCTTGCTGAATGGAAGATCAGGCTTGAACCAAACAGCCTGGTGCTTACTCTCCCAATGGAAGTAAAGTCCGTTCACACTTATTTTCAGTGTTCCTCCGAACCAGAGTGCGTAAGGGAGTGCTTAACCAGGGGTCGTACATAGGAGCAGCCTTGGTATTTTAACCCTAGTGGGTAGGGAGCTGGTCACTGTTCTGTCTGCTCCACAATGCACCCGATCCATGTCAATAACTAGGAGCACATCAGTATCTTGCAACAAGTGGAACAATTTATTTGCATTATGCATTAACAAATACAAATTAAAAGCCCAACAAACCTACACCTCATCACTCTGTGTGTCCTAACCTGGCATTATTTGTAGTTAAAAGTGACACTTTACCCAGTATTGACTGGTGAACACGAAAATACAAAGAACCTAAATTAATTACAAACGGTTCTATTGGAGTGAGAAAAGGAAAACAAAACTCAGCGGTATTTTACATTGGAAAACAACATGCTAATGTCACATCATTCTTCTGAAATAATAAACACTCCCACTCAAACATAATCCAAATCTATCCTTTGAATTTCATCCATAAGGTAAAATATAATTGCTTGCACCTCGGGAGCTTCTTGTGGAAGGTGATGTGTAAAGCAGCGAGTTTCTGAGTGGTGCTGTTGCATTGGCATTTCCCACCACCATTGCAACCCTGCTGCACGCTCCCAGTAGGCCAACGCAGGTACCTGCAGTGTCCCCTTGCTCCAGAACCAGCTCCAAACCTTGCCTTCTTCTCAAAAAAGACACAAAGTGCTGGAATAATCAACGGGTCAGGCAGCATCTCTGGAGAACATGGATAGGTGACGTTTCAAGTCGGGACCCTCCTTCAGACTGAGATACTGCCTGATCTATTGACTTACCACAGCACTTTGTGTCTTTTTTGGTAAACCAGCATCTGAAGTTCTTCTCCTCAAGTTGCACCCTGCTGAACACTACGATGTCCATCTACACTGATATTCCCTCGAGTAATATTCTGCCTTAGATAGGTGTCTAAACTGCCTCTAACAAGCCATTTTTCCCATTGTCATTCCTCTGCCACAGAGGAAATTGGTGGTTTACAAATGCAGAGGGAAGCCATCAGCAACACCCTCCCGATCACACTCAGAACCCCACCACCCCCAGAGACCATAAAACCTCTCTCATCCTGCTCCCCATAGCCCTGCATCCATCCTGAACTAATGCACCCATTTCATCGAAGCACCATTAGCCAAAATAAATCTCACTACCCCTCCCACAGCCCAAGGACCTGAGGCAAACCAAACTGAAGTCACAGCCCCTCTCCCTCCCCAAGGTTCACTTTACATCCTGCTAATGCACAACTACTCTCACTCCACATTTTTTAATCAATCCCACAACTACCACTTATCCGGATGGAAACGAGAACCTGGTTCTAAAGAATCGGCGCCTAGTCATGTCCTTCAGAGATACTGCCTGACCCACTGAGATACTCCAAAACATTGTGTTCCGTGGAAACCAGAATCTTCAGATGTCCAGGATTGGACTGGTTTCAAGACGGGGACCTCTTATTTTATTCCAGATTGACACATGGCGAGGTGAGACCTCTCCCCAGTGACTACCTGTGGGCAAAGTCCCCCTATTCCCCATCATTCACCTCTCACTGCTGAAGCAATGGGGTCCCGGCAGTAGTAGACAAGCATAAGTCCCACACTGAATTGAGCAGAGCAAGAGAATGAACTCGATCTCCAACTTGGATCCATGTTATGCCTTTCGTAGTCTCAGAATGTTCAGACCATGCCAGAGCCAATGAAGGGTTCTGGCTTGAACTTTAACCTCTGCTACATCGCAGGACATCCTGTAGCCACCTCCCCACAAGCCAGGTCAGATGCCACCAGCAGCATCAATGAGGTTTAGACTGAGAGGAATTGGTAATAAATCCCCAGCTCTTCTTCATTAGCTTGTCATGATGTTTTTTTACCTGAGATTAAACATGGGAAATTGGAGGAACAGCATCTCATATTTCACTTGGGCAGCTTATGACCAAGGTGGATGAATATTGATTTCTCTAACTGTAAGTAACCCTTGCTTTCCCTCTCTCTCTGTCCCTTCCCCATCCTAGTTGCCGTACTGGTGTCACTGTCATCCTGCTGAGGTTCACACTTTGTGTCACTCGTTATCGCCGTCTCCACAGCCAACAATGGACCATTGTGGGCTCCACCTATCCTTGAACATCGTTGCTGGCTTTGATTTACTCCTTTTGCATACCTCGCATTCATTTCTTTCCTTGTTCCCTTTCATATCTCTCATTTCCCTCTCCCATGACTCTCAGTCTGAACAAGGGTCTTGACCTATTCCTTTTCTCTGGAGATGCTCCCTGACTCACTAAGTTGCTCCAGCTTTTTGTGTCTATTTTAAGTTAGTTTAAGACCGCTAAATGACAGCACTTCCTGCAGTGCATCCCGCCATCTTTGCTGCAATGTGGAGTTCGGGCAAAGTTTACCTCAAACTCCACCAAAGGGGATTAAGCTCATAACCGTTGGACTCAGAAGCAAGACTGGGCAGCACTTGACAGGTCAGTAAACTTGGTACAGATCCACCACCGATTCTCCGGCAACTGGTTGGTCCAGCACATCTTTTAATCTGGACACCATTAGGAGAGCGATCTCAAAAATTCCCCCGAAAACGTGGCGCCTAGGCCGGGTGAGGCGTCCAATCACGACCTCATCGGGACTTCCGCGCCGACCGGTGGTTTAAATTTGCCACCTGCGGCCGGGGCTCTGGAGGTCTGGCCCGGCCGGCACCGGCAGATCTGTTCACATAGCCGACTTCCAAGGCTGACCTCTGCCCACCCCATGATGCCGCAACTGTTGGTCCGGCACAATGGATAATACGGCAAGGCTCTGGAACCAAAGGTGGTTCAGTCAAGAAAATGGCTCCATGGAACAGAGGTAGGATCGTAGGTCTACCTATAATGTGGGCACTAGGGACAAAAAGGGGACATCAAATGCAGGGATTAGATTCAGGGTGGAACTTAAGAGCCCCTCACCACGTCCCCGGTACAACTAGAAGAGGCTGCTTTCCACATCACCTGTAGAGTTAGCCATGAGCACAAGATAAAACATTGGGAAAATAAGAGCCCTCTACTTAGTCACCACTGAACTCAAGAAGCTGATGGAAAAAAGTGGGTCGTTCAGCACTAGCAAGAGATTTACACAGAAATGGAGCACTGTTACTAGGACAGAATACCACCCGCAGCACAGAGATTAGCAAACAACAGTCAGATTGGATTCACATGCCAGTGAGAGTCAGAATTACACCTGGAATTCTTGACAATTTTTGGTTCTTTGTTTCACCCTCCCCCCCTCCCCCCACCCCACCCCCTGTACAAGAACATTCACACTTAAATGTTCAAACAACTGTTTTAGATAGCGTGAATTTTATTCTGGGGTGGGGAAATGTGTGAAAAACTGGAAGAAGTCCTGTGCTTAATGTTTTTTAAATTCTTTAAAGGTCCTTTCTTGTCCTTTCTCTTCCTTATTTTGCGGTGTCACTTTCCTGGCCTCCATGGATGGGCTTGATGACGTGACAGTGTGGTGAGTGTTTTATGAGACTTGCGACATCCCCACTGACTCCTGAGAACCTCTGCCCCACGACTGCTCAAAGAGGAGAAGGGATATTCAGCACGTTATTGAGAACCTCCGGTCTGTGCATTGAGAGTACGCAGAAGCCCAGCGTAGTCAGTGTACGTGGGTGGATGGGGCACTTCACAAGCTACCTGTCCACCCACCCTTTACCTCATCTGTACCCCAGACTGCAGGTCCCATATCGGCTCCAGCAGCTACATCTGGACCCAGATTGGAAGCAACTCACCCACAATTGCATGAACTGCCCAGGAAGGAGATAAGACCGAAGCAGTGGACCAGCTGAGTTCATAGCAAGGTCTCCCCATGGACAGGGTCACAGGGTGGGACATCAGGGAGGTGGCGTGACCAAACAAGCTTCTTACATCCTCCAGATGGCAGACGCATTCCTTGCAAACCCTTCCACATCCCAAAGACGTGCGCGTTTGTAGGTTAATTGACCTCTGCAAATTGTTCCTAGTGCCTAGGGGTGGATACGAAACTGAGATATCATTGAACTGGTGTGAATGGGTGATCGATAGTCAGCGTGGACTCGGTGGGTGGTAGGGCCTTTTTCCACACGGTATCCTTTAATCAATTTCCCACTCAGTGATCGCATGCTCCCTTTCACCCTAAAGGTTGAAGGAAAATGCACTGACAAACAGTTCTGCATCAACCCTCGGTCATCCTTCCCTAGCACAGCACAGAGGAAGTGTATTTAGCTCCCTCTCCCTCTTATTTCCCCACAACCTTGCAGCATTGCCCCTCACTTGCTGCTCAATTCCCCCTTGATCATCTTGCCTTTCACCTGCACACAGGGGAATAATTTACAGCAACCAACTAATCTCCCAGCATACCTTTGGGATGTGGGATGAAACCAGAGCACCCATGGGAAAACCCATCTCATCCCAGGGAGACCAGGCAAACACAGATTCATGGAAAAATAGGAGAAAGCCCTTTGAGCGTACACCACCATTCACCAGGATCACGGAGAATGTGGGCAGAGTGACGGGGGGGGGGGGGGGGGGTGATTAAACGAATGGGACTAGAGTGGATTGGGTTGAATGGCTCCGTGAACACTGCCAGCTCATTGCCCTGATCAGTTGAGGAGGATTAGAGTCATAGAGCCGTACAGCACGGAAACAGGATCTTTGGCTCAACGTGTCCCATCCCGACCAAGCTGGCCCATCTACACTTGTCCTACCTGCCCACGTTTGGCCCATAACCATTAAACCTATCCTGTCCATGCATCGGTCTAAATCTCTTTCAGAGTGAGGGACTCGAGAGGACTAACCATTGGAAGGTAGAATTTTCCGACGGTAAAGAGAATGAGCAACATTGTGACTACTCAGCAATGGCAAGGTCAGGTGCAGCAGCAGGAAGGCAGGCAAAGCCTGTTGGGGGAGGCCGAGCTGTTGTTGCCCTGGAGACCGCTGCACCAGTACTGGGCATGGTGAACATTTATTTGCGGAGAAGGGTGGCGGCAGGAGTGAGAAGAAGCGGGCAGAGTGGAGGGAGTTTGATCCTATGCTTGACTGAACTTTACACTTTATACTTTAGAGATACAGCATAGAAACAGGCCTTTTGGCCCAGTGCATCCGCGCTGACCAGCAATCCCTGTACACTAGTCCTATCCTACATACTAGTGTGAGAAAAGGGTTAACAGACATGGTTGATTTAAACTAGGGATAGAAAATATAGCTTAGAAAGAAATAAGGTGTCATCAGAAACCAGACTGCTTGTAGAATAGAAAGTAACGATATATAAAACAGAGAGAAATTCGAGATAAAAAGTAACAAACAGATAGAAACTTCAGTATAAGCCTTTGACGTCGGGAGATGTTCCGAGACATTCCTGGACTTTCTTGTGGGAATGTGGGCTTTATGTTATAATTAAAAAGAGGCAAAATGGTGAGAAAAGAGGGTGTGGCTATAATGTAATGAAATGTATAAAGATAGAATACATCCCGACCCTCGGTGTGCCTCTAGGGGACAGCAAAGGAGAGGCACCTATTCTTCAGAATATTATCTTAATAAAAACTTCTTTGCCTGACTTTGTCTCTAAAGCGTTTGCGATTTTTTATATCTTACAATTTGGGGGCTCGGTTCCGGGATTTAATTTCTCCGGCCAGCTGACGGGAGTACACGGACAAAGAGAAGGTGCACCCCGCTGAGTTCAGCGGTCTCAGACTCCTTGCTTACCATCAGAAGGTTTGAGCGAGTGATTCCCGGACCAAACAGAGACTCAGCAAAGAAGTGAAAGTGGTTGGAGATTGGTTGGAAATCACGAAAATCAAGTAATTCTGTGCACAGACTCCGGTAAGAAACTTTGACTATTTTAGTATTACCTGGGCGATTTGATAAAAGATCGGAGAGGAATTCCGATCAAGAGAATGGGAAATGTAAATGAAAAACCCAAAAGGGAGGGAAAAGGCCTAAAGCCAAATCCCCGCATTCTGCCTAATAGTCCGTTGGGGCGAATGCTGAACCACTGGGGGGCAGGAAATACCCAGGGGTTGGAGAAGACAACATTGATAAGGTATTGTTATTTTAAATGGCCAAAACACCCGATAAAAGGAGCTTTTAAAGGATAAAAGGTGGCCAGAGGATGGGTCAGATGAGGATTGGGTACAACAGGCATTGAATGAATATGTGAAAAATAATCCCAATCCAATAATAAAAGAGATCAAGTATGCCGCAGTATGGGAAACGGGATGTAATCTATTGAAATTAAAAGAGGAGTCTGGAGAATTAAATTCCTTATCACCCTCATGGAATTTACTGGAGAACCTAGTTCCTCCCTATGTACATCCATTACCCGACATAGCACCGCCAACTCGACGGGAGTGGAAGAAGTGATGCTAAAAAGAAAGATCAGGGTAAAACAAGAATTTAATGATGATGTTACTGACGGTGATGACACCGACAGTGACCTACCGGACCCCAGGAGTAAGAAAGAAAAGGGAATAAAGAGACAGGAGGCAGTCGCGGTAGATGAATTAAACCCCCCGTCACCAGGAGAGGGAGTCAGGAGGTCACACAGAGTAAGAAGAAGATCGGTAAAAATTACACCCCTAAGAGAGGTACCCATGGGAGGACCCCAAGGGGGAATGGGGTTTGTTAATGTCTCCTTAACTAGTACTGAAGTGAGGAATTTCAAAAAAGAAATGAGAAGCCTCCTAGGAGATCCTTTAGGTCTGGCAGAACAGTTAGATCAGTTCCTTGGGCCAAACACTTACACATGGGAGGAGTTAATGGCCATTATGGGGAATCTCTTCACATCCGAGGAGAGGCGAATGATTAGGGCAGCACCAATGAAAAAGTGGGAACAGGAGAACCCACCAGGGGAGCAAAATGCTGCGGCAGCAGATAAATTCCCAATACAAGAGCCAGATTGGGACAAGGGAACAGCAGCAGGACGAGGGCATATGAAGGACCTGCGGGATATAATTATTAAAGGAATAAGAGAGGCAGTACCCAAAGGACAGAATTTCGAACGAGCATTTGAGAATGGACAGCAGAAAGATGAGGCCCCGACAGTGTTCCTTCAAAGACTCAGGAAGAACATGCAACAGTATTCCGGAATAGACCCGGACTCCGAGGCAGGACAACAATTGCTTAGGGCCAATTTTGTGACCAAATCCTGGCCTGATGTGAGGAACATGTTAGAAAAGATGCATGATTGGAATGAGAAACCACTACCTCAGCTGCTTACAGAGGCCCAGAAAGTGTACGTGCGGAGAGGTGAGGAGAAACAGAAGGGGAAGGCACTGATTATGTTGCAGGCTGTAAAGCGAGTGGTAGATGATAAAGAACAGGTAGGTACAGGATGGAGAAGGAGTTCCTCCCGAGGTAGAGGTAGAGATAGAGGAGGCGGCAGAGGCTGGGAGAGAGAAGGAGAAAGGTATGGCAGGAACCAGAGAGAAGGAGAAAGGTATGAGAGGAATCAGAGAAAGGGAGAAAGGTATGGGAGGAGCCATGGTGAAGGAGAAGACCGGAGCAAAAGGGAAGAGACAAATACGGGACAACATTGGAGGGGAAGGAAGGAACAGTGTATACCGATTCAAAATACGCTTTTGGAGTAGTACACACCTTTGGGAAAATCTGGAAAGAGCGAGGAATGATAACCACTCGAGGGAAAGAATTGGCGCATGAGCAATTGGTAGGACAGACACGGGAAGCCTTGCAAAGACCAGAACGAATAGCCATAGCACATGTGGCAGGGCATCAGAAGAGTAACACCCTAGAGGCCAGAGGAAATAGGGCAGTGGATGAGGTTGCAAAAGGAGCAGCCACAGAACAGATGGTAGAAATGAAGTCACTAATATCTTTAAGGGGACAAGAGGAAAAGATACCTATCTTTAGTGAGAAAGAGCAGGAACACATGAGAGAAATGGGGGCTCAGCGTACTTCAAATGGGAAATGGTGGACACCGGATGGAAAGCAGCTATTGAACAAAGAAATAATGAGAGAATTATTAGGGAGGTTGCATGGACAAAGCCATTGGGGAACACAAGCCCTCTGTGACACCCTCCTCAGAACCTACGCTTGCGTGGAATGTACACCATGGCCGGACAAGTCATAGGAGGCTGTGTAATATGTCAGCAAATTAACAAAAAAATCATGAGAGCAGTCCCAGGAGGAGGACAACCATTAGCAGTTAGGCCCTTCCAGTGAATACAGATAGATTTCACCGAGCGGCCCCGGGTACAAACCTGGAAGCACCTGTTAGTGACAGTGGACCAGTTCACCAGGTGGGTAGAGGCATTCCCCACGACAACTGCCACCTCGCAGGTGGTAGCCAAGATATTACTGGAACAAATTATACCCAGATATGGGATTGTGGAAACAATAGACTCAGATAGAGGGACCCATTTTGCCTCCAAAACACATAAAATGATATGTGAAGCACTGGGAATAGAATGGAAATTGCACACACCATGGCATCCCCAGAGCTCAGGAAAGGTGGAAAGAATGAATAGCACCTTGAAGACCCAAATCACCAAGTTGATAGAGGAAACAAGACTCCCCTGGACTAAGTGCCTCCCGATAGCCCTGTTGAAAATCCGAACAGCACCTCGAAAAGACATAGGGATATCACCATATGAGATGTTATTTGGGCTCCCATACTTAGGGAAGATAGGAGTACCAACAATGCAAGGGAACGATGTGTTCCTGAGGAACTGTTTACTGGCAGTGTCCCAATCTCTTGTAGAACTAAAAATTAAAGGATTGCTGGCCCAGAGCCCACAACTGGACTTCCCGATTCACTCAGTCAAGGCTGAAGACTGGGTATTAATAAAAACGTGGAAAGAAGAAAAGCTGCAACCTGTGGACTGGACCCTACGTGGTGTTACTAATCACCGAGACAGCAGTGCGAACAGGGGAGAAAGGGTGGACACACGCAAGTCGAGTTAAGGGTCCTGTGGAGGCCCCACCAGACAATATCAGCCCGTGGGCTGTGCGCAAAGGAGAGGAACCATTGACTTTTATATTTACCAGGAACCCGCGGGGAAAATGAAGATTTCGTGTTGGTGGGTCGTGTGTTGGGAAATCACCCAACTTGTAAGTAATGTAACATGCATAAAAATCACAATACCACAGAATAGAAGGTCCACCACCATCCCATTTGATGTATGTAAAGGAACATGGTGGTGCGGGTATAGAATGTATGTATGCACCCATCCCTGTAAAGATTGGCACGCAGTGTTCACTTCATCAAAGTATGGGTGGCATCGGACCACCTATCAAACTGAGACGTGGAAAGTGTATCAAAACCCAAACGAGAAATTACCAGGACGCGTATATGTGAGCATACAGAGTGTTCAAATGCAGGAAAGTGGTAGGTATTGGATATGTGCAGATAGAACAGGGAAGGATGCATGTCTGAAGTTTGAGATGGAAGTGAAGCGGGATGGAGAGATGGTAAGATACGAGGAGCAGGGAGAGGTGTGCAAGATAGATGACAGTCAGAATAGGGATCCCGGGGCAACACCAGCACCACCAGCAGTCAGCAATGTAAATAGGGAAAATGAGCCTAAGGATCTGAAGATAATGATAGTAGCAGGAGAAACAGGATTAAGGCAGTTATTTGAGAAGGGAATACCAACAGGGGGGAAAGGAGCCAACACCTGGCTAGCCTGGATGATGTACACAGCCAGAAGGATACAGCGAACCAATTGTTACGCCGGAGCCAGGCCTCAGCTGGTCCCAGTACCATTTCCCCTGAATTGGGATAGAACACCTGGGGCTATGTCGTGTATACTACAGCTATTCACGAATCCCCTCTTACCAAAGAATGCGATTTGCCAGAGTTAAAATTACCTATTTCCGACCAGCAACAACAATAGGAAGGGCGAAGGGAAGACCCTGGACCTCCTCCATTTGCCATTCCTCTTGGGGGAGGAGGGATTTGAGTGCTATACATGAGATAACCCAGAGGGACAGGACATGGGGAAGGTGCTCAACTGCAATCAGACGTATAACATAATGGCTGAGGAACAGGGGCCACTGTTCAATAGCTCCTGGCTGAGAAAGCAGATAGTCAGTAGAGCTGATGTCTGGTGGTGGTGCGGGGAGAATACCCTGTGGCCCCGGTTACCAGGGTCATGGACGGGAACCTGTACCCTCATACAACTGATGATGCCCTTTACCATAGCAGTAGAACATGCTGTAGAACTCAAGGAAGGAAACCGACGACAAAAGAGAAAGGTGAAAGGATCATTCGACACACACATCTATATAGATGCGATAGAAGTGCCAAGAGGGGTACCCGATGAATTCAAAGCCAGAAACCAGACAGCTGCGGGCTTTGAGTCCATGCTCTTCTGGTGGTCCACAATTAATAAAAATGTGGACTGGATCAACTACTTATACTACAATCAACAACGCTTTACAAATTACACTCGAGATGCAGTTGAAGGATTAGCGGAACTGACAGCTACCAGCCAAATGACCTGGCAAAATCGCATGGCTTTGGACATGCTGCTGGCTGAGAAGTGAGGGGTGTGTGTAATGTTTGGCGAACAATGTTGCGCATTCACCCCCAGCAACACTGCTCCGGATGGGTCAGTGCCAAGAGCCCTAGCAGGTCTCACCTCTCTGTCTATCGAAATGGCTGAGAACTCTGGAGTAGACAACTCCTGGACTGGGTTACTAGAATCCTGGTTTGGGAAATGGAAGCACATGTTTACATCAACCCTAACATCAGTGGTAGTCATGGAGGGGTTACTGTGTTTGTTTGGATGCTGTATCATTCCCTGCGTACAGGGGTTTGCCCAGCGGTTGATAGAAACAGCCCTGACAAAAAACAGCGCTGCCACCATAATGGCCTTCAGAACACAGCATGACCGACGAGAGGGGGATATGGAGGCGAAGAATCTGTTGATAGCATTAGAAAAGGAGGATATAGTGTAAATCAAAAGTTGCGTAGCAAAAAGAAAAGTGATGGATTGTGAGAAAAGGGTTAACAGACATGGTTGATTTAAACTAGGGATAGAAAATACAGCTTAGAAATAAATAAGGTGCCAGCAAAAACCAGACTGCTAGTAGAATAGAACGTAACGATATATAGAACAGAGAGAAATTCGAGATAAAAAGTAACAAACCGATAGAAACTTCAGTATAAGCCTTTGACGTCAGGAGATGTTCCAAGACGTTCCTGGACTTTCTCGTGGGAATGTGGGCTTTATGTTATAATTAAAAAGAGGCAAAATGGCGAGAAAAGAGGGTGTGGCTATAATGTAATGAAATGTACAAAGATAGAATACATCCCGACCCTCGGTGTGCCTCTAGGGGACAGCAAAGGAGAGGCACCTATTCTGCAGAATATTATCTTAATAAAAACTTATTTGCCTGACTTTGTCTCTAAAGCGTTTGTGATGTTTTATATCTCACACTAGCGACAATTTTACTGTAACCAATTAACCTACCAACCTGCAAGTTTAGTTTAGTTTAGAAATACAGCACAGAAACAGGCCCTTCGGCCCAAGCAGTCCGCGCCGACCAGCGATCCCCGTACACTAGCTATATCCTACACTCTATGGACAATTTTACAGAAGCCAATTAACACATCAAACCTGTATGTCCCTTGGATGTGGTGGGAAACCAGAGCACCCAGAGAAAACCCACACGGTCATCGGGAGAACGTACAAACTTTGTACATTCAGATTCTAACCTAGGTCTCTGGCGATGTAAGGCAGCAACTCTACCCCTGTGCCACTGTGCTGACTGTCCGGTCGAGAGAGGGCTACAAACCAGTTAAACTAGCTGTTTACGTGGGTCTCTTGGGATCTTCCTGTCACAGCAGGTGGACATGGTGTGTTCCTGGCCACGCAGCGTGTGGTCCCGTTAGTTGGCCAAGAAGGTTGCAAGGCCGTGGCTAACTCAGCGCTGAGTTGCAAGCGGCACGTCAGGGAAAGGTTCAGGGTTGGGCCAGAGCAGAGGGTCACGGTGTCACCAAAGGTGGCACTCTACCAGTGGGCAAGGAGGAAGGGCCAAGCATGGAAGGGAGGAAAAAGTCATACGTGCGGTCCAGTAAAGGTCTTCACTCTTTTAAACAACTCAAAGAGGAACACGGGATGGGTATAATGAAACCAATACATGGGGCCTTGGATCAACCACAAGACATCTAGCCGCAGGAGCTTGCTTTAACTGATGCCCAAGCTGTGCTTTAATTGGAGCCAAACCACATTGGTCATTAAAACCAATCTCCAATGAGGCACACTCCCCCTTCACTGAGAATGAATTCCTAGTTGTTTCTCAGGAGGGGGATGGTTGGAGCATTGCGGAAGTCTGTCTCCAGGGCAGCAGAGCCTGGGCCTCTCCCACCATCGGCATTGCCTGCCCTCCTGCCATCATACCTGACCTTGTTACTCAGCTGCTCATTCTCTTTCTCCCTAGTTGGATTCTAGAAGACATTTGGACAATAACATGGACAGAAAAGGTTTAGAGATATGGGCCAAACGTGGGCAGGTGAGACTAGGGTCAATGGGGCTACTTGGTCGGCATTGGGAGGTTGTGGGCTTCCAGCCCTGACTGACACTCTGTTGCAGCTCATACCCTTCACGTTTCATCACAGCGACCTTGCCATCCCCTCCACAGTCTGAGGGAGCTTAACATTGTCTGTTTGAGGGAACAAAGTGCTCATATTTCCCTGCAAACATGGAGGGAGCCCCATTGGGCCCATCGAGGCCTTGCCATGCTTCAGAGCAGTCCCACCCGCCCCACATACCGGAGGCCCCTAGGACACGGCAGGATTCCATTCCTCACCTGAACTCTTCACAAATGAACAAGGATGGTGTGTGGGGGGGGGGGGGGGGGGTCTCAGAAACGGCTGCGATGGGAGAATACGTGGATGCGGGAAGAATGGCCTCTAGTCGCCCTCTCCGGCTCAGTGAGTAAGCGAGCACGTGTGCTCAACGCTCCCAGCTCAGCTCTGCCCAACCCTCCCACCCCGCATGTTGAGGCTGAGGAGTGGGGCGGTGGGCAGTGGGTTAAAGAAGACACGTGACATTGCCCCATTCTCATTGCCACCCATACATCCAACAAATCCATTGCCCACCCATCCCCCCCATCTACCAAATGCGAGTTCACATGTACAGGACGTCCATACGTCAGGGTGTGTATATGCAGGGGAGGGTCTCTATTTCCCTGTAGCCAGCTCTATCTTATTCAAAAACATATGTTTCTTCCCCCCTCCATTCAATAAGATCATGGCCGATTCGCATCAGACTTCATCTCCTCCCTTGTGTATTTCCCCATAAGCAACAACATTCTGATGTTTCAAATTTGTATCTGCATTCTCTTTAATTACCTCCAATGATTCAGCCTCCACCCATTCCCCTCCAGGGCAGAAAATTGTCCACATTCTTCACCCTCTTGCCCATCGAATCCCCCCCCGTGAGGCAGCAGCTCCACTAACAGCACCACTGTGCCACCTGAAATGTAAGCTTGGTGTAGCCACAAGTTCTCACATTTCAAATTGTGTTCAATTTTGGTCACGTTGCGAAGGGAAGGTTGCATTAAGCGGGAAAGAGAGGATTTACAAAAATATTGCTGGGATTCGAGAGCCGGAACTACAGGAGGGATTAGGCAAGCCAGGATTGTATTCCTTGGAGCGCTGGAGACTAAGGGGATGATCTTGTAGAGGTGTATAACCTGATGAGGAGAATTAATATTGTGAAAGTACAGATTATTTTACCCAGAGTAAGGGAATCAAGAACCAGAGGACGTAGGTTTAATGTGAGAGGGGAAAGATTTATAATAGACCTGAGGGGGGCAACTTTTTCACTCAGAGGGTGGTGGGCAAATAGAATGAGCTGCCAGAGGAGGTAGTTGAGGCAGGTACAATATAAACATTTAAAAGACAGTTGGACAGGTACATGGATAGGAAAGGTTTAGAAGGATATGGGCCAAACGGGCTAGCTTTGATGAGGCATCTTGGTCAGCATTGAACAGTTGGGCTGAAGGGCCTGTTTCCTTGCTGTAGGACTCTATTACTGAAATTGTTCAATCTGAATTAAATCAAGGCAGACTCTCAATGTGCCTGAACAGGCTGCATTTCCTCGGGAGGGGAGATCGGTTATTGGCAATTTCAAGAAATGGCACAGGATCGGTGTCAGATGGGAAGTGGGGATGGGTTTGGCAATAGTCAAAAAAGATGGGGGAATTTTATTAATTTATCTGTACGGAGGTGTCACTTGAGAAGGTGACGATGAGCCTGCTTGAACCACTGGAGCTGCTGGTGAAGGAGCTCCCACGGTGCTGTTGTGGAGAGGGTCCCAGGATTTAGACCCAGTGACAATGAAGGAATGGCAGTATATATTTCCAAGTCAGAATGGTCGGTGACTTGGTGGGGAACCTGCGCGGGATGGTGCTCCCGTGCATCTGCTGGCCTCGCCCTTTGCTGTGCAGCATTTGTGGGGTCGGGGCATGGATGGTGTGCCGACCCCTCCAAGTGCAGTCGGCGCAGGCTGGATGAATAACTGCGGTGCCTCTTGTGGATGGTGCACACTGGAGCCACCTTGCACAAATGGTGGGTGGAGGGAATGTTTAGGATGATGGATGGGGTGGCAATGAAGTGGACTGCCTTGTCGCGAACGATGCCGAGCTTCGCGATTGTAGTTGAAGCTGAGCGCATCCAGGCGAGTGCGTCTATACCCAGATAAAGAAAAAGTACTGAAAGGACTGCCTCAATTGGCCATAAACCATTAAAAACACTAAGCTGATTGGGTGTCTGGTTGATCTGCCTCCCCAACCCAAACCCCCCCCCCCCCCCCACGCGCCTTCCCCCCATCTCCCACCATCCCCCCATCTCCCACTGTCCGTTTGGCCAATGCAGTGTGTAAGCCCATAGGCTTCCATGGTGCCTCATTGCTAGCAGATCAGTTGGAGGTATCAGACTGGACACTTCCAGGTCCTTCTGTCGGTGAAGTCACGGAGGAAGGAGTGGCTGCGTCCTGCCAGCCGCCATTGGTCTGCAAAGAGAAAGAAGGGTCTGAGAAAAAAAATGATTCCAAATCTTAATTGTACCAACATTCATACAGTAGCTCACGTTGATACGAGGATGTTGCCAGGACTCGGGGCCCTGAGCTATATGGTGAGGTTGGGCAAGTTGGAGTTTATTCCTTGGAGCGCAGGAGGGTGAGGGGGTGTGATCATAAGGCAGCATCTCTACTACTGCACCACTGTGCCACCCCATGCCCTGATAATGTTGATTCATTGAATTGTACTCATTGTGGGAACCTCTGGACAAGCTGTTTGTCTGCAGTTCGCTCCCACAAGAAGTTTGCTGGAATCTCGAACTAGATGCCTGGTTTCAAAGTTATAGACAGATCAGTACATACACATTTCTTTAGACGTTTGACTTTAGAGATACAGCGCGGAAACAGGCCCTTCCGCCCACCAAGTCCATGCTATCCTACACTCTAGGGACATTTTTACCAAAGCCAATTAACCTACAAACCTGCACATCTACGGAATGTGGGAGGAAACCGGAGCACCTGGTGAAAACCCACGTGGTCACAGGGGGGACGCAGGCACTCCGTACAGACTGCAAAATTGTGCCTTTTTTTGTAAAGCAGTATCTGCAGTTCCTTGTTTCTTACTAATCAGCTACATTTTTCACCAAGTCATTCAGATATATTGCAAACAGCAGGGGTCCCAGCACTCGTGATCCTCGTGGAACACCTTTGTTCGTGGACGTTGAGTCAAAATAACACCCTTCTACCACTACCCTCATTCTTCTATGGCCAGCCAATTTAAAATCCAATCCACCAAGTCTCCATGGATCCAATGTGCCTTAATTTTAATCAGCCTACCATGAAGGTCTTTGTCGAAAGCTTTACGAAACTCCATGCATCCAACATCTATACCCTGTTCATCATCAATCATCTCCTTCGCCTCCTAAAAAAAACTTAGTAAAGTTTGTAAGACAGGGCCTCCCCTGCAGACTATGCTGATGCTTCTCCAGAAGCATGGAAAATAGACACAAAATGCTGAAGTTACTTGGCAGGTGACTCTTGTTCAGACTGAAGGTCTGAAGAAGCGTCTCGACCCGAAAGGTCACCTATTCCTTTTCGCCAGCGATGCTCCCTGACCTACTGAGTTACTCCAGCATTTTGTGCCAATCTTCAATGTAAACCAGCATCTGCAGTTCCTTCCTAAACAAGGAAACTCACGGTCCCTTTAAGGAGGGAATTCAAATGACTTATCCAGCAAGCCCTCTTGCAAAAGGTCATGGTGGAACAACTCTGCAAACAGCCCATTACAACAAATTACTGCTTTCACAATGGCAAGCTAAGTATACAGAGCAGAAAGCAGACTCAATTTTGTGTCTGAAAGCAGGCAGATTAAAGTGCACTGGGGACATTAGTCAAGATTTAAATGCCATCAGCTGAGCAGCACCAGTAAACGTCTCCTGGCAGCCACTCATTCAGAAGCCTATTATTTTACGGTAAGGAGAGTCGAACCCAATCACAGTTAATATGTGTGTGTGCATCCCCATTACTGCATGTGTATGCACAGGCGCACATCCACAGACCCACACACTCCCACACAAACACAAACACACACAGGCTAACGCACACACACACATGTACGCACACACTAACATAAAGCCACACAAGGACACACATGCACAAAGCGAGACACATGTACACACGCATGCACATACATATAGGCACACACTAACATAAAGCCACGCAAAGACAAATGTGTACGAAGAGACACACACGTACACAAACACACACATATGCACGCACATGCATTCACACACAAACACATGTACGCACACACTAACATAAAGACACACAGAGACAAATATGCACAAAAAGGCACACACATGTACACATGCACACACCGCACGCCCATATACAGGCACACACGCACATACACATTGTTGATGTTCATACACACACCGACACCCACACAAGCTGATAACAAGCACACTTGCACACACACAGTAAATACACACAAACACACATCACAACTCCATACATTCACACTTACGTACATACACATGAGACATGACCGTCCCTGTAAAGGACTGGTGGTCACTTTCCCACTCAATCTGTTCAGTGTTCATATTTTCAATACGTTTTCCAATTTGACTCCCAGCATAATGAAATAAGAGCACAAACTATCTGGTTTGATACGGTGAGTGGGAAACTCTTCAAGACCATTTGACCAAATTACGCCTGACGACCGTGTATAAAGTAGCGCACGGGTTTATTCCAAGCAACATCAAGAGTCATCTTCAATCTACAAATTCATTCAGTCAACCAAAGACCAGGCAATCGGGGGTTTTCAAATACAACATCATCCAAAACATCCATAAAGACGGTTATAGGTATACACTGTACCCAAAGACAATTCACCAATGGAATCCTCTCCACCCTGACATTCGCACTGCACCCGACGCCAAGACCTTCAAGGCCAAGTTGGAAACAATCGATGTTGAGACGCTGACTTCTAAGGCCCACTTTAATATTTAATTGAGACCTCGCACATGACCCTCCTAACGTATGCGACAACCAGTGATGGTGATTGTACGTCAAGATACAGATTCAGAGCGACTGTAACACTGTGGGTAATTACATACAATTACATTACAGTTTACAGGCAATTTGCCCCAGTTGATCTATGACCAGGTTTCTGCTTCACCAGAACCTCGTCTACATCCTCCATCACCTCCCATCCATACAGCCCTCTGCCCCTGGGCTCAGCAAGCTGCTCTTTAACTGCGGCTAAAGCTGACCACTGAGGTATGAGGAGAAAACCATCGGCAGGGATGTTGTCTTTCATTTTTATATGGGTTTAGCGCACAGTTCCTGGGAATGTATTTGGATGTGGGAATTACAGAGAAACATGGAAAATAGGTGGAGGAGTAGGCCATTCAGCCTTTCGAGCCAGCACCGCCATTCAATACAACAAGGCTGATCATCCAAAATCAGTACCCTGTTCTGGTTTTTTCCGCATATCCCTTGATTCCTTTAGCCCTAAGAGCTAAATCTAACTCTATCTTGAAAACATCCAGTGAATTGGCCTCCACTGCCTTCTGTGGCAGCGAATTTCACAGATTCACAACTCTCTGGATGAACAAGCTTTTCCTCATCTCAGCCCTAAATGGCCTACCCCTTATTCTTAAACTGTGACCCCTGGTTCTGGACTCCCCCAACATCGGGAACATTTTCCCTGCATTTACACTGTCCAATCCTCTAAGAATTTTATTATTTTCTTTAAGATGCCCCCTCATCCTTCTAAATTCCAACAAATACAAACCTAGTCGACCCATTGTTTCATCATAAGTCAGTCCCGCCATCCTGGGAATTAACCCGGTGAACCTACACTGCACTCCCTCAATAGCAATAATGTCCTTCCTCAAATTAGGAGGCCAAAATTGCGCACAATACTCCAGGTGCGGTCTCACCAGGGCGCTTTACAACTGCAATAGGACCTTCTTGCTCCGAAACTCAAATCCTCTCGCAATGAAGGCCAACATGCCATTGGCTTTCTTCAAAAGTACCTGCATGCTTACTTTCAGTGACTGATGTACAAGCACACCCAGGTCTCTTCTCCTAATCTGACACCATTCAGATAATAATCTACCCTCCTGTTCTTGCCACCGAAGTGGATAACCTCACATTTACCCACATTATACTGCATCTGCCATGCTTCTGCCCATTCACCCAGCCTATCCAAGTCACCCTGCAGCCTCATAGCATCCTCCTCACAGCTCACACTGCCACCCAGCTTTGTCATCCACAAACTTAGAGATGTTACATTTAATTCCCCCGTCTAGATCATGAATATATATTGTAAACAACTGGGGTCCCAGCACCAAGCCTTGTGGCACCCTACTAGTCACTGCCTGCCATTCTGAAAAGGACGCGTTAATTCCTACTCTTTGCTTCCTGTCTGCCAACCAGTTCTCTATCCACGTCAATACCCTCAATACCATGTGCTCTAGTTTTGCACACTAATCTCGTGTGGGACATTGTCAAAGGCTTTTTGAAAGTCCAGATACACCACAACCACTGGCTCTCCCTTATCCATTCTAATTGTTACATCCTCAAAAAATTCCAGAAGATTAATCGAGCATGATTTCCCCTTCATAAATCCAGTCTCTGACTGTAAGGGACCTACATTCGTCTTCATTAATCTTTTCCTTTTTACATACCTACAGAAATGTTTAGTCAGTTTTTATATTTCCCACAAGCTTTCTTTCATGCTTCCCCCCCCCTCCCCCCCCCCCCCCTCCCCCCTTTAATTAACCACTTTGTCCTCCTCTGTTGAGTTCTAACTTTCTTCCAGTCCTCTGGTTTGCCGCTTCTTCTGGCCAATTTTTTATGCCTCTTGCTTGGCTTTAATACTATCCTTGAATTCCCTCATCAGCTATGGTTGAGCCGCCTTCCCAGTTTTATTTTTTCGCCAGACAGGGATGAACAATTTCTGGAGTTCATCCATACTGTCTTTAAATCTTCGCCATTGCATCTCCACTGTCAACCCTTTAAGTATAATTTCAGGCATTGTGGCCAGGTTTGCAGATGATATAAAGATAGGTGGAGGAGCAGGTAGTGTAGAGAAGGCAGGGACTCTGCACAAGGATTTGGACGGGATGGGAGAGTGAGCAAAGGAGTGCAGTGTAGCAAAGATGGAATGCAGTGTAGCAAAGTGTGAAGTCATGCATTTTGGTATTAGGAATAAAGACTATTTTCTAAATGGGGAGAGAATTCAAAATCTGAGGTGCAAACGACTTGGGAGTGCTGGTGCAGGATTCCCAAAATGTTAATTTGCAAGTTGAATCGCTAGTAAGGAAGGCAAATGCAATGCTAGTATTTATATCGAGAGGCCTAGAATATAAAAACAGGGATATAATGTTGTAGCTTTATCGTCGGTGTAAACCAACATCTGCAGTTCTTTCCTACACACTCTGAGTTTATGCGTAACAGCAAACGATTTGGAACATGTTCGTTTCATCAACCAGTTGTGGGATCAGACTTCACTGTGGAGTAGGGGGACGTAATGAGGAGAGTCTGATGGCAGCGTGTCCTTGCTCAGATTCAATTGGGCTTTCACTTACCAGGAATTGCCTGCTTGCACTGGCAATTAAGGCAGTGACAGGGCAGACAGTTGCATGGAAGGCAGACGCAGAGAACAGTCTGTGGATGTCAGACCGTCCCTGTCATTTGTCGTGGGCAGGATTTAACATGTGTCTAAATGTGTTTAACATTTCTTAATTCTTTAAACCAATTTGTAAAATGCTCATTGGGCCCAGCATTCACACACAAACCTGCACATCTTTGTTATGAGGGAAGAAACCGGAGCACCCGGAGAAAACCCATGCGGTCAGAGGGAGAACCTACAACTCCGTAATCAGAATCGAAGGGTTGAGTGGAACCCAAGGGACAAGGGTTGAGTGGAACCCAAGTGTAACTCAAGAGAATTCGAAATAGCGCTTAGGACTAACGGAATCAAGGGATATGGGGAGAAAGCAGGAACGGGGTACTGATTTTGGATGATCAGCCATGATCATATTGGCTCGAAGGGCCGAATGGCCCACTCCTGCACCTATTTTCTATGTTTCTATGTTAGCCACTGTCAACCGCACAAAGTCACCAGCACAATCAAGGACGAGTCACGCCCTCTTCTCCCCTCCCAGAATTTTGTGTCTATCTTCGGTATAAACCAGCATCTGCAGTTTCTTCCCATACAAGAGGCTGAGCAGGGCTGAGTGTGAACTCTGTTGAGTTTACTGAAATTGACAAGCACAAAATCAGGTCTTGACACCACGGGTGCAGAGAGGGTGTTTCTCCTGGTTGGAGCATCCAGGTTTCAAAATAAGAAGTCAACCATTACTAGAGAGAGGATAGGGGTCAAAATACAATAACAAGAAGGGTCTCGACCCAAAACGTCACCGACCGCTTTCCTCCAGAGATGCTGCTTGACCCGCTGAGTTACTCCAGCCTTTTGTGTCTGTCTTCAGCCGAACACACTTGGTTCTTGGATCTAATCTGCCACATGCATAGGCCTGGACGGAAGGGAATGGGGGGGTGGGGCAATGTGCACCCACCACAGCCCAAGGGAAGGGAATGGCGGGGGGTGGGGCAATGTGCACCCACCACAGCCCAAGTTGTGGAAGCTCTTCCGCCTCTCCCTCTCTGCAATGGGCGACCAACCGGCTGAGGTTAGAGTGGGTTCAACAATCCCGGCCCCAAGGTGGACTCACGTCTAGCGCAAACCATTGGCCTGGACACCACTGGAGGCTGAACCGCTGGATCAGATGCTGACTACAGCAGTACGCAGAGGCAGAGCAGCGGTGGAGGACACCAACAGCATCGCCAGGCCAGGCCAACGCCTACCACACCGACCCAGTGTGGCCGCCAGCACAGTGGGCCTCAAAGGCCAAGATAAAACTCTATACTATTAAGAAGTTGGCACTAGAAACATGGTAGACGAAAGTGCTGGAGAAACTCAGCGGGTGCGGCAGCATCTATGGAGCGAAGGAGATAGGCAATGTTTCGGGTCGACACCCTTCCTCAGACTAGAAGCATGGTGACTCTTTTAGTACTGCCTCGGTGAAGTCTACTATTCTTACACTATCATTGCTGCACTTTTGTACTTATCTATGACTGTGCTTATCTATAGTATGATTTTACCGGATTATATGTGAAACAAAGAATTTCACTCTTCCTCGGTTTATGTGGCAATAAAGTATGGAAATTTGATTGAAAATTAGGAGATCACAAGATGGACTCTCTGACACCTCAGTTACTTTCACTGCCAGAAGCCTGGTATTGACCCCTGGGGAAAGCCTGACCACTCTGCGGGGAGTGAAACGTCCCCCCTGTTGATTACTGCAAGTGAGGGGCGTGGAGCAACAAACCTCGAAATAAACCAGAGGAGCTGACAAATGGAAACACATACTTTAGAGCTAACATGAAATAGTAAATAAACCTAATTTATGTGTTTCAACAGACAAGCCATTAATCCTTATATTATCTGTTCATGCTGCACTGAACTGAAGTGCATTATTCATTCTCAGGAGTCGCTGCAGATTGCAGTGAAAATGTAGGGAAAGGACCCTGTTCAATACGACCTGGGTCTGATCTTGCCTACCACAGACATTAGGCTCACGGGTCTATAGCTCCCAGGCTTTACCTTGCAGCCCTTCTTAAATAGAGGCACAACATTAGCCATCCTCCAGTGTGTAAGTTTCATGCTTTCTAGAAACATTTTCTGGACAATAGACAATGGACAATAGGGGCAGGAGTAGGCCATTCGGCCCTTCGAGCCAGCACTGCCATTCAATGATGATCATGGCTGATCATCCCCAATCAGTACCCCGTTCCTGCCTTCTCCCCATATCCCCTGACAAAAGGTGGCTAGGGATATGGGGAGAGTGTGGGAATATTGTATTGTAACTGAGCATGAGTTATGATCACATTGAATGACTGAGCAAGCCTGAAGGGCCGAATGGCCTACTCCTGCTCCCGTGTTCTATCTTCATACAGGGGCTGTTGTGAAATAATTGGGGCGCCCAGGCACAGATCCAAAGAAGGTATCTTCACAGAGTGCTGGAGTTGTGTAGATAACCTGGGCTTCCAGGCTCAGGGAGTGGGTGCATGGGAGGTTAGTGGGAGGTTGTAGAGAGGCCTTCTAGACCCATGTGAGAGCCAGCATTGACCAGCCATTAACAACTGGAAGAGGGCTGGATAGAGCAGCAATAGGCCGGTAGCTTCAAGTGGCAGAAGAATCTGTAGGCAAAGGGAAACCAGCCAGCGGAGTGGGGACAGAGCGGGAAGGTGGGACGGACCCCTCACTCCTTCGAAGAATGACCTTGTGAGCTGCGATTTCACCCTTCATTAACGAGTGAAGCTACAAAAGCTGGGTGGGTTCTTCACCAGCATTTCATTAATCTCTCCTGATACTGGCCATTATTGTGACTATCATTTGCCATGACAGGGCTACACTATGAAAGCTTTCATAGATCCTTATTGACTAGCTTCTGATGTGACACCGTACGACAGGTCTACGGAGTGTCTGGCTGCATGATGAGAGCTCGGCTTCCTGACTGCCAGTGTCTGTAAGTCAGGGGATGGGACAGGGCAAGTGGGGGCTGGGAGGAGGCAGAGAGAGAGAGAGAGAGAGAGAGAGAGCGAGAGAGAGGGAGAGAGAGAGAGGGAGAGAGAGAGAGAGAGAGAGAGAGCGAGAGAGAGAGAGAGAGAGAGAGAGAGAGAGAGAGAGAGAGAGAGAGAGAGAGAGAGAGATGGGAATAAAGGCGTCAAACAGAAACTGCTCACGTTGTACCTGTGACGGAGCTGGGATTCAAATTCCATAGCAGGCTGCTGGCAAGGGGTGACTATGCGCGTATGTGTTGGAGCCTCGATCAACATCAGTGGAGGAACACACATGTGGACGCACACTCACAGACACACGTGTGCACGCACATGCGGCCACACACACACAAACGCACACGCACACACAGAGAAACAAACACAGAAACACACACACATACACACACAGAAATAAAAATACACACACAGAAATAAAAATACACACACAGAAACACACACAGAAACACACACACGTACATACGCACACTCACATACATCCTCATGCACACACACACAGAAACAAACATACACACACAGCAATAAACATACACACTGACACATACGTACATCCACACACTCACATACACACACCCTCACACACACACAGAAACAAACATATACACACACACACACACACACACACACACACACACACACACACGCACACACACACACACGCGCACACACACACAAACACGCACGCACACACAGCAGTGCTGAGCACAGAGTTTAAAATGACACTGCCAATGGATAAAATTCTGTCAAAGTACAGAGATACTGGGAATAGGCCTTAATGAATGACAACGTGATAGAAATAGATTAATATTAATAGAGAAAATTTTTCAAATGATTCACGTTAAAAAAAATCCACCTAAGTGTCACAGTTTACTATTCTCTCCTCAAAAGAGAACAGTAAAAATAGCATTAGCAAAAAAAAAAATCCCCTTTGTTCTGCTTCCAACATCCTGGGACCATAATGGAGCTGTTGACTAATCAATATGAACCAGGCTGGACCCAGACACAAAGGCAAGGATATTCCCCAAAAGTGGAGGAATTTGGGAAGAATGAATGTCAAATAATCTGTTCTGCGTGATAATTGACCACAGGGCAACACAGTGGCAGAGTCAGTAGAGCTGCTATCTAACATCGCCAGTGGCCCGTGCTCCATTGTGAACCTCCAATACTGTCTGTGTGGAGTTTGCACATTCTCCCTGTGAACGCACACGATTCCTTTGGATGCTCCAGCTTCCTCCCACTTCCCAAGGTTTTGTGGGTCAATTGGCTGCATTGACTGGTTATAATTTACCCCTAGCGGATGGGTGAGTGGTAGAATCTTGTAGATGTTGAAGGGAATGTGGGGAGAATAAAATAGGAAAACTGGGATTAGTGTAGGATTAGTGTAAGTGATTAGTGGAATTGATAGGGTAAATGAGAGGGATTGGGTAAATGCACATTGTTTACCCAGGGGAAGCAAGACCCAGAGGCCATAGGTTTAAGGTGAGGGCCAACTTTATTTACACAAAGGGTGTTGTGTATATGGAACATGCTGCCGGAGGAGGTCATTGAGGCAGGTACTATCACAACATTTAGAAAACATTTAGACAGGTATATGGTTAAGATAGGTTTAGAAGGATATGGGCCAAACACAGGCAGGTGAGACTACTGTAGATGGGGCATGTCGGTTGGTGTTTCCACATTTTTTGAAGACCCTTCTTCTGACTGACTAGATATGTCAGGCAGGAAACAAAGAGTAGGGATTAACGGGTCCCTTTCAGAATGGCAGGCTTGACTAGTGGGGTACCACAAGGCTCGGTGCTGGGACCGTAGCTATTTACAATATACATCAATGATTTAGATGAAGGGATTCAAAGTAACATTAGCAAATTTGCAGATGACACAAAGCTGGGTGGCAGTGTGAACTGAGAGGTGGATGCTATGAGAATGCAGGGTGACTTGGACAGTTTTGGGGGAGTGGGCAGATGCATGGCAAATGCAGTTAAATGTAGATAAATGTGAGGTTATCTAAATGGTGTCAAGTTGGGAAAAGGGGGAGGTACAACGGGATCTGGGGGTCCTTGTTCATCAGTCAATGAAAGTAAGCATGCAGGTGCAGCAGGCAGTGAAGAAAGCGAATGGCATGTTGGCCTTTATAACAAGAGGAGTTGAGTATAGGAGCAAAGAAGTACTTCTGCAGTTGTATGGGGCCCTAGTGAGACCACACCTGGAGTATTATGTTCAGTTTTGGTCCCTTAATTTGAGGAAGGACATTCTTGCTATTGAGGGAGTGCAGCGTAGGTTTACAAGGTTAATTCCCGGGATGGCGGGACTGTCATATGCTGAGAGAATGGAGCGGCTGGGCTTGTATACTCTGGAGTTTAGAAGGATGAGAGGGAATCTTATTGAAACATATAAGGTTATTAAGGATTTGGACACGCAAGAGGCAGGAAACATGTTCCCGATGTAAGGGGAGTCCAGAACCAGGAGCCACAGTTTAAGAATAAGGGGTAAGCTATTTAGAATGGAGACGAGGAAACACTTTTTCTCACAGAAAGTTGTGTGTCTGTGGAATTCTCTGCCTCAGAGGGCGGTGGAGGCCAGTTCTCTGGATACTTTCAAGAAAGAGCTAGATAGGGCTCTTGAAGATAGTGGAGTCAGGGGATATGGGGAGAGGGCAGGCACGGGGCACTGATTGGGGATGATCAGCCATGATCACATTGAATGGCGGTGCTAGCTCGAAGGGCCGAATGGCCTACTCCTGCACCTATTGTCTATTGTCTATTGCCTATCCATGTTCTCCAGGGATGCTGCCTGACCCGCTGAGGTACTCCAATGCTTTTGTAAACCAGCAAATGTAATTCCCTTGCTTCTACAGAGACGCAAAGTGCTGGAGTAACTCGACGGGTCAGGCAGCATCTCTGGAGGATGTGGATAGGCTACGTTTCGGGTTGGGACCCTTCAGACTGATTGTTATGGGGGAAGAGGGGGAAGTTAAAAGAGGGGTGAGGGTGAGACAAAGCCAGGCAAGTGAATAGAGGTGATGGGGAGGGATGGTGGTTATTGGCGGTGAGGTGGACATAGGCCAGTGATGGGAAGAAGGCAAAAGGCTGTGAGATAAGGAGAGAAGAGGTGCGAAATGTGAAGCCGAGGGATATATAGAGAATGTCTCAAGTTTGCAAATGTCATTCTGCAATCTATTTTTAAATGTGGAGAGTGCACAATAATAAAGATTCGTCAACATCTCCCGGCAAATGGGAAAATTGATCTTGTGGGACATCTCGCACGAGGGACGGCAGCAGTGACCTGAAGCGACGGAGTGGATGTGGCCCGCCAGTCCTCGTTGCTCTGTGTGCGTGTGTGTCTGGGACCCGACTGTCCCCAGCACAGCTCCCCACCCCCGGCCTGCTGTCATACCCGCTGAGAGGTGGGATGTGTGATCTGAGAAATGCAGTTGGATTGCTGTCCTCTTTGGAACCAGGGCTCTGGCAGTCTCTGTCGTATCAATTTTCCCCAGCACCACACAGCTTGTCGCTGTGAATTTGCAAGGCCACGCAACAAGAACAGTATAGCAAACTGCTGGCATGGCAGGGCATGGGGGCAGGGGAGCGGGAGTGGGGGGAGCGATTCCTTGTGTGCAGGGGAACTGCGGCCTGGCTGTGTCCCGTGATGACCGAGGAGAGGGAGGGGGAGCTGATGAGGAGAGGAGAGGATGTTGATATTGAGCCCTGCCAGTTGCCACCTGGAAACAAGGTTCCATCCTTCCCTTTACCGACATCTCTTCTCACTCTCTCTCTCCCGCGCTCACTCTCTCTCTCTCTCTCTCTCTCTCTCTCTCTCTCTCTCTCACCATGATGCCAGCCTGCACCCACAGGCAGTCATGAAGCCTGGCTTATGAAGCAGCTTTATCCTGCCTTCACTCCCCTTCACTGCCCTTCCTGGCTCTTGCCCTTGCCCCCACCGCACCCCCCGCGAGACAGAGACTGGGGGAGGTGAGAGGGAGAAAGGGAAACTGCGAGAGGGAGAGTGGGAGAGTGAGAGGTCATGAGAGAATGAGAGAGAATGGGCAAGAGATTGAGAGAAAAAAGGCAAGAAAATTAGAGATTGAACATGAGCACGTGAATGAGAAAAAGGTAAAAAGAGCAAAGAGGAAGAGAAACAGAGAGAGAAAAGTACATAATCTACTAATGTACTCAGGTACAAAAAAGTAATAGGAGCATGAGGCCATAAGATCATGGTGTAGGGGCAGGATTAGGCCATGCGGCCCATCATAGCTGATCTATCTCTCCTGTACTCCACAAGTTACATCCCTCCCGCCTAAAAATGATCCATTTATTCCAAATCTCTTTTCTATGAGTCAGCCAGTTCTCACTCCGTGCTCACACACGTTCTCCAGTACCTTGGCTTGGCAACTTAGATACCAGCCGTTTATGTGACACGTTGCCAATGACTTTTGGAAACGTAAATACACTACATACAACGGTTACTCCTGTTACATCTTCAAGGCATGTGAGCACATTACTCAAATATAATTCCTTTCATACAAACATGTTAACCAGGTTTAATTATATTTGGCCTTCCTAAATGATTAGCTGTTTCCTCTTTGTTGATTGACTCCAGCATCATTGTCAATAATAGTTGTTGGACTAACTGGCCTGTAATTCCCTGCCTTCTGCCAATCTCCTTCTTTGGAACAAACCAAAGGTTGATTTTCCAATCTTCTGGTGCCCCCATGGAGTTTAGGGAGATGTTCATAGAGTTATACAGCGTGGAAACAGACCATTGGCACACATTCCCCACACCGACCGACATGTCCCGTCGACACTAGTCCCACCTGCCTGCGTTTGGCTATCCCTCTAAACCTATCCTATCATACCTGTCTAATTGTTGCCATAGTACCTGCCACAACTGCCCCTTCCAGCAGTTCGTTCCATACATCCACGACCCTTTGTGTAAAAAAGTTACGGCTCAGGTTTCTATTAAATCTTCCCCCCCCCCTCCCATACCTTAAATCTGTCCTCTGGTTCTCGATTCCCCTACTCTGGCCAAGAGATTCTGTGCGTTTACTTGATTTATTCCTCTCGATTTTTAAGATCACCCCGCATCCTCCTGCGCTCCAAGGAATAGAATGCTGGGCTGCTTAACTGCTCCCGATAGCTCAGGCCCACGAGTCCTGGCCACGTCCTCGTAATTCCTCTCTGCACCCTTTCCAGCTTGACAATGGCTTTCCTATAACATGGTGCCCAACGTGAACACAATACTCTAACATCTGTATCTCTGAACTAAACTATCCAACGTGACATCAGCTGGACTCAAGGGGCGGCACTGAGGCGCAGCGGTAGAGTTGCTGCCTTACAGCACCAGAGACCCAGATGTGATCCTGACTACGGGTGCTGTCCGTACGGAGTTTGTACATTCTCCCCGTGACAGCGTGGGTTTTCTCCGGGTGCTCCAGTTTCTTTCCACACTCCAAAGATACATACGTAGGATTGTCGGTTAATTGGCTTTGGGAATATTGTAAATGTCCCTGGTATGTAGAATAGTGCTGGAAACAAGGTTTCATCCTTCCCTTTACCGACATCTCTTCTCTCTCTCTCTCTCCCGCTCTCACACTCTCTCTCTCTCTCTCACCATGATGCCAGCCTGCACCCACAGGCAGTCCCTGGCATATGAAGCAGTTTGATCGCCCCACCGCACACCCCACCCCACCACAGGATGTCTTGCGGCGCTGGGAACAACTGACACGCACAATGCAGGAGACGTGACAGGAGGCCGCTTTTAAAGGCTGCCCTCCAGCTCGGAAATAATGAGGCACGGGAAAGGGAGAGGGAGAGATGGTGGAAGGTGGGCAAGAGGAGAGAGGGAGATGTGAGTGAGAGACGGAAGGAGCGAGAGAGAGAGAATAAGAGTGTGAGAGTGTGGGAGTGTGGGAGAGAGGGAGAAAGAGGAAGAGTTAGAGAGAGAGAGAGAGAGAGAGAGAGAGAGAGAGAGAGAGAGAGAGAGAGAGAGAGAGAGAGAGAGAGAGAGAGAGAATGAGTGACAGTGTGGGGGAGATGGAGAAAGTGGAAGTGTGAGTGAGATAAAGAGGAGAAAGGGAATAAGAGAGGGAGAGCAAGGGAGACGGAGCGTGGGGGAGATGAGAGGGAGCAAAGGAAACTACGAGAGGAAGAGTGGGAGAGTGAGAGGTTGTGAGAGTCATGAGATGTCATGAGTTCACTTTTGCCTTCCACCACAGTGAGGAGGTGCCTGGTGAACTCACTGTGGTGGATGCTAAATATGTGTTTATTATGTGTTTTGTTTTTTTATTATATGTTATGACTGCATGGTAACAATTCCGTTCAGACCGAAAGGTCTGGATGACAATAAAGGAATCTAATCTAATCTAAGTGTGTTGGCTGTATCTGTATCTCTAAAGTCTAAAGGTGTATGGGGATTGGGAATAAACGTAAACCGGATCTAAGCTGTGATCTTACAGAATGATGGAACAAGCTCCATGAGTGACTGAGCTTTTGCTTCTATTTGTGTGCTGAGGTTCAGGAGGATGGCTTGGAAGAGCAGATGAAGGTCGCTCTGAGGCATGCAAGGAGGGTGAGGAAGGAGGGGAGGAAGAGGATGAGCAGCACGGTACCCAGTGGTGCTCTGCTCCCCAAGTCGAGGGACCGCAGGTAGAGAGGAGGAGGGGGTTGCTTGCTTACGTTCAAGGGTTGTGGACTGTACATCCGTCCCGCTCCCAAGGCATCGCTGTATCCTCCGGTCTGGTTGATGACGTGGCGCAGGGAGTCCACCTGGGAGAGAAGGAATAGTTTAGTTCAGGGATTATAGTTTACAGCCCCCTGTGGAGAAATGAAGGACTCCCAAGCCCCCAGCCTGCAACACCCATCCCTTAGTAGACCCAAAAAGCTGGAGTAACTCAGCGGGTCAGGCCGCATCTCTGGAGAAAAGGAATACATGATGTTTCAGGTTGAAACCCTTCTTCAGACTGAGAGTCAAGGGGGGAGGGAAAGTTGAGGTGGGAAAAGGTTATGAACCCTCCTATCCTGACTCTCAGTCTGAAGAAGGGTTTTGACCCAAAGCAGCATCTGCAGTTCCTTCCTACACCTATCCCTTGTTGGGGAGATCGGCCTGTCTTGCGGTTAGTGTCCCCATGTACATGATGGGCCATCCACTCAACCTCCCACACCTCCTGCCTCTCTCACCCTGTGGCTCCCCCTTACACTTCTCAGAAGGGAAGAGCAGGGTAGTGGAAGCTCAGGCTCCACAGATGGTCCCTTAGAACTGCTCTCTATCACCTTCCCCACACCCTCCTGTGCAAAGGGAGCAACATCCACCCAGAGTCCATGTGCATAGAAGGCCGTGAGGCCACACGCAAACTGGAGGCACAGCACCTTATATTTCTCTTGCTTACAACCTCCCATTATGAATGTTGAACTCTCTAATTTAGGTAACTTCTACAAACACTCCCCTCCCCCCCTTGTGCCCCCATCCTAAATAACCAGTTCCACAGTTTGCAATAATATATCCCTCTTGGGATCACGTCGTCTCTCGCCATTAATCAGCCTATCGGGGAACCTCCCAGCCTGAGGTCATCTGGTGTTGGCCACGATTTGTCCTGGTTTTATCTTGCTTCCAGATCCCAGCACCCCTCTACAATCAGCACGGCCTGAAACGTCACCTATCTATTTTCACCCTAGATGCTGCCTGACTCGCTGAGTTACTCCAGCGCCGTGTGTCTACCCACCCATAGTTTCACTGCCCATTGGAAGCGGGAGATAGTTGGACAGTACAATGTGTTCAGGAGGGTTGGGAGGTTGGTTGGAGCACGCTCTACACTGGCAACATTGGCCTCAAGACTGGGCGACCATTTTGTAGAACTATCTGTGGTGAAGTTACGTTGTCGATACGACAGTGACTGTACTATGGGATAAAGACTAGCTCACACCATCACTGGCCTGGCAGAGGACGGGACATCCCTGCTGCTGCCACTAGAAAAGTTGGAGACACACAATAACGAGACACTTTGAGGACCAGTGGGTTACAGTCTTTAGACTTTAGAGGTACAGAGATTAGTGGAAACAGGCCCTTCGGCCCACCGAGCCCGCGCCGGCCAGCGATTGCTCCGTACTCTAGCACTATCCTACACACAAGACACTATTTACAATTTTACCAAAGCCAAATAACCTACATCCCTACATATCTTTGGAGTGTGGGAGGAAACCGGAGCACCCGGAGAAAACCTAGGCGGTCACATGGCGAATGTACATGTGATACGTCATCACCCTCTGCTGTAAGCTGTTATTCAGCCTCTCTGGAGCCTGGCGTGCATGTGAAGGTTTCCCCCATGGTATGTAACCTCTCTGCCAACCCTCAGTCTTGGCCTGGCGACTGGAGAGTGATGAGGGGTGAGCCAGTCTCTAGCCCCTCCCAGCTGGCTCTGCAGCAGCTTGCCTGCTCTCCTACCTGTGACTGCACGTTGGCTCCGACCTGGGTCTGCTGGTAAGTGTCGCCGTTGAGCGCCTGCATGCCCATGTACAGGTCTCCAGTGCTCGGCAGGTTATACGAGGCCAACGAACCTGTAACACACAAAGCGTTGCACCTCAGACACCAGACAGTGGAACTCCCCCTCTTCCTCTCTCACATTCTCTCCATCTTTCCCTCTCTCTTTCTCTTCTATCTCTCTTCTCTTCTTTTCTCTCTCTCTCTTTCTCTCTCACACGCACATTCTCTCTCTTCCTCTCCCTCATACTCTCTATTTCATTCCCTCACTCCTTCCCCTCTAACTCTTTTTCTCTCTTCCTCACTGTCTCTTGCTCGCTCCTCTCGCTCTCCCTCGCTCGCATTCTTTGCGAGGTGGGGGGGGGGGGTCACAGTGTCAACAGATCAACCCATGAATGAAATGGGGTCACAACCGTGCTTTGATTAGACCTTCTGGGGATCTAGGCCTCTCATGCTCCATCTAGTTTAGTTTAGCTTGGGGAGACAACGTGGAAACAAGCCGTTCAGTCCACCGCTGACTAGCACTACCTTACACACTGGGGACAATTTACAATCTTTACTGAAGCCAATCATCCTACAAACCTGCACATCCTTGGAATGTGGGATAAAGAGCAGAGCACCCGGAGAAAACCCACGCGGGCACGGGGAGAAAGTACAACTCTGTACAGACAGCGCCCGTGGTCAGGATGGAACCGGGGTCTCTGGCGCTGTGAGGCAGCAACTCTACCGCTGCTCCATCATCTGTGCCATGATGTTCTGTGCATATATGCATCACTGACTCACCCTTCGCAATGCGTTAGCAATGAATCAGCAACGTCTGCAAAATAAATCAATTTCCAAGGTGGGAAACATTAAATAAAGTCAGGGGAAAGGGGGATGGGTCCCGGTCCATGGAGGGGGCAGGGGGAGGATCATGAGTGTGTGGGCACAGGGGTTGCAGCTAGACATGCTCAGGACTGGATTCAAGTGGAATCTCGTCCAAATGACAAGCACTGATCTCTCTCTGTGAGGCCGGAAAACAGCGGCCTTCCATTTTGCAATTTCTGGAAAAAATCAGCCAGACTGTTGTGCGCTGATACCGTCACATTCCTTCTCAGGACTATGTGATGTAGCGTTTCTTTTGGGTGCTCTGGTTTCCTCCTACATCCCAACCCATACTGGTTGTTGGGTTCATTGTAAAGTGCCCTTCAAATTTGGGTGAATGGTAGAATAAGAACACCGCCATTCCATCATGGCTGATCTACCACTCCCTCTCAACCTCATTCAGTTACCGTTTCCCCCTAGCCCCTGACACCCTTACTAATCGAGAATTCAATTCCCCCCTCAAAGTACGCAAAATTATCTGGGATAAAAAGAGTTGATTTTAAGAAATCCTGTTCCCATGGTGGGGGCATGTCAAACTCGAGAACATTGGTTTCAGGTGAGATGAAAGTGGTTTAGAGGTGATTGAGAGGGAAATCTTTCAATAAGAGGGTGGTTAGGGTTTGGATCTCACTGCCTGAGGAGTTGTTGAAGGCAGAGCCTCTCCCAACTTTTCAAAAGCATTTCGATGAACAATTGTATCGCTGGCCTTTTTGAGATCATGGACCAAGTCCTGATAAATGATAGTATTATGTTTAGTTTAATTTTGAGATACAGCGCGGAAACAGGCCATTTGGCCCGCGATCACCCTGCACATTAGCACTATCCTACGCACTAGGGACACATTACAATTTTTACTGATCCAACTAGCCTGCAAATCTGTTCAGAGTGTGGGGAGAAACTGGAACACCCGGAGAAACCCAACGCTGTCACAGACAGCACCCGTAGTCAGCATCAAACCCGTGTCTCTGGCGCTGTAAGGCAGCAACTCTACCGTTGCTCCACCGTTGCTCCACTGGTCCTTGAATCAGAGGCCTGGAGGTACCCTGGACTCAGAAGCATGGCCAGAGTGAAGACAACAGTGGGACGGCATGTTTATGGGGATCCAAGTGTGCAGGGCAGGGAGTGTCCCTCGAGTTGCCTTATCCCTCTCCTAAGTGGTCCTGATGTACACGCGCCATCCCTCCCCGTCTGCATCGACCTTTCCTGCCTTCTCTACATCCGACATCCAGGAAGAGTGGTGCGGCTAGTGGAGTCACTGCCACACAGCTCCAGCCAGCTGGGTCCGATCCTCAACTCCAGGCTTGTAGTCACCAGGCCAACAATGACTCTTCAACCTAAGTTACTGAAGATTACCTGGTTGCTGATGCGTTGTTGTTCATGCATAGAACTTGATCTTAATTCATCATGCTGGCGGAACAGACTTGATGGGCTGAATGGCCTAATTCTGCTCCTATGTCTTACGTCTTGTGCTGCTCTCCTAACTCCTTTAATCTATGGGCAGGGCAGTGGTACAGCTGGAAGAGCCGCTGCCTCACAGCCCCAGAGACCCAGGTTCAATTCTGACCTCTGGCGCTGTCTGTGTGGAGTTTGTGCATCGTCCCAGTGACCGCGTGGGTTTGCTCCGGGTGCTCCGGTTTCCTCCCACATCACAAAGACGTGCGATTGCATAGGTTAATTGGCGGCTGGCAATTGACCCTTGGGTGAACATGAGGGGTAGAATTAGGGGGAGATGGTGGGAACGTGGAGAGAATGAAATGGGATTAGGGTTAACTGGGTGGTCTGTGGCCAGGCTGGACTCGATGGGCCAAAAGGCCTGGTTCTGAGCTGCCTGACTCTATGAAAATAGAGCTGGCAGTGAGGACACAGCAGAAGGCAGCGATGGTAATGATTATCAGTCGGTTTCACACTCTTCACCACCTGCAGAGGTATCGGCATGGGTGGTGGAAGCAAGAAGACACACTGGTCCTGTACCCTGAGGGGGTGGGCTCACACAGGGGGTCGATGATGGCCAGCCTTCTCTAAACACTACGTGCAGTCCAGCTGGATCACATACTCTGCCATTCAACCTCTTCCTTCTCTCCCAGGTGGACTCTAAACGTCACGTCATCGAGGCCCATACAATGCCCAACGCTATGGGAAGGCTGCCTGAAAGCCCGCGTTTAAAACTGGACAACATGGAAGTGGACACCATGACATGAACACAAACTTTGAGCAGGGAGAGGCCACTCGGCCCCTTGAGCCTGATTCGCCATTGCCGACTCAACTCTGCAAGCTTGCCTACGCCTACCCCTGGCATCTCCTCACAGTCCATCTCTGCCCCAATAAGATTCAAAGATCTGCTCACGCCTCAAAGAATTCCAGAGATCTGGTGACCCTCTGAGAGAAATAAACGCTCATCTCGTCTCTGTGTTGGGATCTTTCTTCAGGTTTGAAAAGCCGCCTGTCCATTTCCTTCCACAGCGGGAGAGTTGCTGGCTCACAACGCCGGAGACCGCGGGCGTCGTCGGCATGGCGTTCATACGTTCTCTGTGACCGCATGGGTTTTCTCCAGGTGCTCCAGTTTCCTCCCACGTTTGCAAGGATATACAGGTTTGTAGGTTAATTGGCTCCTGAAATTGTCACTTCTTAGTGTCTAGGATTGGACTGATGTACGGGGCGATCATTGGTCGATGTGGACTCGGCGGGGTGAAGGGCCGGTTTCCACGCTGTATCTGTTTCTGAAGGAACTCTTAAGATGCTGCCTGAGCTGCAGAATTCCTTCAGCAGGTTGCTTTGTGCTCAAGACCCCAGCATCTAGTCTCCTGCTTCCCCTTGTTGTTAATCAATGAGACCTAGTTTCAGATTCTCCCACACGAGAAGACATCAGCCCCTCTGTGACCCCTGGGGATTTTACATATTTCTATCAAGTTGCCACTTATCCATCTAAGCTCCAGAGGAAACAAGCTTTTGATAGATGTTCCTGCCCATTCTTCCCAAAATGAAGTGTTGGTCAACTCTGGTCAAAAGAAGGGTCCGACCCAAATGTCACCAATTCCTTTTCTCCAGAGATGCTGCCTGACCCACGGAGTTACATATCTACCTTTTCGCAGGCGGGTGTACCCGTGCACAGTGCAGCATGCGAGACTGCAGGCTCAGCTGACGTGTGATAGAGCCTGCATGCTGCAGGATCGGCCCGGCCAGTCAACTCGTGCTGTGGACGTCAGGGCCGCAGGCCGTGTAGCGACGGGTCTTCCGACTCATCCACAGGATCGCCCCAGCAGTGGAGAGCACTCCATGCTGTCTTGGTTCAGTCCCGCGACTTAGCTGCTGAGTGCTGCCTGCCATCGACGTGGTTCCACCCACTGGCACTCCTTATATGGTCTCTGTGGGACTGGGCCTTCTGGGCCTGTCGGCTGTTCAGGGATACTCTCGAGTAGCCCTGTAGTCCCTTGTACAGAGAGGTTAGTCATCTCAAGGGCAGCATTGCAGGGGAATACCAGGACATGCAGAGGTGTGTGGAATGCAGGCGCTATAAAGCAGCACCATGCTGATTAGTTCGCTTTCGCATTCAAAGTGGCTTGAGTTACTGAAAGTGAAATGCCTGGAAAGAGTGGATGTGGAGAGGATGTTTCCACTGGTTGGAGAGTCTGGGACCAGAGGCAGTAGTCTCAGAATAAAAGGACGTGCCTTTAGAAAGAAGATGAGGATTAGAGGGTGGTGAATCTGTGGAATTTATTACCAAAGATAGCTGTTGAGGCGGAGATTGACAGGCAGATATTGACAGATTCTCGATTAGGACGGGTGTCAGGGGCGATGGGGAGAAGGCAGGAGAATGGAGTTGAGAGGGAAAGATAGATCAGCCACGATTAAATTGCGGAATGCACTCGATGGGCCGAATGGCCTAATTCTGCTCCTAGAACTTTTATTCTCTGAAGGGGTTGTGGCACGCGAGTGTGAATGTAAGGGCTGCATCTGCTGGTGAACTGGGACTTTGTTACAGGCGTGACTGTCATGAGAACTCAGGCTGAAGTGGGTCTGTGTAGGTGGCCCCTCCCTCCTCCTCACTGCCAAACGCACCCCCCAGCACAATGAGATCATGCAGGGAGCACGAGGGCAAGATCTGTCTCTTTAGACTTTGGACATTAGAGATACAGTGGTGAAGCAGGCCCATCGCCCCAGCGAGACTGTGCCGACCAGCACTCACCCCGTACACGGTTCTGCCCTACACACTCGTTGTCTCGATGTCTGATTACTGTGGAATGCTTTTGCAAGGCTCCAGGATGTATATCACAGTGGTACAGTGGTAGAGCCTGTGTCTTACAGCGCCGGGGCCCCAGGTTTGATCCTGACAACGGGTGCTGTCTGAACAGAGTTTGTACGTTCTCCCTGTGATGGTGTGGCTTTCCTCCGTGCACTTCAGTTTCCTCCCACACTGCAAAGGCGTGCAGGTGTGTAGGTTAATTGGCTCCTGTAAATTGTTGCTTGTGTGTCGGATAGTGCGAGTGTACGGGACGATCACTGGCCAGCACAGACTCGGTGGGCCAAAGGGCCTGTTTCCACGCTGTATCTCTAAAGTTTAAAAACTAATACATTTTGTATGTTGAGATTATCTTTGATGTAAGCACATGCCTGAGTGTGTGGATCAAATCACTAAACATGTCTGCAGACGCACTTTGTCATCTAGTTCACCTTGAGTTTGTTACAGTGGCTCAAATGGAGTTAGCATATCTCCGACCAGATATCGCCCCGTACTGGGCAATGTTGCCCGAGGTTACACGCACATTAAGCTGCCATTGATTGAGTGAAGTCTCTTTGATACCACTACACAACAGAGGCCTATCTGTGGTGGCTTCCGATTGATATTCCTGCACTCAATGGACCCTACACCGTGGGCATGCCCAAAATCCTAATGCAGGATGGCAGAGGCAGCTTACAAACAGGGCCGAACGTGTTTGGGTGAGTGAGAGGCTGTCTTTGAATGGAGATCCTACAGTACACAAGTCGGGTAGGCAAATTTCAAGATGCTGCCAACATCTCCAGCCTGGAGTGAGCCAGGCAAGCAAATTTTAGAGTCGCTCTGTGGAATTGAGGTCCTTGTCCCGCTCCACTGGATTGAATGTCAACGGTCGATGTTGTCAAGTTGGAAAGGGTGCAGAAAAGATTTACGAGGATGTTGCCAGGGCTCGAGGGTCTGAGCTCTAGGGAGAGGTTGAGCAGGCTGGGACTCTATTCTTGAGAGAAATAGATCGGGTAGACGCAGAGTTTCTTGCACAGAGTAGGGAATCAAAAACCAAAGGACATAGATTCAAGGTGAAGGGGGAAAGATTAAATGAGGGGTAACTTTTTCACACAAAGGATGATGAGTGTATGGAACGACCTGCCAGAAGAGGTTGTTGAGGCAGGGACTATTGCAAAGTTTAAGAAACAATTAGACAGGTACATGGATAGAACCGGTTAAGAGGGATACAAGTCAAACGTACGCAGGTGGGACCAGTGTAAAAGGGACCTTTCAGTTGGTGTGGTCAAGTTGGGCCAAAGGGCCCGTCTCCATGCTCTATGGCTGGCTTCACTGAAACACAGACGTCACCCCTAAGTGTCTCGCCGTTGTTTGGCAGGCCATTGCCTCCTGAAGACCTGGGTAGAATGGTCCCTTCTGCTTGCAAAGCCATCCCCACTTGTTCCTCCCTCAGGTGGCCAGTGTCTGTGTGGACACTGCATGTTTCCCCAGGCACGCTGGTTCCCGGTAGGAAGGGCAGTACATGATCATTCCAGTAGGGTTGAATAAAGAACTAATTAATGACGCCTTAAGATGGTACTGGTGAGGTCTGAGCGTGTCTTCGCCCAAGCGGGGCTAAGACAGGAGATAAGCTGGAGCTTTGCGTTACAAATTGGTCGTGATGGTGTCAAATCAGCCTTGATTTATCTGCTCGAGCGAACGTTCACTGTGCCTGTGGCAATCCTTCACCATGCAGGTCCAGGATGCTTTTCTGTTCTTTCTAAGGATACAGCCTGCATTCAAATTATGCCTCCTACTCCCAATTTCTAATAATGTAATAAAATATCTGAAGAAGGGTCCCGACCTGAAACGTCACCTTGCCATTTACTCTAGAGATGCTGTCTGACTCGATGAGTTACTCCAGCATTTGCGAATAATTTGTGTTCTGTCATATTCCTGTGTCATCCAACCTTTGTTTAACAAGTGGTACCATACACGGTATGTCTGTGCAAGGTAACCATTACATTCACAACCAATGGGCAGCACAATGGCGTAGTTAGTAGCGCTGATGCCTCACACCATCAAAGACCCAGGTTCTATCCTGACCTCGGCTGCGGTTCAGCTTCAGATTAGTTTATTGTCATATACACCATGGTGCAATGAAATTCCTTGTTCACACGAAGCTCACAGAGTAAACAGTGTACAGTAATAATAGATACATCAACAAATAAAATGACAAATGTAAATCAGCAGAATGGTGTAATGACCCGTGTTGAGTTCTCCCTCTGAATGCATCATTTACCCCAGTGCTCCAGTTTTCTCCCACATCCCCAAAAACATGTGAGTTGGTCAGTTAATTGGCTGCTGTACATTGCCCCTTGTGTGTAGGTGCGTGATAGAAATGGGGGGGGGGGGGGGGGGGGGAGGATTGATGAGAACGTGGCAGAAACGACATGGGATTAATGGAAGGTTAGCGTGAATGAGTGGATGATGGTCAGTGTGGACTCAATAGGCTGAAGGGCCTGTTTGTGTGCTGCATCTCTCTAAGGTCAATAAGCACCACTCTCATTCTGCAACGTTCCCTGAAATACTGAACGCATCGATCCTTGTGACATTCTGCTTCTGCACCTCACGATCCCTGAAGACTGCACTTCAGACTCTGTTGGTGTGGTAGTCCTCAGCACACTTCATACCTAGAATCCTCTGCATCCGGCCCTGCTCGTCCCCAGGTGCATTGTTGGTGGGACATCGTGCATTGACATCCCTCTCGTAGTTGAAATCCAAATCAAAAACAGTGGACAAATTATCAAACCAGTGCACCAGTCGTTCTGAGTCAAGAAGACCACAAAGGTCTCACGATTTGACCCTGGGGCAGCGGTGAGCTCAGATGGGTGGTGGCTGGGGTTTGGGTGGGTGTCGAGGTGAATGGGGCTGGGAGGAGATTGCCATTTGGTCGCTCCTTGGTGTTTTCCGTACACCAAGTGGCGAAGCATCCGGAGTTGGGTCTGATGCCCTCGACCCCAAGATGGGGAGCACCAGTTAACACTCACTCTCTAAGCTCGTACAAGTTGAGCGGGCGGCAGGCCTTGGAGCAGGAGGGCTACTGGCACCCACGGACCTGTAGCGTGTTTCTGTACCTTCAGGTGGAGCGAAGGGGAGAAGATTAACGCAAGGCACAGAAGCTGCACACCGCGCCAAATGCAAGCATGGACAATTCATGTCAAGGGTAACATTGGGAGGGGAGGTGGAGGAAAGGTTGCAACACTTACTCCAGTGCCGCAGAGAACTACATGCTCACAGCCAAGCCCACTTAACCTGACATACTCATTCAAAGGCACTTGCGGCCTCACCCACATCCACACGGACAGCCATGGTGTTCCTACGTGCAGGAACATTCAGAGTGGGCAACAGGCTCTGACTAACGAAATACCTCTTCATCTCCTTTCCAAAGGAACACCCTTTTATGCTGATACTGTGCACTCTGGTCTTAGACCCTCTCAGCAGTGGAAACATCCTCTCCACATCCACTCTACAGAATAACAATGATCTGAGTTGGCTCATTCTACACGCGGCATTTCTCCAAGAGATGGGTGTCGGTATAGTCCTCAGGAACATGCCTTTTCTCTCTATATGAAATATGGGTCTGATTGACCGAACACAACCCACCACAATTATTATTACTCGCCAGGGTGAGGAAGCTGTAATCAAATGCCAGTAAATTGGATTAATGCAAGTGGATATTTGATGGCCTGCATATTGTGGGGCGAAGAGCTAGATTGTTTACAATATCTTTGATTTGTGTCTCCACAGCGAAAAGGAAATTGTGTGTTGTGTCAATCTGTGTTCTTTAACTTTGCATTACGTGGGGTTGGGGGGGAGGGGAAACATTTTATTAATCTCTTACCTTGACGGAGATGCGATTTTTTTCGGTATTGTATGTCTGCGGTCTAACATCAAGGAGCTGGCGCCCTCTTGCTGGGGGATCAACTTTGGGAGCTCCAGCCGCGGGAACCTGCAGGACTTAACATGGTGGAGCCGGCGGTCCCTGTCGGGGATCGACCTTGCAGCTCCAGCAGGAGGACTTTGACCTCGTGGAGCACACGGTCCCTTGGTTCGGGACCGACTTCGGGAGCTCCAGGCCCCAATCGCCCTGACGCGGGAGCTTCGATCGGCCCGATAGCAGATGGTTCAACTGCCCCGACGGCAGGAGAATAACGGGGAGAAGAAGTTTAGACTTTGTGCCTCCCATCACAGTGAGGAATGTGGAATCCGTGGTGGTGAATGCCTATGTTAACTTGTATGTGGTTGTGTGTCTTGTTGCCTTTTTTATGGTATGACTGTATGGTGAATCGAGTTTCACTGTACCTTAAATGGTACACGGGACAATAAAATACCTTTGAACCTTTGCTGAGAAGAAAAATTCCTCAATCGTCCTCCAGGTCCTGAGGTTGGCAAACACGATTGGCAGATGGAAGAATGAGAGTGAGATAAGGGGAGAGATAACTAATACTCTCCACACTCCTCCTCCAAAGGCATATGCACTAGGGGACAATGCAAACTTGTTACAACCGTGCACGTGAGGGGTGGTTGACAGAATTCACAGATAACGTTCCACATGTAAAAAGAAGCAAAACAGGGAATGTGGGGACTAACACAAGGAAATACACAGCACTGCATAATTATAAGGAGAGAGCCAAAGAGAGGTGCAGCATGGCAACAGGCCCTTTGTCCCATCAAGTTCATTCCAACCATCACCCACCCATTAACATTGAACCCTACACTGATCCGGTTTTAATCACCCCACATTCTCATCAACTCCCTCCCCCAGATTCTAAGACTCACCCATGAAGTAGGGGCGATTTACAGAAGCCAATTAACCTCCCAACCCATACCTCTTTGGGATGTGTAGGAAACTGGAGCATCCGTGATAAACCCAATCGGCCACAGGGAGAATGTGCAAACTCCACATAGCCAGTGTCTGGGGTCGGGATTGAACTGGGGTCTTTGGCTCTGTGAGGCGGTGGGTCTACCAGCGTTACTACCGTGCCCCCAGATCCATTTCTGCCTCCAGCTTCTTCCAGGGTGTCACCGGGAACAAGTACCTGAGATCCAACAGTACAGACTGGGATCAGGCGAGATTGTGTGTCATTCTTCCATCCTTCCCTCAATCTTCCTCATTGTATTGCTGTCATCTCCTCTTCAACAAGCCTCCATCTGGAGTGGAGGTAGGCTCCAGGAACAATTTAGAAACAGGATCATTTAGACAGGTACTTGGATAGAACAGGTTTGGAGGGATAAGGACCAAATGCAGGCAGGTGGGACTAGTGTAGATGGGACAAGTTGGCCGGTGTGGGCAAGTTTGGGGCGAAGGGCCTGCTTCCACGCTGTATCACTCTATAACTCTAAAGAGAAATGGTTTGACCGTTCCTTCCAGAAACATGGTCATGTCAGTCTCAGTCATTGAACGTTGGGTGTACACATGCTCAGAGTCACCACGTCATTGTTGGTTTGTTCATTGGAAGGTAAGGACGTGCTGCACACTAAACACCCTGACAACAAAGGTACTCCACCAACCTGCCCCAACCGCATGGGAGAGACCCGGGTTCGATCCTGGCTGCGGGTGCTGTCTGTATGGCCTTTGTACGTTCTCCCTGTGACCGCATGGCTTTTCTCCGGGTGCTCCAGTTACCTCCCATGCTCCAAAGACGTACAAGTTTGTAGGTTAATTGGCTCCGGTAAAATTGTAAATTGTCCCTCGTGTGTAGGATCGTGTTAGTGCACGCGGCGATCCTGGTCGGCAGCCTGGGTGGGCCGAAGGGCCTGTTTCCTCGCTGTATCTCTAAAGTCTAAGCTCTCTGGCAGAAGGAATGTTGCACCACAGTGACATTTGCTTCCTTGGGAAGAACTTAGCGGGGAGTGGGGGGAATTGATGGGAGCACGGGAAGAATAAAATGGGATTGTGGTAAGATTACTGCAACTGGCCGCTCGATGGTCGGCACGGACTCAGTGGGCCACATGGCCTTTTCCATGCGGTATGACTCTGAACTCTATGAACTGTTGCAGCTGCCACTGTTGTCCTGTGAAGGGGAGATGAGACCAGACGAGTCTTCACATGCCCCGTGTGGGAGGCAATGTAACCCGTTGGCAGAGGGGTCAGCAAGTCGGAAACCACCACCCCATGTGTGATCGCGCCCGGCCCAGGAGATGTCCCAATCCTGCCATGAAGACCCGGTGCATCCCAGCTGGGTCACTGAATTGCCAGCAAGAAGCAAGAGCAACGAAGATGACTGACCAGGTAATATGTGGTTTAGAGAAATAGTGAGCTATATATGTCTCAAAAACACACGCCACTTGCTCATCACCTACTTTAAGCAGGCTTACCCTAGGACTCTTGCCTTCGCGTCCAAGATGTGGGAGCAGTTTACACTGTAAGCAGAAGGAGAGAGCTGGGTCCATGCATAGGGACCAAGCCACTCACTCCATTTGTGTTCTGCTTGTCCATACAAAGATGGCAGGTTTCTTGTACCTGCCTCCTCTGGGAACTGGGACAGAAAGATCAACCCATCCTCTCCCCTCAATCTCCCATTGCCACATTGTTCCAGCACTTAAAATCTCTCATTGGATAATGCAGAAGGAGATGGGTGAGGGAGGAGGAGAGTAAGAAGGGAGACTCAAAAGCAGAAGGGGGAAGAGCGGAGAAAGGTAGGCAACAAGGTGGGAGGAGATGATTAGAGGTGAGAGGAGGAGAGGACATGCAAGAAGGTAGAAGAAGGGAGAAGAGGGAAGGGAAAGTAGTAGAGGGAAAAGGAGATAGGATGAATGCAACAGCCCAGTTGAGGTAAATGTGGGTGAAATGGGAAAGATAAAGTAGGGAAGCAGTGAAGTGGAGTCAGGGCCATCACCACGGTTACAGTGCTGTCAGGGTCTCAACGGATGTTAATGAATATTAGAAGTCTGCACAATATTTGGGCAGATGCTATAGGCCTGCACGGGAAGGTAGACGCTCCCGCCCCCACGAGTCTCGGGCAGAAGGGGCTCGTCAGCCTGGGAAGGCAGTCCATCTAGGAGAGGGAAACTCGGATATTAAACCTCCACTGCCTTGTGGCCATATCCAGTCATGGAAAAGGCTCCAGGAGTAAACCGCAAGAAAATCCAGAGTCGGAGCCCCTAAGGCAGTTCGTCGTTGTCTACAACCTCGATCCGGCAGCTCCTGCGATGGCGCTGGTGCCAAACTGTAACGGCCCTGCTGTTCCTTTGGATCGATCATGGACGTGGAGAGGGGGGACGTGCTGCATGGGCAACAGCTTGTCCTCCATATGACATCGCCCAGGCTTGCATCCGACCAGGATGCATCACCCATGGTCAGTCATGACTGGGGGGGGGGCTACTAAAAGCACAATATTGGACAGACAGAAGGTGGCAGGCAATCCGTTACAAGCCTTGTCTGGCTTGGCCGTACACTGACCCTGACACTTCCTCACATCCAGCTCAATGGGAACATTGGTCAATTTCATTACAAAAGATCGTGGGAGAGGGTGGGGTGCGGGGGGAGTAATGGGAATGAGAATACGATCCCTAGGGTGGTGGGATTGAGAGTGAGATCCTGGGGAGGCGGGTAGCGGGGAGGGTGGGAGTGGGATCCGGGAAGGTGGTGAGAATGAGTTAGCGGGGAGGGTGAGAGTGAAATCAGGACAAGTGGGAGAGAGGTTTTGGGGGTTTGAGAGAGTGATCTTGGGGGAGGCGAGAGAGAGGTCTCAGGTGGGCGGGATTGAGAACCCGAAGGGGATGGGGGGTTAAGAACCCAGGGAATGGGTGCGATTGGGGTTCCAGCAGGATGACCAGTGGCAAGGGTGAAGCCCCACGAGTGCCAGGTTTGCAGAATGAGATTGATTGAGGTTTCTGAGGGCTTGTACTACCAGCTAGCATACCCACCCTGGTGCACTGTGGCACAGTTTACCAGATACTGCCGTTCCAAGATCTGCTGGTTGATCCAGTCACCAAGTTTAGTAGTAATTTCATCACATTAGTGTGATGATCAAAACCACCTAGTCACATTACAGTGCGATGCCCAACTCCATCCACATTGTCAAACAGACACCCTTGTTTTATCTTTTCATTCATGAGAGGTGGCCAGCATCTACTGTCTATCCCCTCTCGCCCCTGAGGTGAGGCAGTCAGGAGTCAATCAGACCTAGTGGTTTGGAACAGATGTAGGTCAGACCAGGTAATACATTCCCTGCGGAACATGGGCACGCGTGCTCATGGTATGTCCCTTGACATACGTGCAGGCCATCACAAAGCTGTAACATTCAGACACACAAACACGCACACAGATTCACACACACACACGCGCACTCAAACAAACCCACACTCTCTCTTCCACCCTTGCACATGCATACACTCACATAAAGAGACACTATCCCACACAAACACACCCACACACTCATACCCAGTTGCACTTAGTTCTCCACACACTCACAAGGACATCGCAGGCAGACCCAGTCAATTACACAAGAAGATTTCTAGTTTAATTCAGATTTTTCTTCTTCCTTTCTCTTCCACTAACTCTGTGACGTTGTATCAGGAGAGCCAAAGATACCCTGCTAATAAGGATGGCTGATGCGGCCGGGCCAGGCAGCGGGAGGGGCAAGACCACCAGCTGTGATGGGCAGAGGGTTCAGCAAACGGCAGCATCAACACTGCACCTTGGAAGCTGTGGAATCTCTGCGCCGGATGGCTGACAGTACCTGGCCGGGTCCTTGTTCTCAGTGAACACTCTCTCCAAGCAGCTTAAGGGTGAATGTGCGTGTAACACACAATGGGTAACAAACAATATTTGATCGTTGGACATGGTAACCTTCTTGCACTGGTGCACGCAGGTGGGTGGCAGCCAGTGGGGGGTGGGGGCACAGTCTTGCATGCCTGCCTCTCTGACAAGCAGGCAACGTATTTCCATGCATTCTCCAGCGCACGCATGGAAAACCAAAGCCAGCTTGCCGTTGTAGGATGGCACTGGAGGAGTTTGTTGAGGCACGGTTGCAGCTGCATTGGTGCTTGGGCATGCTGGAGCACACTGACTGCAATGTGTGCAGACAGAGAGTAATTGTATCACCCTGTTCACAATGCAATGAACGACACACGCACACATTTGCACACTCACTCACACATGTGCACGCATGCACGCACACAAACTAAGAGTATAATAGCATATAAATTCCATTAAGACCGAGAACATTGGCAGGAAGACCAGCCAGGCCCCTGCCCCTCGACCATCATTGCAACAACCATTGTGCTCACTCTTAATTTGCCTTCAAGTACAGCTCCAGAGACCCAGTGGATGCACAGGATGTTAAACTGAGGCCTGATTTGTGTGTGCCTTGTTGAGCTCTGCCCTGTTTTCACTGAAGCTTTCAGCTGGGAAAATAAGCCAACAATGAAGTATAGTGCAAACCTTGCTGCCTCCCACCCACCCACCCACCCACCCTCCTGCACAGCTATGGTACCAGCGCTGCTTTGACAGTCAGAGGTTGGGTAGAGAAGAGGGAGACAAAGCCCACAGACCAAGTTCCTGTCTAACCTGATGCCTGCACACACAGGGCTGGCACCGGGATCTGATGTGATCCGTTCCAATCCAGCAGGTCATCGCAGGTCAAAGGGGAGTAACCTTGTCTACCCGACTGGATAAACAGAGGTGGAGTGGCCTGAAGAAGGGTCCCGACCCGACCCATCCTTTTTCTTCAGAGATGCTGTCTGACCCGCTCAGTTACTCCAGCACACAAATGTGTCTATCTTCGGTATATACCAGCATCTGCAGTTCCTTTCGATACAGAGGTGGAATGGGGTTTGCCGGACAAATGCCCTGTAACTCCAATCTTTAGGGCAGCGTTTATCATCCTGAGCCCTTTTTGATTCAGCGTTACGTTTGATCACAAACGTTCTGGGGTTTGGTTGAAGGCAATAAGTCGATGGAGGTTTCTGTAGGGAGAGTGAGGGCAAAAAAGGCTGTGAAACCACTGGAGGTTGTGGCAGTCAGTAAGACTGATGAGGTAGCATGGATCCAGCAGGCTGAATGGGTAATAGTAAGCAAGTAAGATCAGTGTTGGAGGCTGCTGTGGAGACGATGGTGAGGCACCCTCAAACCAATTCTGACCGGCGAGTTAGAAGAATCTTCTTGGACCAGGGGCAAACGCCCATGTCCTAAGGATCCGTTGGAGATTACTTGAGAAAAGGAACAAGTGTGCTCACTGGGGGCAGGGATGGTCACAGCTGTGGGTTGTGTGCTCCACCTGGGGTTGGAGACCCTGAAAGGTTTTACCGTCGTTCCATACCGCTGAACATCATTCCACATCTGGCCAGCAGTATAAGTGGTGGTTGCTGCTCCGGCTTGAACAGGCAGTAAATGGCGCTGGGCCTCTGTCGGAGTATGGGGTTCGGCCTTTGCCCGCTCGATCCATTGATGTTCACAGAGACCCAACACCTGCGAACAAAAGGCTTTGCAAGGACGGTCCCGAGTGTCCAATTGCTCCATGTTTTAATCCCCTGTTCCAACAAAGTCGAAGCAAGGGTTGAGGAGCACCTCATCTTCCGAATGGGCATGTTGCAGCCTTCGGGACTTAATATTGAATTCAACAATCTCAGGTAGCTTGACTTTCCTACCTGCATCAGACCGGTCAGTTCTCATAAGGTCATAAGTGATAAGAGTAGAATTAGGCCATTCGGCCCATCGCCTACACCGTCATTCAATTGTGGCTGATCTATCTCTCCCTTCGAACCCCAATCTTAAGTTTTGCCTTAAGCTTAACCATCCGTAATATTAACTCCACGGACATCTGGCTGTTCCGTTGGGCATCGTCAGCATTCACTTTCTGGTTCCGGCACAACTGCTTTTCGCAGCGTTAACAGTTTTATTTCACCATGGTGGGAAAGTCAAAGACAAGAGGGCAACGTTTCAAAGCAAGAGTAAGGAGGTTTAGAGGGGATCTGAGGGACAGTTGGAGATTGGAATGCGAAGGCTGAAGAAGCGGTGGAGGCAGATACTCTCATGGCATTTAAGAAGCGTCGAGACAAATGCTTTGTCTAGAAGCACCAAGACAGAGCAGGCAACCAACCTCAAGTTGGGTAAATGGGATGCGTGGAGATAGTTACTACAGGCAACACTGATACGGTGGGCCGCAAGACCTGTTCCTGTGGTGTGCGACTCAATGAATCTGTGACAGAATGTGCCCCTTGGTCGGTTTGCTCTAGTTTTGCTCATTTTTTTTCCTTCAAACAGGCAGTTACATACATATTCCAGATTCAGGGATAGTTTCTCCCCAGGTGTTATCAGGCAACTGAACCATTCTATCAATAACTAGAGAGCGGCCCTGAACTACCATCTACCTCATTGGAGACCCTCGGACTATCTTTAATCGGACTTTACTGGACTTTATCTTGCACTGAACGTTATTCCCTTCATCCTGTATCTGTACTCTGTGGACGGCCCGATTGTAAACATTATAATCTTTCCGCTGACCGGATGGCACCCAACAAAGAAAAACGTTTCACCGTACCTCTGTACACGTGACAATAAGCTAAACTAAACTATTGGGATCATCTGGTCAATCTTGCCCTCTCCCTTTCAGAGATATTCCTTTCATTCTATCTATTCCTCCACTATCTCTGCAACTTAACATTAACTTGTTTTCTTTCATTCCCAGCTCAGGCGAAAGGTCCCTTACGTGAAAAGTTAACTCTGTTCCTGAGCCATTGAGTGGTTGCCAGTACCTTCCATTTCACAACTAAAGGCTTATATCTATTTCCAGACATCCACTTGTGAGATACCATTCATTTATTGTAGACATCAAAATCTATGCAGGCGGGAGGCCATTCAGCCCAGCCTATCTGTGCTGGCAGAAAATGACCGATGCAGCCTAATAGGATAGGCTTTCCACTGCTGGGACCGCTTCAAGTACATATCTATGTACCTTTTAAATATGAGGGTTTCTGTCTCCAACACCAATACAGATGAGATCCAGGTCAGTTAGAGCCATAGAGTCATACAGTAAGGAAACAGACCGTTTGGCCCAACTTGCCCACGCTGACTATCATGCCACGTCTACACTAGTCCACCTGCCCGGTTTTGGCCCATATCCCTCTAAACCTGTCCTATCCATGTACCTGTCTAAATGTTCCTCTACCGACCTCCTCAGCTTGTTCCATACACCCACCAACCTTTGTGTGAAAAGGTTTAGTTTAGTTTAGTTATTGTCACATGTACCCAGGTACAGTGAAAAGCTTTTGTTGCGTGCTAACTAGTTAGCAGAAAGACAATAGTCCAGTAACGTCTGATTAAAGGCAATGCAAGGGTCTTCAATGAGGCAGATAGCAGCAAAGGGCTGCTCCCTAGTTGTTGGTAGGATGGCTCAGTTGCCTGTTAACCCTTAGTGTCTCAGATGAATTGAGTTACCCATCAGGGTCCTATTAACTCTTTCCTCCCTCACCTTAAACCTAAATTCCCTCTCCCATTGGTACACATGACAATAAACAAAACTAAACTCCTCCCCTCCCCTCAAATCCTTCCTCCATTTGGTTTAAATCTATGCCCTGAGTCACTGATATCCTTCCCAAGGTAAACAGGTCATGGAGTCAGAGCCTTGCAGGACAGGAACAGGCCCTTCAGCCCACTGCGTCCCTACTGAGCACCGTACCCATCTGCACTAGTCCTATTTTACTGCGTCTAATTGGATGGGGAGCAACAAATGTACAGAGAAGGATAGCTCAAGCATCTCACAGGCCAGGCGAGAGGTTATGTTGCAGGATTGGTGCTCCAGAGACTGAGACAAAAGATCTGGAGGCATGAGTTCAAGGCAGCTGAGAAATTTAAATTCAATTAATTATTCCAGTCTCTGAACTGCCCACAGTAATATCGTAGCAAGTCACTCAACGCAAGGGCAATTAATACAATTAATAAAATAAACCTTTACTTCTCGTCTTGGTTGATCAGATGCTCATTATTGTGTCCTTGGATCAGTATCAGATAATTGTACAAAAAGGGGGAATATCATTTGGTGTGACACCCACAGGCAGCAAAACCATGTCTGAAATCCATGTTCGGGCCAGACGATACCGAATAAACGGAGGGGGAACTGGAAGGAAAACGACTGAAGCCAGATTGAATGGGGATGGGATGAATGGTGCTGGGCTCTCCCTCAGGGGGTAGTAATGTAAAACATAGAACAGTAGAGGGAGAGGAACAGGCTCTTCAGCCCATAATGTCTGTGCTGAACACGATGCCAAGACCAATAAGCGGCCAGCACATAATCCGTATCTCTTCATTCACTGCACAATAGCAGTAACAATGAGGGCGAAGCTGCTGCTTTTCCTCTTTAATCCTGGAGCATTGCCTGGTGTCCTGCAGTGCTGAGGACAACTGCTTCAGCGGAGGTGAATCCTTGAACTGAAGTTCTAGGTGAAGGAAGAATGTTGAATTCCATTTCCTATCAGAGTAATCCATTATTTGTAAGGTCCTGCTGGGCTTAAAATGGTTGTTATTCTTGACATCCTTCAAGTCAGAACTGTTGTCCTTAAATCCTCAGGACGTGTGCGGTATTCCAAGAGACATTTCGAAGGGTTCTACCCCAGCAGGTCCTTCAGTATCAGGAGAGGACAGGGAGAGTCCATCTGCATAGAACTCTCACAACCATAAGCAGAAACATCTCAAGGCGGCCCATGTGGCCCGAATCATGAGTCCTGACTGACAACCTGTTGCCAGGAAGCTCAGCAAATGTGGAGCAACCTTCAATGAGTAGAACACCAGATCATCTGGCACCCACGCCGTGTTAACCAGTGACTGAGAAGGCAGTAGCTGTGGACAACAAATTCATTGCCATCTGCTCAGAATCCCATCCTAATATCATCAAGGCTTATTAGTCCATTATAAGGTACCATTTGGTTTAATTGATAACGCCTACCAAATCACAACTGTGCCCAAACTGAAAGGTCACTTAACATTGCAGTGGCTTTTATACATCTCTGTGGCCAATTAATCCAGATCGTTGGGGACTCAGGACATGCGTTAGATTTTCATCTTCCGAAATGAAGGTGCAATGTTTTGTTTTTTAGTTTGGAGATAGGGCGCGGAGACAGGCCCCTTCGGCCCGCTGAGTCCGCGCCGACAAGCGATCCCCTAGGCACTACCCTAGGCACTGGGGACAATTTACAATTTTACCAAAGCCAATTAACCTACAAACCTGTACGTCTTTGGAGTGTGGGAGGAAACCGGAGCACCCGGAGAAAACCCACATGGTCACGTGGAGAACGTACAAACTCCGTACAGACAGCACCCGTGGTCAGGAACAAACCCGGGTTTCTGGCGCTGTAAGGCAGCAACTCTACTGCTGCACCATCGTGCCACCCATAAATTGTCCTCTAACATTTGGAGAGGATCATCCAGATCCAGAGCAGAAACTGCTGGAAATACTCAGGCAGTAGCTATGCAGAGAAACAAAGTTACCATTTGAACTCTGATTCTCTCTCCCCGGTTGCTGCATGGCCTCCTGAGCATTTCCACGCCTGCGGTTCGTATCTCACATATCAAGCATTTGCAATTTTGTCGGGACCTCAAGGAACTCCAAGGAATGGAATCTGGTCTAGAACACAAAGTGCTGGAGTAGATCAACGGGTCACGCAGCATCTCTGAAGGACGTGACTAGGCATCATTTTGTGTCGAGATCCTTCTTAAGACACGTGACATCTGAAGAAGGGTCTGATAAGGATCCTGACCCGAAACATCGCCTATCCGTGTCCTCTAGAGAAGCTGCCTGACCGGATAAGTTACTCCAGCATATTGTGTTCATTTGCAAATTTGTGATTTTTGATTTCTGAAATAGATGTCCCTCTGAACCATGAATGTTCGTGCATGTTCTACATGGTGATATGGTTAAGCTTGTGATTTCTGATGTGCTTCAGGAAGAAACACGCAAGTCCCTGCAATGAGAATTGACCTTTCAGCTTCTTCATATTCATAAAGTGGGGTGGAGGTGTCCTTTAGGAGTTGCTCAAATTGGAGTCCTGATTAGTGTCTGGCTGTGCAAGGTGGCCCATAAACACTCACCAGTGGAGTTGGGAGTGGACGGGGAGTTGGCTTGACTTCCTTGAGCCGCCGCGTTTGTCACAGTTACCGCTGTTTTGGCGGCGTATAGATTTGCCTCCTCCTGGAACTTGCCTATGTTTTTCTTGTACCGGATTCGCTTGTTACCAAACCAGTTTGATACCTGCCAGAGGGTGACAAAGAAACACAAAGGTAAAGCTGACCGTCTGGCAATGTTGGACCATGCACATGCTGGATTTGGAAAGTGCAGGCCGCAAAGAATTAAATTGCAAGGATTTTTACCGCGTGAGGTGAGGGCAGCTTGCAAGAGCTTTCAGCCCGGGGGGATAGCTTCCTGTGTAGGAAGTGGACTGCAGGCGCTGGCTTAAACCAAAGAGAGACAAAAAATGCTGGAGTAATTCAGAAGGTCAGGCTGTATCTCTGGAGAAAAGGAATAGGTGATGTTTCGGGTCAAGACCGTTCTTTAGACTGAGAGTCAGGGGAGAGGAAAACTAGAGGTATGAAAAAGTGCAGAACAAATCAGAGCCGGCACCAATGGCCATGGAGCCCACAATGGTCCTTTGTTAGCTGTGGAGGAGATGATAATGAAGGGATACGAAACAGTGAAACTCGCACAACGACTAGGGTTGGGGGGGGGGGGGGGGGGGGGGGGGGTGCTGTTGTACCGATTTGCAAATTGGAGGAGGCTCGGGACAGAAAGGTATTTTAATTCCCCTTCCCATACTGACCTTTAAGGTGGCTTCACAAAAGACGTCTTCAATCCTGTCTGTCACCTTCTGCCTTTATCTCTGGCCTTTGTTCCAACCATCTGCCGATCAAAACCTCCCCTCGCCTGTGTTCACCTATACCTGTCATGCATTTTTCTGCCTCTCCTCTCTCCCAGCTTTCTTCTCCCCCCCCCACAGTGTCTAAAGAACGGTCTCGACCCGAAATGTCACCTATCCATGTTTTCCAGGGATGCTGCTTGACCCGCTGAGTTACTCCAGTGCTTTATGTGTCTTTGTGTATTAACCAGCATCTGCAGTTCCTTGTTTCTACATTAGAGCAACGCCCGGTGGGTCAGGGTTCACACGATCGCCAATGTTAAGATGTGCTGAGACATTCTAAGAGTTCAGAGGAAGCGTAATATGACCAGAGGAATCCCACCGTCCACCTTTAACCGCAAAGCCACCCTCACCTGCGCTACGGTGATGCTACATTTCTTCGCCAGCTCCTCCTTGGCCTCTTCGCTGGGGTAGGGGTTGTTGAGATGGGAGTAGAAATACTCATTGAGGATCTCCGTCGCTTGCTTGCTGAAATTACGCCTTTTTCTCCTGAAAGTAAAAAGATTTCAAAAAAGAAAAGAGAAGGGAACCCGTTCCCCACCAAGTCCGTTTCATTGTAGCAAGCAGTAAGGCGGGCTAGTGTTAGAGGTTGGCTTTTCTCCTTGGGGTCCTGAACTTTAGAACTCTGGTGCTGAGAGTGAGAAATGTTTCATTCCATCAATCCACAACCTTGTAAAGTGGGGAGACTACATCCAGATGAAGTACAGGTCCACCACCAACCATTTGACACCCTTGGTTCCAGAGCCTTGCCTTCTTATCCGTTTTTGCCGGACCAACAGCGGTCACCTCCTCCGGGTCCGAGATACTGGCCCACAAAACCGGCCACTGAAGTCGGTTACGAGTACGGAACTGCCGGCTCCGGCCGGGCCAGAGTTCCAGAGACCCAACCACAGGGGGTACATTTTAACCGGCAATCGGCCGCGGAAGTCAGTGATGGGAACCGATCTGCAGGCTCTGGCTGGGCCGGAGTTCCAGAGCACCGGACGCGGGGAGCAAAATCACCCTGCTGATTGCCGTCCTACCTGGCCTAGGTGTCACATTTTCAGGGGGACGTCCAGGTGGGATTTCAAGTGGGCTGTCATGATTTTAACTGAAGGCACCAGACCATCAGTTGCCAGAAAATGGGTGGTGGACCTGTACTGAGTGTTACACAACAATAAACAAACAGCAAGAGGGGCTGGTAACTTACTTAATACCTGGATCATTGTCATCATTCCCGATATATACAGTCACATATATGACCACAACGAAACGGGAACAGTAATTTAACTCGACTGAAGTAAAAAAATATTTGTTTTGCTGGACATTTGCCAACTTTGCCATTGAAAAAATTGTTTTTCTTTGATACTGCTGTTTCAAAGATTCAGCAAATATTGTGCAAATATGATGGCCAAGTCCAGATCTGTATGCTAAGGGGCAACTGTGTTATGAACATTTTTTTAATTTAGGTGTAGGTTTATGATTGTCACACATACCGAGGTACAGTGAAAAGCTTTGTTTTGCACGCTATCCAGTCAGATCAGATATCACTACATTAAGTGCAACCAAGCTGATTGAAATTACCCCTGGTGTGTCGGTGTGGAGTGACATAAAGCGTGATGACTCTTGTGCGGAGACTCAGTGTGGTTTACTATCATACATTCTTATACTAAGGGGCCTGTCCCACTTAAGTGATTTTTTTCGGCGACTGCCTGCACACGTCATAGGTCGTTGCAGGTCGCCGAAAATTTTCAACATGTTGAAAATCCAGCGGCAACCAGAACAAGGTACGACTCTTTGGGCGACTACTCACAACATGTCGCCAGGGTGTCGCCTGTATGGTCGTGAGTAGTCTTCTCAGGCACCCAAAGAGTCGAAGAGTCTTTCGGGTCGCCGCTGAATTTTCAACACGTTGAAAATATTCGCCGACCTGCACCGACCTATGACGGGTACCGGCAGTTGCCGAAAAAGTTGCGTAAGTGGGACAGGCTCTTCAATATGGTTGTCCCTAATGTATCGCAGGATTATCACTGAAGAGTCTGCAAAAAATAATTTCACTGTACTAAGGTACATGTAACAATTAAGTATCATTGCACAATTGAGGAGTTGATTCATAAACAAGAGGCTCACAGAGAGGAGGACAATGTTGTCGGGGAGTGATCGCAGGCTGGAGTTACACATTCAGCATTGCTCAGGGTTGAGTACTGAAGCTGCTGCTCTTCATCCCAGTGTTCAGTACTAAAAGTAGCCAGTTATAACCGGCTTTCCTGTACAGTATTGTATCACAATATAAATTAATTGTTCACGCATCAAATGACAGAATACTATGATGTAATCCAACCCTTAGACTTGAGATACAGTGTGAAAATAGACCTTCCATCAGACTGAGTCTGCGCTGACCAGCGATCACCCCGTACACTAGCACTATCCTACCAACCAGGGACAATTTACAATAAAAAAAAGCCAATTAACCTACAAACAGTACATCTTTGGAATGTGGGGGAAAACAGGAGAAAAACAAATGAGACCCACGCAGTAACATGGAGAACGTACAAATGCTATACAGACGGCTCCCACAGTCAGGATTGGAGCCGGTTCCTGGCTCCGTAAGGCAGCAACTGTACTGCTGCCGCACTGTGCCGCCCGCCACTCTTTCATCCCAACACAGCTCACTGCCTTTGGCCGTGTATGAGCCTTGCCTTCCTCCACCTGTCCATGATCCCCGGGCCATTTATTTTATCCTGGACAGATTTACTCCAACTGTATGGGGGTGGGAAGATAGCTCCTGATTCAAGACACCCGCCCTCTTCCGTATATAATGGTATATGGACACACTGATCTGTTTTGTAGTCAATGCCTACTATGTTCTGTTGTGCTAAGCAAAGAAAGAATTTCATTGTCCTGTCAGGGACACATGACAATAAACTCTTTTGACTTTGACTTGACTTTGACTTCCATACCTCCCTGCTCCTCTCCCCCACCACTTCTTTGAACACTCCATTCTTGTTCCAATTTGGTAGTTATATGTATTCAACGTGTAAGCCAATGACTGTGACTATTGAGTTGTATGGTTATTACAGTTGCCCTTCTCTCCTGTTCTTCCTTGAAGCACATTAGGATGACATGCATTAAATCCACCTACCGTGCATCCAGGAACCGTGAGCGGAGGATCATCACTGCCTCGCACGTGCTCTGCTTCAGCTGCATCTGGATGGAGTTGAACTTGCGGTGAATGATGTTGACCATCCTCTCAATCTCCTTCGGGGAGATGGGCCGCGTCCGGCTCTGCTCCCGCAGCAGGTTCATGACATGCGTGGTGAACTCATTGCAGGCCTGCAACAGACAGCATGGGCAGGCCGTGAGAGAGATCGCAAAGGCACGGAGCGCCCCGGCTCCGTGAAAGACGCTGCTGCTTGGCACGTTGGCTCAGTGGTAGAGTTGCTGTCTCATCACAACGCCAGAGACCCAGGTTCAATCCTGACTACGGGTGCTGCCTGTATAGAGTTTGCACGTGCTCCCTCTGACCCCGTATGTTTTTTCTGGGTGCTCCGGTTTCCACACACACTTCAAAGATGAGCAGGTTTGTAGGTTAATTGGCTTTGGTAAAAATTGTAAATTGTCCCTAGTGTGTTAGCGTACGGAATGATCGCTGGTCGGTGCGGACATAGTGGGCCAAAGGGCCTGTTTCCACGCTGTATCTCTAAAGTCTGTAAAGTCAAAAGGAAACTGGGCCACCTGGGGAAAACATGTGCAGTCACAGGGATAATGTGCAAGCTCCACATAGACAGCACCAGAGGTCAGGATCAAACCTGTGTCACCAGAGTGGTGAGGCAGCAGCGGCAGCACCTTTGCCACATCATATCACAATTTGGAGAAACTTCCATTAACCAATTCCTCTTGTTTTCCATCACTGAACCAAACTTATTCCACGATTTCACCTTCCCTTGGCATCCAATGGTTTTTACTTTCCTAATGATGCCGCATGTGGTTCAAATGCGGTGCTAAAATATACAGATACATAGCAAACATGCTGCGTCACTGACCCTCCTTGCACCACTATCACTAAACTCATTCAAGATGGTCAAATACAAATATCCCTAAACAAATATGATAGAAACATTAGAAATACTTAGCAGGTTAGTCTGTGCAAAGGACAACAGAGTTAATGGTTCAGGTCATTCATCAAACTCAAAGTACAACCACAACAGGTATTGGAGGTTATGGGGAGATGGCAGGAGAATTGGGTTAGGTGGGAGAGATAGATCAGCCATGATTGAATGGCAGCGTAGACTTGATGGGCCGAATGGCCTAATTCTACTCCGATCATTTATCAACTTATGATCAACTGTTCCCGATTAACCTGTGTATCTCTAAATGCTTATTTATGGCAACCCGCATTATTTGTTCAGCCAGTTACCCACTACTGTTGTCAGACTGACTATCCTGTTGTGACCTGGTCCCTCTGATTTTCTCTCTTTCTTAATCGTAAAGTGATGGAGTAACTCAGCAGGTAAGGCAACATCTGTTGAGGGAATGGATAGGAGGTATTTCAGGTTGGGACCCTTCTCCAGAGATCATGGGTGGTTTAGTTATCGTGGTTGGTGTTGAGTTTTGTGGAGGGGTTTGGTATTGTGGAAGAGTCCCGACTTGAAACGTTGCCTACACATTCCCCCCTCCCCACAGATGCTGCCTGGCCTGTTTACTTCAGCACTTTGCATTTTGTTCAAGATCCCAGCATCTGCAGTTCCTTGTATTCCTCTCTTCATCAATTAGAGGTGCTTTCCAGTCCTACGGAACTGCGGGATAGAATACTACAGGCATGTACTGCCATTTCCTTGCACCTTGCAAAATGATAGGCTGTGCTATTCTATCTCCTGCTATGGTCCACCAATTTATTAATGTTTTCACAAGTGCTAGATGCCCTTAATATTTTAAATAAAAACTGAAAATGCTGGAAACACTCAGCAGGTCAGGCAGCATCTGTGCAAAGAGAAAAAATGTTATTGTTTCAGTCACAGATGCTTTGAGTGAATGCAGTTGAAGGAGATAGTGAAGAAGGTTGTCGGAACCAGCAAGACATAGATGAGCTGGAAGGTTGGGCACAGCGGGGGCAGATGGAATTTAATTAAGACAAGTGTGAGGTAATGCACTTTGGAAGGTCGGATTCTGGAATGACATTAAGATTAAATTGTCCAGGGCCTTGATAGGCTGTACAGAGACCTTTGGGTGAAAGTACAACGCTCCCTGAAAGTGGCTACCCAGGTGGATAAGGTTGTGAAAAAGGCATTTGATATGCTTGCCTTCATAAGCTGAGGCATTGAGTATAAGGCACCATGTTGCAGCTCTACAAAACAATAGTTAGGCCGCAATTGAGAACAATGTGCAGAGTTATGGTTGCCCCCTACAGGAAGCAATAGGAAAAGTGCAGAAGAGATTCACCAGGATGTTGGCTGGAATGGAGGACAGTAGTTACACACAGAGTTTGGATAGGCTGTGTTCATTCTCATTGGAATGTCAGAGGCAGGTGGACGACATTATAGTTTATAAAATGATGAGGGGGGGGGGGGGGGGGGGGGGGGGGGGAGAGAGGATAGTCAGAATCTTTCTCCGGGAGCAAGGGAATCTAGAACTGGAGGATTTAAGTGAGAAGAGAAATTAAAAACTGTGAAAGTGACAGAGGGCATCTACAGTTAACGGTGGAAATTGTGAAGAGAAAGAAGTAGAGGAGAAAAGTTGGAGTCAAGAAAGGAAGAGATAGGTTTGGTGGAACAAGAACATGGGCCCCAGATCTTTCTCCTCATTAATTACATGGAACAGTCTTTGTTCCAAGCTTTCTCCAACACCTCTCACCAACTCCTTCTCTGCTCCATTGACCACTATCTTGATGATGCACCAGTACCCATTTGGAACATGTCAATTTTATGAACGGAGCCACTAGCTCTGAAAGTGTCTCTTCCCTGTTGAGTCTTAACCCAAACATGTGAAGAGGTTACATTCCATTTTACTTCGGAGTCACGTGAGTGACTACGTGAAGAAGACCCCGCCTGGCACATGCTCGGCATTACGTCGACGCATGTGAAGCTCCGACAGGCTGGAGAGCGCAGCTCCCACCAGCGTAAGTTTAACCCGCAGGTAAGTTGCTGTTGAACTTTCTTGCTAGTGGGTTTAAGTCTGCAGAGCCAGTTAGAGTGCTGATGTATTTTGAATTTTTTTTTAAACTCAGTAACTCTGGCTCGAAATACGGAGCCAGCTAGAGTGAATGTATTTTTAAACTGCGGTAATTGAACGCGCTGGAACCGCAGTTTCCGATTTAGATCGGATCGGGAGATAAGGGCTGCTTTAAAAGCCGGCTCCCGCTATTTACCGCTTTTTAGATCGGGTTTGGAGATAACGGCTGTGCTAAATGCTGGCTCCAAATACCCAGTAATTGTAAAATATAGTCTGCTCTGAGTATATGTTACCAGATGCAGTTTTCTTTATGGAAATGTATATAACCCTGTGTGATACTGAGGTTAATACAAATATTCTGCAAGCAGAATGTGCCTGTCAGAATTACAATTTTAAACATATATGGTTTATGCACAAATGCAAAACAGTAAATAGGTAACTTTGTGAATGTGGGGGAGGCTGGAAATGGAGAAAATGCCCCACACTTGACTTAATCAAGGGTTCTTGACCCAGGTATGTCTTCCTGTAAGGCAGGCTCCAAAGGAGTTTCCATACGCTGAATATGGTGCCTATGAAAATGGGATTCTGATTCTCCAGTACCTTGGTTAGGTCTGGATGAGATCCCTGGAGCAAGATAAAATGCTCCAAATTCTAATCAGTCAAGGGTTCTAAAGACCCATGAGATTCTAAGGCAGGCTCCGAAAGGAGTTTCCATACACTGAGTATGGTGCCTATGAAAAATTAGAATTTCATTCACCAGTGCCTTGTTTAGATCTGGATGAAGTCTCCTAGAGCAAAGACTTTAGAGTACCAGGGCAGGATGAAACTGACCCTGAAGCTGGTGTCCCTACTTATGTGTATACACCAGAGCACAATAGAAACGCTCCGGGTGTTCCCGATGTAGCACCAAGTTTTGCTATATCGGCATGGACTGGTGAGGCTATGGATAAACCTGGCGGCCACCATTATTTGGTTTCTCACCTACTCCAAGAAACTGTTATGACTGAAACAGTAAAAAATATATAAAACACCCGTCTATTGTGCCTCGCTCAGGGTGCCAACAGTAACTCAGTAATTGGGCACCCATGAGTGTAATGATGCGAGGACAGGAAATGTGTTCCTGCATGTCCTCTAGCTGATATTCAGTTGGCAACACTCCATTTGGGGAAGACATACATGGGTCGATAATGTCCAATACTTTTAAGACATGCTTGCGTTACTCTGCAATGCATATTCAAACCCAATTGTATGATGAAAATTGCCATTTGGCTAACATTATACCCAAAAAATGCAGGATTATGTGGGCAAGCTATAACCAGATTTATTATTTTTGAAAAACTGCCCAAACAATTAAGGATATTTGCCTTATAAAACTTCTCATCCCTGCTTTGAGAAAACAAACAGGTTGAATACGAACCCCCATATTAAGAGAATGAGATCTTCTGGTTCATTTACGGAAGTACAGAAACGTCATTCCATCACACATGAAATTTCTGGTAAACAACCTCTGGTTGGTTGTAAGATTACAATTGTTTTGTAATTCTGCAGTAAATCTGATCGGCTTGGTGTTTGAATGTACCAGGAACTCGTCAGGTAGAGACAATATATCCCAGACACAAGTATGGGGGTTGCAGAGTCATTGTGGGACTCACAAACTTAAATTTATAGTTCAGTATTGGTATTAAAAAAAAGTACACTTCAACACTGTAACAAAGTTGTTATCACAAGGATGCTAAATGGCTATTATTAGACCTAAAAAAGATGCCTTATTATTCAGGTACTTAAATTAATTGGATGGGTCAGCTGAAGGAATTACCTAATGGGTTAAATTCAGCCCTCAGATTGCTCACACAATTATTGAAACCAGCACTGGTGTTAATGAGGGCTCAGAATCACATTGTAACGACTTATCTAGAGGATATGTTAATTGTAAATGGGAGACAGCTGAAGAACTGGGTTCAGCAACCATAAGCCTATTGAAAGGCTAAGGTTCTGTACATCCAAACAACATGTAAGTTACAGGCATCCCAAACAATTGATTATTTGGGGTTTGCCATTAATACAGTTGATATGTCAGTAACTTTACCAACAATTAAGGTTGGGGATGTTACAAATGCCTTACTTGTCTTGGTAAAAAAAACATTATCCCACCAACCAAGAAGTAGCTATAGTTACTGGTAAAGTGATAGTGTTAAAGTAAAGTGATCAAAGTCTGCAAAGACCAGAGAATAAGCGTAAAAAGCATGCAGGTCATAGATTAGGTCCATGCAGTTACCAACTAAAAAGGTTGAGCTGAATTGCAATGATGGATTCTCAATGTTGCACAAGTTACTAGAAGTAAAAATGTGCTTGTTCAGTAGTCTTCAGTGGTATTACAGACTGATGGGAGTGCTCTCGGATGGGGAGCCAAGGACAGCGACACCAGTTGTGGTGGTCGATGGACTGTCCAAGACGATTAATTCTCCAAACACATGGTATGAATTATTTGGAGTTATTGGGGGCGTTTTATGCATTGATAGCTGTTTGTTCTACAATAAAGAACTTACATGTTCAATTACGAGTAGACAATACCACAGCTGTGGGAGAAGACAATATTGTGGTAGGACAACAGATCACGAAAGTTCAATGACAATACAGAATGAATGTTAAAATTCAAAAAGTTTAAAAAAAAAGATTGTCAGACAGTATGAGTACCAAATGTTGATCTGTTGTGTCTGGATTAAATCTCCAGTGGTCTAAATGTGTCTCATGGGAGCCAGACCCAGGAGCATTAGCGGTGGATGCATTCTCGCTACATTGGGGAAGTATAGTCTTTTATGTTTTCGCCATTTTTGCCTGATTAGGCAATGTGTCACCAAAATAGAGCAAGTCTCCGCTGCAGGCGTTTGGTGGTTCCAAACTGGTATTGCTTCTCGGCCTTTTGGCTAAGATCAAGTGTAGTATCTGTTCTTATCAGTTAATATCTGATACGTACCTTATCTAGGGACCATTACTACACAGCCATTGTTCCCATTGGTGCTCAGAATGATGATTCAGACATTCATGACAAATCCCAGGTGCAGTAATTGTTGGTACATCCAGTAACAGCAGAAGTCATCCATTATATGACCGTATTAATTGTTAATCTGCAGGTTCTGATGGAATGTCGGATAGGACTATGGATGTCATAACTGCAGCTTGGAGATATAGCACTAAGAAACAATATATGTTTCATATAAGGAATGGGAAATCTTTTGTATACAGTCAGATATATTTTATCATACTGCAAACATATCGGATGTATTGGAGTTCCTTGCTATGTTGCACCTGAGTTAATGGAGCTCGGAGTGCTTTGTCCTCCTATTTAGGGCAATTTTCAGAATGACAATTTATCGGGTCTCATCCGTTAATATCCCGATTTATGAGAGGAATTTTAATATAATCCTACCAAACCCAGATATACAGAAATCTGGGATGTCAGTATAGTTCTCACATTGCTTCGGCAATGGACTCCAATTACATCACTGTCTTTTCAGAAGTTAATATTTAAAGTGGTTATGCTGATGACATTGATATCAGCACAATGAGTACAAACATTACAAATGTTGCGGTTACATTGTATGCAGTTGTCAATAGATAAAATGACGTTTTATGTCAATGATCTAAGCAAGCAAAGCAAGCCAAGAAAGGCTGGAACCAATGTAATCTTTAAGACATACTCTGTCAACTAAACATTGTGTATGGTTAAGCATCTGATTTAATATATATTGAATTAAGAGTCTCCGAGATTGTGAGACACCAATGTTCATTACCCACAAGAAGCATATAAAAAAGTGACAGTACAAACTATTTCTAGATGGATAAACAGGTTCTGGATTAACTGGAGTAGACACTGATGTGTTTAAATCTCACTCCACAAGGGCGGTATCAATGTCCGCGGCAAAGGTGCAGGACATGCCGCTCGACCAAATTCTGGAGACCGCAGGATGGTCTAAAGAGGAACTTTTCTAGATTTTATGATAAACCTGTTGTCACAGTGCCAGGGTTGCACATGCTGTGTTGGGTTCTGTTCAAATTGTTTGCTTTGTTGCATATCATTTGTTGTAATTTCCCCAGGGATAGAGGGATTATTACTTTTATTTTTATTATTATTATTAAAATATTAAAAATATTAAAATATTTATTGCATAATTTCAAGCAATATATATTATTTACTCACTACTGTGTAAACTCAAGCAGTGTGTCGTATGGAATGATCTACGGCATGAAAATCACAGAGCTTCAAAATCTTCAAAACTTCAAAACTCACGTGACTCCGAAGTAAAATAGTAAGATTAAACGAGAACTTACGAGTTTGAAGTTTGATCATTATTTTATGAGGAGTTACGATGAGGGATTACGTGCCCTCCACTCCCAGCCCTCATAATATAAATGATCATCTGGTAGTTCTAGTCTATGTAAGCCTTACTATCTTACTCCGGCTATTGGTTCTGTGTTTTTCATGCCGCTGCTTTGAAGTATGCCGAGCGCCAGGCGGGGTCTTCTTCACGTAATCCCTCATCGTAACTCCTCATAAAATAACGATCAAACTTCAAACTGGTAAGTTCTCATTTAATCTTACTATTTCATGTCGTTTTTGTTTTTCTTAAATTGCCTCTCGTTTATCCATGAACATGTATCTTTCATAAGTTATAGGAGCAGAATTAGGCCATTTGGCCCATCAAGTCTACTCCGTCATTCAATCATGACTGATCTATCTTTCCCTCTCAATCCCATTCTTCTGCCTTCTCCCCATAAACCCTGACACCCTTACTAATCAAGAACGTTCCAAATTTCTAACTGTGAAGCAGACTTGATGGGCCAAATAGCCTAATTCTGTTCCTATCTTATGAATTATTTGGGTGTGATAGTATTACAGGCCATTGATTAATGCTCCGCAGGTCACTGTGCATCATTAATGGACCTTCATCCCTCTTTTATTCCCCCCCCCCCCACAATCTACTTTGCAACACACACGCACCAGGTTTTCTGCCTGATATTCCTCCTCCAATTAACACCATTGATAACAGATTAACTACTCGCCCACCCCAAATCTTTCTGTGGGTATGTACAATGCAGCAAATGTTCAAGGACATGACAAGCCCAGTTCTCTCAGACGCTGTACCGGACACAAAGCACTTTGAGGTGTTTCTGTGAGACGTGATGAAGCGCTGCGCTGAGACAAGCCTCTGTGCTTTTAATTGCATTCATCACAAGAAAATGTTCGGCAAATCTCCTTTCATCTGCTCACAGCACTTGACACATTGAGGCGAATCTCATTGAAATGCTCCATTTTGTCGTCTGCATCTGTCGGCACCAAGACAGAAGCTTCAAACTGAAAAACTCTTATCATTCCTTCCTCGTATGAAATTTTAAATAGGACGCTTAAATTGAATTTTAAATGAACCTTTGTTAGCTTCACAATGAAACAACTTTGTCTTTGAATCTGGATTAGCACAGTGTGTAAACACATACACTACGTGCCTTAGGAGCATCTCTACATTTAGATCTCCACGTAAATGTTGGTGTGTGTGTGCACGTATTGTACTCTGCGCAGTAGAGTACACCTTTGCCATGTGGGCACTTACAAACTCTGCAGACTCCATGAGGTCCATCACACCAGGCTCCCTTAACCGTTGTTGACGGTAAAACCTTTCGAGATATTCTGAATTCATGAAAGATGCAGCATGAATCCAAATGCTTTCATACAAGTCGAATGTTGAGGTGGCAGGCAAAGCTCAGGGGGTGCAGCCTCTAGCTTCTGGGTCAGATTGGAATGGGCCCAAGGATCACTCTGGACTCTGGTGCAAGCGAGCCAGGCTTCTTCTTCTTGTGTGCACAGCCTAAAGTTGTAGGACAACTAGTTCTGTTTGATCTTACTTGATTGTGCACGCCAGGTTGATTGCATTCGTCGAAACAGGGCAGAGCACGTAAAGGTTGCAATCTCCCACCCCCGAGCCAGGCTGAGAATATTGAATCATCACAGCTGAGCGACTCCAGTGCTCTGGCTCCACTTGTTCTCAGCTGGCCACCGTGGGACGGTCACATTGTTTGCACGTTCAGCTCCCGACTCTGCCCCAGAGCTTTGTCGAAGGAGGAGGTTTAGTTTAGTTTAGGTTAGTTTAGTTAAGGGATATGGCGTGGAAACAGGCTCTTAGACCCACACCAACCAATGAGCACCTGTACCCTATCCTATACATTAGGGGTAATTTACAAACTTACAGCATGATAAATATAATAATATTTTAAAAAGTTCAGTATGTGGGTGTGTGTGTATATATATATATATATATATATATATATATATATATATATATATATATATACACACTTGAACTTCAAAGTTTATTATATTTATCATGCTGTAAGTATGTAAACCTTCACATTATATATATATATATATATATATATATATATATATATATATATATATATATACACACACACACACACATATGGCTGATAGACACAAAAAGCTGGAATAACTCCGCGGGACAGGCAGCATCTCTGGAGAGAAGGAATGGGTGACGTTTCAGGTCGAGTCCTTTATGTATGTGTGTGTGTGTATTATATATAATATAGACCAAACTTTTTTTAAATTTATTATTTTGTTTACATAGTAATAATACCAATACCATAAGCTATTGTACTGCTGCAAGTAAGAATTTCATTGTTCTATTTGGGGCATGTGACAATAAAACACTCTGGACTCTTGGCCACTGTGCTTTTAGCCGCCTGAGCTCCAAGCTCAGACATTTCCTCCACAAACCTCTCTTCCACGCTTCTCCTTCATGTAACTTGGAATCTACTTGCACCAAGTCTTTGTCCTCCTCCTTTGCGTTTCATCAGATTTTCTGGTGTCCACTTCAGTCTGAATTTGGCTCAATGAAGATGTGGCCTATCTTGGTTTATCTTTAATAATTCCACAAGATGGAAACATATACATCACCTTTTATCACATTTTTATCATCTTTTGAGTCCTCAGTGTAGGCCAACAAAGACGTTTTTAATGCAGAGCTGAACAAACATAAAGCAATGTGTACGAAGGAACTGCAAATGCTGGTTTGCACTGAAGATAGTCACAAAATGTTAGTTAACGGGCAGGTGGGACTAGTGTAGCTGGGACATGTTGGCTGCTGTGGACAAGTTGGGCCGAAGGGCCCGTTTCTATGCTATATACCTTTATGACTCTCTAACTCAGTGGGACAGGCAGCATCTCTGGACAGAAGGACGGGTGACGTTTCAGGTATGAAGAAGGATCTCGACCCAAAACGTCACCCATTCCTTCTATCCAGAGATGCTGCCTGTCCCGCTGAGTTACTCCAGCATTTCCTAATTCCGGCCTGTTTTTTGAGCACTAATCTCTCATTTGATGCTGTAAATTATGGTCGGAGATAATGGTAAATAAACCCTTTATTGGGGATTAGTCAGACAATCTACTCCCAATATTTGAACACCAGGTGCTTATTCTGGATCAGTTCAGTTTAAAGAAACAGTGGGGAAACAGGCACTTCGGCCCAGTGAGTCCACGCCGACCAGCGATCACCCATACTATCCTACACACTTGGGATAATTAACCAACAAACCTGCACGTCTTTGGAAAGTAGGAAGAAACTGGAGCAAACTGGATTCTTTGGAAACTGGAGTCTTTGGAAACTGGAAGAAACCCACGAGGTCAGAGGGAGAACGTAAAAACATACAGACAGCACCAGTACTAAGGATCAAAGCTGGGTCTCTGGCACTGTAAGGCAACAACTCTACCACTGTGCCACTGTTAATGACCAACAGAATATCAGTCAGTGGATGCAACACAAACATTAAAGACTCCGAGCCTATGCTGGCTGTCTCTTCCCAACCAAAATAAACCAGGGGTAGAAACATAGCAAGAGATACAGAAGCATGGCAGGAGATGGAAGGAGGCTTCCCTGGAAAAAGCCTCCAGACTAGGGTAAATGAAGGACTGCACAAGGCTGGAATCTGTCCTCTCATAGACTGAGCAGTCATCTCATGGAGAACTTTATCAATGAGGAGAGGATCAAGATCAGAGCTCAGGAGGTAACTTGGCTCAAGGAGATGGCACTGACTTCTTACGAGCAATCTTCTGCCTACTCCTGGAATGGTTTTTCTACTTAGATCTGGTAGATATGGTGGCACAATGCCCAACGTTCAGAAGTAACGTCTTCCTGCAGCGAGTGGTGGGCATGTGGAACTTTCCCCCACGTGGGACAGTTGGATGGCATGGGCGGTTCTGAGGGAATCTAAGCATACCTGGGGGAATGGAATAGAGGGTCAGGCTGATACAGTTCAGTGAGGAGGCACGGAGGGAGGCATGAAGTAAAAATCCAGGCACAAGTCCATTGTGTAATTTTCCCATTTTATGCTATAAATTCTATAGAAAAGGTTTAATAAAGGAATGAAGAAATTAGCAAAAGCTTAATTGCAAAAACCAAGTGTGGAATGGTGGAGCAGCAGTTAGTGCTGCTGCTGCCGGACTGTGTGGAGTTTCCCTGTTCTCCCTGAAAACAACTGGATTTCCCCTGTGAGTAGGTATGTTACAAAACCTACCTTTAGCAGCACTGCAGTTCTGTCACTGCCCGTGTGCGCGACTTTGGCGCCTTTGAGAGGGGGGCAGGTTTAAAATGCCGTTTACTCCAGACTACTCAAATCGATTAATCTCAGGGGGTTTAGTTCCTGAAGAGAAATCGCTCCGACATTTGTTTTATGGAGTTATTTTTAGACTACGCTGGATCATTTATTAGCATGAATAAATTAAAAATCATCTTCTAAAGCCGTGAACGCCGACAACGGGACGGATCTTACTTAGGGGACAAAACAAGGTGCACAGTTTATTTATACATAAAAACGTGCTTCTTAGGATGCCTTTAATCAAAATTTCATGTTGCGAAAAGGTGACTTAAAAAATATACGAACCGGCAGTATATTTCCTGCCGACTGGGGTTTAAATTCACCGCAAACTGCAACGTTCCAATCGATCGCGTTCATCAAAAACCCACTCGCAAGATGATTTAAATGGCCATTAATTTACGGGAATTAAACACTAAATTCCTTCCAGTTGATCCAGTTGCATGATAACAGTCAATGCCCTATGCCCTCTAGTTTTTAACATCTACCCTAGGAAATAGGGAATGACTGTCTACCATATCTATGCCTTTCGAGCATAAGGACGCCTATGTTCGCCACCAGTTCTCCCTTCATTGTATGGACACTACCGGGTGATATTGGCCACTTTAACTGCACTCTATCCCACACTCCACAGGCGCTGAGTTCTGCCTTAACCGAGACCGGCTAATTCCATATCCTACTCTGGGACAATGCTCTAGTGGCAAAGTCTTTATACGCAGAAAAAAAAAAATTGGTGCAGGAGTAGGCCATTCGGCCCTTCGAGCCAGCACTGCCATTCAATATGATCATGGCTTATCATCTAAAATTAGTACCCCGTTCCTAGGTTCCGGGTTTAAAATGCGACTTTTCTATTCAAATCAATTTTAACAGGCTTTTTAGTTGCTGAAGAAAAACTGCTTAGACTGCTGTTTTATTAAGTTTATTAAAATTAGCGCTGGAAAAATTAAAAGCAGGAGTAAATTAAAAATCATCTTTCGATGCCGTCAACGCTGACAATGGGACGGATCTTACGTAGGGGACAAAACAAGGTACACCGTTTATTTTTACATAAAAACGTGCTTCTTCGGATGCCTTTAATCAAAAGGTGACTTAAAAAATATTTTTCCTGCCATTATGGAGGTTAAATTCACCGCAAACCGCAACGTTCCAATCGATCGCGTTCCACAAAAACCCACTCGCAAGTTGATTCAATGGCCATTAATTTACGGGAATTAAACACTAAATTCCTTCCATTTGGCCTATAAATTCATGACAATGAGATTTAAAAATCATGTTATATTGTGAATTATTGTGTGAATGGTATTTGGACACTTAGACTTTTTAAAAATGTTAACCTTTTCTTAAGAAATGGATAGATGTTTAGATCTAGTAATTGAATTTTGTAATTAGCTACAATTAGGTAACTAACTAATTATATGCTTTAATTTCAGGTCATCCAAGTAAGATTGTTTCATATTTGTTTCAGAATGCTTCAATCTATAATAACTGAAAATTTAATTCAGTTCTCTTAATTTTTAAGAAAGTTATGGGCTTTTGACTGTCCTTGATCACAGCTTTTGTGTTAAGTCAATGGAAAAGCAATAGGGAACAAGATGCTAATTTCTGAGTATGAAAATGGCCATAACTTTTTTAATACTGAAGATATGAAAGTGAATTAGGTGTCAAATTATGTTTTATCTGATGGGATAAATTGCAGACTTGATTTTTTAAATCTCAAAATGTTGTAACATTGCTACCGTTCCTGCCTATTCCCCATATCCCTTGATTCCTATAGCCCCAAGAGCTAAATCTAACTCTTGAAAACATCTAGTGAATTGGCCCCCACTGCATTCTGTGAGAGAATTCCACAGATTCAACAACTCTCTGGGTGAAAATGTTTTTCCTTATCTCAGTCCTAAATGGCCTACCTCTTATTCTTAAACTGTGACGCCTGGTTCTGGACTCCCCCAACATCGGGAACATTTTTCCTGCATCTAACCTGTCCAATTCTTTAAGAATTTTATATGTTTCTGTAAGATCCTCTCTCATCCTTCTAAATTCCAGTGAATACAAGCCCAGTCGACCCATTCTTTCATCGTATGTCAGACTTTACAGATACAACGCAGAAACAGGTCCTTCGTCTCCCAAGTCCCTGGCAACCAGCGACCACCTCGTACACTAACAATATCCTATACACGAGGGATAATTTACAATTTTATCGATGCCAATTAACCACACAAACATGTACGTCTTTGTGAGACGAAACCGGAGCACCCAGAGAAAACTCACAAGGTCACGGGGAGAACATACAAACTCCGTACAGACAGCACCCATAGTCAGGACCGAATCCGGACCTCTGGCGCTGTAAGGCAGCAACTCTACCGATGCGCCACCTTGCCTCCGAGCTGTCCCAGGTGCAGGGTGGTGTGCCTGAAGGGGGTTGTGGGGAACAACGTCACGTTTACCTGTTCGTACTTCTCGAGCTCGGTGTGGTAGATCTGCCGGATCTGCGTCAGCTTGGCCCGGTAGTCCGTGTGCTCCGCTGAGTTGTCGGTGGCCGTGCCCCCGGAGGCAGCGGCGGCGGCGGCTGCGGCGGTGGAAGCGGAGGCTGAGCCTTTCTCCGGCCCGGCAACACCCTCCGCCAGCAGCATGTTGTCCAGACGCAGCAGCTGCGGGTCTGGAGGCTCCTCTTCCTGCGCTCCCCGGATACTCAACTCTGCAAGAGAACAGCACGCCTTTAGACTGCGCCGACCAAAGCCCTGAGACAACACCCCCTCCCTCCTTCACCCTCCCCACGAAGTTGAGGCAGTGCAAGACTCCCACTGCTGAATGGACACAAAGTGCTGGAGTAACTCAGCAGGTGGAGCAGCATCTCTGGTCAACGTGGATAGGTGATGTTTCGGGTCGGGACCCTTCTTATTTAGGACACCTTGTGACTCCCACTGCTACCTGCCCCAGTTGGGTTTTGTTTCAGTTTAGTTTAGAGATACAACATAGAAACAGGCCCTTTGGCCCACCGGGTCTGCACCAACCAACGATCCCCCTACACTAGCACTATCCTACACATGAGGGACAACTTACAATTTTTTACCGAACCTTCAAACACATACGTCTTTGGAGTGCGGAGGAAACTGGAGCACCTGGAGAAACGCCACACAGTCAAGCTGAAAGCAGACAAACTCTGTACAGACAGCATCCATAGTCAGGATCGAACTCGGGTCCCTGGCGCTGTAAGGCAGCAACTCGAGCGATGCGCCAGCGTGCTGCCCATGTTCCAATGTGACTCAGGGTGGCATTGGAGAGGCGCCTGATAGTTGACTGGCAGCTTGAAAGGTGGGTCATGTCACAAGAATCCCAATGCCAACGCTTATGTGGAGTGGGAAAGGAGAGATACTTCCCTTGTACATTTCTGGGCACCAAAATGGGAGATGTAATTTTAGTTTTTAGAGATAGAGCATGGTGACTAGCCCTTCGGCCCACCAAGTCCATGCCGACCACTGATCACCCGCTCTATCTCTACACTAGGTGTATCCTATACACTATGGAGCATTTACAGAAGCCAATTATCATAGAAAACTGCATGTCTTTGGAGTGTGGGAGGAAACTGGAGCACCTGGAGAAAACCCACGTGGTCACAGGGAAGAACGTACAATCTCCCTACAGGCAGCACGTAGTCAGGATCGAACCAGGGAAGTAGATGCATTTGGATGCACATCCAGGAAGGCCTCCTGTCCTGCTAAATGGCTCCGTGCTGGGACAGGAATGTGTGAAGGACATTGGATGTGTCCAGCGAGGATGCAGCTGGCAGCTGGTGTGCTGGCAATGTAGTGGGGTGCAGGCGACAGTACGGCCTACCAGAATGGTGTACCTTGCCTCCAGCTTGGTGGCCTTGTTTCAAACATCAAGGTTTGGCAGTGGGAAGCAATCCTCTGCAACCCTTTGTGCTACAGACTGAGCTGAGGATACACGGACGGCCTCCTGCCTTGGAAAAGGAGAGAGCTTGAGATGGAGAGGGTGTAGCATAAGGCTAAAGCAGCTTCACATCACCACGTGATAAGTACCTACACCGAGGGCATTCATTACATTTTCTACAGACATCACTGTCTGGAGGATGCTGATTACAAAGGTCACTTTCCTCAGATTCAGATACCACTGGCATTGATTCCAGAGGGAGCACTGTGTATGTGGAGGTCACTGTGTGCGGAGGTCACTGTATGCGGAGGTCACTGTCTGGAGAGCATTGATTACAGAGGGAGCACTGTGTACACAGAAGACATTTAATTTAGTTTCAGCTTCAGTTTAGTGATACAGCGTGGAAACAGGCCCGTAAGTCTGCACCGATCAAAGATCACCCTGAAGGTAGACAAAAAATGCTGGAGAAACTCAGCGGGGGAGAGCCCATCCCCCTTCCAAGTTCTTCCACAAGTCTCTGCCAAAACGTCGCCTAAATCCTTCTCTCCATAGATGCTGCCTCACCCGCTGAATTTTTCCATCATTTTTAGTGTACTTTCGATTGTTCCAGCATATGCAGTTCTTTTTTAAACAAAGATCACCCTGGTACTAGCAGGAAAGAACTGCAGATGCTGCTTTACATCGAAGGTAGACAGTTCTGTGTTATCCCAGTTTTGCATTCCATGCACGAGGGACCATTTACAGAAGCCAATTAACCTACAAACCTGCATGACTTTGGAATGTTGAAGGAAACCGGGGCACCTGGAGAAAACCCACGCTGTCACAGGGAGAACGCGCAAACACCATGCATACAGCACCCATAATCAGGATAGAACCGGGTTCTCTGGCGCTGTTAGGCAGCAACTCTACCACTGCACCACTATCACAGAGGGTACTGATCACGAGACGTGAAACCTGGAAATAAAGCAGCGGGCTTCAATAAGTGCTTACATAAATGCACGTTTCATGTTTGTCGCCTATTACGCAAGTCGGGGGTGACTGTAACTCCATTCAATGCTCTTCCGGCAAATCCCTACAAAGTATTTTACCAAGGATTCTTTCCCTATTCCAACATGTAATGTTTCCTTCACTCATGAGTATTTCTAAACAGCCCCTGCCATTCCGGTCACAATTGTGCTCACACCTGCAAGCAGAACTTGGGTTCTGGTTGACTCATGGGATGTGGGCATTGCCAACGGGTCAGCAGTCACAGCCCTTCCATGACACCATCCCTCGTCACTCCTCCAGCATTGCAGCCACCATTGCTGGCCACGGCTCAGCTCCAGGCAGTCAGTGGCGCCGTTACAATCTGCCGGACATCAAATTACTCGCCTCAAAGGAAGTACAAATGGAAGCCACTGTTGGCTTCCTGCTCATTGAGCATAAAATGTAGCATTTGCTCCAGTACCATTCCTGCTCTTACGCCATGCCAATGAAACATCTGGATGGCCACTCAAAGAGAATGTTCCATAAAACAAACTGCTGGAGGAACTCAGCACATCCAGCAGCATCTGGGGATGCAAAGACATCGCATTCCCTCCACAATGCTGTTCGAAAGGCTGAGTTCCTCCAGCGGTGTATTTGATTTTTGCTCTGACAGAGTCCAACATCTGCAGTCTCGAATATCTCCTGAGACCATTCTATTGATACACAAGTCCGGTGCTCATTTCCATCATATAATGGCCTCTAAAGTATGCTTTACGGGGACAAGCACCTTGCAGATAACAAAATGATGAGGGAGGACTCGTTTAAACTTACCGAATAGTCAAAGGACTGGATAGAGTGGATGTGGATAGTATGTTTCCACCAGTGAGAGAGTCTAGGACCCGAGGCCATAGCCTTAGAATAAAAGGACATACCTTTGGAAAGGAGGTGAAGAGGAATTTCTTTTGTAAGAGGGTGGTGAATCTGTGGAATTCATTGCCACTGAAGGCTGTGAAGGCCAAGTCAATGGATATTTTTAAGGTGATCAATAGACTCTCGATCAGTAAGAGTATCAGGGGATATGGAGAGAAGGCAGGAGAATGGGGTTGAGAGGGAAAGATAGATCAGCCATGATTGAATGGCGAAATAGACTTGATGGGCAAATTTAATAGGGATCTGAAGGAGATCCTTTCACCTATGGGAGGGGTGGGGACCTGAAATAACTGCCCCAGAGGGTGATAGAAGCAGAGCCACTGACACAATTTAAGATTTAGGGGTAGTACAGTGGTGCAGGGCTGAGGGCCCTGTTTCCGTGCTGTATCTCTAAACTAAACTGTTTTGATGAGCATTTGAAACGCCTTGGCATAGTCCGTCTTTCAGTCTAAGTACTGGAGGATGGGATTAGTATGCATGGGTGCCCACTGGTTGGCAATGGCCTGTTTTCATGCTGTCTGAGTCTATGAACCAGCTAGGTATATTTTCTCTCATTACAAGTGTTGCAATTCAGTAATTTCAGTGGAAGAACTGTACATTAAAGCGAATAATGTTTGTGGTGGACTGAGGGCCCTATCATAATTGGTATTTGTTAATTAAGGAAAGTAATAATTAAAGGATAATTTATTTTAGAGATACAGCTCAGAAACAGGCCCTTTGACCCACTGAATCCAAGTTGCAGGGCTGCCAACATTGGGTGAGAGTTGGGAGTGAGAAATTGTGAGATACCAAGCCCAAGAGAGCGTAGCGACGGAAGGGGGGCGGGGGGCGGGGGGGGGGGGGGGGGGGGGAAGGGTGTGGGAGGGCCCCCTCCCATTGGTACCGAGTTTTTGTATTTTTCAGCTTGAAATTGTGCAATCTGGTACATACACTTGAATGCAATATTGATGCTTTAAATTGGATTAGCAATGAATAAGGTTAGGCTAAATTACATTCCCAATTACATTCCACAGTAGAGCCCAGGCTCTGGTCAACAGGTGCAGCACATGATGATCTTAGTGTATTCATGTATGGAAATCAGATTCTAATCAAGCATTCGGCCCAATGTTGACCAACCTGGGTCTCACTGCACACCTGGTACTTCTCCTGACCCTGACTCCAGTTGCATAACTTCTCTCATTCCTGACCCTGAGTCCAGCCTTACACCTGCCCCCCTATTCTACCCTGATCATAGCTGCTTACCTGCTTAGGTTCCCAGTGCTGAAAACTCCCATTATCCCAGCTTTGATTGCACACCTAGTACTATTCCAGACCTTGACTCTGGATGCACACTTGGCCTTGCTCCGAGCCTCCCTGCACTGACAATATATCTGGCCCACACATAAAACCCCATATTTGACCTGCTGGACTTAACCTATTATGTTCAAGTCCACAGGTGCTTATCTAATGCGGTAATCTTTTATGGGGCACTTCATGGACAAAATTTTGTGTAACAAAATTTGTTACATCCATTGGCTTCCTTGTTATCTAACATGCTTCCTCGGGGCTTGCCTGCGCCTCCATCTCATACCCCGTGGATTCCAGCTCCAATTCCCTGCCTCCCAGTTCGGACCCCAGCTGGACTATCGGTACCGACTGGCTATCTGCCGCCACACTGTACAATTCTCCACACTGCGATATCTAACATGCTAGTTACTTTGTCAAATAAGTCATCAATTGGTTGAACACAATTTCTCATCCATAAAATTATACTCACTCAGCTGTATAAGTATTCTGTTACCATTTCCTTCATTTTCCTAACAAATTGTCCCAAAGTCATTTTCACCCCAATGTTTTCAGTATTTTGATGTCTTCCTCTCAGCTGCAACTTTTCAGAAATGCAAAGTCCAATAACTATATATTTAAGCAATAATATTCTATTTCATTTGACCTTGAGAGTACATAATATTTTCTGTGGTATTCATAACACTGCAATAATAAAAAGATCTTTGTTTTGATTGCACCTACCAACATTCATACATTATTATATTACAGTTAATATGTACCGAGGGCAAATTCCAATTTTAAATTACTTTCACATTGAAGTGATTGAAATCCAAGTGAAGATTAAATGAAATCAGAAAAATAAAATCTCCGGAATCGATGATATTAATTACGTCGTTGGTTGGAGTCAGTATCAGCACAATTACTATATTAAACTTTGAATCTTCAGATGTTCTGATTCAAGCTAAAACTAACGACAAATAATAACCTCCTCACACATTCCCCTGCAAGTATCTCTGTCACTCCTTTAAATTTTTCCCCTTCTTTGAACAAGGTTGTAAACATCGCATCTGAATCAGTTTGCATCTGATTACACTTCTTGAGGATGTTCATCTACATGTTCAATTAATAAAACAACGAGATTGGGGACATTTCTATTCGACCTGTCAAAGGAATTTGGGGGGGTGGGGGTTAGAAATAGTCAGTGAGGTAAACAAACATAATAGTTGAGTGGCAAATGACAATAGTGCTACATTCCCAATATTTAACTGAAGGAAATAGTAGGTTATCGGGGTTGTATGTTGTGACAGACAGCCCGACATCTTGCATGTCATTTTAATATTACACTTATCCCGTCCCCCTGGATACGACAGAGCATGAGAAATTCTGTGATCAGCGCGAGAGCATGAGAATTTGGCGAAATGCGTGAGTCTCATGCTCAATGCATGAGAGTTAGCACCTCTGAAGTTGGGATCTTGGAGACTTAGGTGAATGGTGTATAAAACAGCATGAAAGTATGGGAGAGAAGACAGGAATGTTTTTTCCTAGATCATAAGGTGTCTGAAGAAGTGTTCTGACCTGAAACATCACCTATCTATGTTCTCTAGGGATGGTTACTGACCCGGTGTTAGTTCAGCATTTTGTGTCTTTCTTTGGTAAATCAACACTTTACAGTTCCATGTTTCTACAAGATATACCTGGGCAGGATAAAACCCACGTCCATGAAGGAATTTTGAACTAAAGACTAAAGGTTTAAGTTTTAATTGCAGATGTGGTCTATTTATTAATGGCATTCCAGAATGCTGTAGGCAGGGGATGAAAGATAAGATGTGGCCCTGAAGTCAACATTTAGTTATGTGTTGTAACCGAATGGGGCTTTCAAAAACAATATTTTAATTCAATTATAGTAAGAAATTACCTTTGTTTCATCAAGTTTAGATTGAATGATATGGCATTGTTTGGTTTTATTTCCTTGCATAATTAAGTTTAAAATCTTATGTAATCAAGTGACACTGTGGCAGGGTGGCGCAGCGTAGAGCTGCTGCCTCACAGCGCCAAAGACCCAGGTTTGAACCTGACTACGGGTGCTGTCTGTATGGAGTTTGCACGTTCTCCCTGTGACCACGTGGGTTTTCTCTGGGTGCTCCGGTTTCCTCCCACACTCCAAAGATATGCACATTTGTAGGTTAATTGTCTTTGGTAAAATTGTAAATTGTCCCTAGTGTGTAGGATAGTGCTAGTGGTTGTCTCGGTGGGCCGAAGGGCCTGTTTCCACGTTGTATCTCTAAATCTAACGTCTTACAGGCTGACAAGATACAAAGAGCTAACAGTTTGAAGCTCTCACACAAAGAATTGACCAGGCAATCATTCAACAATAATTGCCTATGATTTTGAATTTAAACACAATTTAGTTTGGCTAATGCATGCCTGATAGTTGATTTTTGGATTGTCTCCCTTCACTGGGAGCCTTTGTTGGAGAAGAAGGAACTATTGATGTGATTAAGGGTGTTAGTAATGGTTTTAAATGTTCTAATCAATTTTGGATCCCCTTAATAGACTTGGTGCAAGTTTTTAAAAGTGTAAAAGCAGCGTAATTAATTTATTGTAATATCAAATTCACATTCAGCAGCTTGGAATACCATCAGCACCAATGTGCAGAGGTGTTAACCCTTCCCACTGATTGCTCCTTTGTTCTGTGAACCAGAGAATGGAATTTTAATCACGCAAATAGGGATGAATGTTGACAAAACCTGCTCGCACTGCAATAGGATTTGTTTCTAATTTAGAATCGGCAAAGTCACAATAAATCAGGATTGATTGTGACTTTGCTGGGATTAAATTCACCAATGGATATTAGTCTTAGCCTTGAATTCAGGAAAACTCTGGTTAAGAATGAATAATTAATTACTTTCTCATGGGGAAGTTTGGGTTCTTGGCATTGAATGGCAAGCGATGGTGTGCATTGATTGAAAGATACAGCACGGAAACAGGCCTGTCGGCCCACCATTCCGCACCAACCATCGATCAACCGTTCACACTAGTTCTATGTTATCTCACTTTCGCATCCACAATTTACAGAGACTGATTAACCTACAAACCTGCCGAATTTGGGAGGTGGGTGGCAACCAAAGCATCTTGTGGAAACCCATGTGATCAGAGGGAGAAAGTGCAAACTCCACACAGACAGCGCCGGAGGTCAGGATGCAACCTGGGTCTCTGATGCAGTAAGGCAGCACCTCTACCAGCCGCGTCACGTTGAATGGTGCGCATTGGATGGTGCCTGTGACGGGGTGTTGAGTTGTCACTGGTGGTGCTCAGGTGAAAATTGTTTGCCCTGGGGCAGCAAGCAGTTACTAAATGAAAGCATTTCATGAAAATGGTTAATAGAGAGAGAAGGGTAGTGATAGAGAGAGGGGGGAGGAGAGAGAGAGAGAGAGAGAGAGAGCGAGAGAGAGCCGGTAGAGAGAGTGGGCGAGGTAGAGAGAGAGGGGGTGAGAGAGAGAGGGGGAGAAAGAGAGGGGGGAGAAAGAGAGGAGGGGGAGGGAGGGAGTGTGTGAGAGTTTGTGTAAAAGAGTTTGTCTGTCTGTGTCTGTGTAGGTGACAAGCAGGGGAGCATGAAGTACTGATCTCAGTACAGTCCACTAATCTATGTTGACGGGGCAGTGCAGCACTCCATTCTGCTTTCCAGAGCCGCGAGAGATCGATGAGACGAGTGCCACATTTTTACTGGGAGATCGTTAGAGCTATCCAACAATAATCAGCTGACCCTAAATGAGTGGATACTTCAATTAAAAGAGAGCACAAGCAGGCCTGGAGTCTGATAATGGGATGGAACCTGATGTTGACACAGCTTCAGGCTCTGCCGCTCACGGAGAACGGCTTCAGGAACACTAACCGGAATGAGGAGGTTGATGAGGTGCTGACCAACCGTGTTCACTCCATTCTAAGCACCTCTACATCTGTGACACCAAGCGCAAACTCGCCGATCGTTCCGCTACCACATGCGCTCACTCTTCTAGGAGCTCCCGGTTGCTAACGATGTGAACTACCCTTCCCATTCCGACACATCTGTCCTGGGCCACCTCCACTTCCAGAGTGAAGCCACGTGCAGATTGGAGGAGCAGCACCTCATACTCCGCTTGGATAGGTCACAACCCAATGGCACGAACATTGAGTGCTCCAATTACATTGATATCTCCTTCCTTCTCATCTGCCAAGTTCCACACCCACTCCCAACCCTGCACAGTTTGCTTTTCACTCCCCAATCCCCGTCACCCAGTTCCTTTCCCCTCTTCCATCTCCTCCATCTGCTCATCTCTCACGCCTTCCTACTCCGTATGTTCCATCCTCCTTCCGCAATCCCTCATTCTCTTCCACCCACCTTGCCTCGCTCTGGTTCTACATTTCATTCCTCACCCTCCTCTGCTTTTCCGATTCCTCATCACCGCCAGCCTTGGTTACTGTCTCCACCCTTCCATCCCACAGCTGATCTATCACTTGCCAACTCTGGTCCACCCCTTTCCCATCACCTCTTTCTTCCAGCTGTATCCTCTCTACTCCATCAGTCTGGATGAAAGCTCATGAGCCAAGATATCAACTATCCCTGTCCCACCATGGGTGCTACCCAACCCACTGAGTTCCTCCAACGGAAATCTATAATTAATGTGAACATGGGCAGGCAAAAATGAAGATGTAAAACACAGCCATGAATCCACAGGGAACTCAACTTAGTCCTGAAAGTTGCCGTACAGATGACCTGCATGTTCTGGTCGCTCCAGTTACAAAAATGTAATGATTCAATGGTGCTTTGATTGTTACGAGCAAATGCAGAGTGAAATTATTTTCTTACATACAGTCCAGTGAGGTACTGCCATACCCAAGAACAATCCCTGATTAGCAAAGTGTACAGAAATAGTTCTCTGAGCCCGCCTGCAAGAAGTGCCACGTTTTGTCCATTCCGTGCTCATGAGCAGTGCCCGATCCAGGCAAGCCCCAGGCTGCTGCGGGCCTCCAGCTATCGAGTCCCTTGGACATCTGGATCAACCAGCGAACCAACGTCCCTCTTCTCGACCGTCCTCCTTCGTTCCCCGGGGACACCTCCCGCAGCTGACATTGAGGCGGTGGTCCCCGGTCCCCAGACCCCGGTTCCCTTCCCTTGGTCTACCAGAGGACTGGTCCAGGGAATTAAAAACTGACTGCAAAAGTCCCCTTGCAGTCACCACATCGGACCAATTGTCATTGCTGCCCTCTCCGTCCTCCTGAGTACTTCTGGTAGTGGATGCTCTTTCAAAAACTCTTTAGCGCTGGCTGCTCGGAAAGTGGTGAAATCATTGGACAAAGTCAGCATGGATTTACCAAGTCTCGAATCTACAGTCCGTGGCCCGCCGGGGCTTGCGTTGGGGTTTCCGTGGGGGGTTCATGGAGCAGGGGTCAGCTCGGTGACAATATCTCCAAGTTTGGATGACACTAAGCTGGGGGGCAGTGTTCCTGTGAGGAGAGATGCTACAAAAACAGGAAAGCAGCTATTATTTAAATGGTGGCCGATTAGGAAAAGGGGAGATGCATGGGGCTGCAGGAATCACCATCCAAAAAAAGTGAGGTGATTAATAAAATTCACTTCACTGAACTTCTATCGTGGAAAAATAAGCAATTGAACACTAATGCAGGAAGATTTCCCGATCCGTCGTCACACAGGGAACTCTCTGCCACAGAGGGTGACAAGAGTGAGTTGGATGTGGCCCTTGTGGCTACAGAGGGTTATGGACAATTGTGATATTCATAGGGCGGTTTTAGGATGCAACACCCTCTCCCAAACACAGGGGCACCTCGCCCACAATGGCTGGCTGGGAATCATACCAAAAAGTGAGGTAATAAAAATTCGTAAAAAAAAGCTGCAATTGGACAAGAATGGCCTGCCATAGCTCGGGTTCTCCAGATGGTGCTACTAATATGTGGCTGGCATGTACAGTCCTGTGGGTGGCAGTCAATGCCAGTGGCTGAGAATATCCAGTCCCATCACCAATATACCTGGCACAGTGGCTGGAAGAAAGCCTGGAACATCCTCTGTGAATATGATGGACTTCCACAGGAACACCGATATTCCCAGAGAATGAGGTTAAGATAGTTGATGAAAAATAGTTTCAGCCTAACCCAGGATGGAACTGCAGTGGGGTAATCAACCAGTCAAAATGACACAGTGCTGGAGCAACTCAGTGGGTCAGGCAGCATCTCTGGACAGGTGATGTTACGGGTTGGGGACCCTTCTTCAGACTGCGGTGGGGGAGGAGAGGTGAAAGCTGGAATTGTTGATTTATTCGTGTTAGCTGAGATGTCGTTGCTTGGTAGGAAACTCAGGATCAAGCTATTTGCAGGTCTGCTCCGAGAGGCTGATCATGGCACACATCAACTCCAGCCTCCGAGTCAGCCTTGATCCACTTCAATTCATCAGCCACCACAACAGGTCCACTGTAGACGCAATCACCCTGGCCTTATAGTCATCCCTGGAACATCTGGGTAATAAGGACACCTATGTCAGACTCCCCTTCATTGACTGTAGCACCTCTTCAATACATAAGTCCAACCAAACCTGTCTCCAAATCTTGGGCCTAGGACTCAGCATCTCCCTCTGCAGCTGGATATTTGACTTCCTGACCCAGAGACCGCAATTGGGAAGGATAGGCAACAAAAAAAACCTCCACACCTTTGGAGTGTGGGAGGAAACACGTCCTTGATTATGCTGGTGGTCTTGCTGAGGCAGCATGAAGTGTAGATGGAGTCAATGGAAGGGAGGTTGGTTGATCTGATGGTCTGGGCTACATCCACAACTCTCTGCAATTTCTTGCAGTCTTGGATGGAGCTGTTCACAAACCCTGCTGTGATATATCCCGATAAGATGCTTTCAGAAGATGGGCTCATGGGGACATGCCGAACGTCCCACCAGTTTCAAGGGCAGCTTTTTCCCCCATTGTTATCAGACACTTGAACTGACCTCTCATATGCCACGGATGAATTCTCAATCTTCAGATTTATCTCATCACAGCCCTGGCACTATATTTTTACTTGCACTTTCTCTATGGCACTATATCCTGCGATCTATTTACTTTCTCTTTCACATTACCTGAGGTGCCCTGTATGGCATGATTTATCGGGATAGTACGGAAAACAAAGTGTTTCACTGTATCTCGGTGCACGCAATAATAATAAATCAATACCAACAAGGTTTGCAAGATGCATAGCTGAGAGATGTGACGTGCTGTGTGAAATTTGCAGCCGCCCTCTCATGTCAGGCCTGGAGGTCTGAGCCATGTTGACCCCCAATACCTTTGCCACATGATCTTTCCAAGCACTGCGGCAGATCCTGCTATTAGCCCACAGTTTACTCTGGATGTAACCTCCCTATTTCTTTTTTTAAACTTGGAACATAGAACTGTACAGCACGAGAACAGACCCTTCAGGCCACGGAACCTGTGTTAACCCTGATGCCAGATTAAACTGCACATCTATCTCCCTGCACCTAGTAAGGTATTCTTCTATTTCCTGCCTGTCCATTGTCTGTCTAAATGCCTTTTAAACATCGCTACTGTACCTGCCTCCACCACACCTCTGACAGCACATACGAGGCACCAACCACTTTTCTTTAAACTATCTGCCCTCACCCCTTAAAGCTGTGCCCTCTACCATTTGACATTTCCACCCTAGGATAAAGAAGTTCCTTAAGATAATTTTGACAACTTTCATGATTCACAAGGACTTTTACTCCCATGGTTAACAGCATATATATTAGGGGAGCGGGGGGGGGGGGGGGGGGGGGAGGTGGAGAAGGGAAGAACTGCAGATGGTGTTTTATACAGAAGGTACACACAAAATGCTGGAGTAACTCAGCAGGTCGAATCTGAAGTAGCCTCTCAACATGAAAGATCACCAGTTCCTTTTCTCCAGAGATGCTGCCTGTTACCCGCTGAGTTACTCCAGCTTTTTGTGTCTATCTGCCATATTTGGGGGGGCTGGCATGGCCCCTCGGTTGGTTTTAGAGGGAGGTTCTACGATGTTTTCTGATCCTGCTGCATCCATCGTGGTGTTACATAGAAACATAGAAAATAGGTTCCAGAGTAGGCCATTCAGCCATTCGAGCCAGCACGGCTGAATGGCTGAATGGCCATCAATATGATCATGGCTGATATTCAAAATCAGTACCCCGTTCTGGCTTTTTTCCCCATATCCTTTGATTCCCTTAGCCCTAAGAGCTAAATCTAACTATCTTGAAAACATCCAGTGAATTGGCCTCCACTGCCTTCTGTGGCAGAGAATTCCACAGATTCACAACTCTCTGGGTGAAAAAGTTTTTCCTCATCTCAGTCCTAAATGGTCTACCCCTTATTCTTAAACTGTGGCGCCTGGTTCTGAACATTGGGAACATTTTTCCTGCATCTACCCTGTCCAATTCTCTAAGAATTTTATATGGTTCCATAGGATCCCCTCTCATCCTTCTAAATTCCAGCGGATACAAGCCCAGTCGACCCGTTCTTTCATATGTCAGTCCTGCCATCCCGGGAATTAACCAGGTGAAACTACAGTGAAGAAAGCCAAGGGCATGTTGGCCTTCTTTGCGAGAGGATTTGAGTTTAGGAGCAAGGCGGTCCAACAGCAGCTGTAAAGGGCCCTGGTGAGACCACACCTGGAGTATTGGGTGCAATTTAGGTCTCCAAATTTGAGGAAGGACATTAAGGAGTGGAGACAACTTTGAAGAAGCCAGACAACTTTTAATAAGCTAGAGATACAGAGCTGTGAAGCTCGGCGGACATTTAACATTACCGGTCGGTTATCCTTGGTTCTGAAAACTCCTGCTAACGTTTTTTCCCCCCAATGAGCCAATGAAAATGACCGGTCAGCAAAAGCGATTAACTAAAACTACCCATAACTACATGGCGACCCCACTACAACTACAGGATTATCCGATTTTTGGTCGCAGAAACATTTTCAACATGTACATACTTCATACTGAGGCCGCGACTAGTTCCCAGAATGCAGGAACCCCTCGCGACCGTGAAGGAGACTCACCAGAGACCATCAGCAAACATGTGGCGAGCTGAGAGTCTCCTGCACTCGCCTAAAAAGTCGCCTAAGTGGAACAGGCCCATTAGGCGGCAACTCTACCCCTGCGCCACTGTGTGCCCTGTGATTTGCCTAGTGTGCCATCATTAAGACTGTATCTTTCCTTGATCCCAACATTAGTCTGTATTCTGGCTTGTGCCTCTGCCCACCCATGATGACAGTCCTCCAGCCCAGCAGGGGCAGAAGGTGTCACTGAACTCTTCAGGTATTGACTCTGGTGTCTGGGAGCACTCCGCGAAGACCCTGGTCCTATTCCGTACACACTTCATGTACTTTAGCTTTCGCATCCAAGTTCAATTAAAGTCTCACTGGAAGGAACTCAAGTCAATGGCACCATTGCAAACTACAGCCTGTCTTGCATCAGGAAAGACGTATGAGAAAGCAGAGATAAACAACCCATAATTAACTCGCAAATAAAGACAAAATGACTCTGGAGAGCAGCAACAGAATTAAATTATTGCTTTCTCTTCCTAGACAGAATTATTTCTTTGATGTTGTGCATCTATGTCTTGATGCTTTTACCAAAGGACAAATCTAAAAACACAAGAGTAAAAAAAAAATCTAACTTTTCTGTTCACTACTGTGCATAATTAAGTGAACAAGACTCACAGATCTAAATGAGGCTTGACATTTATGGAATATAATGGGATCCGAGGGGAATTCAGTGGATCTGTGCAGCTTTTAACCATCAGGGCATGATACCAACAGATTATGCTGGCACCAAACATGCCATGGGAACCTGCTGTTAGCTGTGTAACAGAGAGAAGAACAATGCCTTTATTTTAAAGTAATGGGTGTCAGGGAGCTCAATAAAGAGGCACTCAAACGATTGTAGAAAGTCTCACATATTTTGTCCTGCCCTTCCACTCTTCTAGCTGGCTTTCCTCACGCCCATGCAATCAGTCTGAAGAAGGGTCCCGACCCAAAACTTCACCTACCCACGGGGAGAAGGAATGGGTGACGTTTCGGGTCAAGACCCTTCTTCAGACTTCACCTACCCATGTTCTCCAGGGATGCTGCCTGACCCGTTGAGTTACTCTAGCATTTTGTGTTTCTCCACACAAGCGATTGCTCGTTTTCCCTCCGAATTAATATGTGTACCCAGCTAATTATTCAAACATTCGCTATGTCAGAGAGTACCCTCGTGAACATTTACAGCTACAGAGTGGAGAGCATATTGACTGGTTACATCATGGCCTGGCTGGACAAGTTGAACACCGAGGACGGAGGAAGACTGCAACAAGTAGTGAACCCTGCCCAGTCCACCTCCCCAAGGTCAGGAAATTACAGGAGTCGCTGCCTTAAAAAGGCAGCCAGCATCATCAAAGACACACACCACCCTGGCCACGCACTTATTTCTTTCCTATCATTGGGAAGAAGATATAGGAGCTTGAAAACTGTAACGTCCAGGCTCAGGAACAGCCTCTCCCCCAACAGGCATCAGCTATAAAACACCACAACCTGCAAATAAGCTCTGAAGTACAAAGATATATGTGTGTGTGCATTTATCATATTGTTCATATATCCTGTTGTGCTGCTTGGGACATTGGACAATCTCTCTCTCTCTCTGTCTCATTAAGTGTGGAGAAACAAAGAACTGCAGATGCCGGTTAATACACAAAGCAACGGCAAGTGCTGCAGTAAGTCGGCAGGTCATGCGGCATCTCTGGGGAACATGGCTAGGTGACGTTTCGGGTTGTGGCCCTTCTTCAGCTGCAGTGCGGCTGCACTGGATTTGGCCAAAGCAAGGAGAGAGAAAGGATATGAAACATAGAAGGGAGGGGGGGGTGCGGGAAACTTTATGCAATTAATGGAATGCACCAGACAGAAGATTTCACCACCACAGGACATCTCAGCGCAGTTCACTGCTAATTAGGTAGCTTTGAAGTATAAGGCATGAAGCTGCAGACAGGAGTAAAACTGACAATATGCAAGATCAAAGAAACTGCAAATCAGAGGGAATAAAATCTCTCAGTTCTTAAGAACAAAAAAATAAAGAGCTGAACGTCAGTCAGCTCACCCAAATATTTGACAACATTGTTTTCACGCATACCTTGGATCCTACTTACACACGTTAAAAAAATGCCTAGTTTTTATCATAATCGATCAATAGATGAATATTATTTCAGAGTCTGCAACTACTTAAAATTCCTTTTTGAAATGTGAATGTCAAATTTTGTCCCAATCTTAGGCATGCCAGCCCTGGCTAACATTTCCCAGAAGATTTCAACCCATGACATCCAATCCCTCACACCCCAGCCACTAAGTATAGAAGTTGGGAAGAAGTACCTGTCCAAATGTTTCTTAAATGTTGCAACAGTACCTGCCGCAACTACCTCCTCTGGCTGCTTGCTCCATAGACCCACCACCCTTTGTGTGAAAAAGTTACAATTCGAGTTCCTATTAAATCTTTTCCCCCCTCACCTTAAACCTATGTCCTCTGGTTCTCGATTCCCCTACTCTGGGCAAGAGACTGTGCGTCTGTCCGATCTATTCCTCCCACAATTTTGTACACCCTTATACGATCACCCCTCATCCTCCTGCACTCCAAGGAATAGAGTCCTAGCCTACTCAACCTCTCCCTATAGCTCAGGCCTTCGAGTCCTGGCAACATCCTCGTAAATCTTCTCCACACACTTTCCAGCTTGGCAACATCTTTACTATAACAAGGTACCCAGAACTGAACACAATACTCCAAATGAGCCTCACCAATGTCTTAGATAGCTGCAACATGACCTCCCAACTTTTATAAGATAGACACAAAACGCTGGAGTAACTCAGCAGGTCATGCAGTATCTCTGGAGAAAATGAATTGGTGACGTTTCGGGTCGAGACCCTCCATCAGTTAGGGAGAGGGAATCTAGATGTTTGAGAAGAAGGAGCAGAACAAAGTAGAGCCTGCATCGATGACTTGGGAAAGGTGGAGCCCACAATGGTCCATTGTTGGCTGGGGACGAGGTGATAAGAAAGGGATACAAATGCTGAAATTAGCAAGAGGACTAGGGTGGGGGAAGGACAGAGAGAGAGGTAACGCTAGGGTCACTTGGAGCAAGAGAAATCAATATCCATGCCGGTGGATTGTAAGCTGCCCAAGCGAAGTATGAGGTGCTGTTCCTCCAACTTCTAAACTCTGGTAGACACAAAAAGCTGGAGTAACTCAGCGGGTCTGAGTGCATCTCTGGCGAAAAGGAATAGATGATGTTTCGGATCGAGACCCTTCTTCAGACTAACTCTGATTCCGGAGTGGCAGTGATGGAGTTTGGACGATTCCCCCACTGGTCCTGCTAGTGAGCTGCACCCCAGTGGGAATATTGCGGGAGGGGAGAAGCCGTGTTGTAGTGAGGGAGATGGTGAAGAGGGCCGGCGGCCTGACTGCGCGTTGGTGTGCGCTGGGTTTGGCTCTGCGGTGGCCCATTGATGGAGATCACAACTTGCCTGTCATCACAGCGGTGAGAGAGGATGGATATGACACACTGCTTGTGGCGCACTCCCACCCACTCATTGACAACGCCCCCGTCATTCATATATATATATATATCCAGCAACCTCCCAACTGCAAGAACCACTAATCTGATGACAGGAAAAGCTGAACTCCTGTGTGTGTTGAGGAGAGATTTCTGCACCAAACAATCTGTTATACTCAGATAAAAGCTACACCTCTCCCCGGTGGGTCTGAGAGTCGAGAGCTCCCCTCACCCACCAACTCAGACGACTGTCTTAATTAAATGAAATAGTGCGCCACCTTCAGCAAGATTCATTGCCTGGCGAGCTGGCACTGATGCTCGCGAGGTGAATGGTGAAGGGTCTGAAGTTGTGGAGTTGCGTGTGCCGTGATTCCTGTGCACTCACCAGCTCCATCACTGTCGCTCTGAATGCCACTTTGCTCCAAAACTGCGTGACAGACTCTCTCAGCCTTTCACTCTCTCCCCTCCGCGAGATGACAGGTCAAAGGCCACTCCCTCCCTCCGATGGCATGGTCAAAGCCTGAGGTCGCGTTCCCCTCCCTTCACCCACTCTCCACTCCTTAATCTCTTAATGTTGGGTTATCTCAAAATAAAATGACACAACGTGCTGGAGTAACTCAGTGGGACAGGCAGCCTCTCTGGAGAACATGTTCAGCCCACTGAATTTGCTGATGGATCAGCTGTGAACAGAACGTTCTTTAGTCAGAGGGTGGTGAATCTGTGGGTTTCATTGGCACAGAAGGCTGGGGAGGCAGTCAGTGGATATTTTCTAAGGTGGAGATTGACCGATTCTTGAATAGTGCGGGTGTCAGGGGTTATATGGAGAAGGCAGGAGGATGCAGTTGAGAGAGAAAGATAGATCATCCATGACTGAATGGTGGAATAGACTTGATGGGCCACGGGTCATGAACATGAAATAATCCCTTGGTGACAAAGTGCTTTGGGGTATTTTGAAGCTGGGACAGGACAACAACAGTGTGGGATTTTGCTTTACAAACTGCAGATGCTAGTTTACGCAAAGTGCTCGAGTAACTCAGCAGGTCAGGAAGTATCTCTGGAGAATCTCTGGAGTAGGCGTGGAGAAGATTCATGAGGATGTTATCAGGACTGAAGGGTCTGGAGTCACGTTCATAAATCATAGGAGCCATTCGGCCCATGAAGTCCAATGCACCATTCAATCATTTATGATCCATCTTTACTTCATTCTGCTGCCTTCTTGCTGTTTGCTTTGATACCCTTACTAATCAGGAACTTGTCAATCTCCTGAAAACAGCACTACTCTGCTAGGAGGTGCATTTATGACGCGGTCCTTCTAATCTACTCTGAGGAAGAAATGGCTAATGCATACAATGGGATTGGGTTGTTCTCTAGTAAAGGGGGTTTGTAAACTATATGTACCTAAAATGACCAATAACACAGCAGCCTGCCAGAGAACCAGAGGCTTTGCGAATGGAGTGAAAGAGCCCGAGAGAGGAAGGGAATGAGGGAGAGAGGGAAGGAGACAAATGTATTTGCCGAAGTATAGCCATAGCACTTTTCCTTTGTCCATCCTGTAACTTTGACCATCTCCAAGTTTATAACATTCACAATGCAGTCAGAACTATATGCTCCGTATGCCTTGGTCGATACAAAAGGCGTTTGAAATGTTAATAGCCGGAAGCTGTTGAGTTATAAACCGAGTATAGAGTCATAGTGTCTTGTGGTATACAGCATGGAATTAGGCCCTTCAGCCACACCGACCAACGTGTCCCATACACACTAGTCCCACCTGCCTGCATTTGGCCCATATTCCTCTAAACCTGACCTATCCATGTATCTCTCTAATTGTTTTTTAAACATTCCAATAGTCCATGCCTAAACTACCTCCTCTGTCAGCTCGTTCCATATAACCACCACCCTTTGTGTGAAAATGTTAGCCCTCAGATTCCTATTAAAATCTTTCCCACTTCACCTTAAAATCTATGTCCTCAATTTTCCTACTCTGGTTATGAGATTCTGGGCATCTACCCGATCTATTCCTCTCGTTATTTGATACACCTATATAAGATCACCCCTCATACACTTGTGCTCCTCGGAATAGTCAAGTCAAGTCAATTTTATTTCTATAGCACATTTAAAATCAACTCTCGTTGACCAAAGTGCTTTACATTGGTGCAGGTACTAACGTGCTACAAACAGTGGTACATAGATCAACAATACATACATACACACAGCGCTCCCTCAGAGGACCTCAAGAAAGGCTTGAGAGTAGAAATAAGTTTTAAGTCTAGACTTAAAAGAGTCGATGGAGGGGGCAGTCCTGATGGGAAGAGGGATGCTGTTCCACAGTCTAGGAGCTGCAACCGCAAAAGCGCGGTCGCCCCTGAGCTTGTGCCTAGACCGCGGGATGGTCAGTAACCCCAAGTCGGCCGATCTGTGGGACCTGGAGGTGGTGTGGTGGGTAAGCAGATTTTTGATGTAGGTGGGGGCAAGCCCGTTAAGGGCTTTGTATACATAAAGAAGGAGCTTGAAATTGATTCGGACCGCACAGGGAGCCAGTGGAGAGAGGCCAGGATCGGGGTGATGTGCTCCCTTTTTCGGGTGCCCGTCAGGAGTCTCGCTGCGGCGTTTTGGACCAGTTGCAGGCGGGACAGGCATGATTGGCTGATGCCAGCGTAAAGGGAGTTACAGTAATCAGGGCGGGAGGAGATAAATGAGTGGATGATCTTTTCGAGGTCGTCAAATTGGAGGAATAGATTCCCATCAGTTAAGAAGCAAGAGAGAGGCTACAATTGGGAAGCCACCGGGTATTTGAAGATTTTCCTTTCCTTTTGGTGCTTCATGCTAAGTAGTTGAAATACACAACATGGAAACAGGCCCTTTGGCCCACCAAGTCCATGCTGACCATCAAGCATCCGCCCACACTAGTTCCATATTATTCCACTTTCTCATCCGCTCCCTATACGCTTGAGGCAACTTAGAGATCAATTAACCTACAACACTCACGTCTTTGGGATGTGGGATAAAACCGCAGCCACCGGAGGATACCCATACGATCACAGGGATAACGTACAAACTCCACACAGACAGCACCCGAGGTCAGAAACAACTCACGGTCGCTGGCGCTGCTGAATGTGAACTAACAGTTGTGCCACTGTGGGGTTAGTTTGTTTCAACATACGAGTTACAGATGCAAAATATTTGTATATTCCTCTCTCCCCAAAATGTAACCTTACATGTTATTCTAGTGATACTGTCTTTTCACTTGAAAACCCATTGAAGTGAATCCCCCCCCCCCCCCCCCCCCCCCCCCCCCCCCCCCCCGTGTATCTCTGGGAATTACATTTGACCACCTGGAATACAATTCCAAACTATGACTTTGCAAAGTATTAAAATAGTATCAAACAGCTGACGCAGGCTCCAAACAGGAGTCGGGAAGAGCTGAAAACTCTGGCATCTCACACCAAGCGAGGGAGAAGGGGGAAGAACATAACGTGGTGTCATTAACAGAGGGCACGCTTAAATTTTAACTAAGTTGATAGGTCTTAACTTGAAAGTAAGACTGCCCAAGCACAAGTGCACTACGGTCAAGAAGGGTCACTGATCCGAAATGTCACTGATCTTTATCCTTATCTCCAGAGATGCTGCCTGACTCGCATTTTGTGTCATACTTACACACATAAATATACCCACATACATATACACACACACACACACACACACACACACACACATACATACACACACATACATATATACATACAAATATATACATACATCAATACATACTAGACTAAGTGGGACCCGTTGGGTCCCTCGTTCACACGGGAGGGCTAGTCCCCCAATGCAATATTCCACCTCTCCACCAATTCCAATATTGGTGACCAGTGAGGGGGGGGGGGGCTTTATGGAGCGCTAGTATGGGTGTTGTGGGCTGAATGGAGCGCTAGTATGGGTATTGTGGGCAGAAGGGACTGGTTTCCAGAGGGCTAGTATGAACATTGTGGGCCAAATGGATTATTGGGGTGGCAGCTCAGTCACTCAAGCCTGATGTGCTGGCAGCTCACTCACAGCTGGTGGGCTGGCAGTTGACTCACGGTTATTCCTTGAAATTCCATTTCAAGCATGGTGCAAGGCCACCAAATTCAAATTTGTTTCATACCATTTCATGCAGGGTGCAAGGCCACCAAATTCAAATTTGTTTCATACCATTTCATGCAGGTTGCAAGGCCACCACATTCAAATGCAGTTTCATACCATTTCAAGCAGGGTGAAACCACCATAAAACCACACAAAACATCACAAAGACACCACATAAACACCGCAAACATTCACAGCTTAGACAGAGTCATGACCTCTCCCTCCCCCATCTTGCAGAGACTGAGCCACAACCACACTTCTGGGTTTTATAATCCCTCCCCCTTTCACCGGAAGGGGTATGGCCTTCATGGCGTGATTGACAGGAGAGAGATTCTCAACATTTTTTAAACAGTAATAACACTTTTATTTTTCATTGATGGAAAGAATCCTCTGCACGTGATGAGCGGAGGGGGACTGAATAAGATGGCCAAAAATCACAGCCATAAGTGGTAGCGCTTTATCTAAAATCAATATACAGTGAAAACAGGAAGTTGTCAAGTTTAGACCACCAACCATTTGCTGTGCTTTATTTCAAACCAACCACCACCAACCATTTGCTGTGCTTTATTTCAAACCAACCACCACCAACCATTTGCTGTGCTTTATTTCAAACCGACCACCACCTACCATTTGCTGTGCTTTATTTCAAACCAACCACATTTTCATTTTCAAACCACATTAAGGGCACTCAAGGTCAGTAAAACCACACTCACAGTTTAATAGACATGTATTCAGTGTTATTCACAGCTCAGACTGCGAGACGTGACCTTCTTGCTTCCCCCATCTTGCAGAGAACGACTGAGGCACTCAACACTTCCGGGTTTTATAGTCCCTCTGGAAGGGGCGTGGCCTTCAGGAGAGTGAATCTCAACATTTATTAAACACTAATAACTCTTTTATTTTTCATCAATGGGAAAAATCCTCTTGTCCTGCACAGCGGAGGGGAATTCTGAGTAAGATGGCCAAAAATCACAGCAGTAAGTGACAGCGTTTTATCTAAAATCAATATACAGAACAACAGGAAGTGATCAAGATCAGACTTTTAGTAATATATATATAACACACGTACATATATATACATACATACATATATATATATACACACATACATATATATATACACACATACATATATATACACACACACACACACACATACTCAAAAAACAAACAAAATAGTGCAATAATAATAATACTAGTCTATTGTAGTTCAGAGCTTATATGAAGTTGTAGTGTTTAATAGCCTGATGGCTGTAGGGAAGAAGTTGTTCCTGAAATTTACAGTTTTCAGGCTCCTGCAACTTCTTCCCGATGGCAGGGGTGAAATGAGTGTGAGGCCTGGATGGTGTGGGTCTCTGATGATGTTAGCTGCCTTTTTGAGGCAACGATTCTGATAAATCCCTTCGATGGTGGGGAGGTCAGAGCCGGTGATGGACAGTGTTCACAAATCTATCCTGAATGGACCTCTCATATGCTGAGTTGGACAAAATGTTGGAGTAACTCAGCGGGTCAGGCAGCATCTCTGGAGAGAAGGAATGGTTGACGTTTCAGGTCGAGACCCTTCTTCAGACCTATTGTATGCTGAGGGTGAATTCACAATCTTCCAATCAACCTTGTTGGAGCCTATGTACTTTTTATAAAACCTGTGTGTTCTCTGCAGCTGTAACACTTTATTTTGCATTCTCTCTTTTGTACCACCAGTTGTACTCATGTATGGTATGATTTGCCTGATAAGCACACAAAACAATTGACCATTAGATCTTAGTACAGAGGATAGTAATAAGTCAACACCAATACCAATATGTGAAGGAAGGAACTGCAGATGCTGGTTAACACCGGAGATAGACAAAATGCTGGAGTAACTCAGCAGTTCAGGCAGCATCTCTGGAAAAAAGGTGACTTTTTGAGGTTGAGACCCTTCTTCAGGCAGAAAGGAGAAGAATGATCTCGCTCCAAAACGTCACCAATTCCTTTTCTGCCTGACCCGCTGAGTTACTCCAGAATTTTGTGTCTATCACCAATACCAACATCCCTTTAGTCTGGGAAGATCCGAATCAGACAACCAGGAATACATGTCTTCAGCAAAACACAAAGTGCTTGGGGAACTCGAGGGGTCAGGCAGCATCTGAGGGAATGGATGGACATCACTGTTAAGGCTCGGGACCCTTCTTCGGTTCCTCCAACATTAGTGTTTTTGCTCAGCATTCCAGCAGCTGCAGTCCCTTGTGCGTCCAGACGTGCCAACAGTATTAGGTTGTCCACGGGAGGCAACTCGTACAGGGGTGGGGATGCATTGCCCACTGAATGCCTGTGATCGGGAGCCTCTGACTACACTAAAGAGCGGAATGCCAGTCGCCTGGAATGTGAGGGTAGCGGAGAGATTGAGACAGACCAGGGCAGTTGTATCTGTCAAGGAGAATGAAGGAACGCACCAGATGCTTGCAAGCTAATGTTTGCCTCTCCGGCAGTTCTCATAAGGCTTCATTCTCTGACTTGTGATGAGCGTATGTGTGAATAATTAATGGTAATTAATCCTCAATTACCATAATTAAGCAAGTCACTGAAAATTAAGTGGCATCTGGAAGAGTCTTGAGCGAAGGCGGAGGGTGTGTTCTCGACAGGTTCGAGTGAGTGCTCCATTGACATCTCAAGCACTCCCCACCACGCAACTAACTGCCACCTCCCGTACAGTTCCGTCTCCAAGAGGGCAGGAGGTGGTGGATTGAGGGGAGTTGGGAGTCATCGTCGAGGGAGAAAGAGCAGACAGATTCCTCCTTCCACCTCTCCCTGCGGATAGCACTCACTGTCCTTTATTGCTGATGCACCCTTTATTGTTGGTGCCCAGTAATCCCAGTTGCAGCTTGTGGGAGGAGAGAGTCCAGGGCAGCGCGGAGGAGCAGAGGTAGAGTTCCTGCCCTACAGCACCAAACACCCGGGTTCGATCCTGACCACAGGTGCTATCTGAAAGGAGTTTGTACGTTCTCCCTGTGAACGCAGAGGTTTTCTCCAGGTGCTCAAGTTTCCTCCAAACTCCCAAAGATGTGCAGGCTTGTAGGTTAATTGGCTCTAGTGAAAAATTGTAAAATGTCCCTAGTGTGTAGGAGAGTGCTGGGATATGGGGGGGGGGGGAATTGGATGGTCGACACAGAATTGATAGGTTGAAGGGCCTGTTTCCGTGCTGTGTCTCCAAAGTCTAAAGAATAAATGAAACGTGATGCTATTTAGGTGTACGAGCTAAAAGGTGAAACGTCACCTATTCCTTCGCTCCATTGATGCTGCCTCACCTGCTGAGTTTCTCCAGCATTTTTGTCTACCTTTGAGCTAAAAGATGACGTTGGACAAACCTGGATTACTTTCTCTGGAGTATCGGAGGCCGATAGGAGATCTGATACAAGTTTATAAATTTACAAGAGGCAGAAATGTGATATATTAAGAATATGTATGTGCTAGATGTCTTAGAATATACCAAAAAAAAACAGAGGAAAAGATCTAACCCAGAAGGAAGGAGATTGCTGGGGCCTTGTCAGAGATTCCTGCATCCTTGTTAGCTACAGGTGCGGTACCAGAAGACTGGAGGTTAGTCAATGATGTTCCTTTATTTAAGAAGGGTTGCTTCATAAACTTCTTGATGAAGGGACTCCAACTTGAAACATTGAGACCGTCTTTCTTCCCACAGATGCACCCTGGTGATACTGTCATTTCACTACTACCATCGCGAAGAAAGCACAAGAGCCTGAAAACTGTGACCGCCAGATGGAAGGACAGCTTTAGCCTAGTTTAGATATACAGCGTTGAAACAGGCTGTAGCAAGACTTTCATTGTTCCGTTGTTGGTTCATATGACAATTAAACACTCTTGACTCCTGGCCTGGTGAGTATTTCCAGCATTTTCTGCTTTTGTTTTAGATTTCCAGCATCGGCAATTTAGCCTTGATTTTCAATAGTCATTTAATAACCTTTATTGCCTGTGACCACATCAGAATCTCCTGAGGATGTAACGGCAGTGAGATGGCGCGGCCTTTGAAGAAGGGTCTCGATCCAAAATGTCACCTATTCCTTTTCTCCAGAGTCATTGGCTGACCTGCTGAGTTACTCCAGCACTTTGTGTCTAACTGGCGTAAACCAGCATCTGCCATTTAGTTTAATTTCAAGACACAGTGGGGAAACAGGCCATTCGGCCCCCCAAGTGTGCGCTGGCCAGCGATCCCCACACACTCACACTGTCCTACACACTATGGGACAATTTACAATATTACTGAAGCCTGTATGTCTTTGGAGTGAGGCAGGAAAGCGGAGCACCCGGATAAAACCCACGCAGGTCACGGGGAGAACGTACAAAGCCCTAAAGACAGCACCCATAGTCAGGATCGAATCTCTAGCACTGTAAAGGACCCGTTACACTTTCACGACCTAATTCATTACCTTTTTTACTCGTGGACATTTTTCATCAGGCTAGAAAAAACGCCTGATGCCATGAGTACCTACGACTAGCATCACAGCTGGCTACGACCTACCTACGACCTCCTACAACCTCATGACAACCATGCTGCGAGTATCGGTCAAGGGCAAGCTCGACAGAGGTCGTGAATTAGTTTGTGAAAGTGGGACAGGCCCTTAAGGCACCACTGCCGCTGCATCACCGTGCCACCCTACACATATAGCCTTTGAAGGGACTAGTGAATCAGGGAGGGCCATAAATCCATCAAAAGGGCTAAGGAGTCTGAAGAAGGGTTTCGGCCCGAAACATTGCCGATTTCCTTCGCTCCATAGATGCTGCTGCACCCGCTGAGTTTCTCCAGCATTTTTATCTGCCTTCGATTTTCCCGCATCTGCAGTTCCTTCTTGAACAAAAGGGCTAAGGGAATGGGCGGAAGGGTGGAAAGTAATGCATTAACACTTCTATGAAATTATAGGGACGTGTGAAAAGGGAGCGGAGAGGGAGCTTCAACTTCAGGTCATTTCAAAAATCCTCAGGATGGCTGCAGGAGAAAGGCTGTCTTCCAAGCACAATCCCCTGTGATTAATTCTCCCTCTGCCTATCTGTAACCTGTAAGAAGCCAGAGGCACGACAAAGAAGAATAGAAGGAGCCAGGAGCTGGAGCTGCTGATTGGGAGTGGACAGCCAATCAGCGGGTTTGAGGCAAGCATCAGCCTTTGATAAGGCTGCCAACCGGGCGGCTTTCTGCCGAAGCCCTCTCGCAAAAAAATAAATGTGCTGTGGTCTGATTAGGAGGCTCCACTCTGCCAAGACAATAAAGAGCCATTATCTGTCCCCTTAACAGGATAATCCCAGTTCCCTATCAGCTCGCAACCATATGGACACACAGGGACGATAGGTGTTGATGGACACCATCATTTCCATTGTAATGAGGTGCAGGGAGACTCGCTTGAACCTGCAGCTGATAAGGGAGGCTACTGTCTGACACAAACCAACGCTTCACAAAATCAACCGCAGCTTTTACAAGCTGCAAACTTGCTCACAGCGTCTTAAAATCCAACCCTTTCTCCGTCCACTTCTAATCACCCTTTCCTTCCCAGCTGTGCAATACCCATTGGTAATTAAAGACACAAAGTGCTGAAGTAGGTCAGGCAGCATCCCTGGAGAATACAGATAGACCCTTCCTGAGATGGGTCATCCCTTCCTGATGAGTCCGAGGATGGGTCCTGAGCCCATACGTCACCTTTCCATGTTCTCCAGGGATGCTGCTTGACCTGCTGAGTTACTGTCAACCATTTGCAGACGGAGGATAGGGGTCAAAATACAATAATAAGAAGGGCCTCGACCCGAAACGTCACCCATTCCTTCTCTCCAGAGATGTTGCCTGTCCCGCTGAGTTGCTCCAGCTTTTTGTGTCTTTCTTCGAGTTACTCCAGTACTTGATGTTTTTTTTTGTAAACTAGCACCTGCAGTTCCTTGTTTCTACCACTGGTAGGCAACGAGGCAGCACAGTGGTGCAACTAGGAGAGCTGATGCCTCATGGTACCAGAGGCCCGGGTTAATCCTGACCTCCAGTGCTGTCAGTGTGGGGTTTGCACGTTCTCCCTGGGTTTCCTCCAAGCGCTACGGTTTCCTCCCGCATCCTATGGTCACATGGGCTGGTTGATTAATTGGCCATAGTGTGTAGGATCCAGGTGGGTAGGAGGGATGGGAGTTGGGGGGGGGGGGGGGGGTGAGGATGGTGACTGGTGGAAATGTGGGAGAATTTTAAAAAGGGATCAATGGACATTAGTGTAACCTGGTGGTTCGTGGTTAGCACAAAGTCAGTGGGTCGAAGAGCCTGTTTCCATGATCTCTCTCCTTCACTCAGTGACTTAATGACTGGGGCTGTACAATCGATCTTCAAAGATGGAAGAGGGAGGGGAGCTTTGTTAAATATAGCAACACAAAGATGCAGAAATGGCTCTCACAAAGAAAGGCAAGCACCTATTTCAGTATTGCACCAGACAATACACAACAAACAATGTGTAGGCAGGAACTTGTAGGAAGGAACTGCAATGCTGGTTTACAAAATGCTAGAGTAACTCAGTGGGACAGGCAGCATCTCTGGATAGAAGGAATGGGTGGCGTTTTGGGTCGAGACCCTTCTTCAGCCTGGGAGTCAGGGGAGGAGACACAGTGATAAGGAAGTGTAAAGTGTGAAAACGAGACAAAGTTCAAGGAAAACAAATGCTAGTTTACACTGAAGATAGGCACAAAATGCTGGAGTAACTGGAGTCCTGTTGAGTTACTCCAGCATTTTGTGTCAGGCTGGGTGCATCAAACCCCGTGTCCAGGCACATTTCACTACGGCACGGCTCATCCACTCCTTAGCCTGTTCATATTAATCATCATCTCCTTTCTTGTGGGGAGAGCAGGCAGAGTGTGTACAAAGAGCCGCAAGTATTAAAATATTCATCATAACTGAGCGCTATCTTTTTAACTGTCCGTGATATTCTGATTGGAGATATTTTGTGTTGGACAAATCACTGGATTACTTCCTGGTCCCCGTTATAGAATCCAATTTGTAAAGGAGGGATAATAAGGAAGATAGTCCATTGTATTTGGGCTCCGTGTCTCAGGGATAGATAAAGAAAACGGAGCAAGTGGGTCAATAAATAATATGCCTGTCTGCACATCCAGGGAGAACTACATTGGTCCCTCCCATTGACGCCCTCTCAGGTCAAATATCTAGTCTGTGGCAGCACTACTAACTGAGAACACTTCATGATTTTGGGTCAAGATTGGATGATAAATTAGCAGCATCAAAATTAAGCTAGAAGAGATCATTCCTGAATATAATCAGTCCACTGTTGCCAGATTTAGGGACAGTTTCTTCCCAGATGTTATCAGGCAACTGAATGGTCCCACACATCAGGGAGGTCCTGACTCTCAGTCTAAAGAAGGGTCTCGACCCAAAACATCCCCATTCCTTTTCTCCAGAGATGCTGCCTGACCCGCTGAGACACTCCAGCTTTGTGGATCTTCGGTCCTTATGGGAATGGGAGGAGAAAGTCAAAGTGTTTCGCAATCGGGAGAGTGATCCCGGGTTCCCCTCTTCCATCATAGATAAGGACCTCTCCTCAGTTTCCCGCAGCTCTACTTTTGCTCCCCCTCCCCCCAGTCACAACTGGGACAGTCCCCCCCTAGTCCTCACCTTCCACTCCATCAGCTATCGCATATAGCACGATCCTCTGACATTTTCACCACTTCCAATGGGATCCCACAACTAGCCACATCTTCCCATCTCCACCACTTTCCGCTTTCCGCAGAGACCGTTCCCTCCGCAACTCCCTGGTTAACTCATCCCTTCCCACCCAATCCACCCCCTCCTCAGGTACTTTCCTCTGCAAACGCAGGAGAAGCAACCTGTCCCTATACCTCATTTCTGGACTCCGTCCAAGGACTCCAACAGTCTTTTCAGGTGAGGCAGAGCTTCACTTGCACCTCCTCCAACCTCATCTACTGTATCTACTGTATCCGCTGTTCTAGGTGTGGACTCCTCTATATTGGCCAGACCAAGCGGACACTCGGCGATCTTTTAGCTGAACATCTGCACTCAGTCCGCCTGGGCCCATGCAATCTCCCGGTTGCTAAACACCTTAACTCCACCTCCCATTCCCACACTGACCATTCTGTCCTGGGCCTCCTCCACTGTCAGAGTGAGGTCAAACACAAATTGGAGGAACAGCACCTCACATTTCGCTTGGCTAGCGGTATGAATTTGATGTCTCTAACTTCAAGTAACCCTTGCTTCTCCACTCTCCCCGTCCCTTCTCCACCCTAGTTCTCCAACTAGTTTCACTGTCCTCCTGATTAATTTTACTGTTTGCATGCCTCGTTGCCACCTTCCCTTCAGCCAACAATGAACCATTCTACATTTCCTTAATTATCGTCTGCTCTGATCTGCCGTTTTTACACCTTACATTCACTTTGAAACCCTTCCATACCTCCACTTTCCCACACTGTGCGAAGAAGGGTCTCAACTCGAAACGTCGCCCATTCCTTCTCTCCAGAGATGCTGCCTGTCCCGTTGAGTGACTCCAGCAATTTGTGTCTATCTTCGATTTAAACCAGCATCTGCAGTTCCTTCTTACACATTACAGACAGATGAGTTAAGACGTTACGGAATAGTGGAGTAAACAAAAAGGGCCGATTGGCTGATTCCTGCTCCTAATCCACGTATTTTATGCTTGCATTTATAGCGATATCAACGTGTCAAATATATTACTATCACCTGAGATGAATTAGAACACCACGTTTGTGCCGGGAAGGTCATGTTTGACAAACCTTCTTGAATTTTTTGAAGCGGTAACTAGGGAAATTGATGAGGGTAAAGCAGTGGATGTTGTCTATATGGATTTCAGTAAGGCCTTTGACAAGGTTCCCCATGGAAGGTTGGTTAAGAAGGTTCAATCTTTGGGTGTTAATGGCGGAGTAGCAAGATGGATTCAACAGTGGCTGAATGGGAGATGTCAGAGAGTAATGGTGGATGGCTGTTTGTCAGGTTGGAAGCCGGTGACCAGTGGGGTGCCTCAGGGATCTGTGTTGGGTCCACTGTTGTTTGTCATGTACATCAATGATCTGGATGATGGGGTGGAAAAATTGGATAAGTAAGTATGCAGATGATACTAAGATAGGTGGTGTTGTGGATAATGAAGTAGATTTTCAAAGTCTACAGAGAGATTTGGGCCATTTGGAAAAGTGGGCTGAAAGATGGCAGATGGAGTTTAATGCTGATAAGTGTGAAGTGCTACATCTTGGCAGGACAAATCAAAATAGGACGTACATGGTAAATGGTAGGGAATTGAGGAATGCTGTGGAACAGAGGGATCTAGGAATAACTGTTCATAGTTCCCTGAAGGTGGAATCGCATGTAGATAGGGTGGTAAAGAAAGCCTTTGGTGTGCTGGCCTTTATAAATCAGAGCATTGAATATAGGAGTAGGGAAGTAATGTTAAAATTGTACAAGGCATTGGTAAGACCAATTCTGGAGTATGGTGTACAATTTTGGTCGCCTAGTTATAGGAAGGATGTCAACAAAATAGAGAGAGTACAGAGGAGATTTACTAGAATGTTGCCAGGGTTCCAGCAACTACGTTACAGAGAAAGGTTGAACAAGTTAGGTCTTTATTCTTTGGAGCGCAGAAGGTTAAGGGGGACTTGATTGAGGTCTTTAAAATGATGAAAGGGATAGACAGAGTTGACGTGGATACGTTTTTCCCATTGAGGGTAGGGAAGATTCAAACAAGAGGGCATGACATGAGAATTAAGGGACAGAGGTTTCGGGGTAACGTGAGGGGGAACTTCTTTACTCAGAGGGTGGTGGCTGTGTGGAATCAGCTTGCAGCAGAAGTGGTGGAGGCAGGATCGATTTTAACATTTAAGAGTAAAGTGGATAGGTATATGGACGTGAAGGGAATGGAGGGGTATGGTCTGAGTGCAGGTAGATGGGACTAGGGGAAAACAAATGGTCGGCACGGACTGGAAGGGCCGAGAGGGCCTGTTTCCGTGCTGTAATTGTTATATGGTTATATGGTTATATGGTTATTCTTTGTCATTTGCAATGAGACAATTTCCAGAACTCTTAACGTTTTAGTACATTTATAAGGAGAGAACCTGGAGAGTACACCGAGGCATCACACCCCAGTTTTGGTACCACAATGATTTCATCTTTATTGATACTGTTAGACCACAATGCTCCGGGTGAAAATCCTACCTTATTTGAAAAATTGATGCACAGTAACAAAATAGCTTTAAAAATACATATGTACAAGAGCTGATTTTCTGAAGGCACTTCAGGCCAGGGACTCATTTACAGCTCATGTATAGCATTTGTGGGAATGCCAAAGGACACGTCTAGCTCCTTATGTGGAACTGGCCAGCCAAGCTCAGTGGCACTGCTGCGATGCAGAGATGCTGGCTCTCACATCCAAGGAGCTAATGCTTAATACGTGGAAATCATACCTAGGTAGGCTGATAAATGACTCCACAGGTAGCAGACTAATGAACGTTGATTTCTCTAATTTCACTGTACATCTTGTATGTACATGTGACAAATAAAGTTGACTTGGCTTTCAAGTAACCTCTGCCCTAGTCATCCTACCAGTTTCACTGGTCGCATCCTTGTATCCTTCTTGTTATCGCACATTCCCCAGCCAACAAAGAGCCAATATCGGCTCCATCCTTCCTGAAGTCATCTATTGCTGGCCCCGATTTGTTCTGGCTTTTTCTCGCCTCCAGTTTAACTGTCTCCCCACCAACATCCCCCAGTCTGAAGAAGGGTTCCCATCTAAAACATTACCTTTTGTTTTTCTCCAAAGGTGCTGCCTGACCCGCTGAGTTTCTCTAGCATTGTGTCTATCTAGAAGACTGATAAGTTAGTCTGCCGATCGATAAACATAACAATGCACGATCCAACTGAAGATCACACTGATCAATTATCACACTGATCAAGTGTTAGGCTGGCAAATAATTTTATTGAACAATAATCAAAACGATTGGTGACGCTGATTTTTTTTTTTTTTAAAAGGGTCTCCAATAGATCAATACACATTGATTTTAAATTAAAACGATGAGTAATTCTATCCAGCACAAAGCAAAATAATTTACTGAACTATGAATTGATCAACATGATATCAGGAGCCAGTAAATAGATTGCCAAATAACATAACTGAAAAATGATCAGACCCAAAAATGATCCTACATCTCAATAACCAGATCGCTTTCTGATTCCACATATGAATGCACAATTTGTTGAATGATTCACTGTGCAATAAGACTAAGACATTAACATTACCGACTATAATTTCACCAATTCACTGCTTGTCTACCCAATAAGCAGACTGCTTTCTGATGCCACTGGCTATTTCTTCTGGCCACCTTTCTGACCATTGGCTAATTCTACTGGCCACCATTTGGACCATTGGCAAATGCCACTGGCCACCATTTGGACCGCTGGCTAATCCTACTGGCCTACATTCAGACCACTGGCCATCTTTCAAATCACTGGCTATTTCCACTGGCTGACATTCTGACCAAGGCCAATTCCACTGGCCAATGATTGGACCACTGGTCAATTCCAATGGACAGCATTCAGACCACTGGGTAATCCCACTGACCAACATTTCAACCATTGGCCAATTCTACTAGCCACCATTCGGACCTCTGGCTAATTCCACATGCCAGGATTCAGACTGCCTAATTGCGTGACTAACAATTAGATTTAGAATCATTTCACTGATTTGTAATCAGAACAAATAATGAATCTATTCTGCTGGCCAAAGATCAGACCAGTGCATCCATGCAATCGGAATGAGAAAAGATTTTATTAACCCACAATCAGATAAAAGGAGGTTCTCCAGGCCAAAAATCAGACTGATCAATGATTCAACTTACCAATAAATCAGATAAATGAATCATTATACTAAGTGATGAGCAAATACTTCAATGATCTAAGCATAAATCAAATGCAACTGAGAATCAGTAATAATCATGTCACGGCGCGGTACTAATAATTAGAATAATTCTAAGATTGGCAAGCGATTCCACTGACTAATGAAAAGACTAACAAATGTTTTTAAGGCACAATAATCAGTCTGGCTAATGAGTCTATAAACTATAGATCAGGAATCAATGATGCTATTCAGTAATGCTCATAGTAATACACGATTCCATTGACAATGTCCGAGAGTCAAGATCATAGAATCATAAGACACAAGAGCAGAATTAGGCCATTCGGCCCATTGAGTCTGCTCCGTCATTTGATCATCGCTGATCTAGTTTTCCCTCTCAACTCCTACTTTTCCCTCTCAACAGTGTTTAATTGACTCATGCACCAAAACGGAACAATGAAAATGTTACTTCCAGCAGCATAACAGGACTGACTGTAAAATGAATAATATTATTGACAATTAACTGAACTATGAAAGATAATAAGAATTAACAATCATATCAATGCATATTTCTTCTGACCAATGATCAGACCTGTGGAACAAAAGACAATAGTCATGGCTTGAAAAAAAAGTGCTGGAGTAACTCAGCAGATCTGGCAACATCTGTGGAGGACATGGATAGGCGATGTTTTGGGTTGGGTCCCGAAACGCTGCCTATCCATGTCCTCCACAGATGCTGCCGAACCCGTTAAGTTACTCCTGCACTTTGTGCCTTGCTCAAGACTCCGGCACATGCAGTTCCTTGTGCATCCAACAGTCCTGACGGTACGATATTGCCCTTTCTTCACCGTTGCTGTGGCAAAATCTCTGTTTAACACCATTGTGATATAACTAAACATCAAGGACTGCAGTGTTTCTAGAAAGTAGTTCACCACCACTTTTTCAAGGGCAATAAGGGATGGGCAATTAAATGCTGGTTCAACCTGCAAAGCCTACAGTCTTTGATTAAATAAAAGAATCATGGACCAATTGAATGAATGTTTGACTGATAATCAGTAATTAATCATTCCAATCACCAATAATTTGACTGTTGAATTACTATTCTGACCAATGATCAAATCATTGTGTTAAAGAAGGAACTGCAGATGCCGGAAAATCAAGAGTTTACACAAAATGCTGGAGAAACTCAGCATCTATGGAGATAAGCAACATTTCGGGCCGAAACCCTTCTTCAGACCTTCAGATCAAATCATGATTGATGTAACCAATGAAGGATCACAGAGTTCTATTGACTAATGAACATTACTGATTATTAATGAGCTGAATCAATGACAAATAAAAAGGCTAATGAATGAATCAAATGAAAATAGTTGCACCAGAGTATTATTATTCCACTGATATATAATCAGATCGATGCGTAATTATATCGAATAGCCATCAGACCATTGAATGGATTCACGCCGATAATCAGAACAATTATGGTTTTACTTAAATATAATTAGCCTAGCAAATTATGGATAGATGTTTTTTCTACATGGCATTGATCAAATTGATAAAGGATTCTACTGGTGAACAGAGACAAATGAAAAACTGGATTAACAAAGAATCAGACCAATCAATGATTATAGTGACCAGTATTCAGACTAGTAAATATATGTACTGAGCAACAATCTTTCTGATAAACAGTGCAACTAGTCTATAACCCGACCAAAGAATTACACTGCCAGCCAAACATCAGACCCAGGGGTGAATCACTTGACTATTATTGAGACTGATAATCAAATTAGTATGGGTCAACGGTCAACAGATTAATAATTGAGCTGGGAATTGAATCCCCACCGATCAATAATTAAATTCTACTGATTAACAATAAGACAGGTGAGTGGCTCTACTAACTTCAGACCAAACAGCAATACTATTAACTTAAAAATCAAATGAATGAATGATTCAATTGAACAAAAGTAATGGCTCAATCAATGATTCAACCAACTAAAATACAGATTGCTCAATGATTCTCACAAAACAGACAAATTGCTCCACTAACCAATTATGAATTATTCCTTTGACTAATAATCAGACTGACGAATAACAAAAATTAACATTAATAGACCAATGAATGAATCTGTTGATCATTAATCAGTTTGATTAATGATTCTTTTGGTTAAAGATCAGATTATTGAATGATTCTATTGACAAACAAAGCAAAGATTAATTCATCTAAGCAAGTATCATTCTATGGAGAAAAGGAATAGGTGATGTTTCAGGTTGAGACCTTTCTGAAATGTCACTAATTCCTTTTCTCCAGAGATGCTGCCCGACCCACTGAGTTACTCCAGCATTTTGTGTCTATCTTCGGTGTAAACCAGCATCCATAGTTTCTTCCTACACACGTATCATTTCATTCATGACTCAACTGATCTTTAATCAGAAATGTCAATGCTTTTACTGACCGATACATAGGACCTACTGATTAATAATGAGACTGATGTGTGGTCCCACTCACTAGTGATCAGGCTGCATTACTCTCCTTCATGCTCTGCTGCAGAATACGGTTCTGTTCCTGCAGTTACCAAACAAAGATCACCAACGCACAGCGAAGTGCCACTGTGTATAAAATGGCCAACATCAAGTTTATCATAGCCACGTGGCTAAAGGTTCTGCTCCCATCTGCCATTTCAAACCACAGAATTCCAAGGTCTTCCACAAAATGAAATATAAATGGCGGATAACGCCAGTATCTCAAAGTCTTGACAAAACCATTTCAATTAACGACATCTATATTAGGAATTGATAACCATCATGTAGATGGAAGCAACTGTGTGAATGAAAAAATAGTTAATCACTGACATACAGATCTTCCTCTTTGGCCTCCTTCAAAACAGGCCTCAACAGAGACAACACAGGCCAGAGATGTTGTAGTGCCAATGGATGCTGGACAACTTGCATGTATCTATAGCCAAACTATTGAATACTTGAAAGAGATACCTCATTACTCCACATGGCATCTCAGGTGACTATTGATGGGATAGATTGGGATGGACTATCAAAAGTGTGGTTTATCATGTGATGTGGAAGAAAGTACAATTAACAACCCTCCTTACCAAATATCAGACTTATTAGAGTTTAATAGTTGACATTGTCATAGAGTGATGCTGCCGAGCAAATGGCCTTTCAACCCACCATGTTACCTGCTGCATCTCTCCATACTAATCCCATTTACTTACATATGGCTGTAGTCTTCTTGGCAATTTACGTTCCTGTAAAAGCTGCAGGACTCTCTGCTTACTCCAACTCTTTAGGCAGCATGAAATGTGTGGGAACTGCAGATGCTGGTTTAAACCGAATATAGACACAAAATGCTGGAGTAACTCAGCGGGACAGGCAGCATCTCTGGAGAGAAGGAATGGTTGAGGTTTTGGGTCGAGACCCTTCTTGTCCCGAAACGTCACCCATTCCTTCTCTCCAGAGATGCTGCCTGTCCTGCTGAGTTACTCCAGCATTTTAGGTCTATCGTCAGGCAGCATATTCTGGACCAACCACGTGAATAAATTGCACCTCTGACCCCATCTAAACATCTACTTAAACTCATTTTAAACCTATGTCTCCCCCACATCCACCAACAAAAAGCATTTTGCAGTGTACTCTCCCTATCCCCCTCGTCATTCTGTTTACCAATATTCCGTATCACTCAGCCTTCCCCATTTCCAGGGAAACAAAACCAGCCTTTCTTCTACAGAGATCAGACTGAAGGATAAATCTGGCTGTCAATAGATAGGGTGGTGAATCTGCGGAATTCTTTGCCACAGCCGGCTGTGGAGGCCAAGTCAGTGGATATTTGTAAGGCAGAGATAGATTAGTAGATTAGTATGGGGAGAAGGCAGGAGAATGGGGTTAGGAGGGAGAGATAGATCAGACATGATTGAATGGCGGAGTAGACTTGATGGGCATAATATGTACATAATGGGCATAGGATAGGTTTGGAGGGTTATGGGTCATGCGGGCTGGTGGGACTAGTACAGATGGGCCATGTTGGCCGGTGTGGGATAGTTGGACCAAAGGGCCTGTTTCCACGCTCTATGACTATTTCTGTATGTACACTGTTTTGTCTGTTTTATGTGAACATGGGATTTCATTGCACCCTGGAGATTGAGGTAGATAATATCGCAACATCTAAGAAATATTTAGGCAGGTACATGGATAGGATAAGTTTTGGGGGATATGGGCCAAATGCAGGCAGGTGGGACTAGTATAAGATGAGACGGTGTAGTTGGTCGGTGTGGACAAGTCAGGCCAAATGGCCTGTTTCCACAGTGTATGACTCCATTATTCCCAAATTAGACAATGGACATCCTGATTCATTTAATCTATGAATACCAGAGCTATGAATGATTTCAAGGATCTACATGGTAAACATAAAGATTTGTTGGACCAAATGAATTACTTTGCTGACCAATACACGGAGGGATATTTAATTTTACAAACTATTTATTAGGTCTAACAATAAATCTATTAAATAATAATTGGACCCGAATGATAGTTATAGGGATAAATAATTCCACTGCCCAATTATCAAGCTGGGGAATAATATAACTTACAAGTATGTATTCTATTCAATGAATCTGCCAACTGATAATTAGGCCAGTAAAGAATGTTACAGAGAATAACTGGACCAAGAAATTATTCTGCTGATCAATAAACAGGTCAATTAATAATATATATATATATATTTTTATTTTTATTTTTTTATTATAGAAACAATATATACAGAGTACACTCTTATGCGGCATTAAAAATTATATAATATACAAAATTATATAATATTGATTATCAATTGATACTGTTTGTGTTATTTGTAATGTTATCCATTATACATTTCCTGGTTATTTATTTTGTATGATTGGGAGTGTATGTAGTATATTCCTAAAATAAGCAATATACTCATACTTCTCATACCACACATATTTCTTCTAATTACCAAATACAAATCCCCCCTAATATAACTACATAATACCCAATCTTAACCAAACTTCTGTGATATTCGTGATATTTTCATACTATTAAGAGTGTTTGTATTATTATTAACTTTATATTTCAAAATTATTATATAGTTGAAAATGCGCAATTTTATATAATTACAAATTTAAGACATCTATAATATTTTCATACAACTAATAATATGTATATTCATACTAATATTAAGAATATATATAATATGTTTCTATACTTTTTTTCCTACTTAAAGATAGAAAGATAGAGATAGAAAGTAGAAAATAGAAAAGAAAATGTGAAAAGTTTGGTGGAGATTAAAATATTACTCAATAATCCATTCTTGGAGATACATTCATGATTTATTATATGTATTTCTTCATCCATTCAGATATTCAGGCCTCAGTCAAGTACCCGCGCCGGACCATTATGACCCTGTAACTATTTAATGTATGGAGACCAAATCCCTTCGAACCTAGAGATCTAACCTAGCCATAAGGACAAGTCTCAATCTCTCCAAGTGAAGTGTCTCCGACATTTCTGTATTCCACATTTTAATTGTTGGGGATGCAGGGCCTTTCCAAAATTTTAGTATTAATTTTTTCCCAATTATTAGAGAATAGTCGATAAAATTTCTTTGATTCCTTGTAATTATTTGTTCCGTTTCAGGTATTCCAAGTATTATTAACTTTGGATCAGGAATCATAGTAATATTAAAAACATTCGAGATTATCTTAAATATTTCGTTCCAATATTCTACAATCTTCGTACAATTAGTGAATGAATGTGACAAATTTGCTTCTAAGATTTGACATTTATCACATATAGGCGATAATTTTGGAAATATATTATGTAATTTAGATTTGGAGTAATGTAATCTATGTAAAATTTTAAACTGTATAAGAGCATGTTTAGCATTTAACGAGCAGTAATGTATGTGTTGTAAGCTTTCTTCCCATATTTCTGGGCTTATTATTTGACCTAATTCATTTTCCCAAAGCTGTCTGTGTGTTTCCGATGATGGAATATCACTTTCCAACAAAATATTGTAAATATATGATATCATTTTTTCTGTATTTGGATGTTTATTCAAGCATTCATCTAAAATTTCACTCTTTCTATTTCTGAATTCTTGTGTATTTGCAGAGATATAGTTTCTGATTTGTAAATATCTAAAATATTCATTATTATGAAGCCCGTAAGCTTGTTGTAACTCTTGAAATGAAAGAAAAAAAATTTCCTTATAAAGATCCCCTATATTTAAAATTCCTTTATTTTTCCATTGTATAAAAGCCTTATCCATCGTTGAGGGTTTAAACGTAAAATTGTTGGCAATAGTAAGACCTAGCGGTATAAATTTTAGTTTTAATGTTTTCTTTATTTGTTTCCAAATACGGATTCCGCTTTCTATTATCGAGTTTTCACTATAAATTTTCTTAGGTACATTAATATTAGCAAATATCATAGAACTAATTTCAAATGGAAAACAGTCTTCTCTTTCCATTTTTAACCAGTTTGGTTTATTATCTGTTTCTTCTAACCAGAAGTTCATATTTTTAATATTAACTGCCCAATAATAAAACATAAAATTTGGTAATGCTAATCCCCCGTTTATTTTAGCTTTACATAAGTGTTTTTTATTTATTCTATGGTTCTTATAATCCCAGATAAAGTTAGTGACTAGAGAGTCTACTTTTTAAAAAAAATTTTTAGGGAGATATATCGGGATTGATTGAAATAAATATAATAATTGTGGGAGAAAAATCATTTTTATTGCGTTTATTTTACCTAACATTGAAATAGGTAAACTTTTTAAATTAATAATATTTTGCCCAGAGGTCAGACCATTGACCAATTCCACTGAAGAATACTCAGACTGGTAACTGATTTCGCTAATCAATCACGACCAGACCAGTATAAATCTACTAACTAGCAAGACTAATGATCCAACAGACATGGAATCAGACTAAAGAATGATTGTACTCAACAATAATAATCGTGTTCCACGATTCTACTGATGTTTAATCAGACAAACGGGTGATTATACTAGTCAATAATCAGCAGAATGAATCTCTGCATTTTAGAGGACCAAAAAATGATTCTGTTAGCTGATGATCAGATTGTTGAATGATGCAACAGACTGACAATTAGAGCAATGATTGATCCTGCCTACACAGTTCAATGATAATTATGTTGCCCAATATTTAGATCAAAGAAGGGCTTTGCTGTCGATGTGTCAAGCCAGCCAATGATCATATTCAATGAAGGAATCTATTAACCAATGGTCAATCAGAGAAGTCAGTAAATGATCAAATGCAAACCATTTCTTGACCAACAGGCAGACTGGAGAATGGATAATCAACACAGATCAATCCACTGATTCATAATCAAACCATAAATCTGATTTTACTGTGCAAAACAATCTCTTTATTTATTCCATTGACTAACCCTTATAACAAAACACCATTGACCAATGTACGTGCAGATCAATAATTTCATTCAACAATATTCAGAAGGATGATTTTTTTCTTCTGGTCACATTGATTAAATGATTGTACTGACCAATACTCAGCTGATGGATACCTCTATTTACATTTTAGCAAATCCAGGAATGATTCTACCATCCAGGGATCAAATTGATGAATATACAACGGATGGACAAAAAAAGTAGTTAATGATTCCGATGATCAATACAGAGATTGTAGAATGATTTAACAGAGTATAAGTCAAATCATTCACTGACGTCCCGACCAATAATCATGACTCACACAGCAGTAAGGATCAGACAGTGAGGAGATTTGGGCGGCATGGTGGTGTAGCAGTAGAGTTGCTGCCTTCCGGCGTCAGAGACCTGGGATCGGTCGTGACCACGGGTGCTGTCGGTACGGTGTTTGTATGTTCTCCCCGTGGCCGCGTGAGTTTTCTCTGGGAGCTCCGTTTTCCGCCCACATTCCCATGACGTACAGGTTTGTAGGTTAATGGGCTTTGGTAAAAAATAGTAAGTTGTCCCTAGTGTGTCGGATAGTGCTAGTGCACGGGCATCGCTGGAAGGCACGGGCTCGGTGTGCTGAAGGGCTTGTTTCCACATTGCATCTCTAAACTCTAAAGATGGATCAACAAATCATTTTAGTGACCAGTGACCTGTCTGAAGAACAATGTTAGTGGTCAACAACCATATAGATGATTGATTTTACTGACCAATAATCAGATAGGTGAATAATTCTACTGATCAATACTCAGACTGATGAGAGGATAAATAGATCAATACATGGAGCAATAATTTTGAAAACTGCAAGAACTTGGACAATGGTTTAGAATAGTCTGACCAAAAATCCCGACCCAACCCAGCACCCATCCTCTTTTTCCAGATGTGGTGCTTGACGCACTGAGTTACTCCAGTACTTTGTGTCTATCTTTGGTATAAAAAAAGCATCGGCAGTTCTTAGTTTCTTGAATAGTGTTGTTCTTCATTCCACTTAGTTTATTCATCTTTGATACATACAGTGAACATTGTTAATTTAGTTTAATAGAGTGGTAATGGTTCATTGGATAAACAGCTTAGTTAAAGTTTGTTTTACGTGATTTGTTACGTAACTGTAAGTCATTTGATCATGTAAACGTAAGAATGAAAGGTTATTTTGAACGGTGAAGACTTCACTTTTGGTGTGAGAATGTCAGTGGCACAAAGGACCATAAACAGAGAGGAAACTCATATGTGTTAACGAAGAAACTGCAGATGCTGGAGAATCGAGGGTTACACAAAAAGCTGGAGAAACTCAGCGGGTGCAGCAGCATCTAAGAGGTGAAGGAGATAGGCGACGTTTTGGGTCTGACTGAAGAAGGGTCTCGACCCGAAACGTCGCCTATCTCCTTCACCTCTTAGATGCTGCTGCACCCGCTGAGTTTCTCCAGCTTTTTGTGTAACCGAGGAAACTCATATGTTTGCTGTTGTCAGGAAACAGTGTTTATTTCTGGCGACAATTGAATGGAGGAATAATTATTGCTCTAATTGTTTCTACTAAAAATGATCAGACCGAGATATTATTGCTCATTTCTCAGACTAAAATTCAAAGCAATGACTAGGAACCACTTCTCTTATCAGGCCACATGGATGATTCTATGGATGAATAATCAGGCTGACAAGTTATTCTACTGACCAATAAAGACATTTTAATTAACAAAATATACAAATAATTCCACAAAATTATAATCAAATCATCCAACAGGGGATGCAACACTTGTCCTTTCTTCTCTTCCATTCACAATCCGAATGTTTTGCAGATTTTCTATAACAAATCAGACCAACAATACATTCTACTAGCCAATAACAGATTGAGCTATAATATAAACTGTTGGATGGATCAAATTTGATCTGATCATAATCGGACAAATGAATGACATGACCAACAATCAGATTATTTAAACCGTTCACAGGTATTTGGACCAATAAATAAATATGCCTCATTTAAGAAACATTTAGACAAGTACATGGATAGGGGAGGTTTAGAGGGATTTGGGCCAAATGCAAGCAGGTGGGAAGAGTGTCGATGGGACATGTTGGTCGGTTGGCAAGTTTGGCCACTGGGCCTGTTTCCACTCTGTAAGACTCTATGAATCTATCTGATGATTAGTTGCCAAAATCAATGATTCTGCTGACCAATAATGAAAATTTATATTGACCAATGATTTCGATTTATAATCAACTAATTGATTTTTTTGACGAATAATTAGATTGATGAATAAGTGCAACCCAACAATAATCAGCAAGATGACCAAGTCCACCATCGACAATTGAATCAATGAATTAATTCTGTTAATAATCTTGGTTAATAATCAACCAATCAATAATTCCACAAAACATGGCTTCTAATCAGACAACGATCCTGAAGATCAATGATCATAGCCATAAATTATTCAGTCCAAAGAATGGTTCTGCCAGCCAATAAACATCACAATCAATGATCAATTCCCTGTCCAATTATAATGCAAAGAGTAAGAGTAATCAGATTAATGTATAGTTTCCTTGATTGGTAATCAGGTAGAAAATTAATCTGCTAACTATGATTATTTCATTCAATGACTGCTGGCCAATTTGCAGACCAAACTGGTACCTCTGACCATTAAACATAATGTACTGGTGACGGGATCCATTGAAGATAATCAGAACCAATTTTGCTACCGATTAATAATCAGGTCTAACTAAAACACAATGAGCAGCGACCAGACCATAGAATGAGCACTGAATTATCATCCTCTCCATCAATTAATCAAAAGAATGATTCCACTGATCACCAATCAAGCCATTTATAATTGTAAATTTACAATTTATAACTAGTGAATAACACAAATGACCAAAAATGTCAGAGGATCAATAATTTGTATGAGCAATAAATAGACCAATAAACGAATCTACTAAAAATAATCAGGACTGAGAAATTATTCTACTTTCAATATTCCGATTGAAGGATGGATTTCATTAACTAGTGGTTCCAATCAATAATTCTGCTGAACATTAATCTGATGAGCCATTAACTCCACTGGGCAATAATTAGATTGAGGGTCTATTCTACCGACAGATAATTACACCACTGATATTTAACTAACCATTTCAATTCACAATATTTAGATTGTTGGATAATACCGTTGATACATGTATAAATTTGCTTAGTAAAAACCAAGCTGGTGAATGATTCCACTGATCAATAATCAAGCCTATCCATGATACTTCTCTTGAATAAATAAACAGGTAAATGAATGTCCTGCTTAACAGCCGAGAGTGAATGATTGTACTAATCAATAGTCAGGTTGATTAATGATTCTCCCCGCATGTAAACTGGTGGATAAATCATCCTGTAAAACATAGATCAGTGAGTTATTTTACTGACAATAATCAATCTGTGGATAATCTGTACAAAGCGCAAGTCTATTCCCTAATATTCAGGTTGATTAACATTTTTACCGACAGTATTGGACCTATTGTGGGATTCTGTTGAAGTCAATACGTGATTATTCTGACCATTTCTAATCACTGACCAATATTCATGTTATTAAAAGATTGCATGAACCAGATTGGTGAATTATTCCACTGACCAACACTCAAATCAATGAATGATGCTATTATTCAGTAACCAATAAACTGATTTATGATTGCAGGGAATTATTATTTAAGTCACCGATAAAAAGACAGATAAATTATTTGGATTAATATAATTAGAATGATGCATATGTTTATGGAAAATAGATCAGACCATCAAGTTTAGCATTTCAAACTAAAGAGCTTACGGTATATATTGGCCAACTGATAACGATCAGGTTGGAGGATTGCACTGACCTTGAACCATTTGGAATAGCAAATCTATTCATCAATTATCCGATCAATAATCAAACTGAAGAATGATGCTATTATTCAGTAATCAGATGCACAGCATTATTCTTCCAATCAATATAAACCCCAATCAACTCCAAACTGACCATTAATTAGCAATCTCAGTAATGCCACTGAATATATTTAGTAACCAATAATCCAATGGATGAATTATTCTACTGGCCAACAATCATGCCAATCAATGATTTTACTGAAAATTAAATTTGATGAATTAATGACCCAAAAGGGTAATAATTGGACATAGGTTTTGACTGCCATTTAATCAAACAGAGAATTAATGTAAACAGGCCAATTAATAACTCAGCTGCCCGGTAATAAGATCGGATTTATATTCAGGCCAGTGAACGATCGGTTTGATAGAACTATTCTAACAGCCAAATATCACATTCAAGACATTGAATGAATTATCTGGCCAATAATCAGATCAATGAATGATCCTACTCAAATTCTCCTGACCAATAATTGGACCGAAAGATTATTCAATAATTAGCTCAAACATTTACCGTACTGACCAATAATATTTTAGAATGACTTTATTGAAATATAATCGGTGACTGAATATTAATCCAATGGGTGTAGGATTGCATTGACTAATCATCAGACCATTCAATTACATTCATGGACAATTCAACTGAGCAAAGAGAAGATCAGTGAATGATTATATTACCAATAATCAGACCAATAAGTGATTCTACAGGCCCATATTACAATGAACATATAATTAATTCATTCATTCATTCTTCTACCCCACTGCCGTATTATTCCAACGACCATACTCTGTTCCAATAATGCTCCTGGCAATAAACAGCAATGAAAGATTCAACTAACGGCAAACCACACGGTGCAATAATTCTGTAAACACTAATGAAAATGGCGAGTTATTCTACTAACAAAAGACAAACAGATCAATGAGTTGCCATACATTTGTCATAGAAACACAGAAACATAGAAAGTAGGTGCAGGAGTAGGCCATTCGGCCCTTCGAGCCTGCACCGCCATTCAATATGATCATGGCTGATCATCCAACTCAGTATCCTGTACCTGCCTTCTCTCCATACCTCCTGATCCCTTTAGCCACAAGGGCCACATCTAACTCCCTCTTAAATATAGCCAATGAACTGGCCTCAACTACCTTCTGTGGCAGAGAATTCCACAGATTCACCACTCTCTGTGTGAAAAATGTTTTTCTCATCTCGGTCCTAAAAGACTTCCCCTTTATCCTTAAACTGTGACCCCTTGTTCTGGACTTCCCCAACATCGGGAACAATCTTCCTGCATCTAGCCTGTCCAACCCCTTAAGAATTTTGTAAGTTTCTATAAGATCCCCCCTCAATCTTCTAAATTCTAGCAAGTACAAGCCGAGTCTATCCAGTCTTTCTTCATAGCAAAGCCCTGACATCCCAGGAATCAGTCTGGTGAACCTTCTCTGTACTCCCTCTATGGCAAGAATGTCTTTCCTCAGATTACGAGACCAAAACTGTATGCAATACTCCAGGTGTGGTCTCACCAAGACCCTGTACAACTGCAGTAGAACCTCCCTGCTCCTATACTCAAAAGTCAGTTAGATAAATGTTAATTGGTCCAAGGTTTGATTGTACTGACCAATGAATGATCCTTGCTCAATAATCGTACTGATGAATAATCCCCACAGAACCAATAGTGTGATCAAATAATAATTTTACTGACAATCATCCAGCCGATTAATAATTTAACTGACCAATAATGTGATGAAAGAATCATTTTGACCACTAATCAAGCCGGAGAATGTTTCTGATGATATTTCTGACCAATAATTTGACTGAACAATAATCAAACGGATGAATCTGCCATCTACTGAATGTCTTTGTGGAACAATAATGCAACTATTGTCCAGCACATTGGCATATGTCGTGGCCTTACTGCAACACAGTTCACAGGTTGGATCCTGACTATGGGTACTCTCTGTACATAGTTTGTTCGTTCTCCCTGTGAGCGTATGGGTTTTCTCTGGGTGCTTCAGTTTCCTCTCACACTCTAAAGAGATACAGGTCCGTAGGTTAATTAGCTTCTGTAAATTGTCCCTAGTGTGTAGGATAGAACTAGTGTATGGGTGAGCGTTGGCTGGTGCGGACTCGGTGTGCAGAAGCGCCTGTTTCTACGCTGCATCTCTAAACTAAACCAATAATGTGATCAAAGGATCATTTAGATGAATAATCAAAATCTTGACCACTGGGTGGGCCGGAAATGGTGGCCTCACCAACAGTCCGTCTCGTCCCTTCCTTCTTTGTTGTTGTTTTTAGGATGTGTTAAATGTATGTTTTAGTGTTCTTCAGCTTGTTTTATGTGGGGGGGAGGGGGGGAAACGTTTTTTAATCTCTTACCTCGACTGAGGTACGATTTTTTTCTGTATCTTATCTCCTTCCACACTGCGGCCTAACATTGAGGAGTTGACGGCCTCTGCTGGAGATCGACTTCGGGAGCTCCAGCCGTGGGAGCCTGCGGACATTAACTTTGTGGATCTCACGGACTCTGGTTAGAGACCGACTTTGGGAGCTCCAAGCCGCAGGAGCTTTGACCGTCCCGACACGGGAGCTTCAACCGCCCCGAAACGGGATCTTCGACCGCCCCGACTGCGATGATTCGACTGCCCCAACCGCGGGAGAATAAAGAGGAAGAAGACTAGACTTTATTGCGCTCCATGGGGAATCCTGCTGTGGTGGATGTTTATGTTAACTTTTATGTAGTTGTGTGTCTTGTTGCTTTTCTTTTAGTGTGGCTGTATGGTAATTCGAGTTGCACTGTACCTTAATTGGTGCACATGACAATAAACTGATCTTTGAACCTTTGAATAAATCTACAGACTGTCCATCTAAATTGACAAACGATTCCACTGACAGTGTTAAGACAAATGAATAATTATCCTGACCAACAGACAGATTTACAAATGCTTCTATTGATAAATAAATGGTTCTAATGGCCAATACACAGATGAGTAAATTGACCGACTCACTCACCATTAATCAGCTCAGATTCTCCTGAACTACAGCCCGATTTACAAATACTTCTACTGAAATGTTTCTACTGACCAATAAACCAATAAACAGATCAGAGAATTGACCTAGGTAGACAAAAATGCTGGAGAAACTCAGCAGGTGAGGCATCTATGGAGCAAAGGAAATAGGCAACGTTTCGGGTCAAGACCCTTCAACTCTTGGAGAGTTTACCTACTCGCCAACAACCAGATCAATAAATGACCCTCCACTGAATGATAATCAGACTGATTGATAGATGTTTCTGTTGATCAATAGTTAGATTGATGTATAATTAATTCCATTAGTAATAAATTAACTAACAAAAGTTTCTACTGAACAATATAGATGTTTGGATCAGGAAGCATACAAACACACTGGAAATTGATTCTACTGACCAATAAATAATTACATTGACAATGATCGCACTGAAATGACTCTATGGACCGGTAATCAAAGGATGAATATTATTATAGACATACAAAAATCCTATCAATGATTGATTCAGCAGACTGATACTGGTTCCTGCTTTTACTTGATCATCAAATCAAGGAATGGTTTAACCAATGAATAATATCACTTACAGTATGAATGATTCCACTCTAGTAATTAGATTATGAATAATTGTATTAACAATTGATCAATAAAATGATTGAATATGTATTGGCTGTTTAATTTGTTGACTAATTGAACCATAGGATAATTTTACAGAAGGCTGAATGATTGTCTAGAACAAAAATTAAAGTAATAATTCATTGCACTGGTCAATAATGTGGCTGATGAATGAATCCCCAGTGAATAATCAGAATGATAATCATATTGGTTCATTATCAGATCAACACGTGATCTTACCATTATTCAGATTGCATTTGCCAATATGACCACAGATGAACGATTCAACAGATTAAAATCTATCCGCTAAAATTACTAATAAGCGATTCTACTGACAAATTATCTTACTGATTGATTAAAAATTCTCTCATGAAATGATTCTACTGACTAAAATTCCAACCGATGAACAATTCCCCTGAGCAAGAATCAGATTGATGAATGATTCTTCAAACTAGTAATCAGAACGAGTGATGCCACTGACAAATAATCATACTTACACTAATCAAACCTATAAAGATCTCTACTAATCAAACCGATGAATGTTTCTGCTCAAGTTCTGATTAATGAACAATTCCTATTTACCAATTAACAGTCTAAATAATTCTACTGCAAAATCATACTGCCAAAAATTGACATATTTTTCCTATGGATGGTTTTACCTGATCAATTGACGTTTCTGTTTATCAATACTTTGATAAATGAATCTGCAGGTGATATGACAAACCGTGCATCAAACAGACTGCTTATTGATTAAACTGACCAATAATCAGGCTGTCAAATAAATTCAGCCAAGCAATTATAGGATAATCATCCAATTAAAGAATGAATCCGACCAAAGAATGAGAGATGTGCTTCTTCTGACCAATAATCAGACAGATTGTTAGTTTTAGCTTAGAAATACAGCACAGAAACAAGCCCTTTGGCCCACCGAGTCTGCACCGACCAGAGATCCCTGCACATTACCGCTATCCTACACACACTAGGGACAATTGACATTCATACCAAGCAAATTAACCTACAAACCTGTACGTCTTTGGAGTGTGGGAGGAAACCGGAGCACCCAGAGAAAACCCACGCGGACCACAGGAAGAATGTACAAACAGACAGCACCCGCAGTCAAAATCAAACCCGGGTCTCTGGTACTGTAAGGCATCAACTCTACCACTCCGCCCAATGGCTGATGGGGTCTGCTGTCAAATAATCTTTTGATGAATAATTCTACATACAAATAATTCTGAAAAACAATATAATGATGTTCTTATCGAGACTCTTGTATCCTATTGTATTTTATATTATATCGTATCTTGAAGGGCAAAACAGTGATGTAGTTGTAGAGTTGCTGCCTTACAGCAACCCGGGTTCGATCCTGACTGTGGGTTCTGTCTGTACAGAGTTTGGACGTTCTCCCTGTGACTGCCTGGGTTTTCTTCAGGTGTTCTGGTTTCCTTTCATATTCCAAAGACAGCAGGTTTGTAGGTGAATTGGCTTCTGTAAATTGTCTCTAGTGTAGGAGAGTGCTAGTGTATGTAGTGTACTCGCTAGAATTTAGAAGATTGAGGGGGGATCTTATAGAAACTTACAAAATTCTTAAGGGGTTGGACAGGCTAGATGCAGGAAGATTGTTCCCGATGTTGGGGAGGTCCAGAACAAGGGGTCACAGTCTAAGGATAAGGGGGAATTCCTTTAGGACCGAGATGAGGAAAACATTTTTCACACAGCGAGTGGTGAGTCTCTGGAATTCTCTGCCACAGAAGTAGTTGAGGCCAGTTCATTGGTTATATTTAAGATGGAGTTAGATGTGGCCCTTGTGACTAAAGGGATCAGGGGGTATGGAGAGAAGGCAGGTACAGGATACTGAGTTGGATGATCAGCCATGATCATATTGAATGGCGGTGCAGGGTCGAAGGGCCGAATGGCCTACTCCTGCACCTATTTTCTATGTTTCTATGTTTCTATGATCACTGGTCAGTGCAAACTCCATGGGCTGAAGGGCCTGTTTCCACGCTATATCTCTAAAAGTGTAAAAGTAAATAATCCTATGGAGTCTACGATTGAATAAGCAAATTTATAAATAATGTTTGACCAATAATTGGATCAATAAAGATTCCACCAATGAATAATCAAATGTATGAATAATTCCACTGACCAATACTCACATCAATGAATGATTCTGTTGAGCAATGGACAGACGGTTTTAATTACACACAGTCTTGAGTGATGGTTCGAGTGACTGATTATCTGACAGATGAATGTTCTACTGATGAATAATTAGATTGCCAAATGATAATTATACTGAATAATCATTCCTGAAATCAGGGTGATGAATGTTTCAGCTGACCCAAGGTCAGACTGCTTGAACGATTCTATGAGCCCTAATCAGACTGATAATAGATTCCTTTGGATAAATATGCAGGTCCCTGAATGATTGGCTTTATACAGCGAGAAAAATGTGAAAGGTCAGGGTCAATGTTCCTTCACTGAGTTCAGGGGCAGCACGCCATGGGCGGTATAGTGGCACTGTGGTAGAGCTGCTGTCTCACAGCGCCAGAGACCCAGGTTCAATCCTGACTGTAGGTGCTTTCTGTATCGAGTTTGTATGTTCTCCCCATGGCCCTGTGGAGATTTTTCCGGGTGCTACAGTTTCCTCCCACATTCCAAAGACTTGTAGGTTTGTAGGTTAATTGGCTTCTTGAAACTCCCCTTCTTCAGACTGATTTTAGGGGTGGCGGGAAAGAAAGCTGGATGAGTGGAGTGGCAGGACAAAGCACTGGCAGGTCACCTCGAGGAAATTGGCCATGATTGTTTCTGGATAGTGGAGCAGTATCAAGGGGGCAAATGGACTTCTCTTAACCCTGTTCCTTATTCCACTGATCACGACTCACTAATGATTCAGTCTGATGATCCGACTGAAAGATTCTGCTATGCAATATGCAGTAATCAGACTGATGATTGAATTTAATGACCCATAATCTACCAACCCATTATCAGATTAATGAATAGTTCCATGAGCAAAGTTGACCGTTGAGTGATTCAACCTTACAATCCAAGTGAAGAATGATACTCTTGACTGATAGTTTGACCTATGAGTAATTTTACCGAAATATTCGATTATAAATTATTCCACAGAACTAAAAGCTAATTGATCAACAATTCTACTGGCTAACCTAACAGATGTGTAATTATCATGATAATCTCATCACATAAATTCATGTGTCATAGGAGAAGAATTGGGCCATTTGGCCCATCGAGTGTACAAAATTGAATCACGGCTGATCTATCTTTCTCTCTCAAACCCATTCTCCTGCCCGTTCTCTATAACCCTTGACACTCTTACTAATGAAGAATTTGTCAATCACCGCCTTAAAAATACCCAAATAACTTGACCCACACAGCCGTCTGTGGCAATAAATTCCACAGTTTCACCACTCTCTGACTAAAGAAATTCCTTCTCATCTCCTTTCTAAAGGTACGTCCTTTTATTCTGAGACTGTCCTCTGATCTTAGACTTTCCCACTAGTGGAAACATTCTCTTCACATCCACGCTATCAAGTGATTCCTTCGAATTTTGAAATGAATGATACAAATAATCAGAATGGTGGATGCTTCAACTAATCAAGACCAGATGCATGGATGGTTCAGTCATTGATATAAATAGATGCCCAAGATAAAAATCCTGCAGATTGAAAATTGATTGCTGGGATTATATGCCTACAGAGAAATTCTGTATGAATCAGTGACTATAGTGGAGGTGTTTAAGAAGGAACTGCAGATGCTGGAAAATCAAAGGTAGACAAAAGTGCTGGAGAAACTCAGCGGGTGCAACAGCATCTGAGGAGCGAAGGAGGTAAGGAAACTATTTATTCTACCAGAGTTTTTAGCTGAAAGCAAACCTTTACAGAAGTAGTGAGAAGGTGAGTTAATCTAAGCACATTAGGAGGGAAAGTATGTTTGCAGCTATTGAGTGTTTTATTAAATATTTATGGCAGTCAGACCTTCTTGGTAAAAACTAAACAGCAATCTTGTCTCCTCAAATGGGATTAATGTAGACAAGAGCTTGACCTGTGTTTGTTCTCTGGGGAAGAAGTCCTTGCTGTGTCAACATAGGTAAATTCAGACACCCCTAACCTGATAAATATTGGTGGCATGTATCTTCCGCCCAGCATTGGAATAGCTAATGCACCCCGATATCTGTTGCAGCGTTAATAACCCACACTTTAATCCTGTGTATAATAACTGTTGGAGGTGCTATGACACCGACCATTGACTCCACCTACACCACGCTGCCTTTGAAAACCAGTCAACATAATCAAAGACTTGTCCAACATAATCAAAGACTGTATTTCCTTCTCTCTGCTTCCATCAGGCAGAAGGTACACAAATTTGAAATTGCACAAACCATCAGACTCCAGAACAGCTTCTTCCACTCTGTCATCTAGCTTCTGAACAGTTCTTCCATGAGCTAGGGTACTGACCGATTCCCCTCTACTCCATTGTTGACATGGCACCTTGTCTCTGGATCTGGTGCGGTACAATGGAATATTCATATCTTCCTTTTGTTCCTGGAGTGAGACCAGCAGGAGAGGAGAGGGTACTGGGGTCTGGCCTACAGTGTGAGAGGCTGTGAGAGGTGCAGGTGGGGCTCAAAGGTGGACGGGCGAGGAGAGGGCATCGGTTGCTGGTCGACCAAGGAAGGCGATGGCTGGGCTTTGCCTGAATTGGGCACCGCTCATAACAATTGGAGTGCAGCCTGGTCTTGGAAAATGGTGCCAAAACATTGCACATCTTGTGCATCCTGTGCTGATGGTTATCGAGGAGGAAGTGTTGAAAGACCCAAATTGCTGGAGTAACTCAGTAGGTCAGGCAGCATCTCTGGGGAAAAGGAATAGGTGATGTTCAGAGGCGAAAATGTTGTTACTCATCCTGACTGTTCCTGTCTGTTACTTTTCTAGGCTCAGTTCCCCAAGCTCATTTCACTCAGGGAATTTAGTATCCCACCAGGACACACTTTCTCATGCTCCCTCTAATCCAGTTATTTTATCATCTTGTGCTCACTGAGGTCATGTTTATGCCCACAGGTGACTCTCTTTCCTGTTCGCCTTCTAACTCGTCCCACTCTCCCATGCTGCACTTTCTGTTCCCAAGCATCTCTCACTGAACGGAATAGTTTCTACTCAGCAGGTCACCTGCTCACGCTGTTATCCAAGCAGGGATACTCACCAGGTTACGTCTCCCTGCACCCTTTCACTAACCGGAACTATATTAACCATATGACCATATAACCATATAACCATATAACTATATTCCATCCACTTCTTTTGAGACCTCTGCAAATACATCTCATGCTCAACTGGAGTCTAATTGTCATGCTCATTTTAACCTCACGAGCACAGTTGAGGCCAAATCATTAAAGATACTCAAGAAATAATTAGATGTTGTATTTAACTCTGGGGCGATCGAGGGATGAGGGGAGAATGCAAATTCATGGAATTTAATTTGCATGATCAGCTATGATCACATGGAAGCACGGAGTAGGCTCAGTGATCCAAATGGCTCCTCCTGCTCTTGTTTCCTATGTTTCTATGTTTTCCATTAACTGATTCCACTCCATTTAAACTCCGATCAATAAACAATAAATGTTCAATGATCCAACAAACAAAATAAGGAGAAAATCAAAAAAACAAACAAATCAAAAACTGATTCTTCCTTAGAAGGCTTCGGAAGTTCAGCATGTCCCCAACAACTCTCACCAACTTCATAGAAACATAAAAAATAGGTGCAGGAGGAGGCCATTCGGCCCTTCGAGCCAGCATCGCCATTCATTGCGATCATGTCTGATCGTCTCCTATCAATAACCCGTGCCTGCCTCCTCCCCATATCCCTTGACTCCACTAGCCCCTAGAGCTCTATCTAACTCGCTCTTAAATCTATCCAGTGATTTGGCCTCCAATGCCCTCTGCGGCAGGGAATTCCATAAATTCACAACTCTCTGGGTGAAAACGTTTTTTCTCACCTCAGTCTTACATTACCTCCCCATAATTCTAAGACTGTGGCCCCTGGTTCTGGACTCGCCCAACATTGGGAACATTTTTCCTGCATCTAGCTTGTCCAGTCCTTTTATAATTTTATATGTTTCTATAAGATCCCCCCTCATCATTCTAAACTCCAGCCTAGTCTTTTCAATCTTTCCTCATATCCTGCCATCCCAAGGATCAATCTCGTGAACCTACGCCTCAATCACACGGATGTCCTTCCTCAAATTAGGATACCAAAACTGTACACAATACTCCAGATGTGGTCTCACCAGAGCCCTGTACAACTGCAGAAGAACCTCTTTACTCCTATACTGAAATCCTCTTGTTATGAAGGCCAACATTCCATTAGCTTTCTTCAGTGCCTGCTGTACCTGTAAGTCAACTTTCAGTGATCGGTGTACAAGGACGCCCAGGTCTCGCTGTACCACCCCCTTACTTAACCTAACCCCATTGAGATAATAATCTGCCCCCTTGTTTTTGCCACCAAAGCGGATAACCTCACATTTATCGATATTATACTGCATCTGCCATGCATCTGCCCACTCACTCAACCTGTCCAAGTCACCCTGCAACCTCCTAACGTCCTCTTCACAGTTCACTCTTCCACAGAAAGCATTTTATTGGGATGCATCACAGCATGGTTTTGGGAACAACTCCATACAAGACGGCAAGAAATTGCAGAGAATTGTGGAGGCAGCCCAGACCATCACGCAAACCAACCTCCCTTCCATTCCATTCAGCCATCGCGCTGTGTTGCTCCAGCTTTTTGTGTCTATCTCCCTTCCATTGACCCCATCTACACTTCACATTGCCTCAGCAAGACCACCAGCATAATCAAGGACTAGTCGCACCTTGGCCACTTCCTCTTCTCCCCTCTCCCATCAGGCAAGAGGTACGGAAGTGTGAAAACCTACACCTTCAGATTCAGGGACAATTTCTTCCCTGCTGTTATCAGGCAACTGAACCATCCCACCAAAAACTAGAGTGCCGTCCTGAACTGCTACCTACCTCATTGTAGACCCTCAGACTATCTTTAATGAAACTTTACTGGATTTTATCTTGCATTAATCTTTATTCCCTTTATCATGTATCTGTGGATGGCTTGATTGTAATCATGTATAGTCTTTCCGCTGACTGGTTTGCACACAACAAGTGCTTTTCACTGTACCTCAGTACACGTGACAATAAACTAAACTAAACTCAACTAAATGAGCATGAAAAACATCAGCATACAATTCAAAACATTAAATGGCTGCTGAGTAAAACTCACCACCTATTGATAAACATAATATGTGTGCCAATAGTTTGATGATTGAGTCATTAGATCAATAATATGATCAAATTAGCAGGCCATTATTCAGGTTTGAATGATTCAACAATTAAATATTCTTAAATGTATGATTCATAAATCAATAATTAGATTAATGAACAATTCACAGCAATTATCGGATCAAATTGCCTTTCTTGTCGAAAGATTAATTCAAATAGAAATAATTGGATCAGTATAGCGGACAAACAGTTTGTTCAAACAATGTCTGTCAGAACAAAAAATGATCAATGGTTGATCCAACAGAGAAATTTAAACAGAGCAATGCAAAATTAGGAATTTATGGGAGAAACAAAAAAATAATTGACTGGTTGAGACAGAACAATAATCGCTCAAAGTCTGCTTCAGCAAACCAGTAATCAGAAAAAATGATTCCACAGACCAATGACCAATTTACCGACAATTAATTAAATCGGAAAATAGATTAATCAAAACATATTTTAATATCAATAAATTCTAACTTTGGTAATAGATTCATTCAATTGGTTGTGCATCAGATCAGTGAATGATTCAATGGACTGATAACCTCTGTACTGCTTGTTTTTGAAACTAGTAATCAGATCAACACATGATTTCACTGAACAAAATTAGCTTTGGAACAACAGAATCTATTAAAAAAAACTACAGAACAAATAACAAAGCACAGTAAGATCTGAAGGATCAACAATCAGATGGATGGATCAATCAAACTAATAACATAAGTCACAGAATATTTCTTCTTCTTCTTTCGTGTGGCGTGCACGGCCTAAGGTTGTTGGACAACTTGTTCTATTTGATCTACTGTTTGTGCACGTCCAGTTGATTGCATTAGTTGAAACGGGGTGGACCACGTGAAGGTTGCAATCTTCCACCCCATAGAATATTTCAATACAGAAATAAGGGGTTCAAGATAGCAATAATTAGATATATGATTGATTCAATTGATTGCCAGGGCATCAATGATTAACCAAATTGATCACAATGTCAATGAACAGTTCTTAACAATAATCGTAACAGGGATCATACATATTATCATGGAATAAATCAAATCCTTAATTAAAAATTGAATGGATCAACCAACTGTTAAAATGACTGTTGAATGATTAAAATGGGGAATATGCATTTCAGTGAACGACTAAGCCAAACATTAGAATCGTAGTGTCACACAGTACAGAAATAGGGCTTTCAGCCCAACTTGCCCATGCCGACCAAGATGCCCTATCTACACTCGACCCATCTGTCCGTATTTTGCCCATATCCCTCTAAACCTTTCCAATCCATGGACATGCCCAAATGTCTTTTAAATGCTGCTACAGTACGTGCCTCAACTATCTCCTCTGGCAGCTCATTCTATATACCCACCATCTTTAACGTACCCTCTGTATGAAAATGTTGCTCCTCGAGTTCCTATTAAATCTTTACTCTCTTCACCCTCTCACCTTATACCTATGTCCCTTGAATGAATGAATGAATGAATGAATGAGTTTATTGGCCAAGTATGTACACATACAAGAAATTTGCCTTGGTGCTCCGCTCGGAAGTAGCAACAGGACATACAGTAAACAATTAAGAATAAAATATTAAAACATTAAGAATAAAACATTATAGTATAAACGTGTAAATTAAATAAAATACCAGTGCAAAAGGAGGCTACAGATTTTTGGTTATTGATGAGGGCGACTGCTTGTGGAAAAAAGCAGTTTTTATGTCTGACTGTGGCGGCTTTGACAGTCCGGAGTCGCCTTCCAGAGGGAAGTGCTTCAAAGAGTTTGTGGCCAGGATGAGAGGGGTCAGAGATGATCTTACCCGCTCGCTTCCTGGCCCTTGCAGTGTACAGTTCGTCAATGGGGGGGAAGGTTGCAGCCAACAACCTTCGCAGCTGATTGAACGATTTGCTGCAGTCTCCAGATGTCGTGCTTGGTGGCTGAGCCAAACCACACCACAATGGAGAACATAGATGGCAGTATAAAATTGGACCATCATTGCCTGTGGCAGATTGTGTTTCCTCAGCTGCCACAGGAAGTACATCCTCTGTTGGGCCTTTTTGACTGTGGAGTTGTTGATGGTGAGTGGGGGGAAGGGAGGGGGAGCTCTCCTAAAGTCTACTATGAATTCCACTGTTTTAAGAGCATTGAGCTCCAGGTTGTTATGAAGGCACCAGGACGCCAGTTGTGTCACTTCCTGTCTGTAGGCAGATTCCTCCCCATCCTGGATCAGTCCAATCAGGGTTGTGTCGTCTGCAAACTTGAGAAGCTCGACAGAGGAGTCTGTGGAGGTGCAGCCGTTGGTGTAGAGAGAGTAAAGGAGAGGGGAGAGTATGCAGCCTTGCGGTGCTCCTATGCTGAGGGTCTGCGGGTCCGAGATGTGCTTTCCCAATCTCACATGCTGCTTCCTGTCTGTCAGAAAGTTGGTGATCCACTGACAGAGGGCTTCAGGCACAGCCAACTGGGAGACAATAGACAATAGGTGCAGGCGTAGGCCATTTGGCCCTTCGAGCCAGCACTGCCATTCAATGTGATCATGGCTGATCATCCCCAATCCGTACCCCGTTCCTGCCTTCTCCCCATATCCCCCGACTCCCATACCTGCCAACTTGTGAGATTGAAAAATCGGAATCCTATTAGTCTGACGTCAGTGAGGGCGGGGCACGTGACGTCAGTAAGGGGCGGGGCAAGTGACGTCAGTAAGGGGCGGGGTACGTGACGTCAGTGAGTGCGGGAATGTGACCTCAGGGGGGTTACACAAAAGCTGGAGAAACTCAGCGGGTGCAGCAGCATCTAAGGAGCGAAGGAGATACACAAAAGGCTGGAGAAACTCAGCGGGTGCAGCAGCATCTAAGGAGCGAAGGAGATAGGTGACGTTTCGGGTCGAGACCCTTCTTCAGACTTTCTGCTGCACCCGCTGAGTTTCTCCAGCATTTTGTGTATCTCCTTCGCTCCTTAGATGCTGCTGCACCCGCTGAGTTTCTCCAGCATTTTGTGTAACCCTCCATTCTCCAGCATCTGCAGTTTCTTCATTAACAAAGTGACCTCAGTGCGGGCGGGGGGGGGGGGGGGGGGGGGGGGGCAAGTGACGCCGAACGCCACCGTGGCGGGGCGGGGTCATGCGGCTGCGTGCTGACGTACACCCGTGCGTGTCCCCATAAGCGGCGCAGGCGCGGTGCGCTCTCTCGCTGTCTCCTCGCCGCCGCCGCCGCCATGGGTCGCATGCACGCTTCCATCCCAATTCCGAATTCCAATTTTTTTCGGAATATTGAGGAAAAAATCGGAATTCGGAATTGGGATGGAAAAATCGGAAGAATTCCGCCCAAATCGGAATAGTTGGCAGGTATGGAATCCACTATTTTTAAGAGCCCCATCTAGCTCTCTCTTGACAGCATCCAGAGAACTGCCTCCACCACCCTCTGAGGCAGAGAGTTTGGAGTGTAGTAGCTCTGGCACATTGATATTGAATGCAGAGCTTAAATCCACAAACAGAATCCTTGCATAGGTCCCCTGGCGGTCGAGGTGCTGGAGGATGAAGTGCAGGCCCAGGTTGACTGCGTCATCCACTCATCTATTGGCCCGGTATGCAAACTGAGGAGGGCCCAGCAGGGGGTTTGTGATATTTTTCAGCTGGGCCAGCAGGTTGCGGCCAACAACCTTCTCAGCTGACGGAGCGATTCGCTGCAGCCTCCAGATGTCGTGCTTGGTGGCTGAGCCAAACCAGACCATGATGGAGAAGGTGAGGACAGACTCTACGATGGCAGTATAAAATTGGACCATCATTGCCTGTGGCAGATTGTGTTTCCTCAGCTGCCACAGGAAGTACATCCTCTGTTGGGCCTTTTTGACTGTGGAGTCGATGGTGCCCCCCCCCCCCATTTAAGGTCCTTGGAGATGATGGTTCCAAGGAACTTAAAATACTCCACAGATGTGACTGTGGTGTTGTTGATGGTGAGTGGGGGAGGGGAGGGGGAGCTCTCCTAAAGTCTATTTGTTCTTGATTCCCCTACTCTCGGTAAAAAAACTCATCTATTCCGCTTAATATCTTGTACACTCTCATGAGTTCACTCCTCTTCCTCCTGCACCCCAAGAAATAAAGTCTTAACCTGCCCACCTTCTCCCTGTAGCTCAGGCCCTCAAGTCCTGACAACCCCATTGTAAATCTTCCCTGGTTAAGACTTTCCAGGTTAACAACATATTTCCTATAGCAAGATAATCAAAACTAAACTTAGTACGTTAAATGCCTCAGCAATGTCTTGAACAACTGTAGCATGACATATGTTCTATACTCAATATCCTTATTGAAGTACCAATGTTCCAAAAGCCTCTTGACAACCCTATCTACCTGTGATGCCACGTTAAAGGAACTGTGTAGCTGTCTGCTCCACAACACTCACAGGGCCCTGCTAGAAAGCAGATCAATTAATGATTCTGGATAACTGAGCAGTGATAAAATTCAGCAGGCCAACAATCTGTGCAGTCAATGATTTCACAGAACAGTTAACAAGATTTAGTAGAGCAATCATTCGATCAACAATATCATCCAGATCAGTAAATCATTCAACAGACCACTAAAATGACCAGAAAAATTCATGACTAATAATCATGCCAATTATTGAGTCGTTAGATCAATTATAAGATCATGAATGATCCAATAATAACGATGCTTATTTATGATTCACCAGAATAATTCATTATTGGGTAAATAAAATCACTCTGCAAACCATTTGCTGTACTATTTCAACAGAATACCAGTCATTGGAGACCCTCGGACAATCTTTAATCGGATTTTATCTTGCACTAAATATTATTCCCTTTATCATGTATCTGTACACTGTTGATGACTCGAGTGTAATCATGTATTACCTTTCTGCTGACTGGTTAGCACACAAAAATAAGCTTTTCATTGCACCCCGGCACACATGACAATAAACTAAACTTAAAGCATTGAATGATCATTCAAGCAAAGGCAGATCTGTAAATGACCAATGTACCAACAGTCAGAACAGTTAATGACTGGAGAAACCACTAATGTTTAGAAACAATGTTATTGTTTCACTAACTAGTAACCAAATCAATACATTACTCTTCAAGCCAATGGGTAGAATCAACAAATGAATAATCATCGGTAAATACGTCTATGGGTGAATAACTTGCTCCGTGAATGATGAAGCAGGAAAATAATCAGTATTAATTATTCTATGGACCAATAATTCAATTAACGAATAGCTCAGCACAACAATAATTAGATAACTGCGCAATTCAATAGACAATTATGCAGGCTGTGATATATTCAACAGACTGATAGGAAATGAATGATTCTGTAGTCTAAATATTAAATCAATAAATTGATAAACAGACCAAATCAATACCTGGAAGAAACTGGCATTGCAACAGCAAAGCCAGAGTATGGTCCCTTCGACCAACAACAATATCAGTGAATGCTTCAATCATATCAGAGAATGATTAAACATGGCAAAAATTAAATCACTCAACAAACTAATAATCGACTTGATGAAAGATTTTACAGAGCAGTAATGTCAATATGATTAAACAGAAGACTATTATAGGAGTGATGAATTTGACGGACCAATAACTATATCAAGGAAATGATCAACGAAGTAGTAACCAAATCAGTGGATTATCCATCAGATCAATAACTGGATTAGTCATCGCAAACAAAACTATATTAAAAGACAACTTCTAATAACCAAGCTTTAAATATTTGATGACATCGACAGTCATGATTAAAGACATCAATAATCAGATTGATTAATGATTCCCAAATCCAGCAGTAATCTTAGAGAATGATGCCACTGGTACACACTCAGTTCACCGTATTATATATCATATAATATATTTATATTTAGTTTAGTGGTACAGCACGGAAACAGGTCCTTCGGCCCACTGAGACCTATCGGCCAGCGATCCCCGTACACTCGCACTATCCTCTACACTAGGGACAATTTTCAATTTTTAGTGAAGCCAAATTAACATACAAACCTGTACGTCTTTGGAGCGCGAGTGGAAACCAGAGCACCCGCGGAAATCCCACGTGGTCAGGGGTAGAACATACAAACTCCATACAAACAGCACCCGTAGTCAGGATCAAACCTGGGTCTCTGACGCTGTGAGGCGGCAACTCTACCGCTGCGCTATCATTCCCCCCTACATCATACTGTTCACTAGATCTGTGGGCTAATGTGAATTGAACCATTCATTGATAGGATTCTTGATTTGTTGATCCATACTCATTGAGTTATATTTATTGATTTGTTATCTTAGTCCCTGAAATAAATGTGTTATGCTTTTATTTAAAAAAAAATATTATTTCAATTATTTAAATCTAAACTGGTTTTGATTATCCCTTATTGTCAAGTTCCAACAGGCATTCGGGGTAGTGAGCATCAGGATCCTCCCGCTGAGGGCGAGTTACCACTTGCGACTTGCAAGGTGAGGAACGATGGTGCACAGGACGATCCGGATGGAGACGACGGCTGTAACGGGCCTTAATGGCCAGCTGCAGTGAAGACTTGGAAAATAGCCCCAAAACCTGCTGATTCTCGAATATGTACTCAATGAGTTGTTTCTATACATGCTGTACTCAATGGGATTATATTTATGTATGGCAATAATCCAACTGAGCTGTATGCAAAAAAAAAAACTATTTTACTGTATCTAGGTCATGTGGCATTGGTCATGAGGCCAGATCAATAATGAATACACTGATTGAATGGCGGAGTAGATTTGATGGGGCGAATGGCTTAATTCTAATATTCCTTATGACTTATGACACTGGCACACACCGTAAGGTGAACTCACCAGATGGGCTTTATTTCAAGAGACACATAAGAGGATCTGACATCATCCCCATAGGTTCCTCTCTCCCTTCCCCTGTGGACTCCAGGATTTACAAGGAGTAGGTCTAGGGGATCGAAAATTGGTTGGTTAATTGGTCCAATGACCCATGATTGGACTTGCCTGTGGCTCAGGGAGGAACGGTCATCATAGGGGATGTGTCGTCACAGATAACAAAGAACTATTGAACCATTGAACTCTGCCCTAACTCACTGGACAGCCAAGGCATGGAATTCATTAGCATCACAAACCTGCTAATAGCAAGTGCGGCTGCAGGCCAAAATACCAGGATGTGAGCACGCAGTAGATCATTTGAGGACCATGCAGCTGATTTTAAACTAGTTATATCAGTCTCTGGTATCTTTCACTGGATTGATTGCTAGTCTTTGAGGCAGTGAAGTGATTATTGGTCTGCTGCAACTTTCACTGATCAACTTAGCTATGAAACCAATTAACCAATTAATCAGTCATTTAATTGTTTGATAGCTAAACTGATTCAATGTTTTGAATTGTTCTCTGATATGGTCACTAGTGGAAAGAATCATTCAAGGTTTGACAAATGGTTTGTTCTGAGGAATCATTCACTAATCTGGTTAATGGTCATTTGATTCATTCCTAAAGCTAAAATACAATCAGTAAACAGACCAATAATCATACAGTGAATGATTCGCATGACGATTAGATTATTGATTAAAGTATGAAGTAAGTCACAAGGATGATTTAAAAAACTATTAGCCACATCAAGTAATCATCAGGGCAAGCAATAAGTTAAATAATAATCAATTGATTGATGGATGATTCAACAGAACAATAATTGGTACCTTGAATTATTTTAAATAGGAAACAAATCAGAGCAATGATCGATTCTATGGGGCTACACATAATCATAACGTTGTACAGCTTAGGGACAGGTTCCGCAACCTACCACATCCATATCTCAAGATAATGAGCAGAACTGTAGAAAAGGGGAGAATGATTCAACAGGCCAATAATTATTTAATTGATTGACTCAACAATTGACTACACCAATAAGCTATTAATAGCATGGATTCACACATAAAAATGTAATCATTGATGAATCCAAATGTCCAATCATTTAATTAGCCAATAATTCAACAGAGTAATAATCATATCAGTTAATGAGGTTTACTGTGATCAAAAAATACATCAGCAAACTGATATTCATTTGGTTTCCTCATACAATAATGCAGAAACAGTAAATTAAAATCTAAAATAAAGACAAAAAATAAAAGGAATACGGTTGGACTGTAATAGAGCTGCTGCTATATAGAGCCGGAGACACGGGTTCGATCCTGTCTACGGGCATGGGCGGAAATCCTGGGGTGGGATGGGGGACACACCCCCCCCCCCCCTATGTTTTGAGCGGTGGGGGACAATCACCCCCATGTTCTGTAATCCGGATTTTATCAGACGCATTCTAAGGGCTGAATCAGCCCGTTCGCAGAGTCATTCAGCACCCGGCTGAGGAAATATTATATAATAGAATTGCTCAGATAATAACTTTCGTGTGAGGAACTTTTGTTGAGTTGCAAGAGAAGGGTTTGGGGTTTTCAGAAACACATGTCCCCACAAATAAATAAAGTACAAAGAACACACACACAGGAGAACAGATGGCTTATCATAACATGGAAATGTTGATCTGAATAGGCATAGCTTTGTTTGCCTTGAAGCAGCTATAACACTGTCAGGAGTTGTATTTGGTTTAGGTTGGTGTTTAGAGTATAGGTTGTTAATGGGGTCTCTTCCCGGGACATAGGCACCATTTGTTCTTTCTTTGCGACTCATCTTTGAGATCTGGTGTGTCATAAAGAGTGTTTATGGAATGTTTATATTGGGTCTTAAGACAGCAAGGCTAGATAATAGTAAGATTAAATGAGAACTTACCAGTTTGAAGTTTGATCGTTATTTTATGAGGAGTTACGATGAGGGATTACGTGAAGAAACCGAGCTTGGCGCATGCTCGGCATACTTCAAAGCAGCGGCGTGAAAAATACAGAACCAACAGCCGGAGTAAGATAGTAAGGCTTACATAGACTAGAACTACCAGATGATCATTTATATTATGAGGGTTGGGAGTGGAGGGCACATAATCCCTCATCGTAACGCCTCATAAAATAATGATCAAACTTCAAACTGGTAAGTTCTCGTTTAATCTTACTATTTTACTTCGGAGTCACGTGAGTGACTACGTGAAGATTTTGAAGTTCTGTGATTTTCATGCCGTACATCATTCCATATGACACACTGCTTGAGTTTACACAGTAGTGAGTAAATAATATATATTGCTTGAAATTATGCAATAAATATTTTAATATTTTAATAATAATAAAAAGAAAAGTAATAATTCCTCTATCCCTGGGGAAATTACAACAAATGATATGCAACAAAGCAAACAATTTGAACAGAACCCAACACAGCATGAGCAACCCTGGCACTGTGACAACAGGTTTATCATAAAATCTAGAAAAGTTCCACTTTAGACCATCCTGCGGTCTCCAGAATTTGGTCGAGCAGCATGTCCTGCACCTTTGCCGCGGACATTGATACCGTCCTTGTGGAGTGAGATTTAAACACATCAGTGTCTACTCCAGTTAATCCTGAACCTGTTTATCCATCTAGAAATAGTTTGTACTGTCACTTTTGTATATGCTTCTTATGGGTAATGAACATTGGTGTCTCACAATCTTGGAGACTCTTAATTCAATATATATTAAATCTGATGCTTAACCACACACAATGTTTAGTTGACAGAGTATGTCTTAAAGATTACATTGGTTCCAGCCTTTCTTGGCTTGCTTTGCTTGCTTAGATCATTGACATAAAACGTCATTTTATCTATTGACAACTGCATACAAAGTAACTGCAACATTTGTAATGTTTGTACTCATTGTGCTGATACTAATTTCATCAGCATAACCACTTTAAATATTAACTTCTGAAAAGACAGTGACGTAATTGGAGTCCATTGCCGAAGCAATGTGAGAACTATACTGACATCCCAGATTTCTGTATATCTGGGTTTGGTAGGATTTTATTAAAATTCCTCTCATCAATCGGGATATTAACGGCTGAGACCCGATAAATTGTCATTTTGAAATTTGTCCTAAATAGGAGGGCAAAGCACTCCGAGCTCCATTAATGGTACTATAACTCAGGTGCAACATAGCAAGGAACTCCACTATATCCGATATGTTTGCAGTATGATAAAATATATTTACTGTATACAAAAGATTTTCCATTCCTTATATGAAACATATATTGTTTCTTAGTGCTATATCTCCAAGCTGCAGTTATGCCATCCATGGTCCTATCCGACATTCCATCAGAACCTGCAGATTAACAATTAATACGGTTATATAATGGATGACTTCTGCTGTTACTGGATGTACCAACAATTACTGCACCTGGGATTTGTCATGAATGTCTGAATCATTATTCTGAGCACCAATGGGAACAATGGCTGTGTAGTAATGGTCCCTAGATAAGGGACGTATCAGATATTAAACTGATAAGAACAGATACTACACTTGATCTTAGCCAAAAGGCCGAGAAGCAATACCAGTTTGGGACCACCAAACGTCTGCGGCGGAGACTTGCTCTATTTTGGTGACACGTTGCTTAATCAGGCAAAATGGCGAAAACATAAAAGACTATACTTCCCCAATGTAGCGAGAATGCATCCACCGCTAATGTTCCTGGGTCTAGCTCCCATGAGACACATTTAGACCACTGGAGATTTAATCCAGACACAACAGATCAACATTTGGTACTCATACAGTCTGACAATCTTTTTTTTTTAACATTCATTCTGTATTGTCATTGAACTTTCATGATCTGTTGTCTTACCACAATATTGTCTTCTCCCACAGCTGTGGTATTGTCTACTCCCAATAACTCCAAATAATTCATACCATCTTTTTTAGGTCTAATAATAGCCATATAGCAGCCTTATGATAACAACTTTGTTACAGTGTTGTAGTGTACTTTTTTTTAATACCAATACTGAACTATAAGTTTAAGTTTGTGAGTCCCAGAATGACTCAGCAACCCCCATACTTGTGTCTGGGATATATTATCTCTACCTGACGAGTTCCTGGTACATTCAAACACCAAGCCGATCAGATTTAATGCACAATTACAAAACAATTGTAATCTTATAACCGACCAGGGGTTGTTTCCCAGAAATTTCATGTGTGATGGAATGACATTTCTGTACTTCCGTAAATGAACCAGAAGATCTCCTTCTCTTAATATCGGGGTTCGTATTCAACCTGTTTGTTTTCTCAAAGCAGGGATGAGAAGTTTCATAAGGCAAATATCCTTAATTGTTTGCGCAGTTTTTCATCAATCATAAATCTGGTTATAGCTTGCCCACATAATCCTGCATTTTTTGTGTATAATGTTAGCCAAATGGCAATTTTCATCATACAATTAGAAACATAGAAACATATAGAAACATAGAAATTAGGTGCAGGAGTAGGCCATTCAGCCCTTCGAGCCTGCACCGCCATTCAATATGATCATGGCTGATCATCCAACTCAGTATCCCGTACCTGCCTTCTCTCCATACCTCTGATCCCCTTAGCCACAAGGGCCACATCCAACTCACTCTTAAATAGAGCCAATGAACTGGCCTCAACTACCCTCTGTGGCAGAGAGTTCCAGAGACTCACCACTGTCTTTTCTCATCTCGGTCTTAAAGGATTTCCCCCTTATCCTTAAGCTGTGACCCCTTGTCCTGGACTTCCCCAACATCGGGAACAATCTTCCTGCATCTAGCCTGTCCAACCCCTTAAGAATTTTGTAAGTTTCTATAAGATCCCCTCTCAATCTCCTAAATTCCAGAGAGTATAAACCAAGTCTATCCAGTCTTTCTTCATAAGACAGTCCTGACATCCCAGGAATCAGTCTGGTGAACCTTCTCTGCACTCCCTCTATGGCAATAATGTCCTTCCTCAGATTTGGAGACCAAAACTGTACGCAATACTCCAGGTGTGGTCTCACCAAGACCCTGTACAACTGAAGTAGAACCTCCCTGCTCCTGTACTCAAATCCTTTTGCTATGAAAGCTAACATACCATTCGCTTTTTTCACTGCCTGCTGCACCTGCATGCCTACTTTCAATGACTGGTGTACCATGACACCCCAGGTCTCGCTGCATCTCCCCTTTTCCTAATCGGCCACCATTTAAATAATAGTCTGCTTTCCTGTTTTTGCCACCAAAGTGGATAACCTCACATTTATCCACATTATACTGCATCTGCCAAACATTTGCCCACTCACCCAGCCTATCCAAGTCACCTTGCAGTCTCCTAGCATCCTCCTCACAGCTAACACTGCCCCCCAGCTTAGTGTCATCCGCAAACTTGGAGATATTGCCTTCAATTCCCTCATCCAGATCATTAATATATATTGTAAATAGCTGGGGTCCCAGCACTGAGCCCTGCGGTACCCCACTAGTCACTGCCTGCCATTGTGAAAAGGACCCGTTTACTCCTACTCTTTGCTTCCTGTTTGCCAGCCAGTTCTCTATCCACATCAATACTGAACCCCTAATACCGTATGCTTTAAGTTTGTATACTAATCTCTTATGTGGGACCTTGTCGAAAGCCTTCTGGAAGTCCAGATATACCACATCCACTGGTTCTCCCTTATCCACGCTACTAGTTACATCCTCGAAAAATTCCACAAGATTCGTCAGACATGATTTACCTTTCGTAAATCCATGCTGACTTTGTCCAATGATTTCACCACTTTCCAAATGTGCTGCTATCCCATCTTTAATAACTGACTCTAGCAGTTTCCCCACTACCGATGTTAGACTAACTGGTCTGTAATTCCCCGTTTTCTCTCTCCCTCCCTTCTTAAAAAGAGGGGTTACATTTGCTACCCGCCAATCCTCAGGAACTACTCCAGAATCTAAAGAGTTTTGAAAGATTATCACTAATGCATCCACTATTTCCTGAGCTACTTCCTTAAGTACTCTGGGATGCAGCCTATCTGGCCCTGGGGATTTATCGGCCTTTAATCTATTCAATTTACCCAACACCACTTCCCGACTGACCTGGATTTCACTCAATTCCTCCTTTGACCCACGGTCCCCTGCTATTTCCGGCAGATTATTTATGTCTTCCTTAGTGAAGACGGAACCAAAGTAGTTATTCAATTGGTCCGCCATATCCTTGTTCCCATGATCAACTCACCTGTTTCTGACTGCAAGGGACCTACATTTGTTTTAACTAACCCCTCTGTCAGTGGATCACCAACTTTCTGACAGACAGGAAGCAGCATGTGAGATTGGGAAAGCACATCTCGGACCCGCAGACCCTCAGCATAGGAGCACCGGAAGGCTGCATACTCTCCCCTCTCCTTTACTCTCTCTACACCAACGGCTGTACGACACAACCCTGATTGGACTGATCCAGGATGGGGAGGAATCTGCCTACAGACAGGAAGTGACACAACTGGCGTCCTGGTGCCTTCATAACAACCTGGAGCTCAATGCTCTTAAGACAGTGGAATTGATAGTAGACTTTAGGAGAGCTCCCCCTCCCTTCCCCCGCACTCACCATCAACAACTCCAAGGTTAAAAAGGTCCAACAGAGGATGTACGTCCTGTGGCAGCTGAGGAAACACAATCTGCCACAGGCAATGATGGTCCAATTTTATACTGCCATCTATGTTCTCCATTGTGGTGTGGTTTGGCTCAGCAACCAAGCACGACATCTGGAGACTGCAGCGAATCGTTCGATCAGCTGCGAAGGTTGTTGGCTGCAACCTTCCCCCCCCATTGACGAACTGTACACTGCAAGGGCCAGGAAGCGAGCGGGTAAGATCATCTCTGACCCCTCTCACCCTGGCCACAAACTCTTTGAAGCACTTCCCTCTGTAAGGCGACTCTGGACTGTCAAAGCCGCCACAGTCAGACATAAACAGCATTTTTCCACGAGCAGTTGCTCTACTTAATAACCAAAAGTCTGTAGCCACCTTTTGCTCTGGTATTTTATTTCGTTTACATGTTTAAACTATAATGTTTTATTCTTAATGTTTTAATGTTTTATGTTTTAGTCTTAATTGTTTACTGTATGTCGTGTTGTTACTTGCGAGTGGAGCACCAAGGCAAATCCCTTGTACGTGTACATACTTGGACAATAAACATTCATTCATTCAGTATGTACGTTCTCCCTGTAGGTTTTCTCCGGGTGCTCCGGTTTCCTCCCATACTCCAAAATCGTACAGGTTTGTGGGTTTATTGGTTTCTGTACATTGTAAATTGTCCGAGTGTGTAAATTTATGCTCGTGTATGGGGCAATTGCTGGCTGAAGGGCCTGTTTCTATGCTGGATTTTTTCAAGCCTAGAATAAAGTCTAATTCCCACAGGTATATCGGCCCTGTGCTAGAAACGCAAGCCCAACTACTGAGAAACCAGATTCTTGGACGGACTACCAAACCCCATTGTAAAACAATTTTTAAGGTAAAAAATCTAAAGTCACCAGCTCAGGCGACATCTGTGGAGAGAGAAATGGTTGATGTTTCAAATCCGAGATCCGTTGTCACAACTGACCTGCTAAATGTTTTCAGTATTTTCTGCTTTCATTACAATAGATCTGCAAGTCAGATAGTGGTCAATTCCAAGGATTCTTTACTCATTGCCGTCAATGGTTCAAAAAAGCAATAATCAAATTATATGTTGCAAGAACAAGGCTCCTCATCCAATAGTCAACCTTGAGCAGATCAATAATTAGATCAACAATGGATTGCGACCAATAATCAGATTAACTACAGATTAATTATTAACAGGTCAATAAACAGATAACAAACAATTAATCAGATTGATTAATGGTTTGATAGACAAGAACCTGATTAACGAATAATCTGTTAATCAGATCAATTAACAATACACTGCAGGTTAATAAATTAACAACAATGAATGAGAAAACAACTTAATAATCAAGAAGGGTTTCAGTCCGAAATGTTGCCTATTTCCTTTGCTCCATAGATGCTGCCTCACCCGCTGAGTTTCTCCAGCATTTTTGTCTACCTTTAATAATCAGATCGATGGCTGAATGATCAGGTCAGCAAATGATCAATACATCAGACCAATAATCAGATCAATGAATGTTACAAGAGATTAATAATCTGATCAGTGAATGATTTGAGAAACCACTAATCGGAAGAGTGCATGATGAAACAGACCAATGGTTAGGTCCACAAATTATTCCAGAAACTAATAGCAGCAAAGGATCTGAGAACATAGTACAGCAAGGGACAGCACAGGAACAGGCTCTTCGGCCCACTATGTCAATGCCAACCACAATGCCAATTTAACTCATTCCATCTGCCCGCATTGTCTATTTCACTCCATTCCAGGTATGTTCGCCTGTGTAAATACCTCACAAGCATTGCTCTGAACGATACAACAGACCTATAACCAGGTCAATGAATTATTCCACAGACCAATAATCATTGCAATGATTGATTAAACGCTGCAGTGAATTAATGAAGTTTAATGCATGCTTGAGCAGACTGATAATCTTATTAGTAAATATTAAATATACCAATAATTAGGTCACAGAGATCAGATAATTTAGGAGGTGGGTGGTAATCATCCACTAATAAGATGATATAATTGTCAATATTTACCTGGGTATATATATATATATATATAAATGGGTCTCTTACACGAGTAAATGGATGTTTGAACTGTGCTGAAGTTTTCTTTTGCAGTCCAACACTGACAATGTGGTGTGGGTGCACAAACCTGGTCCCTGTGCGGGTTAGCAAACAAGCTGCCAAAGGAACTCAATGAATCAGGCAGATCTGTGAAAGGAAATGGACAATCGATCTTTCAGGCCGGGACCCTTCATCTGGATTGAAAGAGTAGTGGGGAGATAGCCAGTGCAAAGAGGTGAGGGGAAGGACAGGGAAAAGAGTTAGCAAGTGATAGCTGAGTCCGAGTGAGGAGGGCTTGCTTGCAGAAGAGGTCAGACGGGAGAGAGAAGGGTGGAGATACTGACAGAGGCTCCTAAAAAGACACAAAGTGCTGGAGTAACTCAGTCAGGCAGCATCTCTGAAGAACATGGATAGGTGACGTTTCAGGTCATGACCCTCCTTTACCCTTCTTCTCGACCTAAAACATAATCTATCCATGTTCTCCAGTGCTGTTTGACCTGCTGACTTACTCCAGCACTTGGTGTCCTTTTGTGTATTAACCAACATCTGCAGTTCTTTGATTCTGCATAGTGACAGTGGCTGGGAGGTGATAGGTGTGGAACCAAATATGGAACCAAACATGGGAGTTAAGGTGGGACCCGGTGGGGAGAGTGCGGATGATGGACAATTGGAGTGGATGGGGGTGGGGGAAGAAATTAGGTGATAGAGGATGGGGTGCACAGCCCACATACTTGGGGTATCTAATGAGAATAGAGATGACAGTGGAGGAGTTGAAAAACAAATGATTAAGACCACAATATTCCAGAGTAGGCTATAGAAGCAATCCGAAGAAGGATCCCGACCCAAAACATCAACCATCCTTTTTCTGCAGTGATGCTCCCTGACCTGCAGAGTTATTCTTTTTTTAATAGTAGGAGCTGTTTGCTTCACTGCATCACTGTTCTCTGCCTCACTCCAGGTCAAGGCAGTACTGGCCTAGGAAGGGGAACAGGTACTCGGAAGTGTTCAAAATATTGCCAAAGTGATGCTGCTCAACATGCTTTGTTCCTCAAACAGATGGTTTGTTGCTCAGGATTGCAGTATCTGCAGCCTCTCGCTTCTCCAAAGTAAGATTTGAAACAACATAATACAGACGTCCGCAAGTCTGTAGTCCAGAGATGCTGCCTGACCTGCTGAGTTACTCCAACACTTTGTATCTATCTTTGGTAAAAACTAGCATCTGCAGTTCTTTGTTTCTGCAAGGACGTATCAATCTCTGTTTTAAAAATCCCAAATGAGTTGGTCTTCACTGTTGTACTGGGGTACTTGTCTGTACGCAGTTTGTATATTCTCCCCATAACATCCGTGGCGTTTCTCCAAGATACCCGGTTTCTTCCCACACTCCAAAGACATACTGGTTTGAGGGGTAATTGGCTTGGTAAAATTGTAAATTGTCCCTAGTGTGTGTCGGAATGTGTTAATGTGTGGGAATTGCAGGTCAGCGGGACTCTGTGGGCCTGTATCTCTAAACGAAACTAAACTAAACTAATATAAATACACGTCACAACAATAACTTTTGAAAGTTAAAATGCAGTCCCAATAATTATTGCCTCAAATGTTCAGTCTAGTCTCTGATACAGTCAGATAGCTGCTGAGAATTGCACTTTACTGGAGTTTGTCACAATGGAGCCTGGTCATGAAGCAACCTGTTCTTTAGCTCTGGACAATGAATAACACAGGCATCTGTTAATAATATGACTGCCTCCGAATCCAGTTTCACAAAGGTTTGGCATCTTCCACATCACAATGGGATCCAATGCCTCTTGACTTCACCCACCCCACGTCCCTCTTTCAAAGCCCAGTTGACATATTGCATTTGGATGGCAATAGCCAATTGGTATGAAGATTGAATTTTGCAGTTTCGGGTAGCCCTGTCCCTCTGTTTCTTTCACACTCCCATCAGGGCACCCACATTCTCTCTTCCTTGCACACCTTTCCTATTTCCATTGACCCTTTGCCCACAAACATATCCACCAGGACTTCCCCCCCCCCCCCACAGCCCCGTCTGTCTTTTATAACCGCCCCCCCCCCCCTCTTTCTTCCCATTTCCCCTCTCTTATCTGGTTCCACATCAGCCACCAGCCTCTGTCTCTACCTTCCCCCTTCTCATACCTGCCTCCAATTTACTTCCCTTTCCCAAATCCACTTGTCACCCACCAGCTTCTCGTCAAGGTCCTCCCTTCCACTTCACCACCTTCCCCACTGGGCTCTAACATTCCCGCTCACTTGGTTTCACCGGCCACTTGTCAGCGCCTGTCTCACCCCTCCCCTCACCTCCATATGCAGGCAACCTTGCCTCTACACTGTCAGTCCTGATGTTGAGACGTGACCCGTAACGTTGACCATCCCTTTGGTCCACTTGACTAGATGAGTTTCTCCATCAGATTCCAGCTACAGCAGTCTCTTGTGTCCCCAATTGGCTGCCTGCCTCTGATAGGTTCTGCTTGGTAACTGGCATATGGTACAGGGGTCGGAGAGGCAGCAGACTGTGGCACCTCAACATCAGGCTCCCGCCCATCCTTGTCCACTGGATTACATTACTGAGATGCGCCGCAGCATGGTTTGGGAACTGCTCCACCCAAGACCACAAGAAATTGCAGAGAATTGTGGACGCAGCCCAGACCATCACACAAACCAACCTCCCTTCCACTGACTCCATCTACACTTCACGCTGCCTCTGCAAGGCCACCAGCATAATCAAAGATGAATTTCACTATGGACACTCTCTCTTCTCCCCTCTCCCACCAGGCAAGTGCAAAGAAGTTTGAAAACTCACCCTTTCAGATTCAGGCCAGTTTCTTCCCAGCTGTTATGAAACAACTGAACCATCCTATCACTAACTAGAGAGTGCTCCTGACCTCTCATTACCTCATTCAAGACCTATGGACTATCCATAATCGGACATTACTGGACTTTAGCTTACACTAAATGTTATTCCCTTTTTCCTGTGTCTGTACACTGGATGGCTTGACTGGTCGTCTTTTTGCTGACTGCCTAGCAGGCGCCAAAAACCTTTCACTTTGGTGCGTGTGAGAATAAACTAAGCTATTACAGCGAGGTAGGGTGGCGCTGGCTCGGGCGACCTGCCTCACCTCCAATGTGCTCACTCCTACTACAATCTGGCCTTGTTGATCTTCCAGGTGTACAGGGCACCCTTCCATCATCTATCCTCGGACACTTCAAGGCCCATTGCAACTCCATCCGCAGCCTCCCCTAGGCACACAATAAAATGCCCACCTGTTCCGGAGAGAAAAGTAAAGTTAAGCATGTATGTGGCTTTTCAACCTTCAGGCGATCGCATGACGAGGCATGCTGGCTTTATACTATCCTATCCGACGCTGTACAGGAAGCATCATCTCATCACTCACCTCTCCACAGTCCAAAGTCTGACTGCCCACCAGGCTCTGCCACTGATAGCAGCCGGCCTGCGCTCTTCTCAAACTCTTTACGCGCCGGTGCCTCGTGGCTTGCTAGTCCTCTCTCTGGAGGGGTGCACCATCTTTCTCTAGACACAAACGGAAAATAATGCCGTCAGTTTCTGCCCAAGCAGGGTGGACAGGGGACGGGATGGGAGCGTGTTGGTTGCATCAACAACAGGGAATGATCCACTGCTGATGACCCCCCCCCCCCCTACAGATACAAAGCCTCAGCTCTGCAGTCTGTTGCCAAGGTTAATATTGCGCCCGTCTCTGATGGTAAGTGAACCTGACTGAACAACTGTCCCTAGAATTGTTAATGCACAAAGGGACTTTAGGGTGCAAGTCCAAGCTTTCCTGAAGGTGGTGAGACAGGTGCAGTAGGGTAGTGCAGAAGACATTTGGTAAGCTTGCATCAAGGGCTGAGACATTGAAAATAAGAGTTGGGACATCACGTTGCAGTTTGCTGAACATTGATTAGACCGCACGTGGAGTACCGCGATCAGTTCTGGTCACCACGTTACAGCAATTATGTGGTAACGTTGGAAAGAGTGTAGAAAAGATTCACAATTATGTCACTTGGAATGGAGGGCTGTAGGTATAAGGACAGATTGGATAGGCTGGGTTTATTAACATTGGAACATAGGAGGCTGCGGGACAACTTTGTAGAAGGTTTAGAAAATGATGTTGGGCATAGATAGGATTCATAGTCTATTCCTTCCTCTAGCTTCACAATTCACAATTCTGCAATCCTTTTGTTTCACACCTTCTGTCTTTTCATCTCTGGCCTTAGTCCAACCATCTTCCTAACAAAAACCCTCCTCACTTGTATCCACCTACTACTTGCCAGGTTTTATCCTGCCCCTCCTCCCTGTCAGCTTTCTCCCCCCCCCCCCCTCCACCTCCATCCTACCTCCTCGCCACAATCAGTCTGAAGAAGGATCCTGACCACAAAAGTCATCTCATCACATTCTTCATTGATGCTGCTTGACCCGCTGAGTTACTCCAGCATTCTGATTATTTTTTTAGATAGCCTCAGACTGTTTTCTCTAGGTTAAGGGAGTCTAAACTTAGAGAGCAGGTTTAAGGTGTGAGGAGATATGAGGGAATGGGTTTTTCGCACGCAGGCTGGTGAATATCTGAAACGAGTTTTCAGAGGGGGTGATGAAGGCACATATAACTATAATATTTAGAAGGTGTTTGACAGTTACTTAGATAGAAGTTGCATACAGACTAATGTGGGCCACTGAACTTTGCACAGACATGTTTCACGGTCAGAATAGACCATGTGGGCAAAAAGGTCCATTTCTGTCTGTACAATGTTATGATTAGAAATGGATTTTGCAGAAGGTTGTGACTGAAGGACCATCCCTACAAACCCAAACAGAACAAATCACTAAATGCACCAACTAATTTGGTTCATTCCACCCAGGTTAATGTTCTTGGTTTATTGAAAGGCACAGCATAGAAACAGGCCACTTGGCCCAGCAGGTCCGCACCATCCATCAATGTCACGCACTCTGCATAGTGCATTGACATTCATATTGCCCTAGGGCCCAATCGCTGGTCAACGAAGGGAAGGCTATGGCTGGAGACCCTGCAGCAGCCCGAGGCTTCCTTTAATCACTCTTAACAAGGGTGGACTGCTCTTGTAAAATGCCACTAAACATGGCACCTCGTTCAAGCGGGCTCAGTAGACTATTTCTGTACAACTACTAATCATGTGTGGTATGGTGATACTCTACAGGATTGTTCGTAAAAAAAGAATTTCACTGTGCGTTTGCACTTTGCACATGTGACATTAAAGCACCACTGAACTCTTTTTGCTTCAACCTCACAGAACTATGCATACGAGATCTTCCTTCTCATGAACTTCGACTGTGGCTGCTTTGACAGACAGATCTGATCCACATTTCACTGCAAGTGAATGGCATATCAAAGGCAGGTGGTTTTTAAATGTCCTTCGTGCACCTTATGTGCAAACCCACACTTCCTGCTGGTGTACAGTGGCCAACGCCACCATTGTGATTTTATTGTCTAAATTCGAATTGCTTTTGCAGTAAAAAAAAGTAAACAACACTTTTCAAAAAAGGTTGCAAAGTGTGTGAGCGCCAACTAACCTCCAATCATGAATAAAGCAGTGGGATCAGTGGGACAACCACAAAACAACATCAGCTTCCATCTCGAGGAGAGATTAACATCCTGCAGTGCCCTGGGTGGGAGTGGAGGAGGTTGTAGTTGGAGGAAGATACTGGCTGCTTAATACTAGACGTCAAAGTACAATGCAAAGAGTTGCTGAGAGGCATAAGTGAACTGAATACTAGAACTAATTCAAGGTACAATTGACCAACCATCAAATAAATGTATCAGTAGATCATAACTATAGTTAATTAATCAGAGTAATGAATTATTGAACAGAGTAATGACTTATTCAACAAGCCAATAATTGCATTATTGAAAATTGGAAAAAAAATAGAAAGATTCAGCAAGCCAATAATCAGATCAACGAGACTCAACGGGCAAGGTGCAGTAACTAGACCAATGATATAATTTAATGGCGAATGAGTCAGTCTGGTCATTGAACAATGATTCTCAGGCTAATAGACCAGCAAATGAATCAATACATGAACAATCAAGTCAATGAATCAGTTCAAGGCACTTATGATGGATCATGGACCGATCAATGAACGAACGAGTCAAAAGAACATGTTGCTGTACAGCCCAGTAATCAGAGCACCTTCAGCAAACTAGTAATAAAAATAGGAATTAATGAACTGTACCAATAAATTGTACCAATTAATAATTTAATATACCAATCATTTCATCAATGGCTCATTCAAAGCCCAATGATCCAATTGATCAAAGATAAAGATCAATGAGCAAATCAACAGAACAATGATTGACACAGTGAATTACTCAACAGCCCAATACTCCAGAGAATGGTTTTACAAACTGTTCAATCAATGAATGATACACAGCAAATGATTGGAACAATGATTGATGCAAGAAATGTAATGAGCAATTGTTATATCTGACTCAGTGATTCAATAGACCAAAAATAAAATGATTAATAATTGAAAACACTAATGAGCAGAACAGAGACCAACTCAAAAGAGGTAAAACATAACAACACCAGAAAATAGGAGCAGAGTAGGCCATTCGTCCCTTCAATCCTGCCCCACTGTTCAATATTGTCATGGCTGATTTAGCCCAAGCCTCAACTCCATTTCGGTGTCAGGTCCACACGGGCCCTCAATCTTTAAAAATAATCTTACCTCCACTTTAAACACTTCTAATAATCTACGCTCCACAACTTGGGGTCGAGAATTCCAGAGATTAACTACCCTCTGTGAGAAGAAATTTCTGTGCACCCTTATCTTGAAACCATTCAAGATTCTTCAACTTGTGGAAACATTTTAACATCTAACCTGCAAAGCCTCTTTGGGATCTTGCATGTTTCAATAAGATCACCTCTCATTTTCTGAACTCCAATCTAGACAGACACAAACTGTTTGGCCTCTTCTTTAGACAATCATTTCTGCCCAGGAATTAGCCCGGTGAATCTTGTTTGGACTGCTCCAATTGTTTCATGGCCAAAAGAAACTGAACTGTGTGCAGTTACCTGATCAATTAAATAATCAATGGGTCAGCAAACATATCAGTGAGAAGAGAGAAATAATCTGATCAAAAAATTGTTCAGTGAATAATAGATTAATAAACACATCTACAAATAATCTGATATTGAACAAGTAAATTAATAAACTAATCAATAATAGTCAATAAATAATCTGATCAATGCATTAGTCAACAGATCATGAGTGTGTTCCAATATATGCACCAGATATGAACTGGAACAATGAAATTCTACACTAAACAAATCACAAATAAGTTTTAAAAAAACTTGACCCATGAATTAGTCAATAGATCAATAAACAGATCAATGAAAGGATCAAGATGAATAATTTAAACAGCGAATTAATAGATCAATAAACTGATCGGTAATGAGTCAATAGATAAATGCTATGAAAGGTAGTGACACAAAACACCTAAAAATAAACCAGTGAGTTATTCACTGAGCAGTGAATGGAGTAACAGACAAAGGAACAATCAATTAATAATCAGATCAATGAACATTTGAATAGATCAGTGATCAGATTTAAGGACACTTGAACAGACGAGTAATCAGAGATATGAATGTTTAAAAAGGACAGGGGAATCAGTTGGAAAAACCGTCTGGAGCAATGGAGTTGCTGCCTTATAGCACCAGAGATCCGGTTTCGATCCTGACTACGGTTGCTGTCTGTATGCCGTTTGTACATTCTCTCTGTGACCTGCTTGGGTATCTCTGGGTGCTCCAGTTTCCTCCCACACTCCAAAGATGTACAAGTTTGTAGGTTAATTGGCTTGGTAAAATTGTCCCTAGTGTGTATAGGATAGTGTTAGTGTGCGGGGATCGCTGGCCGGCGTGGAACCTCTAAACTATACTAAACTGTTTAATGCTCGCACCGTGCCTACAACTCGGGCCTGGCATCCGGAAATATGGACGTCTACAAGGTGGAGTCCTAACGAATGCGAAGGGCAGTGAAGGACGCAAAAAAGAGGTATAGAGACAAGATGGAGTCACAGATGGAGCAGCAGGACACCAGACGCCTGTGGCAGGGGCTATGGACTGTAACCAACTGCCGGAGCACCCCCCCCCCCCCCCCCCCCCCCCCCGCCCCCCCCCCCCCCCCAACCGGAAGTGTCGTCCCCTCGGTAGTCATGAAATGCTTTGAGAGGCTGGTCAAGAAACACATCTGCGCCTTCCTCTCTGCTGGAATTGGGGCTCATCAGCCCCTTGTGTGCCTGGGTCCTGGACTTTCTCACTGCCAGGCCCCAGGTAGTCAAGATGGGAGGAAATACATTGAAGTCCTTCACCCTGAGCGCAGGATCCCCCCAGGGTTGCGTCCTCAGCCCCCTACTGTACTCCCTGTACACACATGACTGTGTGGCTAGGTTCAGCTCCAACTCGATAATCAAGTTTGCTGATGACACTGTGGTGGTGGGCCTGATCTCCGATAACGATGAGAAGGCCTACCGGGAGGAGGTGGCTAATCTGGTGTCAGGACAACAGCCTCCTCTTGAATATCAAAAAAAAACAAGAAGCTGATTGTGGACTTTAGGAGGGCACAACATCCGAGGACGTACACACCATTGAGGATAAATGGGGATACTGTGGATAGGGTGAGCTGCTTTAAATACCTGGGAGTCCACATCTCAGAGGATCTGACATGGACATCACACGCTGCAGCACTGGTGAGTAAGGCACCTTTACCACCTCAGTCAATTGAGGAAATTCAGAGTGTCTCTGAGGATCCTCCAGAGCTACTCAGCAGCTGTGGAAAGCATCTTGTCTGCAAACATCACGATTTGGTTTGGGAACTGCTCTGCCCAGGACCAGAAGGCTCTGCAGAGAGCCGAACGCACTATGGGAACTACACTCGCCCCCCTGCAGGAACTATACATCAGAAGGTGCAACTCCAGAGCCAAAAAGATCATGGAAGACCCCTTCCACCCCAGCAACGGACTGTTCCAGCTGCTACGGTCAGGCAAACGCCTCCGTTGCCATGCTGTGAAAACGGAGAGGATGAGAAGGAGTTTCTTCCCAGAGGCCATTAAGACTGTAAACTCATATCTCTCCAGGGACTAACTTTACTGTATCTTTTTACTGATGTGTGGTGTCTTTTTAAAAATTGCTGTTTTTTTATTTTTTCCTCCCACAAATATGTAATATGTGAATATGTACTTCTGTTTCATTTTGTTTTGTAGTTTTCTTTGCACAATCTGCAGGCATTGCCACTTTTCATTTCACTGCACATCTCGTATGTGTATGTGACGAATAAACTGGACTTGACTTGACTTAAGTGGAACTCTGAATCACCAAATCCAGTATTCAAGAGCAAATCAATATAATCAGTAGACTATCAAATGGGTAGATCTACTGATGATGCAAAAGACCAATGATCAGATCATTGAATTAATCGGATCGTCAATATATACTTCACGCAGTTACTGGGCAAATCAATCAATAACCCAGTGAATGAACAAGACTAATAACTGTAATTCAAGACCTGCAGACGATGCAAAAGGCTAATAATTAGATCAAGGGATCTTTCAACAATATGTGAACAATAAGAGATTCTGAGATCTGTTCAATAAAGGGTTAAATGGTGAATAATGGTCAGTGATTAATAAATCAGAACAGTGAGTCAGTCACATAACAATGATCTCTTCAAACTGTTTCAAACACCCAATAAAGAGACCATAGCTTGCTTGATTCATCACACCACTAACCATGTGAAGAAATAATCCTACATGGCAATAATCGTATCGGTGAATGGTTCAATCGATCACAATCTGATTAGTGATGAATGAATCAGACCAATCATTGGATCTACAGATGATTCATCAGATCAATGAATAATTTAAAAGACCATTAATCAGATCAGTGAATGAGTCCACAGACTAAAGTCTGACATGGAAATAATTTTGCCAATAAATAAACACATGATTCAGCCAACAGAGATCACTAACTGATGCAAAGAAATACAATTCAGATGTGATTCAACAAACCAATGATCAAATAATTTGCCCAACAATCTGACTTATTTACAAAAATACAGCAAATGATTTAACAGACTAGTGTAACGTTCAACAGATCAAGAGTCCAGTGGTGCCGGTAATCAGGTCACTGAACGATTCAATGAACAGTGTTCAATCCAGTGAAGTACTCAATACATGAATCACTTAAAGGATGAGTAATTTGAAGGGTGGTAGAATCAACTGAATGATTTGCAGATCAATGAATGATTAAGAAATCACAAAATTATATCGGTACATTACTCAAAGGGGATCAGGGAATGATAAAAAACACTATTCAGGTTACAGAATTATTATAACACTACAATTGGAACAGTTAATGATTCAATGAGGCAATAAACTGATCAATGATAACTGTAACCAGCAATCCAGTTAAGTGAAAGACTGAAGGGTCTCAACCCGAAACATCACCCATTCCTTCACTCTAGAATCTGAACAAGGGTCTCGACCCGAAACGTCACCCATTTTTTCTCTCCAGAGGTGAGTCTGAACAAGGGTCTCGACCCGAAACGTCACCCATTCTCTCCAGAGATGCTGCCTGTCGCGTTGAGTTACTCCAGCTTTTTGTGTCTATCTAAGCGAAAGACTTGATCTATTAACATGTCAACAGACCCTACCGCAGATAGTCCAATAGATCAATAATCTAATCTATTAATGGCTCAGAGCATAAATGTTTAGATCAATGAATGACACAGACTGGTAAACTGTGTAGTCAAATTGCCAGACTAATAGTACATTGAATATTTATTAAATTAGACAAACAATCAGCCCAACCATTTATTCAATGCACCAGCAAAGAAAACAGCAATTGATTCTCAGCCAATAATTCGATCAGTGAATGATTGAACAAAGCTGAGCACATAGTAATCGAAGATTCCGCAGACCAATAATGAAATCAGAAAATTGATGATTTTCTGATGACTCCAGAGATGGAGGGTTTTGACCCAAAATGTTGCCTATTTCATTTGCTCCATAGATGCTGCCTCACCCGCTGAGTTTCTCCAGCATTTTTGTCCACCTCAGAAAATTAATGAACTAGACAACTGTGAGATTAATGAGCAATTCAAAAGATCCACTATCAGACCAATAATAATCTCCAAAGACTTAAATATAAATCAATGATTAAATCAGCACACAAATTACCAGATCAATAGATAATTTAATATCATATTCATGAATCAATCATCAGACCCAATGACCTGTTTGCTGAATATGGCAACAGCACACCATTCAATTCCACCAATATTCACCAGGTCAATAATCAGAACTTTGAACATGTTAACAGACAGATAATGAGTACTTTAAATGGTTCAATTGACCATGAAATGCAACTGTACATTATTAAACAGTCTGAGCAATAAAACAATTTAATATTGCTGATTCAATAAAATTATGCGAAACAGTGATTGAATTTATCAGTTTAATGAAAAATTTCACCAGACAGTTGATTAGCGGGGAATAGTTTATAAGGTTAACAGTCGGATCAATGATTGCTGTGAAAGACAATTAGCTGAACAAGTTATTCAACTATCTGTTTATTGGATTAATCAAAAATTTACCAGACCAATAATCTGATCACTCAATGAATTATCTTTAACAATCACAGATGTATGATTGAACTTCTAAGAAAACATTAACAGTGGCACAGCTGGTAGAGTTGCTGCTGCACAGCACCAGAGACTCAAGTGGACCTTGTGTGCTGTTTTTGTTGAGTTTGCACGTTCTCCCTGTAACTGCGTGGGTTTCCTCTGGGTGGTTCGGTTTCCTCCCACTTCCCCAAAACGTGCGAGTTTGTAGGTTAATTGGCCTCTGTGAATTGCCCCGGCCTGTAGGAAGTGGATGAGAAAGTCAGATAACATAGAACTGGTGTGAATGAGTGGTCGCCATGTATTCAGTTGGCTGAAGGGCCCATTTCCACTGCCTTATCTCTAAACCTAAACTTATGAACAATCATGTGGTGAGAGTTGAATTTTACATAAAGCATTACTTTCAGTTAAATAATCAATGATAAAAGCAGTGAATGATTCAGCAGGACAATTATCAGTTTTCTGATCAACTCAAGACCAGTAATCAGATAATTCACTGAGACAGTTAACTGAACTGCATTCAAAGCAATAAAATAAACTTCCACAGAGGGTGATGGGTATTTGGAACAAGGCTGCCAAGGGAGGTGGTAGAAGAGGGTACAATTACACTGTTTAAAAAAAATTATGGCAGGCACATGGACAGTAAAAGTTAAGAGGGATACTGCTCAAACACTTGAGGCACTATCTCAGAGTCACCATGGTCAGCTCGGCATGGACGAAGGGCCTGTTTCCATGCTCTAAACTCAAAATTATCCCAAGTGGCTTCCATACCGATGCGCTAGAAATGTAGATGTAAAAATGTACTGCTCCCAGCTAGCAATTGTCAATGGAATGGATAAGGTCAATATCTCACCAGAATAGTAAGACAGTGAATTAATAGCCGACAAATAATTGGATCCATCAATAAATTAATTAGACCAATAATCAGATTAGTTTATTGACCAATTGACCAGAAGTGTACTGGGTAACTACAAAAAAGGACAAAAGTCACCCAGTGAATAGTTCAGCATCCATGATTCAATAGGTCAATAATCTGAATCATGGGCTCAATCAATAGACCAGTTATCAGTTTAATCGATATTCCAGAATTGTAAGTTATTGAACAGTCCAAAACCAAGAGAACATAAAGTCACAAAGGAGCAATGATTAAATTAATCAACAATATACATTGAATGTGTAGATCAATGAGAGAATCAATATCCCAGTGAGTGATTTAACGTATTAAAAAGCAAGATCAGTAACCAAATGAAATGAACTGCCAATAATGTGAATTTTAAATCAATCTAATCAATCATCAGGCCCACAGATGATTCAAAATGACCGATAATCAGAGCAGTGAATGTTTCAATGGACCAATAATTAGATCCAACAAATGAATCAGCAGGATTAATAAACATATCCACAGTCCAATATTCAGATGAAATAATTATTTAACAGGCAGGCAATCAATGAATGAATATTTTCAAGTCCAATAATCAGATCAATTATTGATTCTCATTAATAAGAATTATGAACAAAACAATTGTTTGAATTTCTGTGAGTTAACTAATGAAAAATCAAGTTTGGTAGTTACTCCAACAGAACAGTCACTTTGTTGGTTATTCAGGGGGCAATCAAGTTCAAGTTTTCTTTCAAACAATAATCCACAGAATTCAGCTGAATAATAACAACATTCAATGAATAATTAGAGCATTCATGGATTAATTAATTTGATAATCATATAGGTGAACAATTCAGCTGTGCAGGATCCAAAGCTATTGATGATTGGAAACCCTCGTATACAGGGCAGACCAATACGTTCAGCTATTGAATATCCGTACATTCTATTAACAAATTACTATGTGAATAAATCATTCAACAAAAGAAAAATGAGGTCTGCTCTGCAATATTTATGTCTGGAATTAAACAAGCCAACAATCATATCTATCAATGTTTTAAAATACCAATAATGATGTAAATTATTGACTGAAATTATACAACAATTATATCAGTAAATAATTGGACATATTAGCAGAAAATGATTCAAATGGGAAAATAATCAAGTAAATCAGAAATAAAGGCCAATTATCAGCTGAATAAGTAATTCATCATCTGAACTGGCCATTAATCAGATCAGTCAGCGAGTCAACCAACAACCAGATCAGAAGACAATTGAGTAGACCAACCCTCCAGTCAATAAATGATTCAACAGAGCAGTAATGCAACCACACCGATCAACCAACCGGCAAATCATCAGACTAAAGAATCGTTCAGCAATACAAGGAAAGGAGCACATATTAGCAAACCCACACCTTGACACAGCAACTAACTCGGTAGCCAAAAATTAAGTGGATTAATCAAATGATAAATTATGAAAAAACAATAATCAGGCCAAGAATTCAATCAATTAATAATCAGAACAGTTAATTATGTCTCACTGATAATTTGATCATTACGTTTCAAAAGACCAGTAATTAATAGTTTGGCAATGCAGGTGATGAGTCAGCTAACAGGATCCCGCACAGATTGAACACCCAGTTGAGTGGTGTCACAACAACATCCTCTCAATCAATGTCAACAGGACCAAGGAACAAATCATTCTCTTCAGAAGGGCAACGTTTTTGTCGGTAGGGTGCTGATGGAGAGGGTGAGTTGTTTCAAACTCCTGTGTGTTAAATCTTGGATGACCTGTCCTGAGCCCAGCACATTAATTTAATCATGAAGACTTTACTTAATTTGATCGAAGGAGGGATCAATAGGCCAATATTTAAACCGGTGAATTATTCAGATGGATTTATAATCCATGAAGTGATCATATAATTGATCAGTTCTTGGATTATTGAATAAATAACATTTATTTATTTAGCTCATATTTCACTTGGGCAGCTTACAACCCAGCAGTATGAACACAGATTTCTCTAATTGCAAGTTACCCTGCATTCCCTCTCTGCCCCCCACCCTAGTCATCCGACTACTTCCATTGTTCTCATCTCTTCGTTATCACCTCTTCCCCAGCCAAAAATGGGCCATTATGGACTCCACCCTTCCTTGGTCATCTGCCCTGCTTTGTTCTGGCGTTTTCATACCTCCAGTTCCCTCTCCTCTACTTACAGTCTGAAGAAGGTTTCCAACCCGACACATCACCCATCCTTTTCCTCCAGAGATGCTGACTGACCTGCTGAGTTACTCCAGCACTTTGTATTTTAATAATTGGATCAGTTACTTCATCAGCAAGTCAGTATTAAAATCAAATACTCGAGTTCAAGAAACAGAACTGTGTATTATTAAACAGTATTATTTTTGGATCAGAAAAGACGCACAGACCAAGATAGGGACTAATTCACCAGAACAAGAATCTGATCAGTGGATTAATCTTCAGGTGAAAAATCAAGTGACTGATTCCACGATAAGATCAATTTTTCATCAGAGCATTAATCCAGTTTATGAATGATTAGGCTAATATATATATATCAGTCAATTAATCAACTGACTAGTAGCCATGTCAATGAATAACTCTGCTGTCCAAGATTTGATTATAATTTATAAAAACAATGGAGATGGATGCAGACCAAAACTATATCAAGAAACTATTTAATAAAGTAATAATCAGATCAATGAATAAATCATAGCCTATAATCAGATGTGAATGATTCAACAGACTGACAATCTCATCCATGATTCATATAAAATCATTAATCACATCAATGAATGATTCATAGATCAAGAATAAGATTGGTGAATAATTTATGGACCGATAATCAAATCAGTTTAACTCAACTGAGCAATCACCGGGAGACTGAATAATGCAACAGTCCAAAGCTCTTTTTGCAATCCAATAATCAGATTGTTGAATAATTCAACATAAGTATAATCAGATCAGTGAATGAATCAAGAGACCAGTGATCAGGTCATAGAGAGAGCTACAGGGGTGGAAATTCTCTCGTATGCACCCACCTTTCAGGAACCCTATGAAATAATGGAAAACCTAGATCTTGACCTCTGCAAATATACCCTCCTTAAAGGAGGAGCCAAAATCTGTATGCAGTGCTCCAAATGTAGTCTCACAAATATGGTGTATACTTACAATTTTACACTCCATCCTATCTGTCTGTCTTCTTGATTACTTGCTGATCCTGCATTCTAACTTTGTGTTTCATATACAAGGATATCCAATCCCTTTACAACTACATTCTTTCATCTTTCTCCTTACAAAAAGAAACATTTGATTCATTAATTTATATACATCCTCCCAAAATGGATAAATACATATTTCTCTGGACACTCTAGTCCATCTGCTGCTTAGACACAAAAAGCTTTGGAGAAAAAGGAATAGGTGCTGCTTCAGGTCGGATCCCTTCCTTGGATTGAAAGATAGAGAAGGCCAGTAGGGGGTGGCAACAGATGACCTCAGGATGGGTGGAGTTCATGATGGCCCATTGTTGACTGGGGAAGATGTGCTAATGACAGGGATACAAGGATGCATGCATACAAAGGTAATCTGCTGTACTTTTCTCTACTCACTTGAACCTACCCATGACCCTTTTCAACGTTGCTTTCCCACCTATCTTTGCAATCTCAACAAAAATAAACTACAATTCACTCAGTCCGTTGGTTCTGCAAAATTGTATTATGATTTCTAAACATCCTGCTACAACAGATCTCAGGCCTGCTTCCTTTCTTGACTAGGGTACCAGGAGTGTTACATTTACACCATGATGTTGAGAATTCTGGAAGATCGCAACTAATGCATCTGCCATATCTACCGACCCTCGAATACAACCCATAAGATCCAGCCTTCAGTTTCATTAAGTTTTACTTGCTTCTGTTCCCTGGAGATAGAGACCATTCCTCTCTTCCTCTTGCAAACTGCATTACTACTATCATTGTGATACGTTAAATGTCTTCTCCCTTGAAGGCTGGTACAATATATTTATTGTACCAGGCCTCTGTCATGTTCAGGTTGCCGGTTATTAATTCCCCATTCACATTCTCGAGGGATCAATGTTACTTCTGCTCGTCCCTTTTTATATGCATGCTGAAGTTTTTAAAACCTTTTGCCAATCTGTTCTCCCAATCTATTTTTTTTCCTCATTGGAAAATTCCCATCGCAGTCTCCCTTGAAAGAAAACTAAAACTGTACACACAATGTTTCAAGTACAGTCACACTACAGCCCAATACAATTGCAAACAACAGACAAAAATCAAGCAAATGACACTGCCAACTGCAGGATGCCCCCATGAATGAATCAAATGTTTACAATGATTCAGCAGAATGATAACCAGTTGAGAGAATGAATCAATAAAGCTGTTTTTAGATCAATAAAAGATTCAAACACTCATAAATTATTGAACAATCCAATAATGAGAGCAATTAAATTTTCAACACGCCACTAATAAATTCAGTTATCCAGTTAAAAGACCAGTCATCAGATTACTAAGTGATCTACAGTAACAACAGAATAATCCAGGAACAGGCCAATCATATATCAATGATGGACATAACCAACCAAAAATCAGATCAGTTTTAGCAGAATAATAGTCAGTCCATTGACAAGTTGCCGAGCACTAATCACATTAGTAAATTATTGATCACTTCAACAATCCAAAGAATGGATCCACGGATCTAATAGCAGGTTAATAAATGATTCAGTCATAGTAATCAAATTAATGTCTTGTCATCTGATGATATCTGAACGATTCAAAAGATGACGGATTAGATTAGTGAATGACTCAACAGACCAGTAATTTATGCAAAAAATCATTCTATCGAGTTAATGAATCCAGGTAAAACTCAGATTAATCAGATTAGAGAATATTTCTGCATTTGAATACTCATATCATTGAATCAGTAGACTAACAATTAGATTGATGAATAATCTAATAGAATAAAGGAAATCAATAATTAATACAGGGTGGCGCAGCGGTAAGGTTTCTGCCTCACATCTGGAGAGGATCCGGCAGGGTTAGCGGAGAGATCAGTGCGGTGGGCGATGATGGTACCGACTGATGGACGAGGACGGACCACGTGGAAATGAGGATGCCGCTGCCGGTGGAAGGAACTAAGGAGGACCCAGCGTGCGGGACCACTGTTAAGGGGGGGGCAGGGGAGAACAGTGGACAATGGAAGACCCAGTGTGGGGGCACCGCCGTGAGGGAGGGGGAGGGGGGAGAACAAAGGGGGGCCTGGCGCGGATAGTTTGTAACTTTGTAAACGCCTTTTGTGGGCAACTATTTGCATACCCAATGCAAGCAAAGAATTCCATTGCGACTTGTCACAATAAAGTATTCATAAAGAATTCATTCATTCATTCAGCACCAGAGACCCAGGTTTGATTCTGTCCATGGGTGCTGTTGGTACAGAGTATGCACGTTGTCCCTGTGACTGCATGGGGTTTCTCCATGTGCTCTGGTTGCCTAACACATTCCAAAGATGTCAGACCTTGTAGGTTAATTGCCTTCTGTAAATTGCCCCTCATGTGTAGGGTGTGGAGCTGTGTTTAACGTACAACCAGGGCACGGGTGATCGTTGGTCAGTGCGGACTTGGTGGGCCGAAGGGCCTGCTTCCATGCTGTATCTCTAAACTAAACTAAAAAGCTAAATTCGTCATTAGTCCAATCATCAGATATTCAATAAAAGCAATTATCAAATCAGGTAAAGGAGCAAAAGATGCATAACCATATCAATGAGAGATTTGTAGATCAATTGATCAGGGGATTATTCAACTGCCCAGTAAGCAAATCAATGATTAATTCAACAGATCAAGTGAATGAACCATCATTCCAGTAATCAGACCAGTGAAGGACTGAAAAGACCAATAAATAATTATTGAATGTTTGACTTAACCGATAATACCAACACTGAAAGATTCAACGGCCTACTAAATACATTAGTGAATTATTTAACACAATGAATCTAGTGAATGATTCAATAGGAAAATAACCAGATAAGTGAATCCAATATTCTAACCCAACAGTCAAGTCAATGAATGATTCATTGGAACCAAGAAGTAAGACAATAGAATAAGCATTATTGCCTGCTTGGATGTGTAGGGCGAATAGCCGGTTTCTGTGCTCTATGACTCTCTGACTCTATGTAGAACTGAATTCTCCAATACCAAAAGCAACTAAAGATTCAGCAGCCCAATGAATAAATGAACCGGTAAATTATCAGACCAATGAATGACTGAATGTAAAAATATTTGATCAATTCAATGAGCTGATTATTTTTTTGAAGCCTCATTAATTTTATCATAGCTTTGTTAAATAATTCATCAATTATTTTTCATCTGTTTTTCATTAATTATATTATTGGCTTACCTATGTTTAACTGGATTTTCATTCATTGACTGGTTTTATCATCAGTTGTTCTGATGAATCATTCAGTGATTGCATTATTAGTTTATTTATTTGATGCCTCCTTTATTAATCTGTTTGTGGTCTTTTGAATAATTCACGGAGTGGATCATTGGTCTGTACAATTATTTCACAATTTGATTAATCGTTCTCTGGTGCAATTATTTATGTGCGCATAATTTTTTCATCTGATAATTGGATTATTGCACTATTCACTGTTATCACCATTCATCTGTAGAATAATTCATTGATCTGGTATTGTTCTATTGATTATTTTTTGCAAATCTGTGTATCAGTCAATTGGCATGACGCTCCCCATGGATCTGATTATTATTCAATAGAATTGTTCTCTATTTATTGCTATTGGATCGTAGAATCATGCTTTAATCCAATGACTAATTTGTAACAACTTTCATCAACCTTAATCCTGCCGCTGAGTCATTAACTGATGTAAATTGATCAGTTGAATGGTTCAACAATCCAATTATTGTTCCATTGTTTCTGTCATTCATTTCATTGTTTGATTTGTTAAGTCGTTCTCTGATTCAATTTATTAATTCCTCTGAAAACTGATTTATGTGGAATAATTCACTGATTAGAAGAATGCTCTCGATTCATTCTCTGAATTGATTAACAGCCGATGTTTTATTCATCCACCTGATTCCTGGACAGTACCTATGTGAATACAATGTTGAGTCATTCAACATATAATTATTTGTCTGATGAATCATTCACTGATTTGTTAAAGGTTTGTAAAGTAATTCAACAAGATTGTTATTTATAATTTTGCAGACCATTTCTCGAAGAATTGTAATGTTTCAAAATACTAAAAAAACGGCACTGAATGATTCAAAATACAAATAATAAAACTGCCGAAGGATTGAAAGGTGCAATATCTAACCAATAAAAGTGCTAAAACAAACCAATAACTATGGCAAAGTGATAAATAATGAATTCAGTGTTATTCCAACAAATCAATAATCAGTGTAGGAAAGAACTGCAGATGCTGGTTTGAAATCGAAGGTAGACACAAAATGCTGGAGATACTCAGTGGGTCAGACTGATTAAGTCTGAAGAAGGGTCTCGATTCCCCACCACAAGATACGTCGCCGATTCCTTCTCTCCAGAGATGCTGCCTGACCCTCTGAGTTAAATCAATAACCAGGCTGCTCAATGATTTAGCAGATAAACAATCCAAATAATGCTTGAACTAATGATGATGAGCAATAGAAGGGCTTCATTTCTGAACCAGTCATCAAAATGGAAACATAGAAAATAGGTGCAGGAGCAGGCCATTCAGCCCTTCCGAGTCGGCACTGCCATTCAATATGATCATGGCTGATCATCCAGAATCAGTACCCTGTTCCTGCTTTCTCCCCATATCCCTTGATTCCTTTAGCGCTCTCTCTTGAATACATGCAATGAATTGGCCTCCACTGCCTTCTGTGGCAGAGAATTCCACAGATTCACAACTCTCTGGCAGAAAAAGGTTTTTCTCATCTCAGTCCTAAATGACCTATCCCTTATTCTTAAACTGTTAACCCTGATATATTGATATAAAATATTGATTTCATGGACTAAAATTCTGATCAGTGAACAATCCAATTGAAGTGTTATCGTGTTAGTAAATTGTTCAATGAATCAATTATCTGATCAACAAATTATTCAACAGACCAGTTAGCAAATCATTGAATTAATCATCAAATCACTTTCATATTAGAATTGTTGAGATGACCAATAACCAAATCAGCAAATGATGGAATTGAATAATAAGCAGAGCCATGGATAACAAAACAAACACTCAATGACCAGACCAATAATCAAACCAATGAGTCATTCAAAACTGCAGTATACCGACTCATGAATAGGTTAATGCATCAACAATTATATAATTTAATAAATTCAGGTCAGTTAACAGGTCAATAATAATATCAATTATTGATTTAATAAAATCAGGAGAATGAATGAATTACTGAATGTAAAGTTTAAATGTAAATGATTCAATACTGCAATTCAGATCAGTAATTGATTCCATAGCTAGTAATCAGTACATTGTTTACCTTAAGAGAATAATAATCAGATCACTTGATAATCAGATCAAAGCAATAATCCTGAAAGTTAAGATTCAACAACCAATAATCAAGTGTTCAATTCCAGAGCATTCTGCTAATCAATGCAGGTTTCATTCATTCAATAGTTCTTTGATAATAGATAAATGTGTGAATCAACTTATCAATAACTATATTTCACATAACGAACAACAGGCAACAGAACAATAATGCAACAGTCAAATCAGCGAATGGTGCAACGATTGAATCATTCACGAAAATGTATATCAGATGAATGGTGAGTGATGTAACAGACCAATGATCAGATGAAATATAGATTAATCAATATTTTAATAGGTTGATCATCGGTTGAATTAATTATTCCATTTGATCAGAAATCAAGATCACTGATACACAAACAATTGAATAGATCAGTGAAAAAAATTAACAAACGATAAACAGGCATGAATAATTCAACATATCAGTGAGTGATGCCACAGAGTAGGCAGTAGAGTAACAAAGAGTAACAAGTACAGCCATCGATTAATCAACCTACCAACAATAAGGGGAATACCATCCAACAAACCAAATTATTAGATTAAAACGTGATTCAAAGCTGACTAATAAATAATTAACCACACTCTTATTCAATTAATTTCATTATTTTACAAGCCTATAACCATTTTAGTTTGACAGAAAAGGCTAATAATTAGATGAAGGAATAATTCAATAAACCAATAAACCAGTAAATGCTACAGTAGACCAATAAATAAATTATTAAATTAAGAGATTAACAAAAGTTAATTACTAATTCAACAAAACGATAATCGAAGATTCAAACAGAAGCTCAATAACTAGACTAACAAGCTAATAATAATAATAATAATAATAAAAATAATAATAATAATAACTTTATTTGTGTAGCACTTTTCATACAATTGTATGCAGTCCAAAGTGCTTTTCACAAAAACACAGTTCTAAACAAAAAATGCAATTTAAAACAGTAAGGACATAGACAGTTAATAACATAAAAAGCACAGATTTATATACAAATATAAAATAAAAAATAAAAATTGAGAGTGTAAAAGGACAAAAACAAAAACACTGTGGTCAAGTACAGAGTCCTATATACAATATGAGCACGCAAGCTACAGAAGGGTATGCTGACATAAATACAAGAGAATAAAGGTAATATTTTATCAGAAGAAGTAAAGTCAGTTAAAAGCATGATTGAAAAGATAAGTTTTTAGCTGTCGTTTTAAAATGTCAACAGAGTGGGCATCTCTCACAGCCCTGGGTAGGGTAGTCCACAGCTTGGGGGCGTAATTGAAAAAGGCTGCTTCACCAATTTTCTTATTGCTATGGCATTGAGAGGCTAATAGGCCGGCATCAGAAGACCTGAGCGCTCGAGTAGGGGCATAGGGAAGGAGAGACTCTGTAAAATATGCTGCTTCCAAGCCATTTAGGACGTTATAGACAAGAAGGTGGACTTTACAGTCTATTCTGGATCTCACAGGGACCCCAAGGAAGGGAGTATAATACTGGAGTGGTATGTTCACTTTTCTTGGTATTTGTTAAAAGCCGGTCTGCAGCATTTTGAATGAGCTGTAATCATATTAAACAGCTCAAAAGACCGCATAAGTCATGTAACAACTCATCGGATAATAAACAGGTTACGTAATGATTCAAATAATAGAATGATAAAATATAAAATGGAAATTTGGCAAATCAGTGAATAATTCAACAAAAAACAAATGATTGGATGATTCAACGGAACAATAATTAGATACTTTATTCACACCATGGATCCATATTCGACCCAGTCAGTAACTAAAGAGAATTATAATAATTCTGTGCTTCAACAAACAAGTAATAATATCAGTGAATGATTCCACCACACAAAGTCAGCAAACACCAAGAAGGGTCTCGACCCGAAACGTCACCCATTCCGTGTCTCCAGAGATGCTACCTGTCCCGCTGAGTAACTCCCGCTTTCTGTGTCTATCTTCAGCTTAAACCAGCATCTGCTGCTCCTTCTTACACACCCCAGATTAGTGATTGATTTAGCAAATAGTTAGATCAACTAATAATTAGAATAAATAATCATAGCAGGCTAATTTTCTATTTATTGAATAATTCAACAGGCCAATATCAATGAAGGCATAAAATAAAGTAATAATCATACCAATCAATAAATCAACAGATCAATAATCACTGTAATGAATAAATTAATGGATCAATAATCAGATTAATGATTGATCAGCAGGTCAGTAATCGCATGAATCAATTATTCAAAGTACCAATAATCAAATCAGTGAATGAATTAGTGGAATTAAAATCATATAATGAATCATTGCAACAGTAGGTGATTTGTTACAATAGCTAAGTGAACTGATCAACAAAAGCTTCATAGGAACAATGATTTATATGATGCATAATATAATTATATCAGTCAATGGTTCTACAGAACAATTATCATATCCTTGATTGGCTCCACATACCAACCTTCAGAGGCTAGAAATCATATCCGTCATGAATTTGCTGAATGGCTTTATTGCAAGAGGCATGGAATACAAACGTCTTGCAACAATTATGCTTTTTTTTTAAAATCAAAGTTTATATTCACCTGGGTGGCAGAGATAAAAATGTAGATAGATTGATTCTTGAGTTCAAAGTGTCACCTTATGAGGAGATATGGTGGTGGTGTCTAAGAGGCTTTTAGATAGGCTCATGAATATTTAGGGATTGGAGGAATATGGACCATGCACATGCAGAGGCGATTAGTTTAATTTTGTCATATTCAGCACAGACTTTGCAGATCCTGTGCTGTACTGTCCTGTGTTCTATGAAAGATTGAATAAAATGGGATTGTGGATAGCTTGACTAATGGGAAAACTAAAATGGTTTTAGGTTGCAAACTAACCAGTTAAGAACAAGGTGATAAGGAATATTTTCTTTCGAGTCAATTAATATTTTTAGAGTTCTTTACCCGAGAAATGTACTTGTTGTGCTGCCATAGATTTGAGATAGTAAGATAGATATCTTTATGGAATACAGGGGGAATCAACCATGAATTTATTGAATGGTAGAGTAACTCAAGGCCCCATATCCCTGCTCTTATTCCAGACATTCAATAGGCCAACATTCAGATTAATGAATGATTAAATAAACCAAAGTTAGCCCAATAAGTGTTCAGTTTATTATTGTCATGCGTACTGAGATACAGCGAAAATCTATATTATCCGATCAAATCATACCATTAATACTGTCATAAACAAATGAAAGAGTAAAAAAATCAGATCATGAATCAGAGCATAGATTTATCCAGCAGATAATCATTCATCCCACACTTATATTCAGAACAATGAATGCATCAACATATCAATAATCTGGTGAATCCTCCCAGCCTAATATTCAGATTAGTGTGCATTTCAACAAATTAATAATCAATTATAGTTCCAAAGAATCAATCAAGTGCTGAACAACTGCATGCTTGAAAGGGAGAAAATCGGATCAAGTGGTAATTGAACAGAAATACAATCAGATTTGTGAAGGATTCAACAGAGCAATAATCCGAGCAATCAAAATGACCACAGCCAAATAACCAGATCAGTGATTGATTCAACAGGCCAGTATTTAAACAGTGGACAGTTCACTACAGCAATAAACAGACCTAGGAATGAACCAGCAAACTAATAATCCAATTAGTGAATGGTTCAAAGGAGATGGTGTTGTCATTCATCCGTTGAATGAATGACAACACCAACCACATTCAATGAGTGATAAATACTTAAAACAACTCATAATCAACCGATCAATAATCATTCAATATGTCATTCATAAAATCAAAATATAAAGCAGTAATCAATGTAATGAGTGAATAATACATTTACATTTACAATAATTCAGGGAGAGCACTTGGCTGAATACAATGTTGAAAGGTGAATTGAAAAGGAAAACAAGGCGTGAAAAGAATGGCTCTGAGAAGTCAGGAGGCCGCTGTGTACAGAGGCAGTAACAGAGCTCGAATGCAGATACTTCACATCAGCCTATAATCTCATTCCATTGATTCCATTTACATCTCAAGCTGTCTTGGCAAGGTCGTCTCACCATGATCACTTCCTGTTCTCCCCTCTCACATCAGGCAAGAGCTACAGAAGTGTGAAAACGCACATCTCCAGATTCTGGGACAGTTTTTTTCCCAGCTGTTATCAGGCAACTGAACCATCCTACCAACAATTAGAGAGCAATCCTGAGCCACTATCTACCTCATTGGAGACACTTGGACTATATTTAATCGGACTTTACGAGACTTTATCTTGCACTAAACATTATTTCCTTTATTATGTATCTGTACACTGTGGATGGCTCAATTGTAATCATGTATTGTCATTCTGGCCAAACTGGTTAGCACGCAACAAAAGCTTTTCACTGTACCTTTAAATTAAATTAGACTAATATTAGTTTGTTGTATTGCATTTATTTTTGTAAGGTTTGTAATAATACCACACAATATATTATTGCTATAGTTATTATTATGCAACTAATAATTATATTGTTATTGTTACTGTGTGGAATTTTGGTTAGCCAGTTATGCCCCCACATTAATTTTGGTTGCTACTGGCAAATGTTGAATTGGGAACTTATTTTGAGTAGTGCACAAAGTCCCCTGGTGGACATGTGGATTCGGCATGTGGAGTTACCTGCTACTGTGATGGCCTGTGATTAAAGAAAAGTAAAGAAACACAACAGCAGCCCGATTATTATTCCCAGCCCAGAGTGACTGGAGTCTTTCAACCACAAAAATGTAGGGTTACATATACCAAAGAATAGGATGCCACCAGGACCTCAAACAAATGGAATGTTTCCATGCTGCATAGCCATAAGACTCTTTGGCTTCATGAAAGATTAAGAGAGAGCACTGCCTAAATGTGCAAATCTAATGAGTACACAGAAACAGTTAGAACAGGGTGTATGTGCATAAATCTACAAGAATGACAGACGTAGTAAAAAACAGTTAATAAAGCAACATGTTCTGTTGAACTTAAATAACACAAACTAGATTGCAACTTGAGTGCTGCATCCTATTCTGGTTATCCAGTGTTAGGCAGAATAGGTTGGTCCTCGAGAGGGTGCAGAAACAATTTATCTCAAATGGTTCCAGCATGAGGGATTTCAGCCGTGAAGTTAGACTGGTGAAGTTCATAAGTTATAGGAGCAGAATTGGGCCATTTGGCCCATCAAGTCTACCCCGCCATACTCCGCTACTCTGTCTACTCCGTGAAGCTAGGTTAGTGCGAGCTGTTGAGTCTGATGGGCTGGAGTGTGTTTATTTCAATGCAAGGAACATTGCGAGCAAAGTAGATTAACTTATTTGAAGAATTACTTCAGATTAACGTCTGAAGAAGGGTCTCGACCCGAAACGTCGCCTATCTCCTTCGCTCCTTAGATGCTGCTGCACCTGCTGAGTTTCTCCAGCTTTTTGTGTACCCTAGATTAACTTAAATTCTAGATCAGTGCATGTAACTACGATGTTATGAGACTTGGTTGTGAGAGGGGCAGGACTGGAAGCTCAAGGCAGCAGGGTTTTGATGCTTCAGAATGGATAGTGAAGGAGGACAAAGAAGTGGAGGAGATTAATCAGGGGGTGGCACAGGTGCACTCAAATACATACTGGAGGCTTTGTCCACTGAGGAGATAATGATAGAGATCAAATATAAGGAAGATACATCAATCTGATGGGATTATACTATATGTCCCCAATAGCTAGTGGGAAATAAAGGAACAGATATGTAGACAAATTATGGAAAGACGTAAAACTAGCATAGTGACAAGTAACAAAAGTTGTCATAGTGGATGACTTTAACTTTCCCAATATTGATTTCCTCAGGGCAAGAGGTTTAGGGAGGGCAGAGTTTGTTAGGAGTATCCACGGAGGTTTCTTGAAAGAGTCTATGGATCGTCCAACTTGTGAAGGGAGCAAACTGGAACCTTGTATTGGGAAATGCTTGGCCACGTGCCTGATGTTTCAGTGGGAGAGCATTTGGGGAACAGTGATCACAACTCTTTAAATTTTCATGTAGATATGAATAAGGTAGTTTTGTGCCTTCCATCACAGCGGGGAGTGCTGGTCCCACTGAGGTGGATGTTTTATGTTTTATGTTTAATCTCTGTTGTGTATTATGTTCTTTCTTTCTTGCTGGGCGAGGACTACTCATCCGCCCAGCTTCCCCTTGAGCAAAACTGCAAAATGCAGATGGCACCACTTAACCATGGTTGGAGTGAAAGTCACTTCATGTAATGTAATGATTTAGGCTAAGTCTGCACCTTGGCGGTAAGTAGTAAATTGGGGAAGGACAAATTAGTACATTATTAGGCAGGATCTAGGAAGAGTGAATTGGAAGCAGCTGTTATTGGGTAAATCCACATCTGACACCAAGGAGTCATTTAAAGGCATACAGATCAGTGCTAAGGACCAGCATGTTCAGTAAGGAGGAAGAACTAGGTAAGGAACCTTGGATGGTGAGAGAGGCAGTAAATTTGGTGCAAAACAAAAGAATGCATATGGAATATTTAGGAAGGTGAAATCAGTTAGGGGAACTGATGACTTTGAAGAAAGAAGGAAAGAAGTCAAGCATGGAAATAAGATGGTCAAAAGGGGCCATGACATATATTTGTCAAGTCGGATTAAAGAGAATCCCAAGGTACATTATACATATATTTAAGACAAGAGGGTAATTAGGGAAAGAGTAAAACTATAAGAATAACGTAAGGAATTTATGCTTGCAATCAGACAACAGAACACTCTCGCAACAGAACACCTTTGCATTACAATGCAGTGTGCAGTTCTGGTCTCGCTAATACAGCAAGGATATGAAGGCTTTGTCAAGGGTGCAGAGAGATTTACTATGCAGCTGCCTAGACTAGGGCCTATGAGTTACATATAATAATGGACAAACTTAGATTGTTTTCTCTGGAGCATTGGAGGCTGAGGTGAGGCCTGAGAGAAGTTTATAAAATTCTGAGAAGCATAGATAGGTTAGACAAACAAAATCATCTTTTCATTGGAAATGTCAAATATTAGCTAGCTTTAAGGTCAGAGAGGGAATGTTTAAAAGAGATATGCAGGGCAATCTTTTTTTAAACAGAGTGTGGTGGGTTTCCGTAATGCACTGCTGGGGGCTGGGGGGTTGGGGGGTGGAGGCAGATACAATAGTGATGATTAAGAGGCTTTTAGACAGGCACGTGAAAAGTGCAAGGAATGGAAGGATTTGAATCATATTCAGGCAATATGTTTGGCTTCTACCATGGGCCAAAGGGCCAGTTTCTGTGCTATGTTCTCTTGTTGCAGCAAAGAAGGTTGAAGGAATAGCTGATGGAGTAGGAATAATGGGATGTTTTGGGTGGTGGTAAGCAGTGACTAATGGAAGTACCACCTGAATAAGGCTTGGGCCCCAGCTGTTACTGTCACATATCAATCTTGTAAGTAAGTACATTTTATTTATATAGCACGTTGAAACCAAACTGCTTTACATTAAATAAATAATAAAATTAATAATAACGTTTCCGTACATCCATAGAAAAATTAAAAATAAGAAAAATGACATAACATATTATGGAATTCAACATGATCGTCCCCCCACAACAGAATCAAAATGTTCCAATGTGGGGCAAGGCATCAAAAAGTTAAGTCTTCCTTTGTGAAACACCCGAGGTCGGGGCCTATTTGTGGCCTCCGCAGCCAGTCCGATGTTTTCAGGCCCACTTGCCGGAAAGCTGGAACTCCGGCGTCGGGTGAACACTCCTCAGCGGCTTGGAAAATGTCTGGAGCGGCCGCTCCCTCCCCAGAGACCATGGCACCCGAAGTCCTCAGGCCGCGCTGGTTGGAGCTCCAACTCTGGCTTGTGAATGAGGGAATAACATAATATTTTGCTGATGATGTGAAAATGGATGTCATCGTGAATTTTTTGGATATACAGAGGCTTTAAGGTAATTTAGATAAGTGGAGTTAAGCGGCTAGATAATATGGACAATTTTGAAGTTATCCACCTTGATGGATAAAAATAGAAAGTTAGATTAATATTTAAATATTGAGAGATTGGGAAGTGTTGATGAACAAGGGAATGTTGTTTTCTTGTGCATATGAAAGCAAGCATGTAGGTGACGCAAGCAGCTATGGCAGCAAATGTATGTTGGACATTGTTGCAAAACATTTTGAGTAAGGGTGTCCATAATACTGTAATAAAACAAGGCTTTGGTGAGGCAGCATCTGAACTATCCTATGCAGTTTTGGCCTCCGTTCTTTAAGACGGGTAAGATTCAGCAGAGTGTTCGCTGGGTGGCCGGTGACCCCCCCATGAGCAACAAGCAGATGGATGGACAATACCTTGGGCAACTAATCAATCTTATGTTTGCCCATTCGTGTCAATAAACAGAATGACGATCTTTTGTTCAATAACTAGATCACTGAATCTTTGAAGATGAGTCTTTGACCTGAAAGATTAACTCTCCCTCTCTCTCTCTCTCTCTCCACAGATGCTGCTTGATGCACTGAGCGTTTTCAGCGGCATCTGTTTTTATTCCAGATTTTCAGCATCTGCAGTTTTGCTTCTGTTTTCCAGTGAATCTTTCAGCTGACAACAATGAGAGAGCAATGAATGATTCTAACAAAGAAGTAGACTGATAAATTAACCACTGACAATAATCTGATTGTCAACTGAATCTACTGATCAGTAAACAGACTGAAGAATGATTCTATTGACCAGTACCCAGATCAATGTCTCTGGCAGTGGACAATAAACTGGAATTATGTGATTCTGTGCATCAATAATCAAATTAATATGATTTTATTAACAATAAATAAAATAATCAATTATTTCAGAGTGTTAATCAAAGTGATGGATGCACAATAATCGGAGTGATCATTTATTCCACTGACAGAAAATAGTATGATGAATGATGCCTGCGACTAATGTTCATAAATTATAGGAGAAGAATTTGGCCATCAAGTTACCTCTGCCATTAAATCATGGCCGATCTATCTTTCCCTCACAACCCCATTCTCCTGCCTTCTCCCATAACCTCTGACACCCGTACTAACCAAGAATCTGTCAATCTGCATTTTAAAAATATCCGAATAATAATCAGACTGATTAATTTATTAACAGTAAACAGATCCATGAATGGCTTTATTGTGGAATGGTTGGAACTGTAAATAATGTTACAGTGCAATGAATGACTTTGTCCCCATATAACAGATCCATGAATCAGTCGCCTGACCAGTGACCATTTTGAACCAGCTGTGAGTAGGATCTCATGCAATATAATTTGCCATCTTCAAATATCTGTGTAGGTGAGACCGCAGCTCTCTTGTTATCAGCACACTTTAGAACTGGACTACTAATTCTGCACTGCCTTTTCTCACCTTTTCTACCAAAAAGCATTACCTCACACTTCTCGGTATTAAATGCCATCTGACAGCTGTCTGTCCATTCTTCTAGCTGATTGATGTTTTATTCCAGATGGTTGCTATCAGATTGCCGTACCTCCTGGTATGGCATCCTTGGCAAATATTGAATTTTTATTCTGTACTCTGACATCAAGGTCAATTATATGCATCAAAAAAGCAATTGGCTCCAGCACAATCGTCTTGGACCGCCACTATCTACCCTTCTCCAGCCACTGTCTTAGCAACCTGAGGTGCAGGCATTCGAAACAATTAACTTCCCACACTAGGGATAGTCAGTCTCTCCAGCACATCTTGCTTTTAAATTCTACCAAACAATAGGCACATCATTCAACTATTCTGCTTAGCAACATTCACGTCAATCAATTATTCTATTGACCAAGAACCAGAAGGATGAACTATTTGCTGACTATTTAAAAACAAAACTAAATCTGTTAACTGTAACCAAACTGATTAATCATTCATCACGATAATAAACACATCAACAAATGATTCTACTTACAATTGTTCAATCAACGAATGATTCCTCTGATTCCAACTTATGCCTCTGATCAACAGTCAAGCATTCAAGTGATCTGCTGGTCAGTAATCAGACTCATAAATAATAAAAATAGCAACTTGTGCATGCTTCTATTGAGCAAATATCCAAACAAGCATTTAGTTGAAAAAAAAAGATCAAAAAATGATTCTACTGAATTATTTAATGAATAAATTTGACTACATTTGAATAAAAATGAATCATCAGATCAAATGACCAATCATTTACTAAATGTTTAAGAAGGAACTGCAGATGCTGGAAATTCGAAGGTAGACAAAAATGCTGGAGAAACTCAGCGGGTGAGGCAGCATCAATGGAGCGAAGGAAATCGGCGACGTTTAGGGTCGAGACCTTTCTTCTTCAGTCTGAAGAAGGGTCTCGACCCGAAACGTCGCCATTGTTGTCTACCAATCATTTGCTAAAGATTATTTTAGTTTAGTTTTATTAGTTTTGAGATACAGCACGGAAACAGGCCTTTCGGTCCGCCGAGTCTGAGCCGACCAGCGATCCCCGCACATTAACACTATTCTACGCACACGAGAGACAATTTACACTTATACCAAACCAATTAACCTACAAACCTGTACGTCTTTGGAGTGTGAGAGGAAACCGAAGATCTCGGAGAAAACCCACACGATCACGGGGAGAACGTGCAAACTCTGTACAGGCAGCACCCGCGGTCGGGATCGAACTCGGGTCTCCGGTGCCGCACGTGCGGTACCTGCTGATCAATTTTACCGCTGCGCCACCGGGCCGCCCTTCTGATCAATAATGAGATTATTCAATGATTCCATTGCAAGCAATGATCAGATTGGTAAATACATTCTCTGATCAATAATGCAATTGTTTAATGATCCGACTGACAATAACGGGGCACACAGACTGATGATTCTACTGATCAATAATTAGAACATTGCATAATTATGTTGTCCTCCAGTAGGCTGATGATTCTAAAGATTAGTAATCTATTGATAAATGACTTAATTGACTGTAATTTGTCAATGAAAAATACTGCAAATGAATATTCAGTGCAGACAATTATTCTACTGACTCATAATGAGTTTATATTAATTCTCCGAACCATGAAACTGATCAATGTATGAGTCCACCCAACAATCAGGCCAATGCATGATTCAATTGCACAATAATTAGAGGAATGACTGGACCGCAGCAATAATATAACTGATGAATAATTTCACTGTCAAATAATCAGGATGATCATTGATTGTACAGATCAAGTTAAGCCAGCAAATCACTCTACCGATTAATAAACATATTATTGAATGAATCCGCTGACTAATGGTCACAGCGAATAATGATCCTGCTGAGTAATATTCAGCAGGATTTTTCTCGCTAATAAGTAACACAATGAAAAATGTTAATTGCATTAATCAAATAAATTATGTTTACTGCCATACTAGCAATAACATTAGCGAACCAATTATTGAACCAAATTGTTGATTTTGCAAACAATGAGCAATTCTACAGATAATAATCAGTCCAAGGAATGATGAATGGTTCCGCTGTCCAATATCACCAGAACAATTAATGAATTTACTAACCACAGAAATGTTGCTGATCAATACTCAATTCCAATCCATTGACCAATAATCCAGTCAAGGCATGATACAGCAAACATTAAACACTATTATGCGATTCTACCAACTAACAATCAGACCAAAGAATTATCAGATTAAGAAGTAAATCACAATGATGATTGATTTGATATTTCAATAAATATTGATAGTTTACAGCCAAATGTTATATCAATGATTCACAATGTGCTGGAATGAGCAAAAACAGAATGATTCTACTCGGGATCAGATTCATGAATGGGATTATCATAAGATCAGAGAATCATAAGACATAGGAGCACAATTAAGCCATTTGATCTGCTCTGCCATTTGTTCATGGCCAAACAATTTTCCCCTCTCAACCCCACTTTCGTCAATGTCACCCATTCCTTCTCTCCATAGATGCTGCCTCACCCACTGAGTTACTCCAGCTGTCTGTGTCTACCTTCCATTTTCCTGCCCTCTCGCCATAACCTATGATACCCTCATAGGTCAATAATCAAACAAATTACTGTTTCTACTGAGATTAGATAAGAAGGTAAGGTATCCTTGCATTAAGGTTTGAGACAAAGTCAGTGGAGAGGGAGTAGGGTCCAAATGTGACAATGATGAAGCAAAAGTAGCTTCAGTTTCACTAAGAATGAGCCAAAGACAGAAAACATTGGTGGAAATTATTTGTGTCATTCTCTGGAAATTGAACCAAAATGTCACACACGTGGCCAGATGTCATCACATGAAGTAATACATTAACAAAATTATTGTAAGAGATTAATCTTATTCACTTCTATTTTCCTACCTATAGAACTATAATGCATGTCTGCTAAAGATATGAACATTCTAGCTATTTAAAATTCACAGTTTGTAAAATGCTGCCGTGTGGTGTCACACACGTGACCTGTCATATTTGGCCTCTTACCTGAAACAAACATTGTCAGCATAACATATAATGTTTTCACTTGATAAACCAAAAAAAAATATGAATCATATATACAGATGATTTCATGAAGAGTATAAGCAATGGTTTCAGGTTAATCTGCTATTTTAGGTTTAGAACTATTCAAAGAAAACCAGGTAAATGGTGACCTGGTTGAGGGACCTTTAATAAAGTCACCATAACATAATAAACATTTTCATAAAGATTGGAAGTGATTTGGTTTAGGATTTGAAATCTCAAAATAAACTAGAAAGGAATAAATCTATGGGTGATCGGGAAACGATGTTGAAAGGAATGACAGTAAACACCCAATGGCTAACAGTTAAATAATGAACATATAGTTGACACATAATATATGTTTCTTCAATTAAAAATTATTGAGAAGAGTGTGCTCGCTGTGGATATCATAAAAATATAAAGACAGCATTAGGTAAGATGCAAAGGCTTATATCAAACAGAATTAGTAAAACAAAGGATTGACAAAATCCAGCAAAAAAAGATCAAGAGATTGGTTTGGAAAGCAATAATAGAATATAAGATTAGGTTAACAAGAAACATTTAAAAAAAAAGATAATAGTAATATTTTAGATACAGAAATAGGTAAAAATAAAGAAAATATAATGTAGAACTCTTACAGCCTGAGACAGGATAAATTATATTGGGGAGGAAGAAAATTGCTGAGGATTTATATGATATTTGATAGACTTCACAGAAAACACAGGAACCTCAAGGAAACAAGAGGCAACTACAGGTCTACAGTAAATGAGGTGTTCAAATTAGCTCAGCATAAGTAAAAAATGAGAACTAGAGAAATTAGGACAGAAAGACTATAAATGCCCATAACATTACAGTATTTTGGACATGGTGGCAATGGAGAGAGTGAATGCAGTGGTTTGCATCTTCCAGAATTTCAGAGAATCCAGAAGGGTTCCCACAGACTGAAAGGTAGTAAATGTGCCCCCACCTTTTAAAATGGAGAGGATAAATAAAGATTACAGATCACTTATCCTGACATCAAGAATAGGGAAAACATTGGAAACTATGATTAAGGACGCAGTAACACCGCTTACGGAAACAGTAAAAGAGAACTTAAATCATTCTGAAAATAGACACAAAATGCTGGACAGTCAGCATCTCTGGAGTGAAGGAATGGGTGATGGTTTGGGTCGAGACCCTTCTTCAGTCTTCATTTTGTGTCTACGGTTTAAACCAGCATCTGCAGATCCTTCTTACACACTTGAATCATTCCCTTGGCCAATCACGCGGCCAATGAATGCCTCTGCTGACCAATCATGAGGCCCATGAACAATTCCAATCACGAGGCCCATGAATGATTCCACTGACCAATCATGAGGCCCATGAATAATTCCACTGACCAATCATTATTCGTCTTCAAACTAGTGGAACTTGGAGTTAGCAGTCACTTCTGCAATTGGATCCTCGACTTCCTGACCAACAGACCACAATCAGCGAGGATAGGTAACAAATCATCTTCTACGATAATCCTCAACACTGATGCCACGCAAGGCTGCGTTCTCAGCATCCTTCTTTATTCCGTATATACCCCTGAATCTGCAGCCAAATACAAATGCAACTCAAATTACAAATTCGCAGACAACTAAAGAGCGGCCCTGATCTACCATCTACAACATTGGAGACCCTTGGACAATCTTTAATCGGACTTTACTAGACTCTCATCGAACGCTAAATCGTATTTGCTTTATCCTATACCTGTACATTGTGGAGGGCTTGATTGTAATCATGTGTAGTCTTTCCGCTGACTGGATAGCACACAACACAAAGCTTTTCACTGTACTTCAGTACACGTGGCAATAATCTAAACTAAAATGATGTCAATGATTGATTCTGCTGACCAATAACCAGACCAGGGAATAATTCTGATCAATAACAATCATATTATGGATAACTTCTACTTAAAAACTAAACCATGCATGTTAATTCAGGCCAATTATTATTATACAGGACAAACAGGTCAATAAATAGATTGATGAACAAAATAAATATATTTTCACAAGCCGAGGGATGAATGCATTTCAGTTTTCAGTTATCAGACCAATGACAATAAACATTGTTCAATTATTCAACCAAGTCATAGTTAGATCAATTTGAAGACATTTCTGCTGACAACAATCAGATCAGTGAATGACTCTGAACATTAATCAGTCGATTTAAAGACTCTATGGGCAATATTCAGATGAACAAATTATTTTACCGATGAACAGCAGATTGATGAATTATTCTACTTACAATTACAAGCTCAATGCTTAGAAGACTTTATCATATAGATCAACAATTCCACTGGTGATAAACAACTTGATGAACAATTTTACTGGCAATAATTAGACCCGTGAATCACTATTCTGCCTAATAATCGGAATAATGAAACAGGGAAATGTTTACTTAACCAATCTTATTAAAACTTTTGACGAGGGAACAGCAGACAGCGATGATGAATTACTTGTGATTTATCAAGATTTTCAAAAGGCCCTTATTAAGGTATTCCATATCTCACTAATGAAGAAGGAATGGGAATGAGGAGTGAGGGGACAGATTGGTTTACGAGATGACTCCAGGACACAGCAGGGAATTGGTGTAAGAAGAACACATACAGAAGAAGCACATGTCCCACAAGGAGCATGGCTGGAACCAGCATTGTTCATGATTTTGATGAATCATTCAGAATCTGGAATCTCAAACCCATTTTTCCCAATCATGATTCCAAATCGGAGGCATGGTCAATAGTAAGGAAACTGCGACAATGTATAGGAGAACAATAAAGTGGGCAAATGATTGGCAAATTAAGTTGAACAGAGATAATTGAGAAACAGTATGTTTCGGTTTAGGTTTATTATTGTCATGTAGTAGGACAAGTGAGGGGTCGTTTACTCCCTGGAAGGTGTGAGGCCAGGAGGGGTGCAGGAATTAAATACCTTTTAGTGATAAGGACATTGTGGTACATATACCAAAATCACTAAATGTTATGTTACAGTTTAGTAAGGCTATTAAAAAATAAAATCAGGCACTGGGAATAGTTTAATTTAGTTTAGTTTATTATTGGCAGTTGTGCTGAGGTACAGTGAAAAGTCTTTCTTTTCATGCTGCCCAGTAGAGAAAAGACTATATATGAAAACAATCAATATGTCCACAGTGCATAGATAAAGGATAAAGGGTTCAATATTCAGTACAAGATATAACACTGAAGTCCGATAAAGTCTGATGAAAGATAGTTCAATGATCTCCAATGAGGTAGATGAGAGATCAGGACCGCACTCTAGCTGGTGAGAGGACCATTCAATTGCGAAGGGAAGCTATGCTAAACCAGTATTGAATCACGCATTGACCAAACACAGAGGGCAGTTCTTGTTGCCAAATGATATGAACGAGTTAATTATAGTTTAGAGATACAGCATGGAAACAGGCCCTTCGGCCCACCAGCGATCCCCGCACATTAGCACTATCCTACACACATTCGGGACAATTTACATTTATACCATGCTAATTTACCTACATACCTGTACGGTGTTGGAGTGTGGGAGTAAACCGAAGATCTCGGATAAAACCCACGCAGGTCACGGTGAGAACGTACAAACTGCGTACAGACATCACCCAAGATATATTTATTTGTCACATGTGCCAGTTGGCACAGTGAAATGTGATCACCATACAGCCATACAATAAAGTAAAGAACACACCACACGATAGAGTTAAACATAAAACATCCCCACACAGCAGAATCAAAAGTTTTCCACTGGGAGGGAAGGCACCAAAGTCAGTCATCTTCCTCGATGTTCACCATTGCTCGGGGCCGCCGGAGCCCGCCACTCAGGCCCGCTTGCCGGGATGTTGCCTCTCCGACGTCGAGACTGGAGGCCAACCTCAGCGGCTTGGAACTCCAAAACGGCCGCTTCCCACCGGAGTCCGCAGCTCCCGACGTCCCCAGGCCGTGCCGGGCCGAGATTGAACACTGGCCGCACTCGGCAAAGGGCGCGAACCACAGCTCCATGATGTCGATGCTGCAGGCCCAACACTCCGGAGCTCCAAACGGCGATCCAGGTAGGTATCGCCCACTCTGCTGTGAATCCAGCGCCGCACCGCCGCTGTTGTAGCTCCGGTCCGTTCCCCGGTCTCCGGTAGGAAAGGCCACTCCGATCCAGGTGGTAGGCCGCGAGGTGGGGACAGTGAAACCTTTGAATTTATTAAGGCTTTTGACAGTGGGTACAGAAGGAATCGTTCCACAGGTAGCGAAGATCATAACCAATGAAAGACAGTCACCATGTGAGCATAGGAGCGTTTATGGACATACATTGAGTTACGCTGATGGATATAGATGAGAAAAGATAAGACGAGCATAAATATCAGCAGGTATTGGAAGAATTGAACGGGCTACTTCTGTGCTGTGATTCGATCAATTCCAGCAATAATCAGATCAATGGATGTTTCTTCTGCCAATGAACTGATCATTGAAGGATTATTATCAATGAATAATGCACTGACTAATAGTACAACTGGCAAATCACTCTGCTGATAAATCAGTTGGATGAATGATAAAGAGAGAGGGGGAGAAACGGGTTCTACGAAGACACAGCAATAAATAGACTGCCAACTTATTCTACTCTCAGTGATCAAGTTGATGAATTATTGTATCGACCAATAATTACTTCATTACAGGATTTCACCGACAAAAGTAAGACTGTTGAATAAATCTGTGAACAATAATCTGATCAGGGAAATATTGTGTGTGTTGATTTATAAACTGATTCTTCAATAAATCAGACTGATGAATGATTCTATAGACCAATAATCCAACTAAAGAAGCATCCTCCTGGCAATAATAAAATCAATATATGTTTTGACTTAAAATCAACACGGCTATTAATGATTTTACTCACAATAACCAAACTGCTGAACGAATCTGCTATCAGTGTCAGTGGAATAATATAATAGTCATTATTAGGCATTAAATAATTTCTCAAAATCACTGATAATAGAATAATTTATCAGATTGATACATTGTTCCACTCACAGGAAATGATCATATTGGCCAAAAATCTCACTGAAGGAGTTTCTACGGACAATAATTAAATAGACCACTGAATTTTCCAGTCAATTAAGATGAACATATTATCCTAATGATCTATCAATCGAACACACAAATTATTTCACTGGCCAAAACTCAAATCAATGATAATTCTACTGATAGCAATCAGGATGACACAGTGGTGCAGCAGTAAAGTTGCTGCCATTCAGCACCAGAGACCTAGGTTCGATCCTGACTACGAATGCTGTCTGTCTGGAGTTTGTTCATTCTCCCTGTGACCACGTGGGTTTTCTCCAGGTGCTCCGGTTTCCTCCCATCCACCAAAGATGTACAGGTTTGTAGGTTAAATGGCTTTGATAAAATAGTAAATTGTCCCTATTGTGTCGGATAGTGTTAGTGTACGGGGTGATCACTGGTCGGCACAGACTCGGTGGGCCGAAGGGCCTGTTTCTGCGCTGTATCTCTAAAGTCTAAAGATCAAATGCTGATTCCACTGTCAGCACCCGAGTTGAGGATCAAACCTGGGTGTCAGACCACCAGAGAGCCCTAGAGAGAATCATTCATCAGTCTGATTCTTGGTCAATAATGGGGCAGCAAAAGATCACAAGTTGTGAAAGCAGAAGTGAAAACGGAGAATGTTGGGAAGTGCCAGCAGGCCAAGGAGAACCCGCGGAGATTGCAACAGAGTTAAGGCCTGTCCCAGCAGCATGCAACTCCATGCGATGAGCGCGACCTAACGTGGGCGCTTGAGCCGTCTGGCGTCGTGGGGCCGGTCCCACTTCGATCGCCGGAGCCGTGCGGAATTGTGCGGAGTTCGTCCCGACATCGCGCGGGGCTCCGAAAAACTGACCATGCTCAAAAATTCCGCGCGGCAACGGCTTGTCGGCTCGCAGTCGCCTCGACACATTACACACCGCCTCGACGTCGTGCCTCCGTGACCCTCTCTGTAGGTGCCTCTGTGCCCCTCTCTGTATGTGTCTCTGTGCCCCTCTCTGTGTGTCCCTCTCTGTCCTGGCGAACTTACCTTTAAGACTTTGCTCCAAGTTCGCCTCACTTTACGCCGCGTTGCGCCACTCACCCCACCTCCGCGCGGCCCCCGCTGCCGATTTGGTCGCGCTCTTCGCATGCAGGCGCATGCTGTTGGGAACGGCCCTGTACAGGGATCACCCGACCTCCGCGCGGCCCCCGCTGCCGGTTTGATCGCGCTCACCTCATGGAGTCGGACGTGGTAGGACAGGCCCTTTAATGTTGCAGGTGGATGACCATTCATAGGAACTATGGTATTAATTACATTTCCCTCTCTTTACAATTGCCTGATATGCTGATCTTTTCCAGCAATTTCAGTTTCATGTTCTACAATCAGTCGAGGATCAGATCTTTGATTACTAATGGAGACACAATGAATTACAGATGTTGGTTTACAAAAAATAAACACAAAGTGCTGGAATAGCTCAGTGGATCAGGCAGCATTTCTGGAGAACATGAATAAGTGACGGTTACACAAAAAGCTGGAGAAACTCAGCGGGTGCAGCAGCATCTAAGGAGCGAAGGAGATAGGCGACGTTTCGGGTCGAGACCCTTCTTCAGACTGGTCAGGGATCAGGGAAACGAGAGATATAGACGGTGATGTGGAGAGATAAAGAACAATGAATGAAAGATATGCAAAATGGTATCGATGATAAAGGGAACAAGCCATTGTAAGCTGTTTGTGGTGTGAAAATGAGAAGCTAGTGCGACTAGGGTGGGGGAGGGAGATAGAGATAGAGGGAATGCCAGGGCCCGAGGGCTGAGGGAGAGGTGGGAAGGGGAGGAGACAGCAAGGGTTAACAGAATTGAGAAAATTCAATGTTTAAGCCCAAAGGATGCAGACTCCCCAAGCGGAATATGAGGTGCTGTTCCTCCAACTTGCGGTGTTGCTCACTCTGGCCATGGAGGAGGCCCAGGACCGAGAGGTCAGATGCAGAATGGGAGGGGGAGTTGAAGTGCTGAGCCACCGGGAGGTCGGGTTGGTTTTTGCGGACCGAGCGGAGGTGTTCGGCAAAACGATCGCCAAGCCTTCGCTTGGTCTCACCGAATAAGCGACGTTTCACTTTGGGACCCTTCTTCACACTGATCGGAGTAGGGGGAACTGGCTCCAGTTTCCTCCCTCATCCCCAAAGATGTGCGGGGTTGAAGGTTAATTGGCCTCTGTAAATTGCCCCTAGATTGTAGGGAGTGGATGAGAAAGGGGGGTCACATAGAACTAGTGTGAGTGGCTGATTAATGACCAGTGTGGACTTGGTGGGCTGAATGGCCTATTTCCATGCTGTATTTTCAAGCTAAACTAAACTAAAGTACACTAATTAACCTTTCATGCCATGGCTAAAACTTATTGCCCATCTGTCACCTAAGTTACTCACCTCTCAGTGAACGTAGAGTCACACCAATGCAAGAGTAAGAATGACAGATCTCGTTCCATAGAGGATATTAGTGACAAGGCAGGATTAGCATGGAAATTTGACAGCATCATTATCACCGTTATAATTACTCATTGCATAAAATAAATGTATTTAACAAAGTCAATTTATGTAACTAAGTGAATTTAAATTACTGTGGTTGGATTTGAATTCCTGCCTCAACATTATTAAAGCACAAGGCCTGTATTACTATAACATAGCAACGGTGCAGTTTTTCCCCTTAATCAATGTTATCATTGATCAATAACCAGACTGAAAAATGATTTTATTTTTCTAATATGTCAATAATAGATGTGAATTAACTTAGACAGTAATGTTGGAAAATAAATGGCAGTATTAACAATTCAATACCTATTTGTTGGGGTGGGAGATTGCAACCTTCACGTTGTCCACCCTGTTTCGACAAATGCAATCAACCTGATGTGCACAAACAAATAGATGTAGTGTTTTGTTAGGCTGTGCAAGCCATACGCAAGCAGAAGAATACCTATTTGTTAATATACTAATCCATTATGCAATTTGGGATCAATTACTGAGTGTCAAACAAGTCACAAATGAATTTCCCTCTTTTCTGGCCTATCAAACTTAATCCACGTCCACTGTTCAATAATTGGATGGAGGACCTATAATATCTGATCGATTAATATAGATTCCATTGTGAAACAGCTCACTGATTGATCTTTATTCCAACAGAACAATTATTTTATTGACCTATATTCATATCAATTGATAAATAACTCAAATGGTGGATGATCAAATCATTTTAGGTGTCAATGAATGTTGAGACAACTGCATAATGTGCAGTCACTGGAATCATCACCTTGCTTATCCAGCAAGCACCCCGCGTTCAATCCTGAACCCGGTGCTGTCTGTGTGGAGCTTGCACGGTCTCTCAGTGACCTGGGAACTCCAGTTTCCTCCCACGTCCCAAAGACCTTTGGGTTGGTTGGTTAATTGTCCATTGTAAATTATCCCTTGTGAGAAGGTGAATGGTAGCATCTGGAGGGTGGGAGTGGGGAGTGGGGGGCAGGGGGCGGGGTTATAATGGGATTACCATCGGATTAGTGTAAATAGATGGTTGACAGCCAACATGACTCAATAGGGCCTCTTTCTGTGCTGTGTGATTGTATAAATGATTCTGGCACCTAATAATTTTATTCAAGAATACCTCCACTGAAAATAACTGTGTATAGATGATCCTATTGGGCAATGATTAAACCAATGTGGCACAGTGGCACAGCTGGGAGAGCTGCTGCCTCACCGCGCCAGAGACCAGGTTCGATCATTACCTCAACTGCTGTCTGTTAGACGTTTGCATGTTCTCTTTGTGACTGCGTGGGTTTCCCCTGGGTGCTCCCACATCCCAAAGATTGCCCTTAGTGTGGATGCGAAAGGTGGAATAACGTAGACCCCGTGTGAATGGCTGATCAATGGTCGGCGTGGACGCAGTGGGCCAAAGGGCTTGTTCCACGCTGTATCTTTCAATTGATTTTAGTAACCAATTTCAATCAATTAATCAATGAAGTACTCTATTGGCCAATACTAAAATCAATGAAAAGTCATATCAAAAGACTAGAAGAAAGATAAATATTACCACCGCAATTTAAGGTCAATATTTATATGAAGCATTGATTAGGATGATGCTGTTTATATTGGCCAGTAATCAGACTTATGAATAATTCTATTCATCAGTTTTCAAATCACTGAGTAACAATGTTGACCTTACAGTACAATATTATTTATTAATTTAGGCAAACGATCGGGCCTTGCAGAGATTCGATGGGATTAGTGTTTTGCAGAGAATTGATGAGGTTAGTCTCGAATTGACAGGATTAGTCTCTGAACACAGTGACAAAGAACAGCCTGTGAACTACAAGTTACAACTGATAAGAACCTAAACAGCACTGTGAACGATAATCCTTTAATGGTACGAAGGTGCTCATGGTCACCCTATGTTGATATGAGGCCAATTTTTTCAGCAGAGTGTTCTGTGTGAAAGTTATTCGTTGAACGTCAACTATTAACTTTTGTCTGCTAGTCTTTAGTCTTTTAGTTGTACTTCCATAGGATTTTGTTTTGTTAGTTATTATATATGTTCAGCTTTAGTTAAGGTCTGCAGATATTTTAATGCTTTGCTATAATGCCGTTTAACCATTGTGCCTAAATAAAAAGTTAAAAATGCTACTACTGAAATCGACAAATCATTGAGAATTCAATGATCCTACACAAGCCAAATATCCATGAATGAATGAACCAATAAATGATGCTCTTTAGACTTTAGAGATACAGCGTGGAAGCAGGCCCTTCAGCCCACCGAGTCTGCGCCAACCAGCCATCACCCCGTACACTGGCACTATCCTACACACGAGAGACAATTTTGCAGAAGCCAATTAACCTACAAACCTGTACTGTACGTCTTTGGAGTGCGGGAGGAAACTGGAGCACCCGGGGAAAACCCACGCAGTCACATGGAGAACATACAACCTCCATACAGACAACACCCGTAATCAGTATCGAACCTGGGTCTCTGGCGCTGTGAAGGGAGCAAGCATCTCTACCACTGCATCACTATGCCGCCATTGCACCCTGCCTAATATTGAAAGCAATGAATGATCTTACTGACCAGTATTTAGACCAATAAATGATGCAACTAACCAGTATTAGATCAGTGGATGATTGTACTGACTGATATGGTGAGACTGGCTATAGGCATGTTACAAAACTTACCTTCAGCGGTGCTGCAGTTCTGCCACTGGTCGTGTGCGCGACTTTGGTGCCTTTGGGGGGGGGGGGGTGGCGGGTTAAAATGCGGTTTTCCCCTGCCTTCCGGAATTATATTTTCTCGGAGTGCGAGCTTTTGCAGGAGATACGTTCCGACTGCCAGTAAGTGAATTATTTTTTTTTAATCGCCTGACTATTTCAGCGCTGGAGTAAAATAAAAATTAACTTCTAATGCCGTGAATGCCGACAACGGGGACGGATTTTACGTAGGGGACAGGTAAAGAAAAGCTGTTCATTTTTACATATAAACTTGTTTGTTAAGATGACCTTAATCCAAATTCCATGTTGCGAAATGGTGATTTATTCCCCATACGAACCGGCAGTATTTTTCCTGCTGATATGGGGTTTAAATTCACCGCAACCGCAACGTTCCAATCCATCGCGTTCCATAAAATCCCACTCGCAAGTTGATTTAAATGGCCATTAATTTACGGGCATGAAACACTAAATTCCTTCAATTTGGCCTATAAATGAATGACAATTAGATTTTAAAATCATGTTATATCGTGAATTCTTCTGTGAATGTTATTTGGACACTTAGGCTTTTAAAAAAATGTTAATATTTTCTTAAGAAATGGATAGATGTTTAGATCTAGTAATTGAATTTTGTAATTAGCTACAATTGGGTAACTAACTAATTATATGCTTTAATTTCAGGTCATCCAAGTAAGATTGTTTCATATTTGTTTCAGAATGCTTCAATCTATAATAACTGAAAATTTCTTTCAGTTCTCTTAATTTTTACAAAAGTTAGGGGCTTTTGACTGTCCTCGATCACAACATTTGTGTTAAGTCTATGGAAAAGCAATAGGGAACAAGATGCTAATTTCCGAGTATGAAAATGGCCATAACCCTTTTAATACTTAAGATATGAAAGTGAATTAGGTGTCAAATTAAACTTCTTTTTATGCTTTATCTGATGGGATAAATTGCAGACTTGATTTTTAAAATCTCAAAATTTTGTAACATTGCTACTGACTATGGCTCAGTGAATGGCCTTGTGGACCACAAGGCTGGCCAACTGTTGTCTACACGTACCTATTGATCAGGAATTATCACACAGCCACACTCATTAACCCACAACTTATTTCAGGTTGATTCAGACTTGTACTATCACAATTCTTTGAAGAAAGGCTGATTAACAGTTACCTGAATTTTGTCTGGACCTCTACAGTGCATCATGTAATGGTAGATAAGCTGGTATTGCTGCTGGAATTGGTTGATTATTGTCCTGTGCACTGAGATACAGTGAAAAAAATTGCTGTTGAGGCAAATAATTCCATACATGAGTACAGGTGGTGCGAAACGTTAGTTTAGTTTAGTTTAGCGTTGTTAAGAGAGGTAGTGCGGAAACAGGACTTTCGGCACACTGAATCCGCGCCGACCCGCCATTCCCATTATGCTAGTACACAATACACACTAGGGACAATTTACAATTTTTACCAAAGCCATTTAACCTACGTCAATTAACCTGTACGTCTTTGGAGTGTGGGAGGAAACCGGAGTACCCGGGGAAAACCCACACAGTCACGTGGACTACGTACAAACTGTGAGATTTGAACCCGGGTGCTGTAAGGCAGCAACTAAGTTCATAAGTGATAGGAGTAGAAGTAGGCCATTCGGCGCATCAAGTCTACACCATTCAATCATGGCTGATCTATCTCTCCCTCCTCACCCCATTCTCCTGCCTTCTCCCCATAATCTCTGACACTTGTACTAATGTAAGAATCTATGTATCTCTGCCTTAAAAATATCCCGTGACTTGTCTGCTGTGGCAAAGAATTCCACAGATTCACCACCCTCTGACTAAAGAAATTTCTCCTCATCTCCTTCCTAAAAGAATGTCCTTTAATTCTGAGGCTATGACCACTAGTCCTAGACTCTCCCGCTAGTGGAAATATCCTCTCCACATCCACTCTATCCAAACCTTTCATTATTCTGTAAGTTTCAATGAGGTCCCTCCTCATTCTTCTAATCTCTACAGCTGTGCCACCAAGCCGCCCTTCAGTGCGAATAAACTGAGTGCAGTATATTGTGTTACAGCTAAGAGAAAGTGCAGATAAATAATGCGCAAGGGTTGCAATGAGATTGGAAGATCGTGAATTCATGGTTGGCATTTCTGAGGTCTGGTCAAGAGTCTGATAACAGCGGGGTAGGAGCTGGTACGTGCCTTAACGCTTTTGTATCTTCTGCCTGACAGATGAGGGGGAAAGAGGGAATGACCGGGGTGTTGAGTGGTCCTTGATTATGTTGGCTGCTTTCCCGAGGCAGCATGAAGTATAGATGGAGTCGACGGGCAGGGAGGATGGTTTAGTGGATTCACAACTCTCTGCAATTTCTTGTGGTGTAGGGCTGAGCAGTTGCCATAGCAAGCTGTGATGAATCCGGATAAGAAGGTATCATAACAGGATGGTAGCTGGTATCATAACAAGTTCTGTTCAAAATTGGATAGGAGGCTGGGGTGAGGGAAAGGTCAGTTGTGCAGAACCCAGTTACCCATCTATTCGCAAATGCTGCTTTTCTAAAACTGTTGGTCGTCACGGATGTGTATAATTACAGAGCACATCCTGACAATGATCTTTCAACATCCAGGGGGGGTTACAGCACACTTAGTATCCCTTTCTTCAGTCTGTGTGAGATTATCCCTGTGTTAATTAGACAGGGCTGACATGTGTCAGCATCCCTAATTACAGCGGCAGACTGAATGCTCTTCCTCTGACAGCAGCGTCGAGCTCTGCGCTCCAGCATCACAGGTTTTCCTTGGCAAATGCAAACTTCAGTTGCAGCCAAACTGCGATGCATGACTTGACAGGCCCAAGCCAGCCTCAGATGGGGAATAAGAATATCGGGCACAGCCCTTAAAGCGGCAGCATCAAAGAGTAGCGGAGGAAATGTTAAGTAGGTACACTGTGACTGAGTTATAAACCATGGAAACAAGCCCTTTGGCCCATCGAGACTGTGCTGCTCATCAAACACCCATCTACACAATCCTGGCACTAACCTAATCCAAGGTTTATGCTCTCCACATTCCAAAGACCTCCAGAGACGTACAGGTTTGTAGGTTAATTGGCTTCAGTAAAATTGTAAATAGTCCCTAATGTGTAGGATAGTGCTAATGTATGGGTGATTGCTGGTTGGCACGGAATCGATGGGCCAAAGGGCCTGTTTCTGCATTGTATCTTTAAAGTCGAAAGTAAAGAGCACTCAGTGGCATAGTTTAAGTTCTGGTCAATGGTCATCCCTGGGATGTTAATGGCAATGAACTCCATGATGACAATGACATAGTCTGTTCGTTAACTTTCTGCGGGCTTGAATCTGAGTAAAGGGCCTGTCCCACTTTCACGACCTAATTCACGACCTTTTTTTACTCGTGGACATTTTTCATCATGCTGAAAATCGCCCCGACCTACTTGATGCCACGAGTGCCTACGACTAGCATCACGACCTGCTACGACCTACCTACGACCTCCTATGACCTTGTGACGACCATGCTACGAGTATGAGTCAAGGGCAAACTCGGCAGAGGTCATGAATTAGGCCGTGAAAGTGGGCCAGGCCCTCAAGCAGGAGATTATAAAATTCCATCTCCCAAACTATTAGCACCACATGAGAGCGTCTACATTTTATCAGCATGTTTGATCAGAAACACCGTGAGCTGGGGACAGGGAAGACAAAGCAATAGGGGCATTGAGGAGGTTTGTGCTCGTGTTCCAGTGTTCAGTGAATTATTGTTTCAAAAAGTTTAAACAAAATATCTCCCTATTCCAGAGTTAACTAAAATATCAGTCTATTCCAGATTTATTTCATCAAAGCAATTAAAATTTCTTGGCAGCCAAGTTTAGACTTAAACTCACCTTTCCCAAGCAGTGTATCCTGGGCAATAACAAACACCCTGACAAATGCCGATCCGGTTGGAGTTAAAATCAACTAGGATTTAGAGAAGAAGTTGACCTGGATTAACATTGGTTGACCTGGCTGAGTTGTCACCTCTCTATGTCATGTGTTAGATGACAATGATTTGTATCCCGAGCTGAGAATGGGCGCCACTTGGCCTGGATTCAGCGGCAAGACAATTCAGTCAGTGCTGAATGCTTACTAGGAATTGCATATTTCCAGAAGAATGGCCTTCAAAGCTATGTGGCCGTGTGGAGTTTGCACGTTCTCCCTGTATCGCATGGTGTAGATTGGCCATAGCATGTTAGCCAATTAGAATGCATAGTAATTATAACCCCGCCTAATTATAACATTCATAGTGTAAGATCCTACCCACTGTCTACCAGTTAGAGTAGCAGTGTGAATGTGTGATGACCTGCTTAGTAGTTAATGACCTGAACAGTAAAGATGCTTGTGCTTCAATCTGTGTGAGTCTGAACTCCTTACATGGTGTCAGAAAATCGGGTCTACCCCGCGTCTGTTTACCGCGATTTATTTCATTTACCAGTTTTTATTTGCGTGGTTTTTTTTTAGATGAGGATATGGCTAACTCTTGTCGAAAGCCTAGCCCGCTCGTGTTTGATTCTGATATCGCCGAGCGATGGCGAATGTTTGTGAAGAACTACTCTCATTATACCCGCATCATTCACCGAAACGATGCTGACGGTTTGGAGGCTTCACTACTGTTGAATTTAGCGGGTCCGGAGGCTATGATCCGCGCTGACTCGTTCGAATTTGCGCCTGCTCAACTGGATGGGAATGGACAGGTATTGGTGCCGGCTGAATCTATAGACTCCATGGTGTTGCTGAGAAAGTTTAGAGAATTGTGTGACCTGCTGTCTAACAGAATCCTTGAGAGAACAAGATTTTTTGCTCGGATGCAACAGGCTGACGAGTCCATGGAATGATTTATCAGTGACCTGCGACACATCAGCTCTCGATGCAGATTTGGTGAGTTGACAAACGAGCTAGGTCGTGATAAAATTGTGGGAGGAATGAGCGACCGCAAGCTGCAAGCCGAACTGCTGCGGAATGCAGAACTGACGTTAGAGCAAGCAATTCATGCTTGTAGGAAGGCTGAGACTTTGGCACCACTGATTGCTAATCAACAGTTGAATGTGAATCTGGCTAGTTCCTCTCCGCAAAGATTTCTCAATGCGTCCAGCAAAACTCAGAACATGCCTAACATGAGGTGCACAAGCTGTAACTATTTCAACCCCAGAGGGCGCCAATTTTGCGTAGCCCATGGGAAAGTATGTCACAATTTCAAAAAGCTCAACCACTTTGCTAATTGTTGTCGATTCAGTGGGAGTACAGCTCCAAGGATGACACTGCACCTGATTCAACAAGACCCGTCTGATTTCCGATTCTGATTCCCATGAACAAGACGAATCTTCCCACGGGAACGACTCTGATAGCACAGACACTGAGTCTACCGTACGTTCCCTAAACCTGTGCACCCCAGGTAATGACTGATCCTGCTGTGACCATAATAATCAATAACAAACCACTGATCGTCAAAGTCGATACCGGTGCCCGCATGAGCGTCATGTCACTCAAAGTGTCCAACTAGATAAGAACCACTGAGCTCATGAAAAAAGACTCCTCCACTCTACATGCTTACGGAGGGGAAATTCCTCACCCACTGGGCAAAGCTGATTTCAAATGTACCGTCCATTGACCAAACCAAGGACTTGCTATTTTACATCATTCAGCCAAGTTCTGAAACCCTGCTAGGCATTGATGCGTGCCATTCCAGAGTCTGCAGCTGCCACCCCCTTCCACACCCCGCGTCGGTCTGCACTGTTTCCCCTTCGTAACCGGTTCACCGGTATCCCCGCAACGGTCTTCCCCTACGGTGTCTCCCCAGAGCCCCCTAGGCTCACCCAGCGTGCCCTTAACCTTTCAGAAGAAAAGGTTGATGAGGCAGCTTCTTACCTTACGAGGACCGGGCGGGTTAGTAAGCCACCTGTTAGGTACGGCGATTATGTGTAACCCCATTATTATTAGATGGCACCAGGGGCGCTGGGGAGATGGCCAGCCCCGCCGGCAGGCTGTTCGTTTTTTCACCTTTTGTGGGGGGAGGGGGGGGGGGAGGAGGAAACGTTTTTTTTTCAAGTTGTTACCTTCCCGGAGATGTGATCATTTTTCAGGTCACATTCTCCAGGCTCTGGGGCCTACCATCGCTGGAGCTGGGAGCCGGCTCGGACTGTCGTGAGCCCCACCGCTGGGCGCGGACTTAACCTCTGAGCGGATCCCTTGCATGGGATCGCTCCCACCGCCACCACCGTGGACTTACCATCAAGGGCTCGCAGTCTCAGGAGAGGCAAGTCGGGAGCTGCAACGCCGCAGAAGGTTCGTCCAGCCCCGACGTGAGGTTCGATCGCCCGGCGCGGGGGAGCCGACAACCCCCCGATGCAGGAGCTGAACGCCTCGACACGGAGGGCCCGAACGCCGCCGGCTACGGGAGTTAAGACCGTCCCGTCAACGGAGGGCTCGAGGCCCCTGACCGAGGAAGAACAAAGGAAGAGACTTGAACTTTATTTCGCCTTCCATCACAGTGAGGAATGTGTAGGAGTCACTGTGGTGGATGTTCATGTTAAAATGTGTTTTTAAGTGTTGCTTTTAATTGTATCACTGACCTGGCCAGTGAAATTCCTCGTATGTTGCAAAGCATACTTGGCGAATAAAATCTGATTCCGATTCTGATGTTGCATTGTGCATTTAACAATTTATTTACTCATCGTAGTGATAACGCTTTATCTATTTTTCATTTATAGAAGAAGAGATGTAGAATGGCTATAGCATGTTAGCCAATTAGAATGCTTAGTAATTATAACCACGCCTAATTCTAACATTCATTGTGTAAGATGCTACCCACTGTCTACCAGTTAGAGTAGCAGTGTGAACGTGTGATGACCTGCTTAGATGTTAATGACCTGAACAGTAAAGATGCTTGTGCTGCAACCTGTGTGAGTCTGGACTCCTTCCTCCAGGTGCTCCAGTTTACTCCCATATCCCAGACGAGCAGGTTGATAGGTTAATTGGCCCCTGTAAAGTGTCCCTAGTGTGTACTGAGTGGATGCAAAAGTGGGATAACATAGAAGCTACTGGTGAAAGGGTGACTGATGGCTGGCGTGGAATCTGGCCAAACAGCCTTCTGTCGGCAGATCCGTTGCCATATCCGAACTCCACGGCCAATCGGTGGATCGAATTTGCCCCCTGCATCCCGGGCTCTGGAACTCCGGCCCGGCCTGAGCCAGCAGACCTTTTCCCACAGCTGACTTCCACGGCCAACTCTGCGGGCAGGTATCTCGGCCCCCCAAGGCCGTGACCTCTGTTGGTTCAGCAAAACGGGTAATCCAGAACTAATCTGGAACCAAGGGTGCTGGAAAATCAGTGGGACTTGCAGCCAACATTTGGGAATGCTGTTGAACCAATGGTGGACTTATGCCTGAGATGTTTTGGTGTAAATATCAACACAGAATGCACCCCCAACTCTATGGCTCCCCCAACTCTATGACCAATGTTCAATAGTTCTTTATTGTCATGTGTGGGCTGCACTGTGAGATTCTTTATGCATAGCTCGGACATGCACAAGTCATCATATTTTGGACCAGCACCTGCTGTAAGTAGGAACATCTGGGTTTGACCCAACATTGATCATAACTCCAGCAAATCGCAGTGTCTCTACAGATTTGACTGCATACTCTGGTTATGAGCTTGAACACTTGGAGTAGTGCCTCAGTTTGCTTAATGTTCACAGATTATTGGACATTGATGATCATGCAAACACATCCCAGAGCCTGCATTTCAAAAGGTCTCAGGGTCAGCTCACTGGAAAGTAACCAGGTGGGTAAATGGTGCCAGGGAAAGAGGTGGAAACAGGACTGCAGTTCCAACCAGAATGCAAGACAAAACCTGTGCGAAACAAGCTGAGAGTCAGCTGCAGGTCATCCTGTTGTGCTATGTGTAACATTAGAGATCTGGAAGCATGCTGTCAAGTGCACTGGCCTTGTCCCATGCTAACGTGTGTGTCTGTGACCCCTCACCACCGCGGGAGACCAACTCCCAGAGGAGAAGATATGATGGAATATTCATGGCACTTAAACCTTGACTTGTTTCAGACTACTGTATGTTGTCTGCCTTCCTCTGCAATTTGTATGCCTCCGTCACTGTATGCTGCAGCCTGTGACCAAACTGCTCCAGTTTCATTGACTTCCTGCCAGATCTTTCCTTCACTTTCTGACAGCTTTCCTCCCCTCTCTGCCATGCGCCTTTCCCTTTCTTTCCTTCCCCTCACATATTATTTCTCGGCTGTCGTACTTTTCTTTCGATCCTTCATTGCAGTGCACACTTCAGTTTGACTTTCTCATTGCATTTCACTGTCGTTCTCTGCCATTTCTCTCTCTCCCTGCAACCTTCGCTCCATTCCCACCTCTGCAGAGCTCAGTGTGTTTGAATCCTTTCCACTGTATGTATCTCTCTTTCTACCCTCACACACGCACACACATACAAACATGTACATGCTCGCACTAGCAAACACATGCATGCACAGACATACATGCACAGTAACACTTGCATACACCTGCACACATATGCATACACATACATACAAAATGCATGCATACACTCACATGCACAAGTAAGTACACACATGCATGGATGCATGTACTCACACATGCAGCTGCACACATATATAATACAGATTATCCAATTTATGCAAGAGTTACGTCCCGCAGACCCTTGCATAAGTCAGACGTTACGCAAGTTGGAAACGGAAGTGCTACTGCGCACATGCAAATTTATTATTTGTACTCTGTAGTAGCAGTGGGAGACCTCGTGGGAGCTCCGACACGGAGACCTCGTGGGAGCTCAGACATGGAGACCACGGGGGAGCTCCGACACGGAGACCTCATGGGAGCTCCGACATGAATGACATGAAGACCATGGGGGAGGTCTGACGTGGAAACTGCTTGGGAGCAGTGACTCACTTGCTAGCGGTAATTGCTGCATGTTCAGTAGCACATTAATACTGAGACGCGCAGCTCGGAAATAAAGCAGTGGTCTTAAAGAATTGCTTACACAAGTGTAAGTCACCTATTACGTAAGTCGGGGAGTGACTATACATGCAAACGGACTCACACACACACTCATGCACATCCCACCAAGGCCTTCGAATAGGGGACACACATTTCCCCATGGCCTCGGCCGAGATCACATTGCATCCTGTGATGTGCAGCCTATGTGGAGTGGAGAACCAGAGGACATAGGTTTAAGGTGAGGGTGGAAAGATTTAATAGGAATCTGAAGGGTAACTTTTTCACACAAAGGGTGATAGCTATATGGAACGATCTGCTAGAGGAGGTAGTTGAGGCAGGTATTATCGCAACGCTTAAGAAACTTTTAGACATGGATAGGACAGGTTTAGGGGGATATGGGCCAATTGCAGGTAGGTGGGACTGGTGTAGCTGGGACATGTTGGTCAGTGCAGACAAGTTGGGCTAAAGGGCCTGTTTCCTCGCTGTAAGACTCGATGACTGTGATTGCCGGAGTCTCCAGGGTGGGATTGAGCCTGCTCTGTGCCCACATTCCTGGATAGCTTTTGCAAGGTCTCAAATCCCAAGTAGACACAGCTGAGAGACAAGAGAAAGAGACTCACATCTAATGTCTTGAGAACTAATGGAGGCACTGCACTCCTTTGCAGTAAAACCGATCAGGCGATCTCCACTTTGTTCCACTGAAATTCTATCTGTTCTCTCAAATGGCCACAAGACATTCTATTATAATGGGAAGCATGGAGATAACTGCAGCATCCTAATAATAGTTATTGCTCAAACGGAATTGCCAGAAAACGAGTTGCCAAGGCCTGCAGTATGTCATTGATCTGCAGGTCCTGCTGTTCACCTGGGACTGTGTTGAGTGTAAAGTGCCTTGGGAAACTCTGAGGCTGTGAGGAGTAACTTTGTTTACAGAAAGGGTGGTGGGTGTATGGAATGAGCTGCCGGAGGAGGTAGTTGAGGCAGGTGCTATCATAACATTTAGGAGACAATTATACAGGTACATGGATAGAACAGGTTTAGAGAGTTAAAGCCTTGTCCCATTGTATGAGTTCATTCAAGAGTTCTCCCCGAATTTGCCGATTCGAACTCGGAGATTTACGGTAATGCCCGCTCGTAAGGACTCGGGGCTCTCGTGGACATTTTTCAACACAATGAAAAATCTTCACGAGTCTTCCCGAGCTTACCTGCCGTTAGCGAGTCTTCCCACGTACCTGCCATTAGAGTTATAAGCCGCTAAGAGATGTCCCCGAGCTCCGACGTACCCACTACGTTCATTCTACGTGCTTACCACGAGTTTGATTATTTTTTAAACTCGGGAGAGCTCTTGAATGAACTTGGAATTTGACAGGGAATTTGAGGAGAATAAAATGGGGATGGTTGTAGGGTCACTGCAAATGAGGGTGGGTTTATGGTGGGCACAGACTCAGTGAGCTATCTCCCTGCTGTGTGTGTCTCTGACACCAAGTTTCAGCCTGCCAGTGTCCTCTGTGTCCTATTTCCTCTGGCTGCTCGTACCCTCTGTGAAAGTTGTCCCTCAGGTTCTATTAAATCTAACCCTTATCACCTTAAACCTAACTACTATGTTCCTTGATTTGCTTATCCTAGGTAAAAGTCTCTGTGCATTCACCCTATCTATTCTCCTCGTGATTTTATACATCTCTAAAGAAAGTTACCAAACAAATGGATATTTCTTGTTCACCAATAATATACTCACCTGGGAATGAGAAGGGAAGCAGACTGTTTTTTCGAGCCAACACCCTTTGACTCTCTCTCTTGCCCTCTCCCTCCATCTCACGCCCTCTCTTTCTCTCCGCCTCTATCCATCTATCTCTCCGTCCCTTTCCCTCCCTCCCGTTCTACCCTTCTCTCCAACTCTATCTCCCTCTCCCCCTCCCTCCCTCACCCCATCTCACGCTTGTGTTCACTGTCCACTGTTCCTCACATGTATTCACATGCAGCTCCATCCAACTGATGTACCGAGCTAAACTCAGCATTCCCAAGAAGGCTGCAAACTCCAAACATCAGTTATCTGAGAAACACAACTTGGCTGAGTAATATACTCGTAAAGGTTTTACAAGACATGCCTAATAAAGTTTAAACAACCACACTGGGCCAATAACAACACAGTCCAGGTTCTATGGGGTGGCCATGGGAAAGCCCTGTCACTGTAAATAACTTCATTATGAGTTGGTGCAGTAAACTTTAACAACTGCCTGCTTACCTTCAATGGCTTGTGGTTTGATCAATCTGTCATCTTTAAGAGGAGTTGAGACAGCGTTCATCAGGACACTTGTGCCTTGAGTGAGGTGTGTGTCAGATCTGACCTGGGGATGTTTGACAAGTGAAAATGGAGAGACCTTCTCCTCATCATTTAATTTGTATTATCCCTCCCCTGGGAATATGTGCTGGGACAATCCATAGGGAACGTTATTCCGCATCTAACATGTACACTCCCTGTAGAAACAAGGAAGTGCAGATGCTGGTTTATACCAAAGGTAGACACAAAATACTAGAGTAACTCAGCGGATCAGGCAACATCTCTGGAGAAAAAGGATGGGTGAGGTTTCGGGTTGGGACTGTCCCTGCCCCCCTGTAAATGATGAATGGGACGGCGTAGAGGGAGCTTTACTCTGTGTCTAACATGGACTGTCCCTGCCCTGTGAATGAGTGTAGAGGGAGCTTTAAACTTAGGTGTAACTTTATTATTGTCACATGTGCTGAGATACAGTGAATTGCTTTGTTTTGCATGGTATCCAATCAGATCAGATACCATAATACAACCAAACCAAACTCGAGTATAATGTGTAGAGAGAAGGGGAAGGTACAGAGTGTAGAATATAGTTCTCAGCATGACTGAAACAGCAATTCATTTCGAGTTCATTACAGTTCCACATCACTCCCTCACTGGCTAACGCAAGGATTCAATGCTCATTAATCCAAATTTAGTTTTATTTTGTATAGTTTTTTTATTCTTTTATCCCAAGCGACTTAAGTCTCCAGTTGATTTTAGTTTTACATTTTCTTCTGAATGGGAAGTAATATCATTTCCACCACAGCATTGAGTTTTATAATCTTGTAAAATATGTAAAATAAATCTGAAAATATGAAACTTTTGTTTAAAACTAGTGCAGTGGACGCCTTCCTGAGTGCCAGTGAAGTCAAGCAAGTGGATGGCGATGGTTTTAGTTCAAAGCAGCTGCCAATAAGCTGGACGACCTCAGCAGGTCGGGCAGCATCTGTGGTGGGAAAGGAGTTGTTACGATGTCTAGTCAAGACTCTGAATCAGGACCGTTTTCTCCCCGTCTCTTCATGAAGCTCATCAGCAAACCATTGGTGAGCAAACCTCTGCCCAATTTCTACTCAACCCCATTCTCCTGCCTTCCCTCATAACCCCTGACACCCCTGATCAATAGTCAGTGTGGACTCGATGGACCTTGTTCCATGCTGTATCTCTAAACTAAACTGAATATCTGAAAGCTCCGGATCAGATGTTATTGAAATCTGTGCCATGTTTTGAGTTGGCCCAGTTCTATTCACTTGGACATGTGTCCTACAGACTGACCAGGGTGGTTGCAAATGTGCAGCAAAGTTGTCTGTGCAGCCACACTGCACTACGCACACTGACATCGCCTAATCCCTGGACACTGCACACATCAAAGATTCTCACAAGATTCTGCAACAAGAGTTCTCAGAGATCTCAGGACTCAAATTCTCAGGACTAAAGTTTTTAGTTCAGTGTAGAGATACAAGGAAGCAGGCCCTCCGGCCCACTAAGTCCCCGCCGACCAGCAATCCCCGTACACCAGAACTATCCTACACACTAAAGACATTAAAATGTCTTGCCAAAGCCAATTAACCTACAAAGCTGTACACCTTTCAAGTGTGGGAGGAAACCAGAGCACCCGGAGAAAACCCACGGGGAGAAGGTACAAACTCTGTACAGGCAACTCTGGCGCTGCAAGGCTGCTGCACCACCGTTCCGCCCAATATACATGAGTTTTTTCCAGAGATGATGCCAGGTTTTTTTTGGCTCTGGAGTAAATTTTCGAGGAATACAATTGCAGCTTTCTTTTTTGTTTCCTTGATAACCAATAATTAGGGACAGTCATTGTGGATTAGGGCAGGGCAGTTCATGTTTTACAAACCTGACTGAGTTGTATGTGGAGATGGCGAAGGTAATTGATGAGGGTAGAGGATGAGATTAACACGGTGAGAAGAGATAAAGTATGAAGGTAAGCTAGCCAATAATATAAAAGATGATACCTACACTTTTTCACTGATATATAGAATTTGCGTGGTCATGTTGCAATTATATAAGATGTTGGTGAGGCTGCAGCTCGAGTGTTGTGTCCGGTTTTGGGCACCATTTTATAGGAAGGATATTGCCCAGCTGGAAAGGGCGCAGTGAAGATTTACGAGGATGTTGGCAGGAGTTGAAGGCCTGAGCTATCGGGAGAGGTTGAGCAGGCGAGATCTCTATTTCTTGAAGCGCAGGAGGATGAGGGGTGATCTTATAGAGATGTATAAAATCCCGAGAGGAATAGATCGGGCAGATGCACAGAGTCACTTGCCCAGAGTAGGGGAATTGAGAACCAGAGGACATAGGTTTAACGTAAGAGGGAAAGAGGGGTAACCTTATCACACAAAGGATGGTGGGTGTATGGAACAAGCTGCCAGAGGAGGTAGTTGAGGCAGGTACTATCGCAACGTTGAAGAAACATTTAGACAGGTACATGGGTAGGACAGGTTTAGAAGGATAGGGGCCAAATGCAGGCAGGTGGGGCTAGTCTAGATGGGACACGTTGGCCGGTGTGTGCTAGTTGGGCTGAAGGGCCTGCTTTCACGCTTTAAGACTCTATGACTACAACTAGAAAATTGCAAATGTAAATTGCAATTAAGAACAGGGCGAGGCAAAATAAAATAAATTGTAGGCCAGTTAGTCTGACTTCTATGGTTGGGAAGATTTTATAGTGCATTATTAGGGTGAGATTTCGGGGGTTCTTGGAAGCACTTGTTAAAATAGGCCAAAGTCAGCACCGTTTTGTTAAGGGGAGATCCTGTCTGACAAATCTGTTGGAGTTTTTTGAAAAGGCAACAAGCAGACAAGGAGAGTGGGTGGATGTTGCTTACTTGGGTTTTCTGAAGGCCACGTGTGAGAGTGCTAATCACGGTAGGAGCCCATGGCATTAGAGGGAAGATATTAGCATGGATATAAGATTGGCTGACTGGCAGAAGGCAAAGAGTGTGAATAAAGGGGGGCTGCCAGTGACGAGTGGTGTTCCGCAGGGGTCAGTGTTGGGTCCAATACTTTTCACATTAGATGTTAAGAGTCAAGAGTCAAGAGTGTTTTATTGTCCTATGTCCCAGATAGGACAATGAAATTCTTGCTTGCTGCAACACAACAGAATATGTAATCATAGTACATAATGGAGGGGAAAAAAGGTTCAGTGTGTATATATACACATTCACACATTCTCAATAAATAAACAAATATAGTGCAATAATAATAATAGTCTGTTCTAGTTCAGAGCTTATTTGCTGTCGTGTTTAATAGCCTGATGGCTGTAGGGAAGAACTGGATGAGGGAATCGATGTCGCAGATATCCAGCAGTCACTGTTTTATTTCAGATTTCCAGTAACTACAGGGTATAACTTCATGTTCACAAGTAGAAATAAAATATGTGATTGAATTATACCGGGGAAAAGATGTTGCTGGTGTCCTGGTGTACCTGCTATATTTAAGAGGGGGTTAGATGTGGCCCTTGTGGCTAAAGGGATCAGGGGGTATGGAGAGAAGGCAGGTACAGGATACTGAGTTGGATGATCAGCCATGATCATATTGAATGGCGGTGCAGGCTCGAAGGGCCGAATGGCCTACTCCTGCACCTATTTTCTATGTTTCTATGAATGCATGAACTACAAAGGCAGCAGCAAAGTATGTTTGGACTGCAATGAAACTGTGAAAGTCACTGTTTACATTCAAATCTTGTTTAGGAAAGAAGGAAGGACATAAACTTCCTCTTTGCATTGGCATTTTATTGCATTTTGTCGGGGTGCTTCACAGCAGGGTTTGGGAACAGCTCCATCCACTGTGGACGCAGCCCAGACCATCATGCAGACCAGCCTCCCTTCCATTGACTCCATCTACACTTCACACTGCTTCGGAAAGGCCACCAGAATAATCAAGGAGCAGTCTCACCCCAGTCACTCCCTCTTCTCCCCGCTCCCATCAGGCAAGCGGTACAGACGTTTCAGGGACAGTTTCTTCCCAGCTGTTATCAGGCAACTGACCCATCCTACCACCAACTAGAGAGCGGTCTTGACCTCCCATCTATCACCCATTGGCGACTTTCAAACTATTTTCAATCAAACTTTACAGGACTTTACTTTGCACCGAACATTATACCCTTTACCCTCTATCTGTACACTGTGGACGATCATGGACAGTCTGTTCGCGACTGGATAGCATGCAACAAAAAGCTTTTCACTGAACCTCAGTAGACGTAATAATAATAAATTAAACTAAACTGAACATTATAACTGTCCCCAGTGGGCATCGAGGCAACATAGGGGCTGGTTGTTTATAACTGAGGTGCATAGAAATGTATTCACTCCCGGCTGATAAATCTCTGCAATTCTCTGCTACCAGGGGTGGTGGTAGCTGTAGCATTAGCTGTAATTAAGGAGAAGTTAACGAAATATTTGAACGATTGAGGGAGTGAGGGCTATGGGGAATTGGCATGGAAGAGGAGTTGACATCAGTATAGATTGTCCATCATTACATTGCATGGTGGGGCAGGCTTGAGGGACTCAGTGATTTCCTCCTGCACTGGGTCTCTTGAATTCAGCAGCGGTGAACTCCCTGCCAGGTGAAAGGTTCGGTTGGTTTGGTTTGGTTTCAAGATACAGCATAGAAATAGGCCCTTCGGCCCACGCTGACCATTGATCACCCATTCACACTAGTTCTATGTTATCCCACACACTCATCCGCTCTCTGCGCACTAGGGGCAATTTACAGAGGCCAATAAACCTACAAAACTACATGTCTTTGGGATGTGAGTGGAAACCAGGGCACCTGGAGGAAATCTACTCAGTCACAGGAAGAATGTGCACTCGAGGTCAGGATCAAACCCGGGTCTCTGTCGCTGTGAGGCAGCAGCTCTACCAGCTGTGCTACTGAATGGCCTCCTGGGCCAGCAGGTCCCCTTGCAAAGCGGGGCTGGTGAAAGTGGATGAGCTCGACAGTGGGAAAGCAGTCCCTGAGCTGCCTGTCTGCTTTGACTGCTGAATCTGGCATGTTTTATTTCTGTCTCATCTTCAGTCGGGAAGGCAGGCTCTGAGGAGCTTGCCGAGCTGAGGGAGTGTTAATGGAGCCCGGGGGGAATGCATCCTCAGCTTGGAAATCAGGCAGCAGTCAAAACAAACAGGAGACGAGCAGGAGCGGTGGCGTGCCGAGTGAGAGGTGCGGCGTTCGTACGGAGCTGCAGGGAGCGCCGTCGATGAGGGGGTGTCAGCAGCTCACAGTCAGCACAGGCGCAGGCCTCCCTGCGCCACGGAACCCCTCGGGACAGTGAGGTCTCCAGTGGGACAGAAGGAGGTGAGGCAGAGGTCAAGGATGGGTGGAGAGGGTACATTAGGTGCTCCGGAGAGTGTGGCTTCCAAGTGCCAAGGGACAAATTCCACACTGCGGCCAGTAACCTTTACCCTGGCAGAGAAAGTGAACCACCGTCACACACAGTGGCACTGGACCGTCTGTCCAAGGGATTTGTTGCCTTATTCCCCAAATTTCTGTCAACAATAAACAAGAATGCACTTTTACTTAACATTGCATTACATTTTCTCTAGAGGGGGTGCCCTTGTAATTAATAGCTCCTGGCGAGCACGTGTGTGTGAGTGTGTGTGAGGTTGGTACACTTGGCACCACTGCATGTCCCCTGGCACCAGCCCACTGTATGTTCTGAGAGCTACATATTGTTCAGGGAGTGGTATTAAAGCATGGGTTGGGGTTGCAGAATGCAGGTCTGAAATGAGCCGGGCTTAGAGGAAAATTAACTTCATCCAGTCAGGTTTTAACCTAAAACAAAAACAGAAAATGCTGGAAATACTCAGCATCTGCGAGAAGAGAAACAGACCTCATGATTTAGGTCTGAGTCCATCAGTCGGACTGCTTTAACCTGCTGAATTTAAAGTGGGTTCCAAAGATAGACACAAAGTTCTGGACAAACTCAGCGGGTCAGGCAGCATCTCTGGAGAAAAAGGATGGGTGATGTTCCAAGTTGGGATCCTTTTAGTCTGAAGAAGGGTCCCGACATGAAACGTCACCTATCCTTTTCTCCAGAGATGCTGCCTGACCTGACGAGTTACTCCAGCACTTTGTGTCTATCTTCAGTATAAACGGGCATCTGCAGTTCCTTCCGTTCACACTAAAGTGGGTTGTAACTGGTTACTTACAGGAGTCAATGCACCATACTATAAAGAATCAAGAGTGTTTAATTGTCAGTGCGTGGGAAGGAACTGCAGATACTGGTTTAAACCGAAGATAGACACAAAAAGCTGGAGTAATTCAGCAGGTCAGACAGCATCTCTGGAGAAAAGGAATAGGTGACGTTTCTTTAGACCCTTCTTCAGACGGGTGTTTTGAAGAAGAGTCTCAACCCGAAACATCACCTATTCCTTTAATCCAGAGATGTTGTTTGACCTGCCGTGTTACGCCAGCTTTTTGTGTCCATTGTAGTGGCCTGGACGACGTCAGAAAAAGGCTAGACGTCAGGCAGGTTCAAAAGTCCTTTAATGAAGGCATGACAAACTCTCAGATCCCTCCCCCCCCCCCCCCCCCCCCCCCCGAACAGTAACCCAAAACCCCAATGGGCAGTCCACCCGTCCCTGTCCCTCGAGTGCTGAGCCACGGAGTGGCCTAATATCCAGGGACCGCCGCAGGACACCCCATAAGGCCCAGAGTCACGAAACGGACAGGAGGGCGCATATGGTGACCAGCCCGGGAGCGCACCATGCCCGGCACAGAAACTGGCAACCGACCAACAGGTGCAGGGGACGGTGTAGCCACTGGAGGAGGGACCCTAGAGAGACGGCGCCCTCGTGGGCGGGGCCGTGCGACCAGAACCGACCATCAATGTCAACATGCGCCGGCTTCAGCCACGCAGCCAAAACGGTCTCACGCCGACCACCCACGTCCAGGACGAATGTGGACGCGCCATGTTCCAGGACCCGGAAGGGACCCTCGTACGGCCCCTAGAGGGGTGTCCGATGAGCATCCCTGCGCAGGAAGATGAACTGGCATTCCTCCAGAGCAGAGGGAACGTGCGGACGGAAGGATCCATGACGAGACGTGAGCACCGGTGCCAGCTTGCCCACCGTCTGCAGAAGACTGCTCCGCCTGGCCCCGTGCCGGCGGGATAAACTCCCCGGGCACCGTCAACGGGGACCCATACACCAACTCGGCCGAGTCCTGTTTGGGTGCGGTGCGGATCGCCAGCAAAACCCAGGACAGGGCGTCTACCCAGTCCGGGTCCGTGAGCCAAGCCTTCAGGGCATCCTTGAGTTGGCGGTGACACCGCTCCACCAGGCCGTTCGCCTGTGGATGTTACGCCATCGTGTGGTGTAGTCGAACCCCCAGGAGGCGTGCCATGGCCGACCACATGTTCCGACGTGAACTGAGACCGCCGGTTGGATGTCATGTCCAGCGGCGCCCCGAACCGTGCGATCCAGGGCGCCACCAAGGCCCGAGCACGTGGCCGTCGAGGTGTCAGCCAGCGGGATGGCTTCAGGCCACCGCGTGAAGCGGTCCACCACCGGTGAAGAGGTGGGTCATGCCCCAAGATGGCGGCAGCGGCCCCACGATGTCCATGTGAATGTGGTCGAACCGCAGCCGAGGGATGGCGAACCCCTGCAGCGGCACATGCGCGTGGCGCTGCACCTTGGCGGTTAGGCACGGGATGCAGGTGCATGCCCAATGTCCAACCTGCGGGAGGCTACAAGGGCCATTGTCAGCCGGATGGAGGGCTAGGCAAGCCCATGGAGCAACTCCAACACCCTGCGCCACCAGGCGACGGCGGCGATGGGTCGCGGAAGTCCAGTGGAGACATCGCACAGCAGCGTTGCACCCCCAGGACCACAGACAACGTCCTCCAACTGCAAGACTGATACCGCTGTGCGATTGGCGGCCATTTCCTCGTCTACCAGCTGTGCGGCTGCCAGGGCGGAATAATCAATACCCTCAGCAACTTGGAGAATGGCACGAACCGCAGGTCGCGATAAGACGTCGGCCACCCTGTTGTACTTGCCCTCCATGACACGGATGGAGGTGGTGTACCCCGACACGTGCGCCAACTGCCTCTGCTGCTACGCAGACCACGGGTCTGAAACCTTGGCAAATGCAAATGTTAGTGGCTTGTGATCCGTGAAGGTAGTGAAGGGCCTCCACTCCAGGAAGTAGCAAAAGTGGCGTACGGTGAGGTACAGGGCGAGGAGCTCACGGTCAAAAGCGTTGTGACGGCACCGAGCACCACTGAGATGCCGGCTGGAGAAGGCGAGTGGCCGCCAGCACCCGTCAGCAAGCTGCTCCAACACTGCCCCGACCGCCACCTCAGCAGCCTCCACCGTCGGGGCTGTCGGGGCGTCCTCCCGTGGGTGGACGAGCATTGTGGCCCCAGCTGACGGAGGTGGATGCAGTGCTCCTGCCGTGAGCGGCTGGCCACAAGTGTGTCGTCCAAGTAGACGAATGCAAAGTCCAGGCCGCGGCACACACAGTCCATAAGCCGCTGGAAGGCCTGCGCGGCGTTCTTCAACCCGAACAGCACCCACAAAAATTCAATAGACCAGTCCAAACGGTGTAATAATTGCTGTCTTAGAGATATCTCCAGGTGGACCGGAATCTGGTTCTACCCGCGCAAGAAGCCCACCTAGGAGACCACCGATGCTCCGGCCAGATGGGCACTGACGTCCTGGATGTGCGGGACCGGGTACCTGTCGGCGACGGTCGCATCATTCAGGTGACAGTAATCCCCACACGGCCGCTTTGGGGACCATGCGGAGCGGTGACACCAATGGGCTATCGGGGGGACGCACGCTGCCCATCGACTCCATCAGGCGGAACTCCTCCCGTGCTAGATGGAGCTTGTCCGGCGCGAGACGACACGCCGGGCGTGCACTGGCGGGTGCTTGGGGATGGAGGAGCGGAAGTGGGGTTCGAGGGTGTCCGGAAATCCGCTAGGTTGCGCGCGAAAGTCGCATCCACGGACGACAGGGGGCCCATCAGTTCGTGCAACCGGATCACCAAAGCGGAGGGAGGCCGGCTCCAGTGTGATGGAATGCACCAGGCACTGCCGCTTAACATCCACGAGGAGTGAATGCGCTCAAAGTAAGTCAGCGCCCAGCAGCGGCTGGTTAACCTACAAACATCTGACAAACTCCCACGAAAAGCAGCTATGGCTGAAGTTGAGGGAGATAGTGCGGATTCCGTAAGAATGAATAGGGCTCCCGTTCGCCGCAGTGGGGATGGGACCGCGTTTGTCCGCACGGATGTCAACGGTGGACGGAGGCAGCACACTCACCTCCGCCCCGGTGTCCACGAGGAACCGACTACCGGTGCGGCGATCCCAGGCGAGGACGCGATGAATATGGCCGGCCGCCGAAGGAATCACTGACGGCCCCTGCATTTCCAGGGAACATACAGCGGGGATAATAGCACCAGCCCCCTCTGCTGGCGTCCAATGGTACAGGAGGTGACGCTGGCTGGGCTGACCACCCGTGACCTCTGCTGGTTCGGGGGGAACTGTAGGTGGACCGTGATGGAACGACGTGCCTGCGCTGGAATGCCTGATGGCGGCCGGATTTCGCCGCGGAGGTCGTCTGGAAGCGGCCGAGACACGGTTGATGCAGGCCCCATTCGGCCCATCAAGTCTACTCCGCCATGCCATTGTGGCCTATCTATCTATCCCTCTCAACCCCATTCTCCTGCCCTCTCCCCATAACCCCTGATCACTGTAGATCTGAGCTTACACGGCAGTGCTGAGGGCAGAAAAAGAGAGCGATAGGGAAGGATCTGGAGTCAGAGAGCAGAGCGATGGTCTGAAACATTGTCTGGTCGTTAATAATTTGGGTACTAAGCTAGGGCCGTGGACATAGTCTCTTGTTCGGGCTCAGTCCTGTGTAAACTATCGGCGATGGATTAGGAGCCCAGAGGTGGAGAGGATCAGCCTTCTGTACACCGGGATACCAACGGAGGCAATCGGCTGCTATCGAGCAACTCAAGGACTTGAATTAAATCATCTTTGAAGCTCCAGCAGTTGAATAATTCAAGAAGCACCAAGACTCACAGAACTGTTACTCTGCAATTCCTGTTTGGTGGGGAGAGAAAATCAGAGGATGCTTGGCAACTATAGCACCAGTTAAGAACAAAATAGTGTGTGTGTCTGTGAACTCATGTGTGTGCGTGTGTATATGCATGTGTGTGCATGCGTATGCTTGTGTATGTATGTGTGTGTATGTGTCTCTGTGTGCGTGCTTGTATGTCCATACATGTACACAAGGTGAATCATTTTTTTACATAATGTACAGTAATCTTTCGAGATGTCACACCTTACTGGTTAGGTTACTAGACTATCCGCCAAGTTTCAAAGATTCAGATTCAAATCCCACCCTTGATAGCAGGGGAATTTAAAATAAATTTTAATAAACTTGATATTAAAAAAAAAGGCAAGCTCCTCTCAGTAATGGTAGGCACAAAGCAATCCACTGGATTGTGTAAAAACCTATCTGGTTCATTAACGTCCTGCAGAAGAAGGAATCCTCACAAGTCCTGTGACTTTTCAGAGTTTAGAGATGCACCATGAAAATAGACCCTTCGGCCCGCTGAGTCCATGTTGACCATGAATCACATGTTCACACTAGTTCTATGATATCCCGCTTTCTCATACACTCCCTAAGCATTAGGGGCAATATACGGAGGCCAATGAACCTACAAACCTGTTTCTGGGATGAGGGAGAAAACCGGAGCACCAGGAGGAAACCTACACTGTCACAGGGAGAACGTGCAAACTCCACATAGACAGCAACCGAGATTATGATCGAACCCGGGTCTCTGGTGCTGCGAGGCAGCCGCTCTACCAGCTGTGCTACTGTGCCACCCTGCAGTTCAGAGTTAACAAATTGGATGATATATACTGGCATTGACAACACTGTTGGCAGCAGTCTGCTGGATGATTTTACCGGCTTGTATGCAAAACAAAGAATTTCACTGTATCTAAGTAAATGTGATAATAAAGTATCATCGAGTCATTGTGTTCACAGTCCACCTTTGTGTGTGGCTCCATCAAGCTGTGCATAAAAACGTTTTTTTTTTCAAATTTATAGTAAATCCTACAAAATGAATAACAATAATTAGCAGTGAACTCCAGCATGATGTTTCAACATGATGACAATTCCAATGCCAAGGAACTGTTGGTTGGAAAAATTACTTGGCTGGATGGTATTCCCACTCCCGGTAAAGAGGACATCACGATGGCGCAGCGGTAACATTGCTGCTTTACAACGCCAATGACCCGGGCTGGACCCTGTCTACGGGTGCTGTCTGTATGGAGTTTGTACGCTCTCCATGTGGGATTTCCCCCACACTGCAAAGGCGTGCAGGTGTGTAGGTCACTTGCATTCGGTGAAGAATGTAAATTGTAGTTAATGTGTGGGATAGTGCTAGTGTATCAGGATCGCTGGTCGGCGATGACTCAGTGGGCCGAAGGGCTGTTGCCACGCTGTATCTCTAAACTAGACTAATCTATACCAGTAGAAAAGATTGGAAAATAATATAATTAAAGTAATAAAATGCAACACTGGAAAGTGTCACGTTCAGTTCAAAGAGAGACAGGAAAAGAGGGGGTGAGTGTATGTGGAAAATTACAGATTCAGAAGGCAAGTCAAGGATTTGGTTTCTGCAGCCAACATGCAAACCTATACTTAATTTATACTAATGCAATTATTTTCACAAAAGATATTTGATGGGCCTATTAAACCATTTTCAGTGGAAGAGCCTGGCCTTGAAACTGCTCCATTAACAGCGCAGGTTTACTGTGGTTTGTTGCTGTGGGATTCACGGAGACACACAGCTCTCTCTCCCTTCACTGCCTACTCCCATAAAGTCATAGCCTAAATTATTGATCCTTCAACATGATCAGTACAGCAGTCACGTCAGTGGACAAGGCCTTCATAGCAGTGCACCCCCCCCTCACCCCCCCCACCCCCCCTCGGCTGTCTCCTCTGCAATAATTAGGAGAAATTTTTATTAAACCACAGTGAAAGGTTTAGTGTCGAAGTAATGGTGAGAGGTCTACGAGGTGTTTAATGCCTTTGCAATAGCAAAGTGCCTGCAGTGACCAAAGCCCACAGTCAGGCTGTGGACAGCAGTCAGATTGTAATGCGCTCAATTTTATAAAAGTGCCGATTTCAAAAACAAGAGAATCTAAATAGAGACAGAGAGACGGACAAACAAAGGAAGGAAGGAAGAGCAACAGCCAGAGAAGGGAGTCAGAGACAGTTAGACAAAGGAAGGGGCAGAGAGAGGAAAAAAAAGACAGAGAAGGGAGACAAATAGAGACAAAGGAAGGAAGGGTGAAAGAGAGGCAGGCAAAGACAGACGGACATGAAAGACGGGCATAGTGAGAGACACAGAGAGAGGCAGGGGGAAGAGAAAATGATAAGACAATGTGAAGTAGGAACTGTAAAAGTCAGACACAGAGAAACAGGGAGACAAAGACAAGGAGAGGTGGAGACAGCAGGAGACAGACAGAGGGATGGGGAGAGACAGGGAGAGTTGGAGACAGAGAGCAAGAGACAGACAGGGATGTGGAGAGACAGATAAGAGTCGGAGAGGAAGAGACAGACAAACAGAGAGAGACAGACAGATTGGCAATGAGAGACGAAAATTGTGAGAGGCAAAAATACAAAGAGAGGGAGAAAGGGAGAAATAGGCAGACGATGATAGGTGGGGACAGAGAGAGACAGAGAAAAATATTGGGCAGAATAAGAAAGGAAGAGAGTGAGAGAGGGAGAAAGAGACAAAAACTGACCCAGAAACACAAGGAGAGGCTGTTTTAATGAACCAGACAAGCAGATAGAGACAGAGAGACCTTGAAAAAGTGAGCAAAAAGGGAAGGGAGAAAGGCCGGTGAGACGGCCATGCTGAGAATAGAGAGAGTTAGACACAGATAATTAGAGACAGGCGAGGGGAGAAGGCAAGAGGCTGAGAAAGTGATACAGGAAAGGTAAGAAGAGGGAGGCAAAGTGAACATTGGAGAGTGAGGAGAGATAGAGAGAATATAGAGAATAGATAAACAAACAAGAAGAGAAAAGGGTGCTTTTATTAGACAGAAAAACAGAAAAAGATTCTTTCAATCATAAATTCTGAAGGGGAAACGGGGATTTTGTAAAAACCCTAAGTTTATTTTATTTTGAGAAAGTATTTTGGAGGGCAATTTAATCCTGACATCAAGGTCCAAGGCTGATGAAAGATAGATCTGGATTTCTATAACACCTTATCCCATGATTTACAAGCACATCAAAGCGAGGCGGAGGCACTGAAAGACTGCTTTGAAGTGTAGTCACTGTTGCATTCATTTTGGAAAAGCAGCACAGCATGCTGCCCCGTAAAGCAATACGATAAAAAAAACAATCGATTATTTTGGTGATATTCATAAGAGGCAGACATTGGACAGGACATTAGGAAGATCACCATCATCTTCTCCCTTCCCTTGGATCAGGGGTGACATTTCCTCACTGGCTCTGTGGGCTTGGGAGCGCAGTGAGGGCCTTACAAACTCTGTCACCCGGGGCAGGGCGTGCTTGACAGGGTAAGGATCTGGCTAGTTTGGGAATGGTGCAGTCCTTTCATCGTTTGCACTGGGCTTCTGTATCCTTCCAACCAATGACCTTCGCAGCACTGTTGTTGCTCCATTAGAGCACCAGAAACCCAGGTTTGATGCTGACTGTGGGTGCGATCTGTACAGGGTTTGTACGTTCTCCCAGTCACCTGCATAGGATTTCTCCAGGAGCTCCGGGTTTCCTCCCACGCAGCCAAGACGTGCAGGTTTGTAGGTTAAGTGGCTATGGTAAAATTGTGACTTGTCCCTCGGGGGTGTAGGATAATGTTAGTGTGCCGGGAGAGCTGGTTGGTGCAGACTCGGTGGTGGAAGGGCCTGTTTCCGTGTTGTATCTCGAAACTAAACTAAAGTTCTCAATGTCAATGGCTTGAAAGACCGAGTCTATAGAATCTCCTTTAACATCTCGCCTGATGGATGATTATTGCAATATTTGAGGACTGACCGGACGCGAGATAACATAGCTAACAAAGTCAGAATCGTGCAGCATGCAAGCAGGCTGTCCAGCCCACCCCATTCAGATTCAGGAACAGTGTCTTCCCAGCTGTTATCGGGCAACTGAACCATCCCATTATCACTAGAGTGCGGTCCTGACCTATCTTCTATCTTATTGGTGACCCTCGGACTATCTTTAATTGGATTTTACTGGATTTTATCTGCACTAAACTTTATTCCCTGTATACTGTGGACAACTCGATTGTAATCATGTATAGTCTTTTCATTGACTGCATACCACGCAATAAAAATACAATTTTCACTGTACCTCGGTACACGTGGCAATAAACTAAACTAAACTAAACATCTACACCAGGGGTTCCCAACCTTTTTCGTCCCGTTTACCCCTGGCAACTTTAATAGCCCATAACAATGTTATTTAATTTATTTACGAACAACTAATGATGATAAGATACCGGTATACCAGAACCAAACACAGTTAGCCAATGAGAAAAATTATGGACAAATCCTGAATCAACAAATTTACGCCCTGGGTAGGCGAAATTTACCCCAGGTTGGGAACCCTTGATCTAAACTGACTAGTGGGCACTCTCTGTCCTAAGCCATCTTCCAGTACTTGGCCCTCAGTCCTCTATACATGAACGATTGAAGTGCTCTCCAGACTCTGCTTCGACCACTCTCTACAAACCTTTTTGGAGTGGGGGGGGGGGGGGGGGGGGGGGGGGGTTAACTGGAGCACCCGGAGAAAACCCACACGGACATGGGGAGAATGTACAAACTCCACACAGACAGCACCTGTAGTCAGGATCAAACATGGCTCTCTGGTGCTGTAAGGCTGCAACTCTAGCATTGCGCCAGTATTGTTCACAGCCAATACTCCTCACACTCTGCTCCGCTCAGTAGGTTGCATGGAGCATTTGAGATCCATGACAGGTTGTGACTCTAGAAATGGAGAAGGTTGGGAGCAGATTCATCTGGACACGGCCTGGGATGGAAGTTTAGTTTAGTTTAGTTTATTTCTTGTCACGTGCACCGAGGTATGGTGAAAAGCTCATACACCAGTCTGGGAGCCTTAAAAAGGAGACATGCTCCAGTAAAGTTCTGATCAAAGACAGTTCAAAATGAGGTAGTAGTAGCTCCGTGGTCTCCAGTGTGCTTCAGGTGCCTGACAGCTGGGAAAGAAATGCTCCCTGAATCTGTAGATGTGCGTTTCCACACTTTTATACCTTTTCAGTTATGAGGAGAGACTAAGGAGGCTGAGTATGATTTCTCTGGAGTGGAATACGTGAACATGTCCCATGATTGCGGTGTGTAAAATTCTGTTGCCAGGGGTCAGTCCTGCCGGGAAATTCTGTTGCCGGGGTCAGTCCTTGCCACCAATCCGATGCTCATCAGGACTTCCGAAGGCAACTCATTAGCCGTCACCTGGCTGCCTGTGCAGGAAATGCAAGTATCACTGCAAATTTAAATTACATTTAATATATATTTTTAAGCTTCTAGTGGTCCATGGTGCTTTACATACATGGGAGTGGTATAATTCATGGGTCAGAGATGTGTTGTATTATTATTACGTGACCTCTGTTGGTCCGGCAAAACGGATAATCCGGCAAGGCTCTGGAAACAAGGCTGTTGGAAAATCGGTTGAAATTGTACAGAACAAGATGTGATAGTGCAGCATTAGTCAAACTTACAAAGTAGTGCAAAGGGTGGAAAACCATCCCAAGCCAACACCGTTTGAGGCCGAGGATGGAACTGTAGTCAGAGGCTTCGAGAGATGATTAGTGATTACATGGAAACCCTATAGCATTCAAACTCCAGCAGATTCACGGATTGCGTGCAGTGTATAGTGTGCAGACTAGCATGAGCCATCCAGTCTAAATTAGTAAATAGGCTAGATCGAACATTTAAAATGACTGGCACAGTAGCAAAGCAGCTAAGTCTATGGAAATGTCCTTGAATGATAGAGCAGAGAACATTAGTGCAAATGTGGCTGGGAATCGACGGCGAGAGCAGTGCTGGGAACTCTGACCTTGCACTTGGCTGCATGAATGGGAGAGCGCTGGCGGGAAGGTGATACAATGAAAGGTCTGGTGACCCCAGGGACCCAGCCTGCTGGGGGGGGGGGGAGGGTAGCTGCAGAGAGGAATTTTGACATAGAATGGATGAGGGGGAGGGTGATGAAGTATAAACAGTTCAGCTCTGGTCTCAACCCACATCCTTTTCTCCACATTCCGAACAATTCTCAGTCTCTATAGTGGGGGGGGGGGGGGGATAGGAGGAGGTGTGGAGCAGAACAAGTTGGGTTGGCAAGACTGTTGTTGCTGACTCTCAGTGGAGTTTCCTCAGGCCCCATTGCGTTTCCCTCCAGCCAAACACAGCGCAGAAAGAGGCCCTTCTGCCCACCGAGTCCGTGCCGATCAGTGGTCCCCGTACGCGAGCATTATCCTACACACACTACGAACATTTTACAAAATTTACTGAAGCCAATTAACCTACAAACCTGTACGTCTTTGGAGTGTGGAAGGAAACCAGAGCACCGGGAGATGACCCACGTGGTCACAGGGAGAACGTGCACACTCCGTACAGGCAGTACCCAGAGTTAGGATCCAGGTCTCTGGCGCTGTAAGGCAGCAACTGTACCGCTGCACCACCGCCACCTCAGAGGCAGTCCGACACATCATGCTGCAACTCATCTAACCGGGAAACACAGGAAACTGCAGATGCTGGAATCTTGAACAAAGCATGAAGTGCTGGAGGAACTCAACAAATCAGCGGGCATCTGGAGAGGGAATGGACTGACAACATCTTGGGACTTCGGATTAGCTTGAAGAAGTGCCCTGTCCCAAAACTTCCCTCCCGGATGCCTGACCTGTTGAGTTCCTCCAGCACTTTGTGCTTTGGTTTAAATCATCTAGCCTGTTGGAGTCATAGATGCATACAGCATGGAAACGAGCCCTCCTGTCAAATTTGCCCAATCCAACCATCTACGCCACACCTTCCTGCCTGCGTTCGGCCCTTATCCCTCTCAGCCTTCCCTGTCCAAACTGGTCACAGGGAAACTGCACGGAAACAGGTCCATTGTCCACCATGTCCATCAACTGCCCATTTACACTGAGCCAACACTCATTCCATTTTACTCTCCCCGCCAACAGAAGGTCTCGACCTGAATCATCACCTATATCTTTTCTCCAGAGAATCTGCCTCACCCGCTGAGTCACTCCAGTTTTTTTTGTCTATCTTCGGTGTAAACCAGCGTCTGCAGTTCCTTCCTACTCATCCACTCCCCACAGATTCCACCACTCACCTACAGACTAGGGGAAATTTACAGTGATCAATTGACCTACCAAATCACGACTTTGGGATGAGGGAGGAAACCAGGAGCACCAGTGGGTAACACGTGCAGTTACGGGGACAGCGTGGAAACACCGCACAGGCAGCACCGGAGGGCGGGATCAAGCCCTGGTTGCCGGAGCTGTGAGACAGCGGCACTCCCAGCTACACCGTTTGCAATCCTGGCTTTCTTTCAGAGCAGCGGCGACACCTGACATTTACCTCCACTGTACCCTCCCTGGGTTTACTGTTGTGAAAATCTTTTAACCTGACTGCCGTGTATTAGAAAATAGAGAAGCCCGATGATCCGAGATCTCATACCACTAGGTTCCCCCTCCCTAACTCTCAGTCTTAAGAAGGGTCTCGTCCCGAAACGTCATTTATTCCTTTTCTCCATAGATGCTGCCTGATCTGCTGAGTTACTCCAGCATTTTGTGTCTAACCCCAATGATCCATTGCTCCTAGGAATAAATATTTGTTAAATTAAAACATAATGCCCTGCGCACAGCCCTGGTGTTATACAATCTATCTATCGATACATAACTAAAACTCTGATCTAGTGCTCTTCCAGTTTGCACGTTTTTTCTATTTGCGCAAAAACGGTATGCGATAGCGCTATGATTTTTCGCCAGCTCACTCACCGTTCTCCTGTGCTGCGAGTGCAACAAGTTTCGTTCCGATCGGTAGTATATTGTAAAAGTTAGCGCGGTTTAAAAATCTTAAAAACCACACGTGTGCAGCTAGATCTCCCCTCCTGCCAGTCAGCACCGCGCAGATTGGTCTCTTCTTCTGTCATTCGGCGGGACAGTCCGCCCCTTCCTGCACCATCGCATCTTTACTGGAGCCGAGGCTGGGCGGCGGAGGTCTCCAACCAAACACAATTTTCGGAGGGACCCGAAGCGGCCCGGCGCGGAGTTGGTGATGTCGCCAAACGGAAAGCGGAGAGTCTAATCCCGGCAGGGGAGAGCGTCCAACGCCCGCTGTGAGTCCCAAACGCACCGCCATCACAATGCCCCGCGGCTCCAGCCCCTTCCCGTCTAGTCCCCCTCGCTGGCACCTGCCCCCCTCCCCCGTGATGCTCTCCTGTTTCCCATGGCTCTTCCCCCTTCTTTTCTCCGAGCTCTCCAACCCCCCCCCCCCCCCCACTGCTGGTATTTCCGGGCCGAGCCGAGGATCCACGCCAACATCTGATGCAACCCCGAGATCCTGGGGAGGGAGAGTGGGGGAGGAGAGGGGATAGAGGGAGAGGAGGGGAGTAGGGAGGGGAGATGAGTTATGGGGGGAGGGAGTGACTGAAGTTAGAGGAAAGGAGAGGGTGGGATTGGGGAAGGTTAGGAGGAGAAGGAAAAGAAGAGGGAGGAGGTGAGGAGGGAGAGTGGGGGAGGAGCAGGAGTAGAGGGGGGAGTGGGGGAGGATAGAGAATAGAGGGGCGGGAGTATGGGGGGAGGTAGGGAGTGGGGAATAGAGGGAGAGGAGGGCAGTGGGGGAGGTGAGGAGTGGGGGATAGAGGGATAGGAGGGGGGTAGGGAGTTATGGAGGGTGGGAGGGAGTGACAGGGTAGGGGAAAGGACAAGGATAGAGAGGTGAGGGAGGGATTGGGGGAGGGGAGGAGGAGAGGGGAAAGAAGAGGGAGGGTGAAGAGGTGGGGGAGAGAGAGCTAGGGATGAGGGGAAAGGAGCTGCGCCCGTGCAGTTGGAGGATATGCGTGGGTGGTGGAATATTGCGTTGGGGGACCAAGCCTGTGTGACAGGGATCCAACGGGTCCCACTTAGTCTAGTTACATTATAAATTTGAAGAACATACAAGAGCATTGAAGAACATACAAGATGTTTACGCGTGGAACTCTAAGTACCACTATCGAGAAAAGTAAAGGCTTAATGATGGCGTGATTCATTATGAACTAGTTTGGTTTCTGGATTCCACTGCCAGTGGGAATATTTTCTATTCATCTCCTCTTCATAATACTAGAGATAGCTAATAAATCCAGTCGGGAACTCAGGAGAATATTCAAATAACAGTTGCTCTGTGGAACGCATAAGTGCACGGAGGCAAAGAGGAACGTAATGTTGACGGGATGAAGCCAAGAGGTTAAGAAGGAGGCACATAAGGTCATAGAGAGACTTAGCATGGGGACAGACTATTCTGACAGGCTCTCCAACACCTGCTCCACTACGCTGATAATAGCAATGGTGCTGCTTCCTCCATTCAAACGGAACTAATCATTTTACCATCTTCACCACCCACCATCCTGCCCTCACATTCACCAGGACAATTTCTGACACTTTTTCCTCCCTTTGCCAGATCTCCCTGTCCATGTTCACAACTTCTAGGAGTAGACTTAATCCATTCGGCCCATCAAGTTTACCCTGCCATTCAATCGTGGCTGATCTATCTTTCCCTCTCAACCCCATTCTCCTGCCTTCCCCCCATAACCCCAAAGGTCTCACTGCCCTGTCCCATCACACACTCCCAGGACAGGGATAAGTGCAGACTACAGCACTCTCTGCATTGTCCCATCTATGATTTTATGACTGGTCACCAAAAACAAGGTATGGTGGAATATAGCATGTGCTGTGGGTGAGCCTCAAAGAGCTGGACACCTGTTAGGAATGTGTCCTCACCAGAGAACATAAATTCAGAAACCTCATTTTGTAGATGCTTGGAAGTTTTCACCGTCCACAAGCAGCCTCGGGGCACGGATGTGAATTTAAGAACTGGTCGGGCAAGAAACAAAAGAAAGGGGAACCCCAAAAGCGAACTCCAACACAGGCATCAACTATCGCGTCTGAAGAAGGCTCTCGATCCGAAACGTCACCTATTCCTTTCCTCAAGAAAGGCTACCTGACCCGCTGAGTTACACCAGCTATTTACAAGATGGTTTCTGCTGAGATTCCTGAGGGGAGGGGGGTGGGTGGGGGGGGGGGGGGGACGGTGACTGGGATAACGAAAGGCAGATGGGAGATACTGGATGGAAATAAATATATAAAAGATGTAAAGCTGTGAAGCCTTGCCCCTGTTGCTGCTAGCAATGAAGCTGAAACAATGTTTTAAAACGGCATCCACAAGCTACACATTGGTGTTATTGGCTCTTTGCTCCATGGGAGCTTTTAATCACTCATATAAAAAGCATGGGCTAATGGCCTCTCATTAAGGTAACAGTTACACAGCTAGAACTCTGTGTTGCTGAGCTAATACTGAGCTTCAAGCCTGAGAAAGACATAAATCGCCCCAAAATCCAAAGTGGAATGGGGTCCCTTGCACTTCAGTCTCCCTTTCTCAAGGATAGAGAGCCCACGGTCTCAAACTCCCAGCATCTGCTGAACTTTAAGTATCCAAACAGTGGCGTGGAGCAGTCTGTACTAACATTTAAAATGGGCCCTCTATGAAAAGCCCATTATTTTTAATTAATCCTTAATTAAAATATATTACTCTTCAAATTCTGCCAGTCTATCTTAATATGCAAATGCCATCCATTCAAGGATATTTACATATCATTAATTAAACCAGTGCATTCTTTAGATTGGATAAAGAGCAGGGAGAATGTGGCCAGACAGGCGAGTGCTGCTGAAATCGATAGGGACGTGGGGTGGGAGATGGATGAGAGGGAGGTGTTGAATCAATTATAATCTAGCGCTGGGTTGAAGTTTGGACTTGAGGGGGGCAGGGGCGCGACTGCTTTCCAATATGTCAGATTATTCTGTGACAACACTCCCACATCCAGTTTCTTTCGGCATTCCCAGTGACACAGACTGGGGTCACTCTAGGGTGAAGATATCACCTATTACACAGGGCATTAAAGCGGGGGGTAGGGGGGGCGCCATTAAAGGTCCCACAGCGCTATTCCAAAAGAAACAGGCACGGACCCTTCACCCCTCTGTGCTCCTGCAAAAATCCCTTCTAATCAACCAGCACAGTGTCGCAGTCGTGGGGTGGCCGCCTTACACAGCCAGAGATCCAAGTTCCATCCTGACCACAGCTGCTGTCAGCAACATTGTTTGCATGTTCCCCCTGTGACCATGTGGGTTTTCTCCGGGCTCTCCAGTTTCTTCCCACATTCCAAGACGTGGCAGTTTTAAGATTCACTGGCTTCTGTGTATTGTCCCTAGTGTGTAGGACAGTTGCACAGCGGTAGAGTTGCTGCCTTACAGCATCGGAGACTTCGGTTGGATCCTGAGCACTGTGGGTGCTGTCAGGAAAGTAGTTTGCATGTTCTCCCTGTGACCGTGTGGGTTTTCTCCGTGTGTTCCTGCACTGCTTGTGTTAACAACGATGCGGGAAGCAAACGAGGGATTGTCGAAAGAGAGAGACAGACAAACGAACTTCCCTGAACCTCCAGGGTTGTTCTCGCAAAGCTTCATCGTTTTGCTCCTTCACCTCCACTTCTCAACTATTAGGACCACATTGATGGCAGCCTCTGCCTACAGCGTGTCTGTTTTTCTGTTTTATTTTAATTTTTAGTCAGTTTGTGTTGGAGATTTCTTTAGCTTTTCTATGTGGGGGAGAGTGGTAGGGTAAGGGGGAAACCGTTGCCCAGTCGCTTCCTGGCGAGTCGCGACCTCACCCCCCTCCTTGCGGCCTACCACCTGGATTGGAGCGGCCTTTCCTGCCGGGGACCCGGACAGAGCTTCAGCAGCGGCGGCGCAGCGCTGGATACATCGCGGAGCGGGCGATTGCTTCCCTGGATCGCCGTTGAAGCTCCGGAGGGTTAGGCCTGCTGCTTCAACATCGGAGCTGTGCTTCGTGGAGCTTCCAGCGCGGGCGGCGCTGACTTCAACATCGCGGAGTCCTGGGGCCCTTTGCCAAGGGCCGCCAGCGTTGACTCTCCAACCAGCGCGGCCTGTGGACTTTGGGAGCCGCGGACTCCAGTAGGAGGTGGCCGATTCGGATGTCCAAGACACTGAGGATGTCCTCCAGTCCCGACGTCGGACTTCCATCACCCCGACTGAATTTTGGAACCTTCCCTCACAGTGGAAAACTTTGCTCCCACAGTGTGGGGATGTCTGTGTTGAAAACTATCCTGTTCTGTGCTCTTTATTATTCGTATGGCTGTATGGCGACCACACATTTCAATGTACCAATTGGTACATGTGACAAATAAATGTATCTTATATCTTGTAAAGTAAATACTTCAATCAATAATAATGTTTCCACTCGTGGGAGAGTCTAGGACCAGAGGCCATAGCCACAGAATAATAGCCTGTACCTTTAGAAAGGAGATGAGGAGGAATTTGATTTGTCACAGGGTGGTGAATCTATCATATTCATTGCCACAGGAGGCTGTTGAGGCCAATGATATTTTTAAGGTGGAGATGGGTGTCAGGGGTTGGGTGTCAGGGGTTATGAGGAGAGGGCAGGAGAATGGGGTTGAGAGGGAAAGATAGATTCCCTGATTGAATGGCACAGAACTGGGGCAGGCTGTGGGCCTTTACAGTTCTTACATGGAAAACTGACTTCCATCTTAGTTTAGTTTAGAGATACAGTGCGTAAACAGACCCACTGTGTCCGCGTCGACCAGCGATCACCCTATTCACTAGCACGATCCTACACACTAGGGACAATTTACAATCTTTATCTAAATCAATCAACCTACAAACCTGTATGTCTTTGGAGTGTGGGAGGAAAAGCAGAGCACCTGGGGTAAACCCACGCGGCCACGGGGAGACATTACATGCCCCCTACAGACAGCACCCGTAGTCAGGATCAAACACAGGTCTCTGGCGCTGCGAGGGAGCAACTCTACCACTGCGCAACCGTGCTGCCCCAATCTCTCCTTTCCCCAGTTCTAACAAAGGGCTGCAGGTTCGAAACGGGGTTCTCTCTCCACATAAACTGCCCGACCTGTGGTACGTTTCCCGCAGTTTCGCAGTTTGATTCTGGAAATTCATGGATGTTCATAAAAATGCTTGGGGGGGTTAACACATGATGCAAACTACAGACATTTCTGCTTTTCAGTCAGGCGTCCTGAATTTCCAATTCCAAACACATTATCCCATCCCCCCCCCAACCCCCACTCCCCCTCCCTCTCCCTTGTCCTTTCCACTCAATTCTTCCTCCTACTGGACATGTTTTAATTTGACACCTTTGAGCTCTGTAATGAGGTGAGGAGATTGTGTGTGTGTGTGTGTATGCGCATAGCCACAGAGGAATTCATTACAGAGCAGCCCTGCACATCTTGTGCAGCCTGTATCAATGACAATGGAGGGAGGGAGGGAGGGAGGGATGGGGAGAATAGAGAAAGAGGAAAGCAGACAGATAGACAGGCATCTGCAACGCATGATGAAAAAAACATGAGGCCTGTTAGATTCACAGCAGGCAAAAAAAAGCGCATGCAATTTTCTTTTCCAGAACGAGAAAGATCTGGTGAGAAATATTTCTCACAAAAAGGCAGAAGAATTTCCCTTGCAGCTCCTAAAGATCCAAGGCATTGGGCACAAGTCAAGTTTACAGTCGCCCATCCTTTTCCTCCAGAGATGCTGCCTAACCCACTGAGTTACTCCAGCACTTTGTGTCTATCCTCAGTGGAAACCAGCATCTGTAGCTCCTTCCTACACAAATTCATTGTCATATGTACAAGCAAGGTGCGGTGGAGGCACTGTGAAAATCTTACTTGCAGCCGCATCACAGGCGCCTACACTCAGAGAACACGCAAAACATAAAACATATGTAAATTACATTAAATTTCTGCAGGATAGTGAAAAGGAAAAAATGCCTGTTCTCTGTTTCTCGTTGGCCAGCCAGCCTATCTGTTTTGCTGCCTCCCAAACCATGAGCTTTCATTTTCCACAATAACCTTTGATGTAGCATCTTATCACATCCATTTTGCAAATCTATGTATTGTATATCTACCAGTTCCACGTTATCCACTGCACGTTAATTTAGACTTTAGACATTGGAGATACAGCACGAAAACAGGCCTTTCGGCCCAATGAGTCTTCGCCAACCAGAGCTCACCCATACACTAGCACTATCCTACATACTAGGAGCAATTTACAATTTTACCAAAGCCAATTGACCTACAAACTCTTCACGTCTCGACCCGACACGTCTCGACCCGAAACATCACCCATTCCTTCTATCCTGAGATGCTGATTGTCCTGCTGAATTACTCCAGTATATTCAAGTTCAAGTGAGTTTATTGTCACGTGTCCCTGATAGGACAATGAAATTCTTGCTTTGCGTCTATCTTCAGTATATAACCAGCATCTGCAGTTCTGTCTACAACATCATCAGAGATCATGTTCACCTCAGTCATCCTCTCTGCTCTCCTCTCCTTTTGAGCAGAAGATATAAAAACTTAAAAGCACAACCCACCAGACACAGGGACAGCTACTTCCCCGCTGTCATCAGACTACTGAATGGTCTTCCCATCAGCTAGAGTGTAGTCCCGAACTTCCAATCTACCTCATGTTTAAGAAGGAACTGCAGATGCTGGAAAAATCAAAGGTAGACAAAAATGCTGGAGAAACTCAGCGGGTGAGGCAGCAGCTATGGAGCGAAGGAATAGATGACGTTTCGGGTCGAGACCCTTCTTCAGACTACCAATCTACCTCATGGGTACACAAAAAGCTGGAGAAACTCAGCGGGTGCAGCAGCATCTAAGGAGCGAAGGAGATAGGCGACGTTTCGGGTCGAGACCCTTCTTCAGACCTCTACCTTCAATCTACCTCATGTGTTGATTATACTCATGTGTTTACATGATTTGACTGGATAAACAAACCTCTTCACTGTATCTCAATAAATGTGACAATAATAAATACAAAACAAAGACCAAGACACAATGTGTTAACTCTTCTCTACATATTTTTGGAACTTTTATTATCTGTTTTATATTGCTGCCCAGCTTTGTCTTGTATTCTAATGTCTCCTTCTTTATTCGTCTTTTTTTCATTATTGATTTTGATATTCCCTCTAAACTTCTGACTTGCCAGCAGTGTACAATTATAAACTTTTCTGTACGTACAAAACTAACTTTAATGATTTTGATTACAATGAATGGTGCATTCTCTCTGAATGTTTCTTTCTTGTTTGAATGGATCGAATATGTATATTCTTCAAAATGCTTCTAAATGTCTGCCATGCATCCTGACTACATAACACCTCAATCTAAGTTGCCCGTTCACTTTAGCTTCAATGCCCTTACAATTGCCCATATACAAGTTTAAATGATCAATCTTGGATTCATACTCCTGTCCCTCAAATTGAATGTAAAATTGAAGTTTATAATAACTGCAGCCTATGGGTCCCATCACTTAATTGATCCTGTGTCACAAACAAACCACAAACATATAACATGAAACAGCACAGCTCAGCAATGGCCCCATAAGGTCAATGCCAAACCTGATGCAGAATGAAATGAATCTCCTCAGCCTGCACATTATTCATATCCCGCCATATCTTGCATATATCCATGTGCCTATCTAAAAGTGTAGGAAGGAACTGCAGTTGCTGGTTTAAACTGAAGATAGACACAAAAAGCTGGAGTAACTCAGCGGGACAGGCAGCATCTCTGGCGAGAAGGAATGGGTGCGTTTCGGGTCGAGACCCTTCTTCACAACTTCTTTCATACCACTATTATATCCACCTCCAGCACTACCCCTAGCAGCACGTGCGAGGCACTCACTACACTCTGTTTAAAAAATGTGCTCCACATCTATATAACTAAAAGTCTCATCTTGACCACTTCCTGGCTGCGCTGTATATTGATTTTAGAAAGAACACTACGGTATATCGCTATGATTATTGGCCACCTTACTAACAGTCCTCCTCCGCTAAAGCAGCCCCGAGGATCTTTCCGATCGATAAAAAATAAAAAAGTTATGAGTGTTTAAAAGATCTTGAGATCAGCTGATTGGTCCAATCACCTGTCAATCACCACGATGAAGGTAACGCCGCTTCTGGGGGGGGGGGGGGCGGGACTATAAAACCCCGGACGCCTGGACGTGAGTCAGTCACTGTGGAAGATCGCGAGGGAGAGTCCACAACTGTGATTCCAAGCTGTGAATCAACTGAACTGTGAGTCTGCAATGTACTTGCAATAAATGATTTGTTAGCCCTCAATGACAATGCAATGAGTTGTTTGGCAATTTGGTGGCCTGCACTCTGCTTGAAATGCTGTGAAATTGAATTTGGTGGCCTGCACTCTGCTTGAAATGCTGTGAAATTGAATGTGCTGGCCTGCCCACTGCCTGAAATGTTGTGAAATTGAATGTGCTGGCCTGCACACTGCTTGAAATGATGTGAAATTGAATGTGCTGGCCTGAACTCTGCCTGAAATGCTGTGAAATTGAATATGCTGGCCTGCACTCTGCCTGAAATGCTGTGAAATTGAATGTGCTGGCCTGCACTCTGCCTGAAATGCTGTGAAATTGAATGTGCTGGCCTGCATTCTGCATGAAATGGAATTTCAAGGAATAGCCATGAGTGAACTGCCAGCCCACCAGCCCTGAGTGACTGATCTGCCAGCTCACCAGCCCTGAGTGACTGAGCTGCCAGCCCACCAGCCCTGAGTGACTCTGCCAGCCCACCATTCCTGAGTGACTGAGCTGCCAGCCCACCCGCCCTGAGTGACTGAGCTGCCAGCCCACCCGCCCTGAGTGACTGAGCTGCCAACCTACTAGGCCTGAGTGACTGAGCTGCCAGCCCACTAGGCCTGAGTGACTGAGCTGCCATCCTAAGAATCCTTTCGGCCCACAATGTCCATACTAGTCCTCTGGAAACCAGTTCCTTCAGCCCACAACACCCATACTAGCGCTGCAGAAAGGCCCCCCCCCCCCCCCCCCACTGGCCACCAATATTGGAATTGGTGGAGAGGTGGAATATTGCGTTGGGGGACCAGCCCTCCCGTGTGAACATGGGACCCAACGGGTCCCACAGTCTAGTATAATTTACATTTTGTCTCTCTCAAACTAAAGCTCTGCCTTCTAGTCTTGGAAATGTTGAAACTGTGAAAAAGGTTCTGAGTGTCTACTCTCCCTATGCCTCTCATAATTTTATATATCTATCAGATCTCCAATCTGCCTTCGACACTCCAGAGAAAATAATCCCAAGTTTGGCCAACGTCTCCAGATATCTAAGGCATCATCCAGGCATTCTGGTACAATATGGGCGGCACGGAGGCGCAGCGGAAGAGTTGCTGCCTTACAGTGCCAGAGACCTGGGTTCCATCCTGACTACGAGTGCTGGCTGTACCGAGTGATCGAGTGGATTTTCTCCGGCCGCACCCTTTTCATCCCACACTCCAAAGACGTGGGTCTTGTAGGTTAACTGGCTTCAGTAAAATTATAAAATCATAAGTGTGTTGGGTAGAGCTAGTGTACGGGGAGAATGCTTTCCACTCTATGCTATCAAGGTATCCAAGAGTAGCAAACACCACACAAAAATCTACATCTTGCTGGGGAACTTTACATCCTTTTGAGTCATTTTACATTGATGCACAAAGTCAAAATATCCCCCTCCCGCCCCTCATTCAGTGCTTTTTGGGGTGATTAATGGGTGAATGGGCAAATAACGGATGTGGAAGCCAGCCAATTGCACCTTCCCTAACGTCTCATACAACACAGAAACCGGCCCTTCGGCCCAACCCGTCCATGGTGACCAAGGTCCCCTATCTAAGCTAGTCACATTTGCCTGGATTTTGCCCATATCGCACCTGTCCCAAGTATCTTTTAAATGCTGTTATAGTACTTGCCTCAACTATATCCTCTGGCATTTCATTCCACCCTCTGAGTGAAAATGTTGCCCCTCTGGTTCCTATTAAATCTTCCCCTCTCACCTTAAACCTATGTCCCCGGGTTCTGGATTCCCCTACCCTGGGTAAAAACCTCTGTGCATTCACCCTGTCTACTCCACTCATGATCTTCAACACCTCTATAAGATCACCTCTACCAAAAGGGGTAACCTTTTTACACAAAGTGTGATGGATGTATGAAGCGAGCTGCTGGAGGAGGCAGTTGATTGCAACGTTGCAGGTACTATTGCAACGTTTAAGATGCATTTAGATGGGTACATGGACAGGATAGGCCAAACGTAGGAGATGGGACTAGTGTAGATAGGACATGTTGGTCGGTGTGGGCAAGTTAGGCTGATTGGCCTTTTTTCCCATGCACTATGACTCTACGACCCCTCAGCCACCTGCGCCCCAAGGAATAAAGTCCTAGCCTGCTCAACATTTCCCAATAGCTCAGGCCTTCGAGTCCTGTTCAGAACTTGAGCAAAGGAAATGATTCTGAGGTCAAACAAAGCGTAATATGGGCCATGCTGGAGGGTGGTGTCAGCCTTGCCAAGGAGAAATACAACTTCAGTCAGTATTCTGGGCTTCGAAAGCACTGGACTCCATCTCCCAGTGATCTGCATGTCAATTACTGGGCAGCTTAATTAACTGCAAATCTGACTGTCAAATTTGGATTTGATGCTAATTGGAAAGCAGGGAATCTCAGTGGGAGAGGCTACCCATCATGTTCAATAATGTGGGATGTGGAAAAAAAAAAGCACAGCGAGAGGCCTGTCACCAAAATACGTGGCCTGGGAGGGAGATAACAAGCATCTTGAAATGTTCACAGCTCATTATTTCTACATGCGATTTGCAGACAACACAATGCCTGTACTGCAGCTCTGCAGAACTTGTCTCAGGTAGAAACGAATAGCAGTTATTCAACAGGGTAAGTATAGCCCACAGTGGGGGGCACACTGGCGCAGTGGCAGAGTTGCTGCCTCACAGCACCAGAGGTCCGGGTTCGATAATGACTGCGGGTGCTGTCTGTAGGTAGTTTGCACGTTCGCCCACAGGTATGTAGGTTAATTGGCTTGGTATAATTGTAAATTGTCCCTAGTGTGTGTAGGATAGCGTCAGTGTACGGGGATCGCTGGTTGGCGCGGACTTGGTGGGGCTGAAGCGCCAGCCTTTAAAAACTTAAAAAAATTAAAAACTTAAAAAAATTAAAACTAAAAGCAATTCAGAACAATGCAGATTCACTATCACACAGCCAAGCAAAATGCAGTCACTGCACAGCAGAGTGAAGCACATTCACTGCGCAATGGCAAGGTCACTTTTACTTTCTGGAATCGCGGCTTGTCACGCTGCATGCATCGATATGGTTTATTCAGAAAGGTAAGAGTTAATGGTTTCCCAGTCTTGCCCAATCAATATGTTACTTGAAAGAAGATAAGAAAATGCTGGGAACACTCAGCCGGCCAGGTAGAAGCTTTGGAGAGAACAAAACACAAAGTGCTGGTGGAGCAAACGGTCAGACTGAAGATCAGTCTGGATCAGCTGCTGTGCTTTGCACTAACCCCAACTCTCTTTTCCATCTTTCTCCTCTTTACTCCATCAGGCTGAAGAAGGGTCCCAACCCAAAACATTGGCTGTCCATTCTCTCCACAGATGTGGCCTGGCCCACTGAGTTACTCCAGCACTTTGTGTCTATCTAAATGCTCCCTTAAACATAGTAGTTATATGTGATTTCACCACATCCTCTGGCAGCAATTCCAGTTATTATCCACTCTCTAAAAGATTTACCCCTGAAATCCCCTTCACACTCCTGCCTCTCACGTTAAGGGCAGCACGGTAGGCTTGCGGGTTCAATCCCAACTACGGGTGTTACCTGTACGGAGTTTTATGCTCTCCCCATGACCACATGGGTTTTCTCCGGGTGCTCCGGTTTCCTCCCACACTCCAAAGACGTGCAGGTTTGTAGGTTAATTGACTTCAGTGAAATCTGTAATTGTCCCTAGTGCTTAGGATAGTGCAAGTGTACGGGATGAATGCTGGTCAGTGCGGCCTCGGTTGGCCGAAGGGCCTGTTGCCGCGTTGTAAACTAAACTAAATGAAAGGGCAGTCTGACCAGTGCTTAATTCTAATGTCTTCAAATATATGTCTGACTCCTGCTCCCAGTCCCTGATGTACTCCACCAGCTGTACCTCTGCTCCACCACCAGGTTTAAAGCACCTTTGTTACCTCATTCAAAAAAAGCACATGGTTTATCTAACACTGATACAGACCATGTATGTGGGAAAGAACTGCAGATGCTGGTTTAAATCGAAGGTAGACACAAAATGCTGGAGTAACTCAGCGCGACAGGCAGCATCTCTGGAGAGAAGGAATGGGTGACATTTCGGGTCGAGACCCTTGTTCCCTGGGACTCTGAACACAGACCATTCAGCCCAACTGGTCTATGCTGGCACTTGCACTCATTTGAGGTCCCCCCCCCCCACATTATTTACCTTACCCTACAAGTGTATGCCCCTTTCCCCCCTATTTATGTAGGCACCTCAACCATTCTCTCTCATCACTCTCTCTGCATAAACCTATCGTTCTTCAATTCCTTATCCAGTGACCATCTTATGTTTATAACCGCCCCCATTGATCCTGACATTGTCAAAGGACGAAGCATCTCCACGTTTACCCTTCTCTTGGTAATTTTAAAGCCCTCTCTCTGGTCACCTTCCAATCTTTCAAAACAACCCTAGACAATTCAACCTTCCATGACAGGAGACACAAGAGACTGCTGATGCAGGAATCTGGAGCAAAACAACAAACTGCTGGAGGAACTCAGCAGGTTGAGCAGCAATCTTGGGAATAAATGAATTATTGACGTTTTGGGTCAGGACCCTGCAACCAGAGCAGAACCTTTCCATGACAGGATCATTCGCTTCTTTAAAACTCCTTCTTTACAATTTTACCACAACCCCTGGAGACATTTTGAAATACAGAAACCAGAGATGTGTACAGTGCTCCAAGTGAGGTGTCCCTCGCTTAACAATGTCTCTGCTTTTAAATTCGAACCCTCTTGTAAATGAACAACAGTGTTGTGTTTACATTTTTATTACCCATTTTGGGACTTTAGCAATTTATGAATCTTGAGTTAATTACCCTATCTACGTCTCTCGTTTCCAAACAGATGGGCATCTTTATTCCTCCAAGAATGAAATATCCACCCCTCGCAGTAATTCTTTTCCATCAGTCGCCCCAGTTGGATGACTTGTTCCCGCTCTAGTTCTGGGGGTCCTGAGGTGGCTGATGAGTGTATGCAAAGTCCAGAGACTTTGCAAGCAGTGATTCATTGCCTGTGGCAATGAGTAATGGTTGGCTTGGAAGATGATGCCTTACTTCCACTGTTTTCATGCAGAAACAAGGAGGGGAGAAATAGGTGCGAGCCTAGATGGGTCACAGGGGAGGGGGGAGAAAAGGAGGAACGAGAGTGTGGGAGAGAAAGGGGAAGTTGCTAGCAGTTACCTTTAATTTTTTCAGTTGTGTATATTTGCTCCTCTTTCTAAGGTTCTATTGACTTTGGCACAGTGGTGGAGTTTCTGCCTTACAGTGCCAGAAACCTGGGATTTGATCCTGTCTAGGGATGCTGTCTGACAGACTTAGTACATTCGCGTGGGTTTTCCTCTGGTGCTCCGGTTTCCTCCCACATTCCAAAGACGTACCGATTTGTCGGTTAATTGGCTTTGGTATAAATGGTCCTTAGTGTGCAGGATACTGCTGGTGTACAGGGTGATCACTGGCCAGTGGGCCAAAGCACTTGTTTCCATGCTGCATCTCTAAAGTAAGGTCTGAAGACTACTTTCAGTGAATTCCATTGGCCACACTGCAAAGAATAGGTTACCCTTGCTTTGGCCTGTATCTACACTCATTGGTTTACCTCCATGTTGCCCAGCCCTTGAAACACAATTGATAAGAGGGAGTTAGATGTGGCCCTTGTGGCTAAAGGGATCAGGGGGTATGGAGAGAAGGCAGGTACAGGATACTGAGTTGGATGATCAGCCATGATCATATTGAATGGCGGTGCAGGCTCGAAGGGCCGAATGGCCTACTCCTGCACCTATTATCTATGATTCTATGATTCTATAACAGGCGACACGTCTTTGGAGCGTGGGTGGAAACCGGAACCACCGGAGAGAACCCATGAGGTCACAGGGAGAACGTACATACTCCACATAGACAGCACCTGTAGTCAGGATCAAATCCGGGTCTGTGGCACTGTAAGGCAGCAACTCTTCCGCTGTGCCACCGTGTTGTACTCCATTTTGATATTGGAGTTGAGGCTGAAGTGCATCCACAAAGTGACCATTTAACAGTGGTTAGAGGGGAAATACCCTAATCTGGGTTTGCTAGTCCCCCTGAGATGTCCCAAGGTTGCTGACCACTGATTAATTGCTTTCCAAGGGGAATTGCTAATCTGGTCTAATTAAGCTGTCCGGAGCAGAGGAAGACCCCATCAGCCTGAAGAAGAGTCTCGACCTGAAACGTCACCCATTCCTTCTTCCAGTGATGCTACTGGTCCCGCTCCAGCATGTTGTGTCTACCTTCGATTTAAACCTGCATCTGCAGTTCCTTCCTGCACAAGATCCTATTATGATCATCAGTCTCTGGCGATAGTCAGCCGGAAGAACTGCTCCTATCGAAATGTTAACGAGCTGGAATACACACTTCAGGATTTCACCCTGCCTCTGGGCCCACTGCCTGCATCATCTCATTCCAGTCACATAATCTCTCGCACTCAGACGTGATGGCCACTTTGAAGCTGCAGCGTTCCCCGCACAGAATGCACTGACAAGGGAACTTCAAAGCGTGCCATTGATTTGGAGCCCTGTCACGTGCCCCCGAGAGGACTCGGAGTGCGGAGCGCACAGCTAATTGGTGAGAAGTGCAGGGAACGTCGGCGCCTTGGAGCCCACGGCGCGGTTACACGACCGGCAACGTGGTGCAACGTATGTTTGATCTGCTTCCTTTAGCTCTCTGTAGAATCGGCGTTACCACCTAACTTCGGCCTAACGTCCCCTCTGAAACACAGGACCTGAACTCCCTCAGAACTGCGCGACTGTCAGTCCAGTTTGGGAGATCAAACCACGCCATGATGAGCACCGTAGAGAACCTCCATGACCACTGGGCACCGCGGCGGAGGGTTGCCTGTATCCTAGATCAGCATTGCAACATTGTGATTTGATATTTAGTAATAAGAATACTTGGTCATTTTTGCATTATGCTGGGTGTGTTGTTATTGTTTATTTTGTAAATATTATTGTAAATTATTGAATAAAATTACTTTTGTAACAAAAAAATGATTTATATTTCTCATATTTACATGCCCGTCCCCCAAAGACCAGAGTATCGAGGAGGAGGGAGGCGGTGACTGTGGGCGCGAGGAGCAAGGTCGCTGGGAGAGTGAACCGGGCTCTTACCTCAAGGTCAGCTGCGGGAGGCACCCCTGGGGGCACAAAGATGGTCGGGCGAGGAGAAGGACGTCTGAATGCTGAGCAATCCAGGGGCTCACCTGGACCGGGCGCCACTCCATAAGCCTCAGCACATGGACCGGACTTTGGGAATGCCGCCAAATCTGGCTACTCAAAAAAAATGTCACTGCGTAGACAAAAATGCTGGAGAAACTCAGCGGGTGCAGCAGCATCTATGGAGCGAAGGAAATAGGCAAAGTTTCAGGTCGAAACCTTCTTCAGACTCAATAGTTTCGACCCAAAACGTTGCCTATTCAACCCGAAACGTTGCCTATTTCCATCGCTCCATAGATGCTGCCTCACCCATTGAGTTTCTCCAGCATTTTTGTCCACCTGCAATTTTCCAGCATCTGCAGTTCCTTCTTAAAAATGTCACTGTGTTTTGCACATGTGACAATTAAGCGGCATTGTATTGTGTTGTATATTTTACATTATTGGTTCCGAACAGGAGACTATTCAGCCTCTCGGGTCCATGCCAGCTCTCAAAACAACCCAATACGTCCCATTCCCCCACTTACTTCCCCTGCAAACTTATTCTCTCTCACACTCCAGTCCACTCCCCCAAATTCTACCACTCACTTACACCTAACATACAAAGGCAAATTAACCCAGCAACCCGCATGTCTTTGCGATGTGGGAGGAGACAGCAGGACCAGGCAGTAGTCATACGTGATCACAGGCAGATCATGCAAACTCCACACAGACAGCACTAGTGGATTGAACCCGGTTTGCTGGAGAGGCAGTGTGCACACATTTAGATGCTGCTTCTGATTCCAAAGCAAGAATCTTTGGGGACCAACGCTGAACTTCTCTGCAAATCGTCATGGATTTGGGCAGATCAGCTTGTGGAAGAAGATGCAAGATACAGCTCCGAGCATGGGTTGCACACATTAGGATGGTATTTCCTAAACAAAGAATATTAAGGATTGTCGAATGAGAATTTGATATAGTGGATAGAGCGAAGCTTTTTTTTTTCTCCTGTGGGAGAAAGGGCAGGAACACGGGCAGATAAACGAGCATGAAGTGTTTGATAAAACCATGAAGCACTTATAGGACTCCAAACTCTTTCCACCCAAATGAGGTTACTGGGGATCAGATGAAAATATTCATGCTAAGATTGAGGGACAGCTGTGTAGGAAGGAACTGCAGATGCTGGTTTACACCAAAGATGCTGGAGTAATTCAACGGGTCAGGCTGCATCTCTGGAGAAAAAGAATAGGTGACCTTTTGGGTTGGGACCCTTCTTCAGACTGAGAGGGAAACTAGAGATAAGGCGGAAGGGTAAAACCTCTAGTTTCCTCTCTAGGCCTATTCCTTTTCTCCAGAGATGCTGTCTGACCCGCTAGGTTACTCCAGCATTTTGTGTCTATCATTGAGGGATTGCTGTTGGGAGATGAAACAAGGAGGGATAAGCGGGATTAAGATGCAGATTAATCCTAACATCAGAACAGGTTGCATGGCCTCCTCCTGTTCTAACAAGGAAATGTGCTTCTGTGTTAGCCAGCCTAATCTTTGCAACGGGCCTCTGCTTGGACCCCAGGGAGATGCTTCCATTACCCCAGCAACACGGCCCGGCTGCAGAGATCATTGCTCCGGAACTGTGATTGATTGCAGTCTCCCCTGCATCCTCCCTCACATCCTACCCTCCTGGCCACTCCACACCACTCCACTCCACACCACACCATGCTCTGCAGTGTTGCTGTAACCTTCAGTGGAGAGAGATGCCGCTACTGTGGAGGAAAGCGCACAACATTAATCTTCATCAGTCACCACAGGGCTCTGATATGCAAATGTGAGTGCACTAACTGTCATGGAAGAGTTGGGTAAATGGTGTGCTCAGCTGCTAATGTGCCCCAATCTGACAGCCAGGATTCTGTGCTCAGTCCTTCGTGCTGCTTAACCCTTTACTCGCCTGCAGGGCAACTTGTCCACGCTGAGAGAAATGCAGCAATGCCTCAGCGGATGGCACTCACCTCCACATAAGAGTTCCCACCTACTCCAGCCCGATGGATGTTCCCATTCAGTACTGGAATAGTTCCCATGTTTAGATGACTATCCAGTGAGTACTTTTGTAACGTAGTCGGTGGCAGTTACGTGGCGACTCTTTGCATAGTGTTTGCAAAAAACAAGGAATTTCATGGTACCTAGGCACATGTGACAATGAAGTATCATCATTCAAAGTAACCCGTGCTTTTTGGGATATCCCATTCCATCTTGAAAGTTGCTGTAGAAATGCAACTTCTCACCCCCCTCCCTCTCTGCAGCGGATGACAAGTCTAAGCAGATTTTCAGCGCTGTTTCAAGGAGAATGGGTGACAGCAGTCAACTAATTATCCCATTCCTTCTCTCCAGAGATGTTGCCTGTCCCGCTGAATTACTCCAGCATTTTGTGTCTACCAACTAATTATTAGATGCAGATTATACGGCATATATTACAAGAGTTTGACGCGCACAAATTTCTCCTCTCGTAAATTTCATGGCGTGTGGACGTGCTAATCAGGCCTCCAGGTCCTGGGGCTGAAGAGGAAGGCCCTCAATGATTCGATTCAATTCAATTCTGCTTTATCGTCACATGTACCTAAGTACAGTGAAATGCTTTGTTTTGCATTCAACCCAGTGAAATCGTCCAGCAGGCCTCACCTAGGCAGTACGCAAGAGTCACCATGTTTCTGGTGCTGACAAAGTTACAAAAGGTTCATTATCTTCTGCTCGCATGTACGGCGAACCAGGCCTGTCACCCCACATGGCCGCTGGCGGTCCCCCGCCAGGTCCCCACTTATGTTCTCAGCGGCTCCCTATCGGGTGCCCCCTCATATTTCGCTTGGAGCTTCCCGACAGGCCGCATGGCCAGAAGGCTTCACAACGGGCCGCCGCTGTGGACTGGGAACGCGGCTGGAGGCCTTTATCAAGGTGCCGCAGTCTCGATGCCTCCCGGATTGCCACGTAAAAGCCTGGGTCGGGGCCCGGCTGGGGCCTCACGGGTCAGGCGGAGGAGCCCGGCCTCGCGGGTCGGAGAAACGGCCGACAGTAGTGAGGTCTCGACAGTAGTGAGGTCTCGAAGTGGTGAAACCTCGCGACAATGGGGCCTCGGTGTTGGTGAAGCCTTGCGACGGCGGCGATGCCTCGCGGGTCGACAGTCGATGAGAGCGTGGAGGAGCCGTGAGGGGAAAAACAATGGAGGACCCGGCGTGGGGGACCATGTCAGGGAGGTGGGGGGGGAACACAGGACAATGGGGACCTGGCGTGGGTGAACCGCTGTGGGGGTGGGACAAAAGGAGGTGAATAAAGTATTCCCCTTCCAACCCAGCGGTATGAATATTGAGTTCTCTAACTTCAAGTAACTCTTACACCCCCTCTCTCTCCGTCCCTCCCTCACCCTAGCCGTTGTACTAGTTTCACTGTTGTCCTGGTGACTTTCATTGTCTGTATAACTCGTTTTCACCTAGCCCACAGCCAACAATGGACCACAGTGGGCTCCACCTTTCCCCGATCATCGTTATTTTTTTGTATATCTTTCATTCATTTGTTCTATATCTCTCGATATCACAATCTATAACACTCCTTTCCCTTTCACCTGACCCGCAGTTTGAAGGTCTCGACCCGAAACGCCACCTGTTCCTTTTCTCCAGAGATGCTGCCTGACCCGCTGAGTCACTCCAGCTTTTTGTATCTATCTAAAGGCACCCTGACACCAGCAACACACACAAAGACCTAGTGTCACACACACACACACAACAAGGACACAAATGCTCAAAGGTGTTCATTTACATGGGGGAATTTAATTCAGAGGAAATGCATAGGAAGAAACTGCAGATGCTGGTTTACACCAAAGATAGACACAAAATGCTGGAGTAACAACAGGACAGGCAGCATTTCTGGAGAGAAGGAATGGGTGATGTTTCGGCTCGAGACCCTTCTTCAGACCACCGTTTAGTTTAGCTTATTTTTTTCGTCACGTGCATCAAGGTACAGTAAAAAGCTTTTGTTACATGCTAACCACTCAGCGGAAAGACAATACATGATTGCAGTCGAAGATAGACACAAAATGCTGGAGTAGCTCAGCGGGACAGGCAGCATCTCTGGAGAGAACAAATTATTTCCTGCACATGATTGCGGTCAAGCCATAGACCCATGGAAGAGGACCAGTCTAGGGTACATGATGTAGCCACTCCTCTGCCAGACCACACCTCCCAGTACATGGCACTATAGTGCAGCTATTGGAGCCACTGATTCACAGCCCCAGTGACCAGGGTTTGATGCGCACCTTCAGTGCCGTCTGTGTGGAGTTTGCACGTTCACGCTGTAAATGCAAGGGTTTCTTCCGGGTGCTCCGGTTTTCTCCCACATCCCAAAGACAAGAGGGTTGGTAGGTTAGAGGGCAGTTGCAGCCTTGCAGCGTCAGAGACCCGGGTTTGATCCTGACTACGGGTGCTGTCGTGCAGAGTTTGTACGTTCTCCACCGATTCTGCCTACACTCCAAAGGCATACAGGTTTGTAGGTTAATTGGCTTCAGTAACTTGTAAATTGTCCTTAGGGTGTAGAATAGCGCGAGTGTACGGGTGACCACTCTCACACACACATAAACAATACTAATGTAGATACCGCACACATGGACACACACACACACACACGCACACACGCACTCACACACACACACACACACGCACACACACACACACACACACACGCACGCACTCACACACACACACACGCACACACACACACACACGCACGCACGCACTCACACACACGCACACGCACACACACACACACACACACATCACAAGCACACACACTACACACACACACGGCACACACAACGCACACAACGCACGCACGCACTACCACACACACACACACGCACACCACAGCAATCACACACACACACACACACACTAACGCTAATGCAGATAACACACACACACACGCAATGCTAATATAGATAACACACACACACACACACACACACACACACACACACACACACACACACACACACACACACACACACACACACACACAAATATAGCCCTGGATGCAAACCAGGTTGTGGCACACCACAAACCCAGCAAACTCCCTCCAAACGCAAGATAAAGAAAAACAGATGTAAATTGAAAGAGAAGAACCATCATGTAATCTAATGTACCTTGAAAGTAAAATACATGCAGTTCATAAAACAGGAACATTGCTGAGCCCGGTGATGTATGGAAGGACAGGATGAAGACTGAAGCATGTGTCAAGCCACAGCCCATTCCTCCTGCTCCACAGAGCTGGCAGCTACAGGAGAATGAATGTCGATTATTGTTACTTTGTGCAACTGGTACCTGGCAACTGACAGTTGGACTAAGCTTCTGTGAAGCCAGGCCATTAATCACAGCCTGCTTTAAGTAGCGGATATTAATTTATGTCATCTCTGGTAAGCCTCTCTCTGAAAGGCTTGTTACGGCTCGGAGTGTGGTTTCTGCTCTGGTCACACTGTTCAGGAGACGCTCCTGATATCTGTCGCATCCCATTCTCAGTGCGAGCCTAGTGCAGCCAAGAGAAGGGATGAAGGCAACAGCGAGAGGGGGCCATTCAGCCCTTCAAGCCTGTGCTACCCTCAGCCACATCTGACTTTCTCTCTATCCGCCTGATTTGGGTCTGCAAACAATACCACTGTACACCATAGGATATTAGAAAATGCCTGCCGTCAGAGAGCAAGGAGGGCCAAGGTGGGGGGGGGGGGTGGCTGTGAAGGGGACCTGGCGGGGGCCGCAAAACAAAGCATTTTACTCTACTCTCCACAGATTGTCACTCAGTGTGACAACAGAGTATCATTGAATCATTGAATTTTAACTTTTCAGTTGCTTTCTAGCTTTTTTTTTAAGTGGGAAGGAGTTCCATATTATTTTATCCATCATCATCGAACACTGCTATTCTAATCCAAATATTGCTCACATATTGCCAATTACCCCAATGCAGGAGATAGATCGTCACCAGCCACCCTACTAAATAGAATTAAACACCTTGATTAGATCTCCCCTTCATCTAAAATCAACGGGGGGGAAAAAAACCTCAGACATACAGAATTGCAGATGCTGGTTTACAATAAAAAACAGTGCTGGAGTAACTCGGCAGGTCAGGCAGCATCTCTGGAGGACATGGATGGGCAACATTTCGGGTCAGAACCATTCTACAGACCGATTGTATTGGGGGTGGGTGGAGAGCTGGAAAGGAGGTGGGACAAAGTTTGCAAAGTGATAAGTGGATAGACACAAAATGCTGGAGTAACTCAGCGGGTCAGGTAGCATCTCTGGAGATTTTCGGGTTGGAAGCTTTCTTCATGAGACTGTTTGATTTGCAAATGGGCAGACAAAAAGGTGTCAGTTAAGGAAACAAATCTCAGTTCTGCAAGGTACCCTGATAATTTAATATGAATTCAGAAAGAGCAGGGGACATCGTGCAACCAAGGGAGCATCTGTGGAGACTGAAATGGAGTTAACGTTTCAGCTCGATAAACACTCATCAGGTGAAAGGTCATCCCCCCTCGAAGCGTTCCCTCTCTCTCCACAGACAGAGTCACAGAGCACAGCGACAGGCCCTTCAGCCCAATTCAACCTGGCAGCCCAACAAGCCCACCTAAGCTACCCCTATCTGCCCAAGTCTTTTCTCTCCGTATACCTTTCCAAATGGCCTTTAAAGGGCAGCACAGTGGCGCAGTGGCGTAGCGATATAGTTGCTGCCTTACAGCGTCCTGAAACCCGGCTTCGATCCTGACTACGGGTGGGTTTTCACTGAGTGCTCCGGCTTCTTCCCACAGTGCCTCACAAAGACGTGCAGGTTTGTAGGTTAATTGGCTTCTAGTGTGTAGGATGGAACTAGTGTATGGGTGGTCATTGGTTGGCGCAGGCTCGGTGGGCCAAAGAGCCTGTTTCCAAGCTGTGTCTCTAAACAAAACTAAACTAATGTTGCTATTATATACTGCGGCCACTGGCAGCTCATTTCACATCCGTAATACCCACTGTGTGAAAAAATTGCCCCTGATGTTCCTATAAATTTCTTCCTTCTCACCTAAACCTAGTTCTTGATTCCCCAATCCTGGCAAAAATGACTGTGTGCATTCATCCAGTCTATGACCCTCGTGATTTTATACACCTATGTGTGGTCACCCCTCATTCTCCTACACTCCAAGGAACAAAGTCCTAGCTGCCCAACCTCTCCCTGTAACCCAGTTCCTAGAGCACTGGCAGCATCCTCGTGAAGCTTCTCAGCACTCTTTCCGGATTAATGGCATCTTCCCTGAAGCAGAGTGACCAATACTGAACACAACACTCCAAATGCAGTCTCACCAAAGACTTATATGACTGCAATATAACAACACAACTTCCATATTCAATGTCGAACCCCCCCCCCCCCCCCCCCCCCCAAATTATAAAAGTCTGAAAAAGGGTCTCAACCCGAAACGTTACCCATTCCTTCTCTCCAGAGTCCCTCCAGCTCTGTGTGTCTATCTTTGGTGTAAACTCGCATCCGCAGTTCCTTCCTACACATAGCAACTCTTCAACCCCTTTTCTCAACTCTAGCCTTCGTCAAACCATCCTGTCAAAAACTGCTCTCACCTGTGCTCGCCTATTACCTACCATGCTTTGTCCTGCCCCTCATCTCTTCTAGTTTTGTTTCCCCCATTTCCCCTACAATCAGTCTGTGAGATACGCTTTGTGCTCACAATCACTGCTCAAAGACCAAATCATGGAAGCAAGATTCTTTATTTTACGAGTCTGCAGACCGGGTGCCTCTCCAAGTCGAGACACCCCGAAGTCAGAGAAGTCATCCCCCTTTATACACACAATTTTACATTCAACCTCCCCTCCGGACCCTTCTCCAATCAGGGTCTGAGGTGCACAATCTGTAGGTACATCCCCCCAGTACCTCCCACATCATACATCGCATGTCCAGACATGTCCATGGTAATGAGCAGTTTCTTGACCAGGGGTGTGTTGTAATATTCATTTATTCTATTAAGCATGCTCAGTTGCTCATGACCTATCCTAGTTTTACTCACCTCCAAGTGAACCCTCTCAGTTCTCCTATATCAGTACTAAAGCTAAGCTATAGTGACAAGGGTCCCATCTATCACTCCATTCTACTGATAGGGATCTCTCTACATCACTCCCTTCTACCGCTATACAATGCTATTACTTCTTACTCAGGATGGGTCTGGTAACTTTTATACACAGCTGTGTCAGAACCCTCTGCCTGGCCCCTATCAGTTTGAATCCCCTTTAAAACTCCTTACTATAATTGGGTTTAATCACTTTATCCCTCACAAGTCTGAAGAAGGGTCACCTGTCCATGTTCTCCAGATATGCTACCTGACCTGCTGAGTTACCCCAGCACTCTGTGTGTTACTTTAATGCCTTGACTAATGAAGGCCAAAGGCCTTTATCACCACCCTATCTACTACCTATTATGCCATTTTCAGGGTAAATTTATTCCTAGATTCCTGTGCTCTGCAACACCCCCCAGGGCCCTACCATTCACTGTGAAGTTCCGACCCAAAATGCAACACCTCACGCTTTATGTAAATTAAATTCCATTTGTCATTCTTCCGCCCTGTTGCCGTGCCGATCAAGGTCCCGCTGTGATTCTTGATAACCTTCTTCACTGTCAATGACACCACTCATTTTAATGTCATCTGCAAATTTACCTAGTTTAGTTTAGAGATACAACATGGGAAATATGCCCTTCAACCCACCGATCACCCACTCATTCTAGTTCTATGCTATCCCACTTTTGCATCTACTCCCTGCACGCTGGGTACAAATTAGAGAGGGTCCACACATCTTTGAAATGTGAGAGGAAACCGGAGCAACCGGAATAAACGCGCGCAGTCAAAGGGAGAACGTGCAAACTTCACACCGAGAGCACCCGAGGTCAGGATCAAACTCATGTCTCTGGAGCTGTGTGGCGGCAGCTCTACAAGCTGTCTGTACTAACCATGCCTTGCACATTCTCATCCAAATCATGGATACAGATGACAAAAAAACAACACTGACCCCCGAGGCACACCGCTAGTCACGGCTGCCTCGCCCGCAGAGTATTTCTTGCATTTATTGGTTTTATTTGTGTAAAGAAAGATCTGAAAAAGCAATGGGTTGTGCTGGTACCTAATGGCATTTGCTGGCTCTTTGCAACTCACAGACCTGAAAGGTAATACCAGCCTTTGGGACAAGTTAAGTCCGGCTGAATTAACACAGGATCAGATTCTACCTGCTTCGGTAAAAATTGTAAATTGTTCCTAGTGGCAATTTACAGAGGTCAATCGCTGAGAGGGTAATGAACCTGTGGAGCTCATGGTCACAGACGGCTGTAGAGGCCATGTCATTAAGTATTTTTAAAGAAGAGATTGATAGATTCTTGATTAGTAAGGGAGTCAAAGGTTATGGACAGAAGGCAGGGGACTGGCCCCGAGAGGGACAGATCAGCCATGATTGAATGGCAGAGTAGACTCAATGGGCTGAATGGCCTAATTCAGCTCAAATGAACATGAATTAACCTACATGCTGACACATCTATAGGATTTAAGGGGAAACCAAGGTACCTGGAAGAAACTAACAACTTCACAGGAGAATGTGGGAACTCCACATAAACAGCATCCAAGGTCAGGATCGAACCCGGGTCTCTGGCGCTGCGCTTTTTCCTTTGGCTCTGTGTTGTCTGCGGTGTTCTGCGTTGCAGGTACAAAGCATGAGAGGCATAAATTCTAAGAGCAGAATTAGGCCATTCGGCCCATCAAGTCTACTCCACCATTCAAACATAGCTAATCTATCTTTCCCTCTCAACTCCATTCTCCTGCCTTCACCCCATAACCCCTGGCACCCATACTAATGAAGAATCTGTCAATCACCGTCTTAAAAATATCCATTGGCGGACTCCACAGCCTTCTGCGGCAATTAATTCCACAGATTCACCACCCTCTGACTAAAGAAATTCCTTTTCTTTTCCTTTCTAAAGCTACATCCCTTTATTGCCATAGAACCAAAGCTATGGCCACTGATCCCAGACTCTCCCACTAGTGGAAACATCCTCTCCACATTCACTCTATCCAGGCCTTTCACTAGTCGGTAAGTTTCAATGAGGTCCCTCTTTATCATTCTAAACTCCATTGCCTTCAAACACATGGTTATGTAGCTTGGATATAGGAGTATAAACTGTCTCATTATCACATTAGCATCTCCCACTGACCTCCTGTGACTTTGCTCATTAGCAGTTTGGCCCAGTTCATGCGGAGAATCTCTGCCTGTTCGCACTGGAGCCAGCCTTAGCTCGAGTTCAAATCCTGGTCACTACTTTGCATTTAGTTGCTGCTTTTTTCCCCATCTCTCTTTCAAACGCGAGTTGAATTCAGTGATATGATGATCATTGCAAGTTAAAAGTCGAAACAGTGTTTTTGTCCGAATGGGCTTCTGACTGAAATTGCCCCATTACTCATGGCTGAAAATCACTCTTTTTGTTCCAGTTCCAGCTCATTGGCCTTAGTAGATTCTCTAAACTCCTCAGTCTGTGGCTGAAAGATGAGTCGTGCCACTCAAGGTGAGTGAAAACCTACTATCTATTATCTTCCAGAGTGACATAGGAGCCGATGGGTTAAATTCAGCTTGGTACCCAGAGAGAATACATTTCGTTGTGGGATGGCAAATGAAATGAGGCAGGTTCTATAATGGGCAGCTGATCCACAGTGGCAGCATTACAGAGTGGGCTGCGGGCTGCAATTGTACCCCAGTGATTTCAATGGCTTGAAACGATCAGACTTATTGCATGTGGCTCTCCCCCAGCACAGAGTCCTAGTCACACAATATTCCTCTCGTCTCTTCCCTCTGGCTCCTATTCACATCTCAGAGCCTTCTGCACAAGACTACTGCTGTTTATCCACAACTTTTTATTTAACACTCATTTTCACTTTATGCCTCTTTTCTTGCGGTTTTAACCACACCACATTCCTTTCTTCAATTGTTTTATCTTTTCTTCCGTTTGGTTCCTTTCCTGCACCGTTACTATTTTATTCCTTTTGTCTCTTGTGCTGACTTTCTTCCTCACCATCTCGCCTGTGTCTGATCTCAGTCTCTCTCTCTATCCCTCAATCTCTCTCTCCCTTAATCACTCTCCATTCTCTTGTTCTCTCTCCCTCCCCACTCTCCCCACTCGATCTCCCTCCCCCACTCGATCTCGCCCCCCCCCACCACCTCTTGTTTCTCTCTCTCTCTCCCTCTCTCTCTCTCGCTCTCTCTCTCTCTCTCTCTCTCTCTCTCTCTCGTTCTCCCTCTCCTGTCCTGCTGAGTTAACAGGAGTTGAAATGGCCACCAAATGCTCTCTGTAAATTGCTAGGCTTGGTGCACAAAGGGAACAGGATGATGGGAGTGACACCATGGCAATTAGCGGCAGAGTAACCTGCGCTGTGCATTCCGTTCCATTCAGCCTTATTATTCTGCCTCAAGCAATTTGGGTCATTTACCTCTGCCTTATGCGCTTCCACAGAGAGGAGGCCAGCTCTCGCCCAGTATTCAAAACAAAACGCACACGGCCCCAGTGTTCACCTCCCCTCCCCCCCCCCCCCCCCACTGCTTGTTCCACCACCACGGTGTCCACTGGTGGGAGGCACGGCTGCTGGCAAGGGTAACAGCCTTCACACAAAATGTGTCGGGGGCTGAACTGCGAGAATATGGGGTGGTGAGGATGGGATTGTGTCTGTTTCCCCCAGCCTCCCTATTGTGCACACTGCCAAAGCAGTGGCCTGCGTCGGGCAGCCTTTGCCAGCACCCATTACACTGGGGAATGAGTGTTATCCTTGGCACCTTTCATTGTTGTGTATGTGATTGTCACAGTCAATTAACAAAGCACAATTAAAACTCTTTGGCAAATTAACCTGCTCACTGATGGAAGCAGGCACCAGGCAGCAGCTCGCTGGCATGTAATGAGCAGTGAAGGGCCGTGGAGTTGCCTATTCTTTAAGAATACCCGAGGTTTTCCGGGAATTAAATGCTAATTCCTCTGCCCACCCCCCCTCCCCCTCCCCCCCCCCCCCCCCTCCTTACCCACCAAATACCCTGCAGGGGTGAAAACAGAGTAGATGCTGGAATATTGAGCAACAAAAAAAAGTGCTGGAGTGACTCAGCAGGTCAGGTAGCATCTCTGGAGAACATGGACATTTCCCTTCCAACCTAAAACAGAGGTGCTGTCTGACCCTCTGAGTGTCGTTTAGTTTAGTTTAGCAGCACAGCGGGGGAACAGGCCCTTCGACCCACCGAGTCTGTGCCGACCGGCGATCCCCGTACACTAGCACTATCCTACTCACTATGGGCCATTTACAACTTTACCAAAGCCAATTAACCTACAATTTTGTATGACTTCAGCGTGGGAGGAAACCGGAGCACGGGGGAAAACCCATGCAGTCAGAGGGAGAAGGTACAAACTCTGTGCAGACAACGCCCAGAGTCAGGATGGAAGTCGGGTCTCTGGCACTGTTAGGCAGCAACTCTACCGCTGCTCTACCGGGCCACCTGTAGTTACTCCAGCACTTTGTGGGGTTTTTTGCAGGAGACACTTCATATTTTGCTGACTGGGTTTCCCTTTGAACGTTTTACACGTTATAAAAATGAGAGAACAACTAAACGACAAGCAAAACCAATAAAACCAATAGTAGATAACTACATGAACACTTGGAGATATTCACTACTGCCTATGGTTGGGAATCATCGGGTCATGTAATGATCATTCTGATTGGACGAAGGCAGCCTTGACATCAGGAGACTGGACTTGCCAGAAGGCCAATGACAGGGCAGGAGAGAGCAGAGTGCTTGGAAAATAAACACAAAATGTTGGAGTAGTAAGCGAGTTCGGTATTCCGAAAAACACAAGGAATCATGGGATTTGTCAAAGTCACTCTTGGGAGCTGTGCAGCTGCATGGAACAGAGCTGCGTTTCATCCATAAGTCAGGATCGAACCCGGGTCTCCGGCGCTGCACGCGCTGTTGAATTACTACTGGACCGTCCCCGTCTCGTCCCGAGTGTTCCATCCTTGTCCGGGGGCAGCCGGAGATGTCCGGGATGACCCTAGATTGACAGGACACCGGCCCGGAGCAGTGGTGGCCCCAGGCTTACAGCCAGCGCGGAGAAGAAGCGCTAACTCTACTGGTCCGAGCCGGTGTCCCGTCAGTCCAGGGCCGTCGGTTTAACCGGCGGAACAGGCAGGGTTGAGCTGGAGTTAGCGCTTCATCTACACGCTGGCTGTAAGCCTGGGCCGCCACTGATCCGGGCCGGAGTCCCGTCACTCCAGGGTCACCCCGGACATCTCCGGCCGCCACCGGACAGGGATAGGACACCCAGGAGGGGCCGGGGATGGTCCAGTAGCAATTCAACAGCGCTGGAGACCCAGGTTCAATCCTGACTACGGATGAAACGCAGCTCTGTATACATGCAGCAGCACAGCTCCCAAGAAACTTTATCACGAATGACCTGTGACCTGGGCATGCAGAGTTGGAATACTGAACTCGCTTATTCAGTGGGACAGGCAGCAACTCTGGAGAGAAGGAATGGATGACGTTTCAGGTCAAGACCCTTCACAAAGTGCTTGGAGTCAGGGATGGCTGCCCATTCTGATGGACTTGGTGGTCAAGGCTCCTCAGGTCACTGGGGGGACTAAGTCCTGGCACTTGTGGTGGAGGGAAGCAGCCGATCTCCCTGTCTACATATAAACAATCATTCTTAGCAAAATAAAATCTAACAGGAAATGCTGAATGAATTTGCAGAGCTCAGGAATAGCTGTCTCTGGCTATAATCCAGCTCTGATTCCCCAATAGCCTATTTAACAATATGTGGCAATTAAACTAAATGGTTTTCATTTCTTTGATAAACAGTCTTGCTCGTTAACACCCCTGCAGGGTTTACAGTCCTTCAGGACCCTAATAGATCTAGAACCTAACGATTCCTGTTCCCTCATCGGTTTCAACTGGTGAAGTGGAGCAAGGAATTAACTTCCTATTAAAACCCCGTCTTATTCCTTAAAGGTGGAATGCCAGAGATAGTCTGTAATTAAAAGAACAGTTTATACTGTCACACACCATAAATCCAAATTGGTTTCCCTCAGGCAGAAGGGAAAGGGGAGAGGAGAGGAAGAGGGAAAGAGACCGAATAAAGGAAGAGGGCAGGAAATGGAGGGAAAAGGGAGCAGAGGGCAGGAAGAGAACCTGGGGGGGGGGGAAGGGGGGGGGGGGGGGGGAAGAGGAGCACGAGAGGTGAGGGGAGAGGAGGAAAGGAATGGCAGCTGGGGAGGTGAGGGGAGGGTGTTGAAAGATGAAGGGATTAAAGCAGGCACGTGCAGTCAGTGTAGGCAAGGTAGGCACCGCCTACCCAGACTAAAATTATGAAATGGCAATTATTAAATATAAATAATAAAGGCATGGGAGAATTATGCCTATCTAAGAGATCGATCTCTTAGGTAGGCATAATTCTCCGTGCCTTTCGACCGCAGCACGTGCAACACGCGAAGGTCTGTGCAGCCCACGGGCCGTCAGCGCTGCTTGAAGCCGTCAATTTCAAGCGGGGCCGAAGGCAGCTGAAAGCGGGGCTGCAGCCTTTGCAGCACTACGCATGCACAACAGCCTATGCGCATGCGCAGAGCGAGTTTCTTGGCGGGTTTTTCAAATATGGATTGTCATTATTTTAAGAGCATCTTAGGAAACAAAGAGATAAGAATGGAGTTCGTGTACCAATAACGCGGTAAGCAAATTTCTTGTTGCTTTATGTTTTTAAATACCGTATTGCCCGGGGTGGGGGGAGAGCTCCTTTCACAGTGTTTAGGGAGTCTGGCGCGGGGTAAAGCTGCGGGGAGGGCAGGAGCATTGTGAAGGAGGGGATCGGGGCCAGTAACCCAGGCACGGAGCCACCACATTGTGGCCGGGGAGTGAATTAGCTTGGGTGGCTGCGAGTGGCCGCCGGGACCAGACAGCCTCTTCTGCTGGCCCCCGCTCACCTCTGGTAGTGCTCTCCGTCTGTAAAACCTCTCTCCTGCTGCTCGCCAGCCTCACCCATATCAGCCGCTTCCCGCAAATCCTTAAATTCTGACAGAGCGCTCAAGGGACCAATTGAGGTTACTCGGCTGTCAGAATTTAAGGATTTGCGGGAAGCGGCTGACATGATCAAAGCCGGCGAGCGGCAGGTGAGAGGTGTTCAGTCGGAGAGCACTGCCAGAGTTGAGCGGGCCGGCAGAAGGCGCTGAACTGGCGGCCAGTTCTGCTATCCGTGCCCGGAGCGCGGCGGCAGCGGTGAGTGAGTAACTGACATGATCTCCCACCCCCCTCCTTCTCAACACTCCTGCCCTCCCCGCATCTTTAACCCCTGGCACAGACTCGCCACATGCTGTGAAAGGGATCCCTCCAATTGATCCCTTGAATTAGTATTGTTATTCAATAAGATGACAACTGATTCAACGTCCCGGTGTGCTCCCGTTTTTCCCACCATCTCTCCACCTGCCTTCATCCTCCGTCCCCCACCCATTCAGTAATTAAAAAATGAAGGAGATTTGGAAGCCTTGGGAAAATTTAATTGTTACTTATTTTTATTTTTTATGGACAGAATAATCTGCGCATGCGTAGTTTAAGATTTTTTTTTTTAAAGCCGACTGACTGCCTACCTTGAGTAATTACTCACGGCACCTGCCTGGATTAAAGTTACACAGAGTGTTGGGAGTCACTCAGGCAGCATCTGTGGGCGGAATGGACAAGCGGCATTTTTGGTCGGGCCCATTTCTTTAGACGGATTGTGGTGGGGGTGAAAGCTAGAAAAGAGGTGGGGTGGGACAAAGCCTGGCAGTGATGAGAGGAACAGCTGGAAGAAATTAGAGGAGATGTTAGGAAAAAGGGCCAAGGACACGGAAGAATTAATATCTGGATCCTCACCGTGACTTCAAAACACACCACTCTACTCCTCTCCCTATTTCCACACGGCCTCTCTCTAATCCCACTCCTGGTGAGCAGGGTGCCGGCACATTCCCAGTGAGCAGGGACATGTCCCAGTGATCAGGAGCGTTCCCAGTGAGCAAGGGTCAGGGACATTCCCAGTGAGCAGGGACGTTCCCGGTGAGCAGAGACGTTCCCAGTGAGCAGGGGGCAGGGACATTCCCAGTGAGCATGGACGTTCCCAGTTGAGCAGGGACGTTCCCAGTGAGCGGGGGCAGGGACATTCCCAGTGAGCAGGGGGCAGGGACATTCCCAGTGAGCAGGGACGTTCCCATTGAGCAGGGACGTTCCCAGTGAGCGGGGGCAGGGACGTTCCCAGTGAGCAGGGACGTTCCCATTGAGCAGGGACGTTCCCAGTGAGCAGGGACATTCCCAGTGAGCAGGGACGTTCCCATTGAGCAGGGACATTCCCAGTGAGCAGGAACGTTCCCAGTGAGCAGGGGGCAGGGACATTCCCAGTGAGCATGGACGTTCCCAGTGAGTAGGCTCACGGATGTTCCCAGTGAGCAGGGAAGTTCCCAGTGAGCAGGGGGCAGGGACATTCCCAGTGAGCATGGATTTTCCCAGTGAGCAGGGACGTTCCCAGTGAGTGGGGGCATGGACATTCCCAGTGAGCATGGACGTTCCCAGTGAGCAGAGACGTTTCCAGTGAGCAGGGGGCAGGGACATTCCCAGTGAGCATTGACGTTCCCAGTGAGCAGAGACGTTCCCAGTGAGCAGGGGGCAGGGACATTCCCAGTGAGCAGGGACGTTCCCAGTGAGCAGGGGGCAGTCAAGCTCCAGACTCGCCGGCTGCGGTCAGACGACTGTGGAGGACTAGTCTCACAGGGTGCCATGGTCTACGGCGATGCCTACGCGGAGCGAGTGGCCAGAGCCTGGAGGTTGAGTTGGAGCCCCTGTGGAGGAGGTTGGGCAGAGGACAAAGACAAGGTCGAGTCGGGTCGAGTCGAGTCGAGGAGGGAGCTTCGTGGACGAGCTCGGGCCGAGGTGGACAGGCTGTGTCGCCGAGGACAAAGGGGAACCCAGCATGGGGAGCCGCTGGAACCAAGGGGATTACAGCGCCAGAGACCCGGGTTCGATCCTTACTACACGTGCTGTCTGTGTGGAATTTACATGTTCTCCCTGTGACCACATTGGGTTTTCTCCGGTTGCTCCGGTTTCCTCCCACATTCCAAAGATGTGCAGGTCTGTAGATTAATTGGTCTCTATAAATTGTCCCTAGTGTGGTAGATAGTGGTAGCGTACAGGATGATCGCTGGTCGGCGTGGACTCAGTGGGCCACAGGACTTGTTTCCACTCTGTATCCCTAAAGTCTAACGATTAAAGGTTCAAGGAAGTGTCTCACCCCCTCCTTCCTGAGGGCTGCAAAGTTTGGGCAATACATACTGGCCATTATTCCCAAAGAATGGTGTAAAAAGGCAAATGAGGTGCTAATAATTCTTGCTTTTTTCCCCCCAAGTGACGCTGCATAATGAGCAAGCGAGGAATGAATGAAATATAGAGGAGCAGTAATGACCAATCTTGGGAGAGTGCAACGAACTTAAAGCATTGCGCAGTTTATATCCATCCACGTTCACTTAGCGCCTGGAAGTTAACGTGTTTAGCACAAAGTGTGCGGATAAAACAGTGCAAGGATAAAACTGGCAAAGAGAACTGAAGCGACCCGCAAACGGGGATTGATTGCTTTTCCCCTAACCGAACATCGAGAAGAGTAATACAGTTTGGTCCAGATGAGCAAAGCAGCAATAAATTTGAACCATGAGCTGCCGGTGTCAACGTTTGACTTCGATCGATGCGACACATTCCTTTTGTCTTTTACACAGTGTAATCGACAATATCAAAATGTATGCCGTGTCTCAACTCAACTACCTGCTATCGATTAATTCAACTAGAAAAATACACAAGAGTGCAGGTTTAAGAGAGCAAGGGGATCTGTTTCATGCCTGTTAGGCAGCAGGAGACAGAGCCAGTATTCAGAATGAAGTAGGACAAATGGAAGGAGAAATCTGGCAGGGCCCCCCACTGAGTTTTTAAATTGAAATGAATTGCAAACAGGACTGTATGTAATGAAACGTCTTGCTCAGTGGATGGTTGGGATGTGTGGGGGTGGGGGGGGGGGGGGGGGGGGGGGGGGGGGGAGGGGGTGGTGGCCATGGAAGATGGGCTCCTGTCAGTCTCATTTTAAATCACCTTACTCCCCTTCACTCATCTTCCCCAGGACCAATCTTCACCTGGTCCAATGACCAGTAACACATGTCCATCTGTGATCATGGGCCCATTAATGGCGACATACAGTAAATTGATTGTTAGCCCACTGATATCTGCATTGCCCAAAATTCCACTTCAAACAACCCTCGGCCATCCAAGAGGTCTATCTGCTACTTGAAGGATGCCTCCTAGAGCACAGGTGTAACATACAGTGAGCCCATAGTCATGAACATTCAGAAGGTAGGAGGCCACTTACTACCCAGAGTTATCGCACGTCCCAATCTTTGGTGCGTGTCCCTGCAGATACCACATCAAGTGCTCACCAACTACCTTATAAATTAAATCATGAAATAAATTATAAACTAATTTGATAAAATTAAAATAAATCATAAAAGAAAAAGGGCCACAAACCAAAAAGTCACGTAATCTTTTTCACCAGAGATGCTGCCTGACGAGCTGAGTTACTCCAGCGTTTTGTGTCTATCTTATAAATGTAAAATGTAACAGGAGTGTCTGATTCTACCATCCCTCCAGTGAGTTCCAGACCTTCATCAACTTCTGGGTGAAAAACCTTCTCAACCCTCCTCAAACTCTTCCACCAATGTTCTTATTCCCACACTATCCTACATCACTTTGGTCAGGGGTCCGCTCCTAACTATCCTCAATTGATGTCCATTACAATTGTAAACATCTGAAGAACCTAAGAAACTGCCGTTGGTACATGGCACCTGAAGCAAGCTCCATCTTTCATTTAGAGTTGATCCTTGCCTCAACACCATCTCTGCCACTGAGTCCTGGAACACCCCCTCTGTACTCATCTCACCAGCCATTAAAAGCCCTGATGACTGTTATCTTTTCCTTCCTGCCACCTTCCATTGGAGTCCATGGGCTTTAACTTCCCCGTTCCCGCAGCTTCCTGGGCCTTGTCAAGATTCATAACAGATTCTATCTTCAGCAGTGCTCCATCTCACCAACACAAAAAGTCCAATAGAGTCAGTCATGGTGTTCCCTTAAGTCCAGGCTATCAATAACATGTGATTTTCTAACCACTGATGAACGCCAACCTGCAGAATTCTTCCAGCATTTCTTCCTCATCCAGTGTCACATTTGTCGGCTTTTAGTCACTCTGTCTATCCCCTTCTCCCATTTTAAGCAAGCAACACAGTGCACAGCGGTAGAGTTATTGCCTTACACGCCAGAGATCAGGGTTCGATCCTGACTGCGGGTGCTGTCCATACGGAGTTTGGACATTCTCCCTGTGACTGCGTGAGTTTTCCCCGGGTGCTCCGATTTCCTTGGACATCCCAAAGATGTGCAGGTTTGTAGGTTAATTAGTTAATGTAAATTGTCCCTAGTGTGTAGGATTGAACTAGTGTGCGGATCATTGCTGGCCAGCGCGAGCTCGGTGGGCTGAAAGGCCAAGTATACATGGATTTTATGAAAGATTTTGGCAAGGATTCACATTGCAGGTTGGTTAACAACATACGGGACGATTGCATCCAAAGGAGAGTGATGAACTTGGATCCTAAATTGTCTCAATAACTGAGGATTTCAACCACGTATGGGCTGCATGAATGGACTTCCATAAGCTCAGCACTTCCTCAATTAACATCAAGCACAAGGAACAGCAGATACTGGTTTACAAAAAAAAGCGCAAAGTGCTCGGGGAACTCAACGGGTTTAGTTTAATTTATTGCCACATGTACCGAAGTATGGTGAAAAGCTTTTGTTCGTGCTAACCAGTCAGCGGAAAGACTATACATGATTACAGCGTACAGATACATGGTAAAGGGAATAATGTTTAGTGCAAGATAGAGTCCATTAAAGGTAGTTTGAGGGTCTCCTTTTTTTTTTTTTTTATTTTTATTTTATTAGAAGTAAGTACAGCAATATGGCACCAAGGTGCCTAATATATATTGGCATATTACATTTTATGTACAGCTTCTTATTTTTTTATTTTTTTAATAATGAAAAAGAAAAAGAGAAAGTAGAAAATAAAAGATAGAGAAACATGTGATATATAGTGTGCGAGAAAGAAAAAAGCGTGAAAAAAGAAAGTTGAGAATGAAAAAGAAAAAAAAGAAATGAAGTGTAGAAAGTAAGAGATTAAGGAGATCGTTATCTATCTTCTTGACCATCCCTCACCCAAATCCTGAAACAATTAGCTTCTACGGTTTTGTTGTATGTTATGCTTCCAAAAAATCGACAAATGGAGACCAACTCGTTAAAAATTGGTCTGATTTATCTATTAGGAGGAATCGCATTTCCTCAAGATGTGCGGTGTCCAACTTGTTTGAAATCCACATTTTAAGCGTTGGTATGGTTGTTATTTTCCAAAAGTTAAGTATACTTTTTTTGCCGTTATTAACCCATAATTTAAAAATATATTTTGAGATGAGTTCAGTTTATTCCCATCTTCCATTACTCCAAATATAATCATTTCAGTATTAGGTTCCATTTTAATCTTAAATAATTTTGTAAATATTTCAAAAACTTCACTCCAGAATTTATAAAGTTTTATGCAGGGGACAAAAGAGTGTGTTATAGTTGCGTTTTGGGATAGACATTTATCACAAATGGGGGAAGTATATGGATAGAATTTATTCAGTCTAGTTTATGAGTAATATAATCTATGTAAAATTTTAAATTGAATTAAATTATGTCTTATATATACACAAATGTTCGATTAATGTATCAAATACTTTTCCCATGTTTCCTTCTTAATTTTTATCATTAATTCTCGTTCCCACTTCTCTAAGTGTCTCTGTCGATGGTAAATCTATATTTAAAATACTATTGTATAAATATGATATTAATTTCTATGAGTCAGCCTTAATGTTCATTGCTTCTTCCAATGGCTCTGAAGTTATGTTTTGATATCTTTGTATGTATTTCTTCATGAAGTCACAGATCTGAAGATATTTAAAATATTGGTTATTTTTCAGTTTAAATTTTAATTGTAGTTGTTGGAATGATAACAGATTTCCCATTTCATACATATCCCCCATCCTTTTAATTCCCATTCTTTCCCATTGATTATATATTTTATCAATAGGAGATGGTTTAAATTCACTATTGGCATTAACAATGATAGGTTTCTTAATTTTAAGGATAATTTTATTTGTTTCCAAATTCTTATTGTATAATTGGGTTATTCTTATATATCAGTTTTATCGGGGAGAAGAGGATCGCTCCTATGTTACAAGGAGAACAGTCCTCTTTCTCCATTCTTATCCATTCTGTCTGTTGGGTAGAACTGTCCAACCAGTAAATTATATTTTTAATATGCACTGACCAATAATAATACAAAAAGTTCGGAAGTGAAAGTCCCCCAATATCTTTTGGTTTGCACAGATGTTTTCTTTGGATTCTATGTGATCTATAATCCCAGATAAAATTGGTAATATTAGAGTCTAATGTTTTTTAAGTTTTTTGGTATATATCATGGTATAGATTGAAATAGGTATAATATTTGTGGTAAAAAGATCATTTTTATAGCATTTATTCTGCCTATCAATGATAACAGAAGTGTTTTCCAGAATTTAATAAAGGCATAAAATTAGCATTAAATAATGCTTGGTATACCCAAATTTGAATACCCAAATACTTACATTTTTCTGTTGCAATTTTAAAGGAGAATTTTAATAGGTGTGTAGATTCTTGAGGTTTTAACGTCATGATTTCACTTTTATTCCAATTTATTCTGTATCCAGAAAAAGAACCAAATTCCTCTATTAAATTTAATAAGTTTGGTATACTCGTTTGTGAGTTTGTAATATATGAAAGTATATTGTCTGCATATAATGAAATTTTATTATTTGAGTCCCTAGAATTATATCCCTGAATATTCGGATGACTTCTTATACTTTCAGCCAGGGGCTCTATCATAAGGGCGAATAGCAGAGGTGATAAGCATATCCCTGCCTATTGCCTCTCGATAAAATAAAATTTTGCAGATAACATATTATTGGTTAATATTCTTGCCGTCGGTTTATCGTATAGTAATTTTACCCATTCAATAAAATTCTCTCCCATATTACATTTTTGCAATACTTTATATAAATACTGCCACACTACCTGATCAAATGCTTTCTCTGCGTCCAGAGAAACAATTGATATATCTTCTTCCTCCGTTTTATGTGAATACATTATATTAAACAGGCGTCTCAAATTATTAAATGAATGTCTCCAATAAGGTATATTGTATCCCAGAACCGTTCTCTGGTTGTTGGTAGGAAGGTTCAGTTGCCTGATAACAGCTGGGAAGAAACTGTCCCTGAAACTAAAGGTGTGCGTGTGCACACTTCTGTGCCTCTTGTCTGATGGGAGGAGGAGGAGCAACCAGGATGAGACACATCCCTGATTATGCTGGTGGCCTTGCTGAGGCAGCGTGAAGTGTTAATTGAGTCAATGGAAGGGAGGTTGGTTTGTGTGATGGTCTAAGCTGTGTCCACAATTCTCTGCAATTTCTTGCAGTCTTGAATGCAGCTGTTCTAAAACCATGTTGTGATGCGTCCCGACAAAATGCTTTCTACAGCGCATCTGTAGAAGTTGGTGACAGTTGTTGGGGGCATTGCCGAACTTCCTAAGCCTTCTAAGGAAGTTGAGGCGTTGATATGCTTTCTTGGACGTTGCTTCGAAGTGGTTGATACAGGACAAGTTGCTGGTGATATTCTTAGGAACTAAAAAGTCAGGCAGCATCCAGGGAAAACCTGGATAGGTGAGGTTTTGGGTTCGGGAAGTAGGGAAGGATCCTACCTCTACAGGCAAGAGTTCCAAACCCTCACTACTCTCTGAGTGAAGAAGCATAACCTAAGCTGGAACCTAAGCTATTGGTGCTATTTTTGCAAGCAGTTCAAAAGACACCAACTCAACAACATACTCCTCATTACTACTGGACTGAAATGTCAGCTAAGACTATTTTTGTTTGCTCTGTATGAATTAGATGAGAATGTAGGTACCGTTATTAGTAAGTTTGCAGATGACACCAAAATTGGTGGTTTACTGGAATGTGACAGTGCGGGAAGGGGGTGGCACCGCGGCGAGTTGCTGCCTTACAGCGTCAGAGACCCGGGTTCGATCCCGACGACTGGTGCTGACTGTATGGACTTTGTACATTCTCCCTGTGACCGCATAGGTTTTCCCCAGGTGCCCCAGTTCCCTCCCACACTCCAGAGGTGCGGGTTTGTAGGTTAATTGGCTTCTGTAAATTGTAAATTGTCCTTAGTGTTCAGGATAGAGCTAGTGTACGGAGTGATCCCTGGATGGCCTGGACCTGGTGGGCCTGTTTCCATGCTGTATCTCTAAAGTGAAGAAGGTTGTCCAAGGTTATAGCAGGATTTTATTTATCTGGGAAAGTGGGCAAGAAAATAGCTGATAATAACTTAATTCAGACAAGTGTGAAGTGACACATACAGTGCCTTATCTAATGTTTGGGACAAAGACCCATCATTTATTTATTTGCCTCTACTCCACAATTTGAGATTTCTAATAGAAAGTAATTACATGTGGTTAAAGTCCACATTGTCAGATTTTATTAAAGGCCATTTTAAAACATTTTGGTGTCACCATGTAGAAATTACAGCTGTGTTTATACATAGTCCCCCCATTTCAGGGCACCATATTTTTGGGACACATGGCTTCACGGGCGTTTGTAATTGCTCAGGTGTGTTTAATGGCCTCCTCCATGCAGGTATAAGAGAGCTCTCAGCACCTAGTCTTTCCACAAATCTTTCCATCACCTTTGGAAACTTTTATTGCTGTTTATCAACATGAGGACCAAAGTTGTGCCAACGAAAGTCAAAGAAACCATTATGAGACCGAGAAACAAGAATGTTTGGAACATCATTAAGAAGAAAGAGAGCACTGGTGAGCTTACTAATCGCAAAGGGACTGGCAGACCAAGGAAGACCTCCACAGCACGACAGAAAAATTCTCTCTATAATAAAGAAAAATCCCCAAACACCTGTCCGACAGATCAGAAACACTCTTCAGGAGTCAGGTGTGGATTTGTCAATGACCCCTGTCCGCAGAAGACTTCCTGAACAGAAATACAGAGGCAACACTGCAAGATGCAAACCACTGGTTCGCCACAAAAATAGGATGGCCAGGTTATAATTTGCCAAGAAGTACTTAAAAGTGCAACCACAGTTTGGGAAAAAAGTCTTGTGGGCAGATGAGATGAAGATTAAGTCATATCAGAGTGATGGCAAGAGCAAAGTATGGAGGAGAGAAGTAACTGCCCAAGATCCGAAGCATACCACCTCATCAGTGAAACACGGTGGTGGGGGTGTTATGGCCTGGGCATGTATGGCTGCTGAAGGTATTGGCTCACATATCTTCACTGATGATACAACTGCTGATGGTAGTAGCTTAATGAATTCTGAAGCGTAAGACACATCCTATCTGCTCAAGTTCAAACAAACGCCTCAAAATTCATTGGCCAGTGGTTCATTCTACAGCAAGACAATGATTCCAAACATACTGCTAAAGTAACAAAGGAGTTTTTCAAAGCTAAAAAATGGTCAAATCTTGAGTGGCCAAGTCAATCACGCAATCTGAACCCAATTGAGCATGCTTTTTATATGCTGAAGAGAAAACTGAAGGGGACTAGCCCCCAAAACAAGCATAAGCTAAAGATGACTGCGGGAAGATGGCGGCGCGCATGGTCGCAGCGGCTCACGGCTCTCCGTCTCGATGTTCTTTTTTGTTGTTTTTGTACGTTTCACTGTTTGCGTACGTCTTCACTATCGGTTACATAGCGTCGCAGAAACTGTGCACCTTATTCCCCCTCCCCCTTTTAGTTTTTTACACTGAGTAGGAGCAGCTTTTAATCTCATTGTACATGTGTATAGTGACAATAAAAAGGCATTCATTCATTCATTCAATACAGGCCTGGCAGAGCATCACCAGAGAAGACACCCAGCAACGGGTGATGTCCATGAATCACAGACTTCAAGCAGTCATTGCATGCAAAGGATATGCAACAAAATACTAAACATGACATTGCTGTGTCCCAAACACGATGGTGCCCTGAAATGGGGGGGGGTAAGTTGTGAGACTATGTATAAACACTGCTGTAATTTCTACATGGTGAAACCAAAATGTATACAAATGGCTATTAAAATCTCACAATGTGCACTTTAACCACATGTGATTTTTTTCTATTACAAATCTCAAATTGTGGAGTACAGAGGCAAATAAATAAATGATGGGTCTTTGTCTCAAACATTATGGAGGGCACTGTATTAGGAAGTTAAACCAGGGCCATATATACACGGTGAATGGCAGGGCCCTGGGGAATATTGTTGAACAGAGAGGCTTGGGGTACATGGTTCCCTGAAAGTGATCACAGAGGTAGACAGGGACGTATGGAAGGCCTAGGAGATGCGAGCATTCATCGGTCGAGTATAAGAGTTGCAAAATGTTATAGTTGTTCAAAATGTTGGTTAGACTGCATTTGAAGAAATGTGTGGGCAGTTCTGGTCATCAGACTACTTAAAAGATGTGATTAAGCTTGACAGGGTGCAGTAAAGATTCACAAGGATGTTGCCTGGAATGGAAGGTCTGAGTTATCAGGAGAGATTGGATAGGTTGGGTTTGTTTTCCCTGGAGCAAAAGAGGCTGAGAGGTGACATGTTGGAAATATATCAAATTATGAGAGGCATAGAGAGAGTAGATAGCCAGAGTCTGTTTCCCAGAGGGTCTCTAACAACATACTCTTCTGGCATTGGCTTAAGCTGAGAGGACAGGGGGGGGGGGGGGGGGTAAAATCAGAGGGGTACATTTTTCACACAACAAGAAGTTGGTACATGGAATAAGCTGCCAGAGGCAGGAAGAGGAACAACCTTTAAACCACATCCGTACAGGTCCTTGAATGAGCACGTCACAGAGAGATATGGAATTCATGCAGGCAAGTGGAATTAGTGTAGATGGGCAAAATGATCAGCATAGACAAGGTGGGACAAAGGACCCTTTGCTGTGCTCTACAACTGTAGGATTCCATTATAGTTTCAGGTCTGGATATTTAACCCAAAAAACTCCTGACTCAAAGGAGAGAACTCCATTCACTGCAAATCAGGGAAGAGTCTGAAATGGCAGGAGTGGGGGGTGGGGGTGGGGGGGTGGGGGGGGGGGGGGGTGAGGTAGCCAGGAGAAGAAAAATCTGTAGGAAGAAAAGAAGGCGGCAGGTTTAATTTAATTCCCCCCCCCCCCCCACACAGTCCCATCGTGTAACTGCAAACAGAATGCGTGTGGCATTAAGGGAGGCTGCAGGAGTGCCCGGTGAAGTGTGAATGAATTATCACGCAGAAGGAAATGTCTCCCATTTATCAACACACTGCCTGCACTGGCAGCTCATATTTCACCCAAGTCAAAACCCTCCAACTCAGTGAGGGCGGCCTACTCACTCACTCACCCAGCCACTCGGAGATCTGGACGAGAGAACAAGCGAAGTACAACCCTGCTCCCCAACCCATAAGGAGAGGAAGATAATTGGAATAACCAGCTTGCACGCAACAAACACTTCAGCCCTGGTAAACAGAACAAAAGTGATTTTGCAGACAAATTAATACAGCACAACAAAGCCTTTCTCATGGGTGGACGGCCATTTATCCAATTTGTTCCCTGTTGAAGTACTGACAGCATCTCCGGAAATCTCATCTCCAGCACAGGATAGATGGACTGTGTAATAGACTGACGAAATCACTGTGTGAGTGGAAGGTGCCATTGGTCTATGCTCCTCCTGCATGTATCCCCAGGGAGTGTGTCTGCACTGCACCACATTATTATGCCAGGGGACCATTGCAACACAAGGTGGCAGCCATGCAGCGGCAACAGAAAAAAAAAACGCAGTTGCTGGAACACTGCGATAAAAACCAAAGAACTCTGGAGATACTCAGCAGTGGTATTAACTGAAGCATTAACCCTGTTTTTCTCTCTCCACGGACGCTGCCTGGCCCATTGATCGATTCCAGCATTTTTATTTCTGTGGGCTGTTCATTGCAGATTAACATGGCTGATTCATTCGCTCTGGCTTCTAAGCCTTTGGTTATAGGGTTCAAGCCACATTTTAAACAGAATGGTCCAGACTTGCATACACTTGTAGTGGGAGAGGGAATGAATGACTGCAAATTAACTGTTCACTAATTATGCCAAAGGTGGTACTACAGCAGTAGAGTTGCTGCCTTACAGCGCCTGAGACCCCGGGTTCGATCCCGACTACGAGTGCTGTCTTTACGGATGTTTTACATTCTCCCTGCATGGGTTTTCCCCGGGTGCTCCGGTTTCAAGGATGTGTAGGTTAATTGGCTTCTGTAATTAATCCCTAATGTGTCGGATAAAACCAGGGTGTGGGTGATAGCTTGTTGGTGCAGACTCAGTGGGCCGAAGGGTCTGTTTCCATGTTATATCTCTAAACAAACCTCTGAACTAAACGTGATAGTTTCAATACAAACCGAACTGCAGATGCTGGAATCCTGTACAGAACACGAACTCTGTTGACAAGGATGACTTCATCATCGCACGCGTCAGAGTCGCACAGCGTGGAAACAGGCCCTTCAGCCTAACTTGCCCACACCAACCAACATGTCCCATCTACACTAGTCCCATCTGCTCGCATTTGGCCCATATCCCTCCAAACCTGTCCTATTCACGTATCTGTCTAATTGTTTCTTAAACATTGCAATAGTCCCTGCCTCATCTACCTCCTCTGGAAGCTCATTCCACACCCCTACCATTCTCCGTATAAAAAATTGACCCCTAAGATTCCTATAAAATATTTCCCCTCTCACCTTAAACCCATGTCCTCTGGTTCTTGATTCCCCTACTCTGGGCAAGAGACTCATTGCGTCTCCCCAATTTATTCCTCTCATGATTTTGTCTCATGACCTCCATAAGATCACCCTTCATTCTCCTGCGCTCCAAGGAATAGAGTCCCAACCTGCTCAACCGCTGCCTACAGCTCAGACCCGTAAGTCCAGGCAACATCCTCGTAAATCTTCTCTTCACCTTTTCCAACTTGACAAAATCTTTCCCGTAACGTGGTGCTCAGAACTGAACACAATATTCTAAATGCGGCCTCACCAATGTCTTGGGGATCATGACAGAAGCCTCCTCGTGGCGATCCCTGGAAGCGACGACACGATGCACTCTGTGACAGGTCAGGCAACAATTCTGTCAACAAGTTGGACGACGACAGAAGCCAACAGCGAGCTATACATAGTCTGAACGAACCAATGTCTTGTATAACTGCAAACCTCCCAACTTCCATACCCAATACTCTGACAGAAGGACAAAAGCCTTTTTTGACCACCCTATCTACCTGTGAGGCCATTGTAGAATCCACTAACTCTCACGACCGAAAGTAAGGGACAAGCAACACCAAGCTTTGCCAAACGCCTTGTGCCTCATTTAATAAATATCTGCTCAACCTCCTCGTGTACAGATCAGCCCGTTATGCCCTCTGGCCTCGGAGTTTGAATCTCAGCTCTTGACCCTCACGTGACGCTCCGCCCTTAGCCACCGAGTCACACAAGGTGGCAACTGCCCGGCTTTGTCCTGCCCCGAACCGGTCTGGCAGATTGATTTTACGGCCTGATCTCGTCTGGTACTGCAGTGTTGGAGGTTTCTGACATGAAGTGTTCATGTCCTGTGACTTACCCGCTCGGTGAGTGAGGTTGTGGGTTGGTTTCCGACATATGCTGGCTTTAACCGATTGATGGATACAGTGTCTGTTTCTCCGTTCGGATTGATTACGAAACTCGTGGGTAGGCGTTGGATGACTTGGTGGGGGCCATCGTATGCTTCCTGAAGAGGACGGCGGACGACGTTGTGTCGGGCCAAAACATGCATGCAGCTTTGGAGATCTGCAGGCACGTGGACCATTGCAGGGGTTTGCCGCATCGCTGTTGGCCTGAGTAGCTGCATAGTTCGCCGTAATCGATCGACATACCTGTTTGGGTCATAGGATCAGTCCGTGGGAATTGGTTTGACAAATTCGCCGGGCAGCTTCGAAGTTGTGCCGTAAACTATTGCCGCCGACGAACATCCTCGGTCTGCTTTCACCGCTGTACGATTGCCAAGCAGAAGCAGAGGCAACCGTTCACTCCAGTTTGACGCGTCTCCTCCGACTGCCAGAGCAGCTTTCAACTGGCGATGGAACCGTTCAATCAGGCCGTTCGCTTGTGGATGATACGCCGTCGTTCGAATCCGGTTCGTACCCAAAAGGTTGGTTAGTGTTTGATATCATTGTGCCGGTAAGACGGAGTTATTAGTCGCGGAAATTGTTTCAGTAATTCCTGATATGGGCCGGTGCTGGGTTGGAGGCTGGTAAATTGTGAGATAGTCATTGCCAGGTGGCAGATGGCGTCAAATCCTTAGGATTAAGGAGCACGTCCTCGCCTTCGCATGCGATACTTTCTGGAAGATGAGCTGCTAGGCACCCAAATATTTATTGTTGGCTCGTGACTTTGAGGGAGTGAAATCGAGCTTCTAGTATTGAAAACCACACTTTTGCGTTGGTTGGAAAAGACACTGGGACGAGGAGTTTTACTTCTTCGACTAACACTGCGTCACTTCTATCGTCGTACATTTCGTAAGTAAATTGAAGGTTGCGTGTTGCGTGAGGTCACCAGTTGTAGAATCCACTAAATCGCACGACCAAAAGTAAGGGACAAGCGACACCAAGCTTCGCCAAACACCTTGTGCCTCATTTAACAAAAACATCCTCAGACTCCTCTTGTACAGACAAGCCCATTATGCCCTCTGACCTCGGGGTTTGAATCTCAGCTCTCGACCCTCACGTGACGCTGCTTGTTGCTAGGCAACGGGAACAAGCTGTACCTACAAACCACGTGGGCCTGAAGTCGCCACACCATCTTCAATGAACTATGTACCCATACTCCAAAAGCTGTCTGCTCCACAACACTGCCCAGAGCCCTAGCATTCACTGTGTAGGTCTTGCCCATGTTGGACATAGCAAAGGTATAGCAATAGTAAACTGCCAGGACCCAAAACCAATCCCGGCAGAACCCAACTAGCTATTCCCTCCCAAACACAAAACCACATATTCCTTCCTATTCTCTTTTTAATCTCTCCATCAAACAGTTCCCAATTATCATTACATTCACCCCAATACTATGCCCCCTAATTTTGTTTCATTAACTCTGTATGAAACCTTATCCAAAGCCGCCTTTAAATTCCAAAACACCCTATCTGCCAATTCCCCTCTAAGTTATTCCATTGATGAATTGCAAAAAACACTAACAGATGTCTCTTTTATAAATCCATGTTGACTCCACCTATTCTTTCTTTCATTTTAACTTTCTTTTTTATGCATCCTTTACAAAAAAATAAAGTTAAAGAAATTAGGGAAAAAAAATTGGTCAACTGCATTGTTCAGGGTAAGAGAGGTTATTTGATGGTAATTAAAACCTCTAGAATCAACTTAAAGAGCATACTGAAATGAATAAGCCTTGACCTTCATAGAGGCATTAGGTCTATAAATACTGGAGATGGTTAAGGGCATCACGTTCCCGGCGTAAATATTTTCAACACTCTTTTCTGATCCGAACACGTCGACGTCCAAGGCCAAGAAGGCACACCAATGCCTCTATTTCCTCAGAAGTCTAGTCACCGATTACTTTTTACAATTTCTAGATACACATCGGTGGTGCATCCTACTCGGATGCATCACAACTGGGCTTGGCAACTCTTCTGCCCAAGGCCACAAGAAACTGCATAGAAATGTGCATGAGGGAACTGCAGATGCTGGTTTAAATCATGGATGGACACAAAATGCTGGAGTAGGGACCTGCAACATCTCTGGAGAGAAGGAATGGGTGACGGGTTGAGACCCCTCTTCAGACTTGGTCTCGACCCGAAACGTCAACCATTCCTTCTCCCCAGAGATGCTGCCTGTCCCGCTGATTTACTCCAGCAAATTGCAGAGACTTGTGAATGCATCTCAGTCAATCACACAAACCAACCTCCCCTCCATTGACTCCATCTACATTTCATGCTACGTCAGGAAATCAGTCAATATTATCCTTGGCATGCATGACAATAATAAACCAATCCCAATACAATGCAAGCACAGCTCATTCTCACTGTTCAGCACAGGTGGATTGGGAGTCAAAGAGTGAGACCACATTGCAGCTCCATTTGTAGAGCAATGGGACATCCATCCACTCGACACCTACCCAGCCGAGTAATGACTGTTATCAGGCAACCGAACCATCCTACCAACAAGTAGAGAGCAGTTCTGAACTACTATCTACCTCATTGGAGGCCCTCAGACTATCTTCGATCTGACTTTACTGGGTTTTATCTTACACTAAACATTATTCCCTTTATAATATATCTGTATACTGTTGATGGCTCAATTGTAATCGTACTGTATTTCCGTTGACTGGTTAGCTTGCACAAGAACTTTTCACTGTTCCTGAGTCCACGTGACAATAAACTAAACTCAAACTGAAACAAACTCCAATATCTCAGGCATTGTTTCCTCGGCGCCCTTGTTTTAAATGCGCATCTTGCCCAGATGATGATGATGATGAAGTTGTTTCCAACTTGTGCAGACAAAGGGGTTAGAACTGTAGTTCACTGTTATTTTACAGTAAGTTTTGGCCCATTGGCAAGTGCATCTTCAACATCAATCAGCAATTGTTTCCACTATGGGGCCCCACTGCTCTTCATCAAAACATCTAGCGGTCCTGTAAGCGGGGAATTGTAGCCTATAGCTCCCTTGAATCATTTCTGAATTTCTAATATGAAATAAATAAAACAAATAAGATCAGAGAGAGCCACTTGGGAGGGCCTGCCAGTTGTGTTCCCACATCGAACGACCTAATGAGGTTTCATTAGCAAAATCGTATATTTTCGAGGGTTTTAGGCAGGGGTACAATTTGCTTTCTTCAGGATTAATTGGGCAGTTCTCATTGAATGCTTTCTGCTCAAAATAATAAGATGTTTGCCAAGGCAGCCTGAATCCCATCCAATTAGACCGAGCCTTTTATGTACTCGTTCAAAGTTCCCAACGTACCGAGCTCGCATCAGAGTCAGTGCTGAATGTCGACATGGTTAACTCTTGCTTCAAAGTGCGAGTACTTGAGAGAAACCTTCCTCATTGTCACACACTGCACTGGGAGAGGGATAGGAGATTACGGGTGGATGCCTTCAAATGATTCAGACAAAACGCATGAGAACCGGTAAACCACTTCTTTCATGCTGTATATACCATTAACTCGCCTTTAGATTTTTATTTAACGGAGAGTAATTTATTTCTTGCTTGTGATCTTGTAAATCAGTGGGATCCAAAGGGTTGTCCAAGGTTTAGAAGGAAGCAACAAAGATGACCTTGACATTTTTTTCTGCAGGTTAAAATAAATTGACTTCTACTTTCCAATCAAGTGCCATTTTATTCCGAACCTCACTCATGCAGAAGCTGAACTGCACCAGCCAGAGTGGCAAATCAAAGAGAGCTCCCCCTGGGTTCTCAGCAGGGAGTTTGAGCCGACAGCCAGAAGCTTCCCTTGTGGTTGATAATGCACGGACCAAGGCTGTGTTCCACTGCGCTCACAGGACCACAGATCTGGATCAGGGGCTGAGGCATCCTGCGGGAGTCCAGGACATTGCACCGCTGCCTGGTTTGGGAACAGCTCCATCCAAGACCACAAGAAGTTGTGGACGTAGCCCTGAGCATCACACAAACCAATCACCCTCCCTACGACTAAACGTTGTGTTTCTGTTTGGTTCAGTTGCGTTCTTGCCCTGCTGGACTGTTACACTGACGTTCAGGACCAACACGAACGACAGCACCTTATGTCAATGCTGCAGCGTCTAGTGTACATCACGGCGTCCAACTGCATCCAGCCATGGCTCTGTACTCCATTTACACCTTCTCTCTCATCACCTTCTGTATATCTGGGAGTCCCCATTAAGGATTATTGAGGATGTTCGCAGGACTTAATGGACTAAGTTTTAAGGACAGGCTGAGAAGGCTAGGACTTTGAAGAATTCCTTTGAGCGTAGAAGACTGAGCAGTGATCTTCAGGAGGTGTATACAATGATGAGGGGTGTTGATAAGGTGACTTCACGCAGTTTTTTTCTCAAGAAAGGAGTAAAAAGTAAAGGGCGCAGGTGTAAGGCAAGAGAAAGATTTAAAATAGAACTGAGGGGGCATCATCTACACTTAGAGGGTAGTGTCTATATGGAAGCAGTTGCCAGAGGATGTGGTTGATGCAGGTACAATAACCATGTTTAAAAGACATTCGGAAGGCACGTGGATAGCAAAGGTTGAGAGGTGCATGTGCCAAATAGGGGAAAATGGGACCAACTTAGATGAGCATCATGGTCAGTATAGACGAGGTTGGCTGAAGGGCCCATTTCTCTGCTGGATGACGCTATGACTGTGTCCCCACAAGTGAAAACTCACACTGGCACATTCCAAGATGCAGGAGTACATGCTCAGAATAAAAGGACATATCTTTAGAAAGAGGAGGAGGAATTTCTGTAGTCGGAGGGCAGTGAATCTGTGGAATTCACTGCTACAGACGGGTGTGGAGCCCAAGTCAGTTGGTATTTTCAAAGCGGACATTGACAGGTTCTTGATTAGTAAGGGTATCAAAGGCTGTGGGGCGTAAGCAGGAGAATGGGGTTGAGAGGGAACGATAGATCAGCCATGATTGAATGGTGGAGTAGACTCAATGGGCTGAATAGCCTAATTCAGCTCCTATGACATGAATTTATGAAACATAGAGAAATTAGGTGCAGGAGTAGGCCATTCAGCCCTTCGAGCTGCATTCAATATGATCATGGCTGATCATCCAACTCAGTATCCCGTACCTGCCTTCTCTCCATACCTCTGATCCCTTAGCCACAAGGGCCACATCTCACTCTTAGCCAATGGGCCTCAACTACCCTCTGTGCAGAGAGTTCCAGAGATCACACTCTCTGTGTGTGAAAAAAGTCTTTCTCATCTTGGTCTTAAAGGATTTCCCATTTTATCCTTACTGTGACCCTTGTCCTGGACTTCCCCAACATCGGGAACAATCTTCCTGCATCTAGCTGTCCAACCCCTTAAGAATTTTGTAAGTTTCTATAAGATCCCCTCTCAATCTCCTTAAATTCCAGAGAGTATAAACTCTATCCAGTCTTTCTTCATAAGACAGTCTGACATCCCAGGAATCAGTCTGGTGAACCTTCTCTGCACTGGCAATAATGTCCTTCCTCAGATTTGGAGACCACTGTACGCAATACTCCAGGTGTGGTCTCACAAGACACAACTGAAATAGAACCTCCCTGCTCCTGTACTCCCTTTTGCTATGAAAGCTAACATACCATTCGCTTTTTTCACTGCCTGCTGCACCTGCATGCCTACTTTCAATGACTGGTGTACCATGACACCCAGGTCTCGCTGCATCTCCCTTTTCTAATCGGCCACCGTGTCTGCTTTCCTGTTTTTGCCACCAAAGTGGGCATCTGCCAAACATTTGCCCACTCACCCAGCCTATCCAAGTCACCTTGCAGTCTCCTAGGCGAACACTGCCCCCAGCTTAGTGTCATCCGCAAACTTGCCTTCAATTCCCTCATCCAGATATTAAATATATATTGTAAATAGCTGGTGGTCCCAGCACTGAGCCTGCGGTACCACTTTATGCTGAGGGTACCACATTTATGCTGAGGGATTGAGCCTGATGGAGCCACCACAAAGACTCTGTGGGGAAGGACGAGGGTCTTATCTTCACTGGCTCGGAGGGACTGGACCCTGTATAACATCCTCTCAGGCACTTCAGGTATGTGTGCAGCACACAGGCGCAGCTCCAGAGTCCCAGGTTCGCTCCCAACTGCGGGTGCTGTCTGAATGGTGTTTGTACGTTCTCCACGTGACTGTGTGGGTTTTCTCCGGGTGCTCCGGTTTCCTCCCGCACTCCAGAGACATGCAGGTTTGGCTTCTGTAATTTGTCCCTAGTATGTAGGATAGTGCTAGTGTACGGGCTGGTCAACGTGGACTTGGGGGGGGGGGGGGTCCAGACGGGCCTGATTCCGCGCTGTCTCCAAAGCCTAAAAGTCTAAAAGTGTTGGTTAAGGAGCAAACACAAGTAGTGTTGATGCAATGAAAGTGAATGTATTGAATCAATCGCATAATGAATATTATGGAAGGCTATATTTGTTGTGTACATATTATGAATATAGTATATTTTTGAAATAAAAAAGCTCCCATTATTTTGCTGCTATTGACAGCAGCTGAAGGAATGAATTAGAAGGTCGTAAAAGGAAATATATCACGTATTGTTTCAGTAAGACTTTTCCCCATGGTACAGCGGCAGTGCTGGTATGCTAAACAACATGGCTACAAACTTAGCTGTCAATCTGTCCCCACAGGATCACTGCATTAAAGAGAAATGACAGCATCCTACAGACTGAACATTCACCGCATGGAGCACCCTGCCCAATGGAATATGTGGACTTATACCAATCCTGTCCTTTCTTCCGAAAGGATTAAAAGATTAGCAGTGGAGATGCCAAGATTCTGCACAGTCCCAATATCGCTGAGAGGATTGTCCCTTTAAGGAATTCCACTGGAAGGGCGGCAGGCGAGGCAAGAAAGATGATTTGCAAGACACTTGCTCTGCAGTAACGTCTTCCATTGTGCACAGTCAGGACTGCTGCCTGGTGAGAACTTCAAAGGAACAAAAAGGATCAGAAACCACATACCCTGGCAGTAATGAGCTGTGGTTATGCACATTTGTTACAGTACTCAGTGTTTATTATGTCCCTTCCCTGACTGCCCTGAATCACATTTCCCCGTGATCTGTGTGCAAATTCTGCACCAAACGGCCATTCTCAGGTCACAATCTCGGATGGTTTAGGAATGTGCAGAGATGCAAAGGGACTTGGGACTGCTGGTGCAGGATTCCCAAAAAGTTGATTTGCAAGTCAAATCGGTAGCAAGGGTGGCGAATGCAATGCTGGTACTTATTTCGAGAGGACTAGAATTTATAAAACAGGGATGTAATGCTGAGGATAGACACACAATGCTGGAGTAACTCAGCGGGACAGGCAGCATCTCTAGAGAGAAGGAATGGGCGACGGTTTTGGTCAAGACCCTTCTTCAGTCTGAGGGGTCTCGACCCAAAACATCACCCATTCATTCCTTCTCTACAGAGATGCTGCCTGTCCAGCTGTGTTACTCCAACATTGTGTGTCAACCTTCGATTTAAAGCAGCATCTGCCGTTCTTTCTGACACACAATGTAATGCTGAGGCTTTATAAGGCACTGGTCAGACTGTATTTGGAGGATTATGAGTAGTCTTGGGCCCCATACCTGAGGAGGGATGTGCTGGCATTGGAGAGGGTCCAGAATAGGTTTAAGAGTATGGTCCCAGGAATGATTGGGTTAACATATAATGAGCATTTGAAGGCACTGAACCTGTACTCACTGCAGATTAGAAGGATGAGGGGACACCTCATTGGAACTCACCGAATAGTGAAAGGCCGATGCATCCGGAGAAAACCCATGGGGTCACGGGAAGAACGTGCAAACTTCATATAGACAGCACCCGAGGTCAGGATTGAATCTGGGGGTCTTTGGTTTTGAGAGACAGCAGCTCTACCAGTTGGGCCATTGACATGATTGATTCTTGACCCCTTCCAAATGGGATTGTAATCAGACGTGAGACTAAAGACAAATGCACCTCAACCTATGCTCACCTGGTTGAGTGCTCCACACAGCAGGAGGTGGTCTTGAACCAATGAACCCTGGGCACTGGACAGCTTCCGTCAACACCTACATCTCACTCTCCAGGTCATAGACACCCCCACAGCTGATGCATCTAGTCATTGAGCCATACAGTGAGGAAACTGATCCTTCCACACAACTTGCCCACACCGAGCAACATGTCCCATCTACGCTAGTCCCACTTGCCTGCATTTGGCCCATATCCCTCTAAACCTGTCCTATCCATGTACATGTTTATATGCTTCTTAAATGTTGCCTTATCTCAACTACCCCCTCCAGCAGCTCATTCCATACACCCACCACCCTTTGCATGAAAATGTTACCCCTCAGATTCCTATAAAATCTTTCCCCCTTCACCTTAAACCTATGCCCTCTGGGTCTTCATTCCCCCACTCTGGGCAAGAGACTCGGTGACAGTAAATGAGCTTGAACACCAGACCTCTCCCTGGAACAGAATCCCCATTCCTTCTCCTCCCCTCCCCCTGCTGATTCAGGCAAAGGTTGGCATCTCCACAAGGGAAGGACATCTCACCATTGCCAGAACGTTCAATTCAGCTGTGCATTCCACTGTTGGAGGATGTTCCAGAGTGCTGCACAATCTAATGGACTACTTTCAGTGCAGTCTGTTGTAATGTTGGAAACGTGGCAGCAAAATCTGGAACCCATCACGCACCCGTCATCTACCTCGACAATGAACTGTACATGAACTGCAGATGCTCAGTTCGTGTGAGTGTGTGAGTGTCCCTGAGACAGCAAAAAAACCTCAGCTACAGCCAACTCTGCTGCAAGCAAGAGCAATAAATGCACCAAAATCACCCAGAAACCACTTCTCCAGGGTTAGACCATAATAATGTCAGAAAAGACACATCATTGTCTACATGATGCTGAGGTCCTGTACTCAGAGAGAGGCAAGCATGATTTTACAGATCTCCCAGCCACACTTCCTTGATCCCATCATCCCACTATGCCAGTTATTTTATCCTGTCTGCTGCTGAACACCAGTAAGTTCCATGATCTGAGCCTCTCATGCAGAAGTGTCAGTGGCCACAAGCAATTTGAACTGATCATATTGTATGCAAGCATGCCCTTCAGCCCAACGTGCCCACACTGACAAGTTGAGTGTAAAGATACCGCATGACAGGCCGCATGGGCCCACGCTGTCCGTGCCCACCAGCCGATCACCTGGTCACACGATTCCTATGCTGTCCCACTTTCACATCCAGACCCCACACACTCGGGGCAATTTACAGAGGACAATTAACCTCCAAACCCCGCACATCTGGGATGTGGAAAGAAACCGGAGGACCAGGAAGAAACCCATTTGATCAGAGGGAGAACAAGCACAGGCCACGCAGACAGCGCCCAAGGTCAGGATCGAACCCGGGTCTCTGGCGCAGCGAGGCAGCAGCTCTTCCAGCTGCGCCTCTGTGTCGCAGATATATGGAATGCGAATGCAGTCTCTGGATGAATGTGGACAATGGTGCTCCTTGCTTCAAGTACCCTCGTATATTGATAATGCTTCCCGCAAGTGGAAGATCTCCCACTATGACAGGACAACCAGTAGACGTTATTTAAATAGCCTCAATGTGTGGTCCTACATTACACTATCAGGTACCTTCTGGAAGGTTCAGTGGATGAACTCTTGCTTCTGTTGGCCTATCCCATGCCCAGAGACGGGGGTACAAGGTCAGGGCTGACCCCAGTGTAGTACTGAGGGAGTGCTGAACAGTCCCAGGCCCTTTCCTCCGATGGGTCGTTGAAACAAGCGCCCTCATGTGGATGTTCGTAAAAGTGTTGAGAGTTCTCCCAGGTACGGTGGTGAAACCCAACCTTCAACCAACGTTGTTAGAAACAAGGAACTGCAGATGCTGGTTAAAATGCAAATAAAAATCACAAAGTGCTGGAGTAACTCAGGATCAGGATGCTGAATCAGGCAGCATCCCTGGAGAATATGGATAGCTGACGTGTCAGGTGGGAACCCTTCCTCTGCGGCACAGTGGCACAACTGTTGAGGTAGGAAGCGGTACAGCGCAAGGTACCAGGGTTCGATCCTGACTACGGGTGCTGTCTGTACGGAGTTTGCACGTTCTGCCTGTGTCCGTGTGGGTTTTTTCCAGGAGCTCCGGTTTCCTCCCACAATCCAAAGATGTGCAGGTTTGTAGGTTAATTGGCTTCCGTAAATTGTCTATCCTTACAAGTGTGGAGGATGGGACTAGTATACGGGTGATCGCTGCTCGCATGGACTCATTCGACCAAAGGGCCCGTTTCCATACAGGATCTCAAAAGTAAAGTAAAACCTAAAGATGGATTGGTTAGATTGGCAGCAAGGTCTACCAATCTGCATACAGACATGGTGTTGCACATTTCAATGCTCTACAATAATCACTGTGAACCTTGTACGTCATTTACACTTATGCCATTATTCAATAACAATAAAGATTTTTGACTATAAGATGAAAAAGGTGATGTTTCACTACAGCCTGGCGAGTCTCCGGCCTAGTCTCTGTACATGTAAACACACACACGTGGGAACAATTCACATGAACTTTGCTCTGTTCTGCCACTTGTTGCGATCCTGTTCTACCGCCTAAGGGCCTGTCCCACTTGGGCGTCATTTGCACGACACGCGCAAGGTGCGTGGTGACGTAGGCAGTGACGCGCGGTCGCGCGGCGCCCCAGGATTTTGGGATTCACAAAACCTTCGCCCGCCACCTGCGTGACGCGCAAATGACGCCCCGTGGGACAGGCCCAACTCCATTTACTTCCCACACCAGCAGATAATTTCAGTTTGCCATCCTTACCAATTCCTTTGAAACTGAAAAGACGATTAAATCACAATCATTCTTTTCCATTCCATTCCAGAAAACTGCTACTGTGTAGCACTTTTATCAATGTTAAATGTCCTAATGGTACCAGTACCAAGACCTGATAAGTTCAAGTTCACATTTATTATCACAGGCCCAATTAAGGTGCAGTGATATTTGAGTTACCATACAGCCATACAAGTAAAACAAAAACAATAAATCTAACATAAACATCCACCACAGTGGAATCAACATTCCTCACTGTGATGGAAGGTAATAAAGTTCAGTCATCTTCCTCCTTTGTTCACCTGTGGTCGGGGCCTTTGAACGGGACCGTTGCCGACGGTCCGCTGTTCAACCCCTCTCGTCAGGATGATCGAAACTCTGGACGGATCGGAACGCTCCGTGGCAAGGAGCTCCCGTGCCGGCCTTTTCTTACCGGAGACCACCAGGCTTCACGATGTTAAAGGCCACAAGCTCCGTGGTCCGAGCACTTCCACAACGATCCTCGACAAAGGCACGGCCGCTCCGCGATGATAAGTCCGCGCCACGCTTGCAGCTTGAAGCTCCGGGCCAGTCTCCAGGAAAGGCCGCACCAAACCAGTTGTTAGGCCGCAAAGGGGGGGGCGGGGAAAGATCAAATTACTGAAAAAGGTTTCTCCATATTCCCCCCCCCCCCACACCCCCGACATAAAAACATACAGAAGAACATTAAAACATACATTTTAGACACACTAAAAAGAACAAAAAAAAGTTGAAATAACACACAGACTGCTGGACGAGGCCGCCACCTCGACCTCAAATGTACGTGGGTCTGGCATTCCAGAGCCCACTGCTTATTATGGTGTTGTTCTGGACACACTGCTCAATTGTAAATCATTCCAAATGTATTTGCATCGTACCTTAAATCCTCAATTTCAACAGTGTATGACAATCTGCAAAAGGTCAGGAACTAGGCATAGCTTGTCAAAGCTTCCCACCCCAACCATTCCTTCGTTTCCCCACTCCCTTCGGGATGAAAATATAGAAGCTTGAGAGGGCGCACCACCAGTCCCAGGAACAGCTTCTTCCCCTCAGTTATCAGACTTGTGCACAGTCCTTCCATGAGCTAGGGTGTCGGGCCAATTCTCCAACCTACCTCATTGCCAACATTGGATTTCTTTCCTCTGGAACTGTTACACTACAAGAGTAGTGGCGCAACGATAGAGTTGCTGCCTTACAGTGCCAGAGACCCGGGTTTGATTCTGACCATGGGTGCTGTCTGCACAGGGTTTATCCATTCTCCGGGTGGCTGCGTGGGTAACCTCTGGGTGCTCTGGTTTCCTCCCACACTCCAAAGGCATACAGGTTTGTAGCTTACTTGAACTGTAAAATTGTAAATTGTCGCTGACGTGTAGGATAGCGCTACATGCGGGGTGATCGCAGGAGAGCACGGACCCGGTGGACCGAAGGGCCCTTTTCCATGCTGTATCTCTAAAGTCAAACGTCTCAATACGGAGAACTATAGTCTGCACTCTGTTCACTCTACCTACTGTGCTTGAATTTGGTTGATTGTATTTATGTATAGTATTATCTGATTTGATTTGATAGCATGTAAATAAAAGCTTTTGACTGTACCTTGGAGCACGTGACAATAATAAACCTGAAAATGGCATGTGTCATGATCGCTTCAATGTACATTCTCAGACAGCCTGTCGTGTCCAAAGTTCGAGCACGAGTTCTCTCTGTCCAACAATGCTGCAAGTTTCCCACACTTGTCAACACACAGTCAGCTTGTACAGAGCCCGCGCTCATTCTGGCTCAGCTCACTCCCCCATCTTTGATCTGCTTTCACTCAGAGCTGACAAGGGTTGCTGTAATGTGGAGGGAGGGGATGGTGGGGAGGAGGACAGAGGTAGAACAACGAGCCCAATGTTCCCTCCAACCAACTAATTACAGACTCGGGTGAGGGACAAGGAATTGAAAACAGACTACACCTCTCTCACCCGACAAGAGCTTCCCATCTTAGAGTCAGAGTGATACAGTGTAGAAATAGGCCTTCAGCCCAACTTGCCCACATCGACCAACATATCCAATCTACTCTAGTCCCACCTGCCTGCATTTGGCACATAGTCCTCTAAACTGTCCTATCCAAGTACCTGTCTAAATGTTTCTTAAACATTCAGATATTACCTGTCTCAACTATCTCCTCCGGCAGCTCATTCACCTTTTTTGTGGGAAAAAGTTACCCCTCAGGTTGCCATTAAATCTTTCACATTTCACCTTAAACCTGTCCTAAGGTTTAAATAATATCCTGGTATATGGATAGAAATTGTTTAGAGGGATATGGGCCAAACGCAGGCAAGTAGGACCAGCTTAGATTGGGCATCTTGGGCATGGCATGGAAGAGTTTTATCCCAAGCATCCGTTACCATGCCGCATGGTTCTACGATTCTGAAATCGAAGGTGTAAAGGGACAAGGGAGCGTTGCAGCAGTATTCACAAAAGGTTACTTTGCGAGTCCAATAAGTAGTAAGGAAAGCAATTGCAAAATTTCGAGAGGGCTAGAATACAAAAACAGGGATGTAATGCTACGACTTTATAAGGAACTGGTCAGACTGCATTTGGAGTATTGAGAGCAGTTTTGGGCCCATATCCGAGGAAGGATGTGCTGGTGTTGGAGAGGATCCAGAGGAGGTTTTACTAGAATAATCCCAGGAACGATTGGGTTAATATATGATGAGTGTTTGAAGGCACGGTGGTTGGGAACCCTCACCGATACTTAGTGAACAGTGAAAGGCCTGAATAGAGTGAATGTGGAGAGGATGTTTCCAATAGTGGGAGAGTCTAGGAACAGGGGGCTCAGAATAAAGGGACGCACCTTTGGAACAGAGCCGAGGAGGAATTTCTTTAGTCAGAGAGTGGTGAATCTGTGGAATTCACTGCCACAGCCGGCTGTGGAGGCCAATGGATATTTTTAAAGGCAGAGATTGACAGATTCTTGATTAGTAAGGGTGCAGAGTTACAGGGAGAAGGCAGGAGAATGGGGTTGAGAGGGAAAGATAGATCGGCCATGATTGAATGGCAGAGTAGACTTGATGGGCCGAATGGTCTCATTCTGCTCCTAGAACCTATGAAATTATGACAGGGGTGTTCCATTTTACCCAGTGTGTCCTATGCAGGTGGTGAGACTGAAACAGATCAGTCAGTGCCAGACAGCGGATAAGTGTTCCTTTCACTAGTGGCCCTGTTTGTTCATTTATCATCCTCTTTTCTGCCTTATTGACTGGAATCTCACACTGCCCCCTGTCCTTTCCTGGTCAGGACCCCGTCCCTGGGTGAGCAGTGTGAACTGATCCGTGTGCTCGAATAACTGCGAGCGGCGGTTTGAAGCCTGGAGCTCTGATGTACGGTGGGGTCTATAACGGCAGTGTGCTCGCCTCCCTGCAGACAGGAAAGTGGGACTTGGCTGACCGACTGACAACAACTTTGGCAGGGCTCTGATGACAGCCAGGAGCACCCTGCTTTCCCCAGAGGCACTCATCAATATTGGCTGACAGATCGCCTTCCCGCAGCCTGGAGTTTTATTAAACCCATCCTGATATTTATTCTTTAGCTCGTCTCGCACTCTGGGGAGTTTCCGTAACATTTGCTCACCTACCGATCTTTACACAGACATTTTCACTTCATACTTCCTGCGTTGAGAGACAATTAACCTTTGGGATGCTGAGTTGCCCCTTCATTGTTCGATGCTCACAACCACTCTTGGTTATATGTTGCATGGATGCCGATACCCTGCCCAGGGGCAGGAATACATAACCTCGTCCGATGATCTGCTAACAGGCAGGGAGCCGCAAGGGTTGAGGGGAGATAGACACAAAATCCTGGAGTGGGTCAGGCAGCATCTCTGGAGAAAAGAAATAGGAGACTTTCCGGGTCAAAACCTTTCTTCAGGCGGATAGTCCGACATAGTCTTTTTCTCCAGAGATGCTACCTGACCCGCTGAGTTACTCCAACATTTTGTGTCTATCTTCGGTGTAAAACGGCATCTGCCGTTCCTTCCTGCACACAGGGCTGAGGGGAGACTTGATAGAAGTATACAACATTATGGGAGGCTTCGATAAGGTAGACAGCCAGAACCTTTTTCCCCCAGGGCGGAAATATCCAACACTACAGGGCATCGCTCTAGGGTGATAGGGGGAAGGTTTAATAGAGATGTGCGGAGCAACGTTTTACACAGTGGTGGGGGCTTGGAACACACTGTCAGGCTGGAGGCAGATACAGTAGTGGCATTGAAGAGACTTTTACATAGGCACATGGAAGTACCTGGAATTGAGAGATATGGATCATGTGCAGGCAGATGAGATCAGTTTAACTTGGCGTCATGTTCAGGCGCAAAACATGTGCTGGACTGTTCTATGTTAAGGTGCAGCCGTCACCAGAAGTGGGCGACTCACACCCCAGTCCTCCGATCCCCTCTCTCTCCACCAACCCGCACCCCACCCCTCCCTCCCTCCTTCCCTCCCTCCCTCCACCCCCCGATCCTCACTCACTCCACCAATCTCTCTTTTTACTGTTCAGGAAAGCAGTTTTTCCTTGGGTGACCCGTGCTTTTTGCGTACGATCTTTTTCCATCGTCTTATTTTCCTGAAAGGAACCAACATTTTCCTGGAGTGTCAAATGTTCCCCCCGACTCTGGGTCTAAAACCAACCCCCTTTTTCCTGTACCAGTAGACTACTTTGTATGTTTCATAACTCATCTAACAAACTAACACGGCAAAATGTTTTGAGAAATCCCAGGCATGTGATCTGGGAAGGAACAAAACAGGGCACCACTTATTCCATCAATCACATCACAGAATTCCTAGAGTAAATGCCATTGCATTGATGGTCTCCCCGCACTGCAAGCGAGGCTGAAACGCAGACATCTCTGGTGCCACCAATGGCCTGAGAGACAGCCCAGACAAACCTCCTATCAAAATAGGACGAAGGGTTTCTGAAGTAGGGTTTCGGCCCGAAACGTCGCCTATCTCCTTCGCTCCTTAGATGCTGCTGCACCCGCTGAGTTTCTCCAGCTTTTTGTGTAACCCTCCTGTCAAAGACAATAGGCCAACAATCACAGATCATTCCCCACATGTGTACCACAGTCGCACGGTATAACGCACCCCACTTCTCCCACAGTTCACCCTCTTTGTAGGTGCCTCATGCTCACAAGCAAACCCCCTCACCTCAGCCCCTCACCTGCGCAGTGCGAGATCTAGACGGCAGCGCAGTGCTTGAAGCTGGGTGGTTCCCTCACTAGTGTGTAGATCCTGACCTCCACCCATTGCATTTTTCCCTGCCACTTCTCATTCAATCACTCAATATAAAGGCCATAGCTTTTGACTCCAGCCAATCCTGATCTCGAACAATTCCCAATAATAAGGAATAAATCATTGCAACATAATAAGACTGTCTCTATTATAGTTGAGACACAGGAAACTGCAGATGCTGGAATCTTGAGAAAAATACAAAGTGTTAGAGTAACTCCTGCAGGTCAGGCAGCATCTGTGGAGGGAATGGATAAATAATGTTTCAGGTCAGGACCATTCCTCAGCATGATTGTAGCCATGGGAAAAACCCTTGTACTCTGTCTGCCAAGGCCTGCTGGATGTCCCGGTAGCTAACCATGTTAACTACTCCCCCACTTCACCATTCTCAATACATCTTTCCTCCTTGGCCTCCACCATTGACAGAGTGAAGGCCACATGCAAACTAGAGAACAGGCAGCTCAAATTTTGCTTTGGGCATCTTACAAATTGTATGAACAGTGATCTCCCCCCTCCTCTCTTTCCTGTGTTCCCCCCACCCTGGTGCACACCCATTTCGATCACTATCCACCTTTCCTAATCTCCATGTCCCCTTCCACCTACATCCCTCGCTCCCTCTGACTTTACTTTTCACTCCTCATCTGACACCCTTTTGTCTCCTGCAGAAAGAAATAACTGCAGATGCTGGTTAATGGACAAAAGGAGGCACAGTGCGGGAGTCTCAGCAGAACAAGCAGCTTCTATGAAGAAAATGGATTGGTGACACGATGCCGATCCAAAACGTCACCTGTCCATGTTCTCCAGAGATGCTACCTGACCAGCTGAGTTGCTCCAGCAATTTCTGCCCCTTTTGTCTGCTGTTCATCTCTTACCTTTGTTACTCACTGTACCCATCTGATAATCAAAACCCTCTCGCCTTTAGTTTAGTTTTGAGATGCAGCGTGGAAACAGGCCCTCCACGCCAACCTGCGACCACTGTACCTGTATCCACCTATCTTGCCAGGTGTTGTCCTAAACACACCGCTCTTCCAGCTTTCTCCATCTAATAGAAACAGTCTAAAGAAAGGTCCCGACCCGAAACATTGCTTATCCATTACCTGCAGAGATGTTGCCCGAGCTGCTGAGTTACTCCAGCACTTTGTGTTTGCTTTATTATACTGGAGATCATTAACATTGAGTAGGTGACTTTAACAAAACCCATCTCTAACACACAGTAACAGCAATACTGCCTCACTTATTGCTAACTTATTTTCCCAGACACACTGTTTATTGGTCTTCTTCGAGTCCGTTGCAATCTCAGATGTCGTTCTGGTAATAACATTATAACATAATAGAGCAACATTGCATCAGCGAAATAATACAAGTGTGTCTTCAATAAAGTGTGTATCAGTAACATGGAGTAAGTCATTGCAATGTAATAGCCACTAAAGTACTTTATATCAGGAACTCTCTGTAAGTAATTGTGGGATAACACACCTCTAATCTACTCTACATTAATAATGTTAGATCAGATATGAAAACATGAACCATCCTCAGTATCCAGGTCAGATATTGCAACTGAATACATCAATAATACACTGTATGTTCATAATATGGGTCAGCTTTTATGGTACAGTCTGATACACTACATTATTAATGTGTGATTACTGTAACATAATGCATGCCTTAAAACTGTAGATCAGAATTACTGGATCACTTACTGTAAAGTGACTCCTTCCTGACAAAGGAAGTCACAGTACAATCAGAAATGCCAGGTCACAGGGCGAGGAGCACGATATTCTTTCCTCGGCAAGTTGCACACGTTCAAGACCTAATGGGGCAGGCTGGACTACAGTAAGTCTCTGCTCCAGTCAGATGGTCACTGGAGTGCCCCCAGCACCTCACCATCAGGTGGCAGGCTCGCACCCAGCTCCAGCTCTCCTGTAACCTGCGCTGGCTGCCGGCCCACTGGGGGATCAGCTCGCTTGTCGAACAGGCTAATCCCCCTGGATTTCACATATCTGCTGCCGTGGAACCTGTTATAGAGCTGAATCCGCGTCATTACTAGCTCCAAACATCGGAGATTGAGGTCCTGGAACAGCCCCAGTCATTTCCTCTCGGGCCGTAGAAACCAAAGCTCTAAAACGCATACCATCAGATTCAGAACACACCTTCCTCTCCAGTCATCAGCCGACTGAACAGTCCTGATCTCCCAACCTTCCTCGTTGCGGATCTCGCACTTTTTTAGCTACACTTTCTCTGTGGCTGCAACACTGTAATGCTGTAGCAATACATTCTGCACTCTGTGGCACTATCTGCAGTAGTTACCTGTATGTGTGGTCTGATTGTACTGTTAGACTTAGAGTATCCAACGCAGTTCTGGCCACCCCACTACAGGGATGATGTGGATGCTTTGGAGAGGGTACAGAGCGGGTTTACCTGAATGCCGTCTGGATTTGAGGGTCTCAGCTCCAGGGAGAGGTTGGATAGACTTGGATTGTTTTCTCTGGAATGACAGAGTTTTGAGGGGAGACTTGATAGAAGTGTATAAAACTACGAGAAGCATCAATAGGGTAGACAGTCAGAACCTTTTCCCCAGGGTCGAATCACTAGAGAGCATAGCTGTAAGATTAAGGGGGGGGGGGAGGAGTTTGATGGAGATATGTGAGTTTTATTTTTACACAGAGAGTGGTGGGGGAGCCTGGAACGTACTACCAGGGGTGGTGGCGGAGGCAGATATCACTGTAGTGTTTACGAGTCTTCTGGATGGGCACACGGAAGTGCAGGGAATAAGGGGATATGGATCATGTACAGGCAGATGAGACCAGTTTAACTTGGGATCATGTTCAGCACACACATTGTGGGCTGAAGGGCCAGTTCCTGTGCTGTACTGTTCTACGCTCAGCCGAAGGAAACCTAGCAGCTGGGACTTCCTTGACATCGGTCTAGTGGCATTATAGATGCCACAGCAACCTCATCTAAAGTTCAGGCCTGAGCATAGGCTGCTGCCAAGGTACAGCCCACATGTGAATAATAGCTAACGCACAATAAGGACAGTATAGGAGTAAAGAGGTTCTTCTGCAGTTGTATAGGGCTCTGGTGAGACCACATTTGGAGTATTGTGTACAGTTTTGGTCTCCTAATTTGAGGAAGGACATCCTTGTGATTGAGGCAGTGAGCGTAGGTTCACGAGATTGATCCCTGGGATGGCGGGACTGTCATATGAGGAAAGATTGAAAAGACTAGGCTTGTATTCACTGGAGTTTAGAAGGATGAGGGGGGATCGTATAGAAACATATAAAATTATAAAAGGACTGGACAAGCTAGCTGCAGGAAAAATGTTCCCAATGTTGGGCGAGTCCAGAACCAGGGGCCACAGTCTTAGAATAAAGGGGAGGTCATTTAAGACTGAGGTGAGAAAAAACTTTTTTACCCAGAGAGTTGTGAACTTATGGAATTCCCTGCCACAGAGGCCAAATCACTGGATGGATTCAAGCGAGAGTTGGATAGAGCTCTAGAGGCTAGTGGAGTCAAGGGATATGGGGAGAAGGCAGGCACGGGTTATTGATAGCGGACGATCAGCCATGATCACAATGAATGGCGGTGCTGGCACGAAGGGCCGAATGGCCTCCTCCTGCACCTATTTTCTATGTTTCTATGACAGACCATCCAGCAACGACTCAAGACCTCTGTGATTCCACTGTGGTATATGGATTCATGAGACCCTCTTTAGTCAGAGAGTGGTGAATCTGTGGAATTATTTGCCACAGAAGGCTGTGGAGGTCGTCAGTGGATATTTTTAAGACAGAAATAGATAGATTCTTGATTAGTATGAGTGTCAGAGGTTATGGGGAGAAGGCAGGAGAATGGGATTAGGAGGGAGAGGGATGAATGTTTGAATAAACACCCCAACACAGTCAAATTAATATCTTACATTTATAATATTCTTTTAGATAGTGAGAATCCGTCGACGGAATTACATAGACAAGCATGGGAAAATGAATTAGTTCAACCCATAACGAAAGATATTTGGGATGAAAGTCTACAACATATACATCAATGTTCGTTAAACGCCAGACATTCTTTAATACAATTTAAAATATTACATAGATTTGGGCTGATATTTTTAGAATCATTTCTGAAGTTCTTAAAACTAAATTGGACCCCGATAAAACTAATAATATTAGGAGTTCCTGATTCAAGCTTAATATTAACAGTAAGTCAAAGAAATTTTCTTGATTACTGTTTGATAATTGGAAAAAAATTAATATTAAACTTCTGGAAGGGAACATTATCCCCCACAATCAAAATGTGGACTGTGGAAATGTCGGAGACGTTGCAATTGGAGAGAATTAGGTTTGTCCTAATGGACAAATACAAACTTTTTGAACAAATATGGTCTCCATTCATTGATTATTTAAAGGGGTAGCTGAGCTCAGCATCGTAACTCAATAAGTACCCTGGTGTAGGATTAGATGAAACGATGTACTCTGGGATCTGTATACACGTCTCTATAGATATTGTTATGTGAAATTGCTCCATTCATTGTTAAGATGTATTCCTTATTTTTTTATTATATAATAACTTTTTAAAAAAAATGTATTTGTTTATTTTTATAATTTTTTATTTTTTTGTATTTTTATTCTCTTTTATTTTTCTTATTTTTTTTATATAATCATTATTATTTAATCACCATCTTTTGATTACTGATCTATACTTTTACTTTTTTACCACCCCTTTAATTTAAAGCATACATAAATTATTCCGTAACATCTGTACAATTTTTGTGATAAGTCTAATTTGTATTTGAAGAACTGTTGTACCTTAGATAATATGCATTGCTTCTAATAAAAATATTATAAAAAAATAAAATAAAATATTACATAGATTGTATTATTCTAAAACAAAATTAAATAGATTTTTTCCTAATATTTCTCCTATCTGCGATAAATGTCAATATTCCGAGGCTAATTTAACCCATACCTTTGTAAGTTGCATAAAAATTAAAATATTTTGGGTGGATATTTTTAAAATTATTTCCGTAGTGGTTAATACTCAACTGGAGCCCGATCCTAAATTAATAATATTGAGCATATCTGAACAATACCTAAAACTTACAATAAACCAAAGAAATTTCCTGGATTATAGTATAATAACTGGGAAAAAATTAATATTAAAATTTTGGGAAAACTCTGCATCCCCCACAATTAAAATGTGGATTATGGAGATGTCGGAGACCTTAAATCTGGAAAAATTTAGATTAGTCATAATTGACAAACCAGAATTATTTACTAGAATGTGGTCTCCGTTCATAGATTATTTGAAGGGGTAGAATGGGCCAGCGCTGATACCTGACGGAAGCTTGAACCCACGACTAGATGAATAGTTTTCTTACCTACAGACCTATCTCCTAAGTTGTATTATGGATAGTTTATTCTATTTTTCTAATTTTCTTTCTTTTTCTATATTTTTTCTATCTATTAAAAAAAATAATAATTAGAATCAATGTTAATATGTAACCGATAAATGAAGACCCCAGCTACATTGGTAGCGGAGTCCCTGGAATCCTGGGTATTTAATATGTAACCGTTTAACAAAGTTTGTAGTGGTTCGGACTATGATATGTACACGCCTCTTATAAAATTTAACTTTAAAAAAAAAGAGCGAGAGATAGATCAGCCATGATTGAATGGCAGAGTAGACTTGATGGCCTTATATTACTCCTATTCCCTATGACTGTATGAGACAGTCCATACCATCCCTTCCTGTGCCCAGCCTTCACCCACACTAGTAGTTGATACACCATTCTCGCCAGCAGACAGTAAATAACGGTGCCACATGCAAATATATTAACCCAGTTGTCCCAGTTGCTACAACAACTGCAGTGCACAGTACTGAGGAACGCGTTTAACTACTTCATTCTGTCGCTCAGGACTTCTCACAGAGGCGTGGAGGACAGGATTGCAGCAAAGGTCCTGACACAACCAACCATCACTTCTAATCACAATTGCATCCCATGCAAATGCTGAGCTCTTGTTTGCTATCCCCCTCTATCTGCTGCCTTCCAAGCATCACCGTCTCATTAAAAAACTCAGTGCGTACGAGGTGTCATTTGTCAAAGAACTGAGCAAACAGAATTGTTCCTTAAGGACATCGGGTCCAATTATTCCCACCCAGCTGTTTCCGTGCGTGCGTTCCCTTCTGCAATGAAATTTGTTCAAGTGAATGCAAAATATGCAGAGCGCTGGCGGAAGGGGGTATTTAAAAATGAGGAGAAGGGCTTCAAAGTACGACTGAGCCTTGTATGTCGAAAACATACAGTCACAGGCTCAACACAAGTCAACTTTGTTCTGTTTAATGCCGAAATAGAAAGCTGTCGGATGTGAAGATTTAACTTCAAGTTCTATGTAAAGTTGAGGCATAGTGGGTGGAGCAGAATTATTGGCAAGAGGAGGGGTGGCAGGGTTGAGGACTGGAGGAAGAGAGGAAGACTTGTGTACAGGCAAAGGGAAAACGAGTGGGTCAGAGAAAGAGAGTCAAGGGTAACGGAGACCAAATGGGAAGAAGAGAAAGATGAATGAACGAGAGGCATAAATAGAGAAACAAGGAAAAAAGGAGAAAAATTGAATAAATAAAGACACAAAGCACTACAGAAGCTGCAATCCTGAGGAAACATAAAGTGGCGGTGAAACTCAGCGGGTCCGGCAGCATCTGTGGAGGGATGAATAGGCAATGTTTCGAGGTCAGGGCCCGTCTTCGCACTGACCAGCACAACAAGGAGACAGGATAAATGAAGGAGGTAAGTGCAAAGATGCTGGCCATGCAGAGAGAGGGTGGGAGGATGAGAAGTGGGAGGGAGCGATGTTGCCGGATTCTGAAGCTGTGTTAGTTTCTAATTGATCTTTGTGTCGTGTCTAATCACAGGATTAGGAGAAAGATAGGGTGGTGGGGCAAGGTGTTGCGGATACACAACTCTCAACCTCGAGAAGAAACAACAATGTCGTTTCTCGGTCACTGGGCATCCAGGCAACAACAGGCAGTGAATCACTCACCCAGCAATAGCCACCAATGCCACCCCAACACCAACCTACCTATTCCCTGCAACTCATCCAAAATCCACGCAACTAGTCGCTTTGCGAGCTGGAGCCGATTGTACCAGAGGCATTCTTTCCCTGATTAACAGGTCAATACATATTCCTCCACCCGCCCACCTTGCTGCTATAGATGATTATTATTATCCCTTTGCAGTCCAAGGGAGTGCCCTGTGAGCTTGTGATAAGTTAGACGATGAAGGAGTTCTCTACACTGCAACAGTAACGACACTTCAAAAACCTCTTCATTGATTGTAAAATGCTCTGGGATGTCCTGAGGACATGGAAAATGTTCCATTATTTCAAGCTCTTTCATTTTTGTTCTTGGACTCTTAGGAGAACACTAACAGCAGTTTATACATCAGGATGTAGGAAGAAATATAGAATGTGCTCTAATCATACCGACACTTGCACAGATTGCTGTCAAATGCATTAAGTATTGGACAAAAAGCAACAGATGCAGGAGGATGTGCCACCCATTTGCTTGTGCAACGCAAGCAGCCATTAAGCAACAATTGAGTGTAGACAGGAACTGCAGACGCTGGTTTACACCAAAAATAGACACAAAGTGCTGGAGTAACTCAGCGGGTCAGGGAACATCTGAGTCGGGTCAGGGAATTTACGACATCCAGAACCAGGGGCCACAGTTTAAGAATAAGGAGTAAGCCATTTAGAACGGAGATGAGGAAACACTTTTTCTCACAGAGAGTGGTGAGTCCGTGGAATTCTCTGCCTCAGAGGGCTCTGGATGCTTTCAAGAGAGAGCTAGATAGGGCTCTTAAAAATAACGGAGTCAGGGGATATGGGGAGAAGGCAGGAACGGGGTACTGATTGGGGATGATCAGCCATGATCACATTGAATGGCGGTGCTGGCTCGAAGGGCCAAATGGTCTATTCCTGCACCTATCGTCTATTGTCTATCTCTGGAGAAAAGGAATAGGTGACGTTTCGGGCCGAGACCCTTCTTCAGACAGAGTCGGGGGTGAGGGAAACCAGAGGCATGAAAAGATACAGAACAGATCAGAGCCAGTACGGATGGCCAAAGAGCCCACAAGGCCCATCGTTGACTGTGGGTGATAATGAAGGAATACAAACAGTGAAACTAGCAAGGTGACTAGGTTGGGGGAGGGAGGGAATCCAGGGATTACTTGAAATTAGAGAAATCACTGGGTTGTAAGCTGCCCAAGCAAAATATAAGGTGCTATTGCTCCAATTTGTGTGTGGCCTCACTCTGACAGTGGAGGAGGCCCAGGACAAAAAGGGATTGAGAGGACTGGCTGGATATGTCAATGTTATAGGTGCAGGGTGAGCGAGTGTTGACTGAGACTCTGGAAACATCCGTCTCAGTCTTCTCCTTAACGTCCACTTGAACAGAAAGACAGATAGTGAGGGCTTAGTGTCCCGGGTTTTGCTTTTAGACTGGAGTTGAGATGAATGGCAACAGAGCGCTATCAAGCATCAAAGCAAGAAAGATCTATATGGAGATGGTCAAAGTTCATTTAATTTTAAGAGAAACGCATTAAAAATTAAATGGTTGAAGCAGAGCAGCAGTAAAATGCATGTAATGTTCAAATGACCTGGAAGCTAGGAAGTGCTGTAGTCTCAGCAGCCTCTGGGTTTGGGTGCTTCTTCAATGTATGAACAGCCAGTGCCAGCAAAGTGACTTGGTTCCCCACCACCTAGACTCTCCTTTTCTGCCAGCTGGCGCCCACCTCGTTCACACAGAGGGTGGTGGGTGCATGGAACGAGCTGCCACAAGATGCCTGTGTAGAAAGGAACTGCAGACGCTGGTTCACGCCAAAGATGGACACAAAATGCTGGAGCGACTCAGCGGGTCAGGCAGCATCTCTGGAGAAAAGGAATAGGTGACATTTCGGGTCGAGACCCTTCTTCAGACTGAGAGGCAGGGGAGAGGGAATCTGGAGATAATGAAAAAGATTCAGAACAAGTC